>OX411306.1:72374058-73109359 GCA_948150685.1 Rhaphigaster nebulosa | reverse complement strand
ATATATATATATAATATATATATATATATATATATATGGTATTCTTGATATATAGATATATATGATTTATATAAATCCTATAGAATTCATGATGAACATATTATAAATATCATTTATATACGGCATATTATACGAGCCGTCAAGTAAATAAAAATCTGTGGCTTGGGGGATTCGCCGTTCTTAAATAAACCGCCTCATTGTGGAAGGACAAATATATAATTTTCGCAAACATGAGAAAATAAGCTGCTTGCCGATTTTTAGCGGCCACTTGGAAAAATCTCGCTCCTGGTGTCTACCAACCGGCCCAGTTCTTGCATTTTCGAAGACCAAGCATCATGGATGGCATGATTTCCAGAGTTCAAGGAGGTTTCTGTTATATTTTTAAAATGATTAATGGATTCAAATTTTAACTTTATAGAGCACGTCAGAAGTGTATTTCGTAGCATCGACTGAATTATTTTAATTTAAAATGCTCAAGATCAGATGGTCAGTAAGTTTTGTGAATGTGTATATATATTTTTACTTCCTTGTACGCAATAAAGGAAGTATTGTAATCGCGAAAATTTTCGGTTTTCAGATTTCAACGGAAATTTCTATTTTGGCCATCCCTGAATCCATTTTGACTAGTTTCGTTGTGGCATACCGAAGGAGGTACTTTACTTAAAGGTCATAATAAACTTACATTAAAATTGAGTGTAAAATACTTTTTTCCTCCCCATTTGTGAACTGAACAAGTCTGCAGTAGGAGAATAAGATATAAGTTAAATGGTTTCTTCCGCTTAAAATGTTGAAAGAGTCCATTTCCAAAGCTTTATCTAGTGACAGACAGCTCTAATGTTGTCATAGAACGCGAAGAAATCTCTTGGTAACTTGTTTTCAACTGAAAGAAAAACGGAATAAGACCTCCGGAATAACGGAAATAACATAATAATAATAATAATAACGGAATGAGACCTCCAGAATCAAGAGCTTATTGTGTGTGCCTGTATGTGTCAATAGATGGGCATCTCGACGCCGAATGTCATTTTTGAGATTTTTGAATTTGGTTACTAGTTTTCGAAGATAGCAGTACCATCTTCGAAAACTAGTAACCAAATTCAGGGTCACTTTTTGGGCCACCGATTTATAGTTTAATAGGCGTACAAGGAAGTCATGGTGTGTCCACAGATACTTTAGTTTGATTTACTATACATTTAGCGTGAAGTGATCTTTTTTCTGTAAAATGGCTGTTCTTCCATTGGGATACTGTTCTAGATTTTTAATTTGTATCCTATGATAACCTAAAAATCAATTTCTTATTAATTTGTCTAATGCTTTGGCTGACACAAGACTTCTGTTTCATGCCATCATAAGAAGATTTGTCGAAGTTCTGCGGTTTTTTTTTAGTGTAGTTTCGGTTATTCTTATTACACCTTACCTCTTTTTCCACACCTGAGGTTTGGGTATTTCCTCTGTGCGCTAAAGGGCGGATAAATTGATTAATTTATAAATATTGGAAATAAAATTAAGAAAAGTATAAAGTATGAAAGTACTCACTTGTTGCAATGATTCTTTGTGGTCCTGAAGTCTTTTTCGTTTTCAATTGACTGACAATTTTTAAGATCTTTCATTTATCTAATATAACATTGTTGTCGGTTCTATGTTAAATTTTGCATTCTTGATCTAATTTCACTTTGTTCTTCTGCGTGTTGAAATAGACTCTGTAGCCCATTCCTCTACTATACAAAATCACTTCCAGTTTGAATGTGGCAGAATATTATTCCATACTGAAAGGAATATTATTGTACTTCTTGAAAATGTATCTTTCAAGAATCTTATCTTATAACTGAAAACCTTCGTCGATAAAATCAACTTTAAACTTCTTGAAAGCTGTTATTGTGGTTGGGTACAAGTTTTCATATGGATGCTTATAGGATTACTTTTTATTAAGGAACTTATTACTTATAAGTATATATATATCACTTTTAATGATAACATTATTAATTATTAAACAATATGATAATAACGGAAGTTACAGCAACTATTCCAATGTTAATACTTAACTGCTAATAACTTAGCTTTTTTACAGTAATTTCCCTAGTTATCTGTTTTGGCCTTGCTTATTTGTTTTGTACAGTTTATTTTTCCTTTTTCGCTGTTTTATTTTATTTATTTTGTTTTGTGTGTGTTGAAGAAAAAGTTAACATTTTTTGATGCATTTTGAAATACATTGAAATAGATAAAACAATTTATGGCACCCCAATGTGAGTAGTTCGTCTATTAAAAAATCATAATTAATTTCATATATTACATATACAAAATATTAATTGTGAAACATTATTATTGATATCCTTTTTACAAAAAATGTGTTTTTAAATGTTATTTTAGTGACAAGGTCTGCGATATATCAATCAAGAGTAGAGTTGATAATGGAATGAACAGAACTTCCTCTAGATATGTATGACCTCATTATTTGCTGTGAACGTCAAAGTAATGTCGTCATTCTTAAACTATGGCTGTGAGGTATCCGCATGAACTGTTCCTCCATCCGGGTGTTCTTTCATGGAAAAACCCATAGTATCTGTAAATGAAAATATGGATATATAAATGGTTCTAAAGCAATATGGATTGAGAATTACATCAATTACAATACAATTACAATTTGCATTTTTTTGTTGAATTAGGAAATCCAATTCATTGTTTAGAATCGAGATCTAATTGTAAACTGATCTATTAGTTTCAAATTATATATTTTTTTTCTGGAGTATTGCGCATGATTTGACACATTCTAGAAACTGCTAAAGGTATTTCCAATTCAGACCAGTAATAAGACTTATCAAGTACCACTTAATATTAATATATTAGGTTATTAAAATATCCTAATACCAACTATTGTTATCATTATTATTGCATAGAAAACTCCTTAACGTGCTTGTCATGTCTGGAGATGATCTGTTTATTATGTATTTATATATGTTTGAATATATCATGTACCTCATTTATGACATATGTATCATAAATTATATATTCAGCATTTACACTATACAATATGGAATTATATCCCTGTGTGGTACTTAGCCTCCTCAAGGAACCTTCGCCAGACAGTTATCCAGTGCGGTTGCCCTCCAGTCACAGCCATTCAAGACACGCCTGGCATCCTGCGCTACTGAATCTGACCTGGTACGGTCCAACCTTCCTTCCAGCAGCTTTTTAGCAGAATCCTCCTCACTCATTCTGGCAACATGGCCGGTCCACCTCAATCTATTGATTTTTATTCGTGTAATTAATTATGTCGGGTTCCCCCAATCTCTTGTTGGTGAGTCTTTACCATTGACCATATAAATTAATATCCTCAACAATTTTACGTTGTACCATTATTTCAAATACTGCTATTCCTATTTTTTATTTGTTGTGGTCTATATTTTAGAGTCAGATGTGAGCACTGGTCTAATCAGGACCTTATAAAACATCACTGTACTAATAAAAATGAGTTTGTACTGATAAAAATGAGTTCCTTAGATGTTTCCAAAGCCATATAGATCACCTATTGGCATTGATAATTCTTTTGTTTATGTCCAGGGATAACATCATTAGACACGCTTGTTATATTTGTAATACCCAAATAAGTGAAATGATCCACTTTTTTTTCAGAAGTCCTTGTAAGGACCTATTTCTACAAACTCTTGTTTCCATTGGTTGATCAGATGGGTATAATCTGCTAACTATGGAGGTAATTATCTTACTTCAGTGTGCATATAAGGAATTGTCTAATATCCTTTACTGGAAGCTTATGCCATTTGTCGAAAGAGAAATAGGAGGTTATCAGGTAAGTTTTCGAAGTGCGTACGACAGCGTCAAACGAGCCAAATTCTATGAGGCTATGATAGAGTTGGGAATACCTATAAGCTGATCCGGCTGGTTCCAATGATTATGAACGAAACTAATTGTGTTGTCCGAATGTAGGGGGATCTCTCTCCTGAATTGAGATGCTTAAGGCAGAGGAATGCCCTGTCATGCCTTTTATTCAATATGGTCATAGAAAAGATAGTTCGAAAGTCAAAAATCCAAACCAATAACACAATTTGCAACAGGCTTGCTATGCGTATGATTTGGACATAGTCACTCGCATTCCTTTCATTGATGGAGGCGGCAGAGGAGATGGGAGATAGGGAGGAGATTGCAACTTTTATAGAATACTTATAAAATATCTTTATAGTAAAACATTATCCATCAATTATTTTAATAGATAGATATAAAAAGAACTTTTTTCTGGAACTAGGCTATGTATAATATGTATAATGTATATGTACAAATAAAACAGGATACATATCTGGCTAATAGACTACATTAATAAAAATCAATCAGATATCCCTCAGATATTCTACAACATCCCCAGGACTGCTTCCCTGGGTGGCTTTGTATCCCTTTCTATTTTTTTACTTCCTTATACGCAGTAAAGGGAGTATTGTAATCGCGAAAATTTTTGGTTTTCATATTTCAACGGAAATATGAATTTTGACCATCCCTTAATCTATTTTGACAGGTCATGACGTCTTTTCGTACGTGCGTATCTTGCATAAATCCAAAACGGTTTGCCGTAGAAAGTTAAAATTTTATATTCAGGATTGTTATAAAATCTAGTTGTGAACCTCCTTTTTTGGTCACTGCATGATCATCAGAAGACCACTTCTGGAACCAACTTTACTTACCAAGTACCAACTTTACTTGAAGGTCATAATTGATTATCAAAAATTATATTAAAATAAAATGCAAAACTTTTCAACTTTAGTATTTATTACTTATATATTGATTTACATAACATATTAGATTTTGGTCTAAATTGAAAAACCGGAAGCGACACTTTACTTAAAGGTTATATTAGACTTTCAACAAAAATTATATTAAAATATAATGTAAAACATCTCAAATTTGGTAAATAGGTCTTTTATATCGATACGAATGTATTTACTATATTTTGGTTAAAATTGGTGAGCCAAAAGGGGTACTTTACTTGAAGGTCATGGTCAAAAATTATATTTAAATTAAATAAAGAGATCATATGATTCGGTGATAAAGGTTACAAACGCGATTTTTTTTTATTTATTAAACATTTTTATTATTTTTTTAAATGTTAAAATTGAGTCTAAAATAATTGTTTTCCTCTCCATTTGTCAGCTGAACAAGTCTCCAATAGGAGAATAAGGTGTAAGTTGAATGGGTTCTTAGGGTTAAAATGTCGAAACCGTTGATTTCCAATGCTTTATCTACTGATATTGACAGTTCTAATGTTGTCACGGAATTCTTCATTCACTCTTGACAACTTGTTACCTACTGAAAAAAACGACTTATAATAACGGAATGAAATTACCAGAAACAAGAGCTTGTGAATCTCAATCTTTCAACATTCTTGGCTACCCCTACCTCTCGTGGCGTTGCATCAGAAGAAGGAATAGAGCCTATAACAGTGGTTTGAGATTTCATAGCTTGAGTTTAGCCTTCTATATTAATTCAAGTTTGCATAAGCACTGATCCTATCTAGGTTTTTCTGAATATTGGCAAAGGCTACTAATAACTCAGAAGGAAGTAAAGATAAATATATTTGGAAATCATCAGCATTTAGGTGGTGGAATCATTGGTATATTGAATTAGGTGGATCATTGAAATAAAAATGAATGGAAATTCTTGTAACCCGGAGAATCCTACTTCAGAGGACAGAATAAAGAAGAATGTTAGGGTTTAGTAAGGAATAGCAACTGCTCTTAGTAAAGGATAGTGATTTTTATTTGGTAAAAACGACAGAATGGTCCATGGAATCAAAAGCTTTAGAGAAGTCAAAGATCATTAGTGAACTTTTTTCCGCCTAGAGCGGTAGATTTGTCACTGGTGATATTGACCAGAGCGGATTTTGTGGAGAAGCCAGGTCAGAAACCAGATTACAGAGGATCGAGTAGTTTGAACTCTTCGAGGAAATCAGATTGAATTATTATTTCGAGAGGTTTGGAAATGTTAGAGAGGATGAAATTTGGGCGGTATTCTTGAGGGCATGTATGGGTGGAGGATTAATAATTCCTTATAGTTGTTGCAAACAGTTTACTTGTGATTAATATTTAAGAATTTAACGTAGTATTATACATATAATGTTTTTACTATAACGTGCGTACAGACACCGTTGGTTTGAATATTTTAATTGTCATTTATTGGAGAGCGAATAACAGACTATTTTTATTATTGGAACTAACTATTCGTCAATTTTCACTGTTTTAAAATAGAACGGTAGTTACCATTATTTACAATAGGTAAAATTTAAATAGAACTGGTTTTATTTGATAGACGGTTATACTAAGATTATAGATTTATTTAAAATAAAATAAAATTTTAAAATTAGCAATTTTTTTTCTGTATAAGGATTGTAAGGATTGTATTTGATTAAATATATCTTTCTATATAGAAATTTGAGCTTATGTTTCTTTATTACAATTAATTTCGTATATTTCAACTTTAGTACACAAAGAACACCTATCCTATCTAAGGTAGTCGAACATTAAGCAGGCAGTTAGATAAAATGTTGATAAAGTTGATAAATAAAAGTTGATTAGATAAAATATTATTGTATTTTTAAATTGTATTCCTTTTACTTTTTATAAATACTTAGAAGAGGGAGAACCAAAATATATCTATACGATATTTTATATAATTTTATATACGTACGAAATCATATTTTTAAATATTTTCCGTCGTTGGAGTAGATGATTTGCATATTATTAGGCGTGGTTTGAGTAAAAATACCCTTTGTTCCCGTGCAAAGAGCAGAACAATGCAGGGGCAGAATGAGGTTAGGGACCAAGCCTCCTCACGCTAGGCTGGGGTATTTTTAAAATGATTGATAACCTGCATCTACTAAATGGCCTTATTATATTATACCTATTACAAAACCTTATCAAACAAGCTCACCTTTATCAAAATGTGTGACATCGAGTAAAGATAAAATCATTGAGGTATACTTTATCAGTAATTTATTGTTGACTTGCACGACAAAAAAGAAGGAATGTTTTGTTTTACTAAATAAAAACATCGCTCAAGAAATTTAAAAAGAAACTAACCCATCAGAGGTAAAAAATAAAGAAACTATTAACAGTTGTTGCTATTTTAAACAGCAGTTGAAAGTCGCCTTACTTGTATATTGTATTTATAGTTATTTTTTTTCCTCTACTCTGTAGGGCCTTTATGTTACACTCTGTTGTAGAATTTCATTATTTTCAAAAATTTAAATGTTTTATTAACCGCGTTCTCTAAATCTAAATTATCCTTCAGGACTAAATTTTTCCTTATAAGTACTTGAGAATATGGGACGGTCTGGTAAGACGTCTGTTCTTTGAACACCAATGTTTTCTCAGGTTGGAGGAATAAGTCCTGTTAGTATATATGAAAATTCACAATGCCCAATCCTTAATCGACATAGTTTCTTCTTTTCTGCAGGATCTGTTTTGAAGCTTTCCATTTGGAGCAGTGGCTCTTAACTTTTATATAGTCAATAACAATTGCAATAGTCAATTACTAATGAATCCCCCCTCGTTAATTCGATAAACATGCATTAATCAAATAAATTCCAATATTTATTTTATACTAAATTAAAGAAGAGTAAATTACCCATAATTTTGAATCTAATCAATTTTTTATTTTGCTGCTCCGTTTTGAAGCGAGGTTGAAATTATGAGGTGGAATATCCAAATTAGTTTTCTGAGCAAACGGTCTGAGTAGAAAGTTTTGGAGAAGTTCTGAAAAAATTTTTATTTAAGATTTTAAATTTTTTACCTCAATTTTTTCATTAAATTATAAATAAAAAAAAAATATAAATGAAAAATGCCTGAAGCTGGACAAAATTGAGTCCAAAACGTTGTAAACCGAGGATAAAATAAAGAATGAAGAAGTTGGATAGTGGTTCAGATAATTTTCAGAGATCAGATATTCAATATATAATAAAAAAAAGTTCAAAAAAGTAATTTGGCTACTCCATCTCATAACTTTAACTTTCGCTTTCTTCAAAACGGAGCGGTCAAACAAAAAATCGGTAGAATCAAAATTGTTGGTAATTTACTCTTCTTTAATTTAGTATAAAATAAATATCAGAATTAATTCGGTTTATACATGATTTTCAAGTTAAAAGCAAAAAAGGTAAAAAAAAAAAAAGTTTTTTTTTAATACTTTCGGGAAACATTAAGGTAAAAAGATTTAAATTCGTAATCAGCAACATTAGAAAATTTTCAGAACTCCAATACTATCCTCCGAGAAATAATTTACTCTTGTTTAAGAAGAAGAAACTATTTTTTTTTTTTTTTTTAATGCCTATAAATTTGCTTCTTTACGGATGTGAAACCTGACCTCTTGCATAAAGGGAAGAACAAGACCTCAAGGTTTTATAAAATATTTTTTATATTTAGACGAAGAATGGTGAGTTGGTCGGAGAATTAGATGACTACACTACTGAAACTTATCTCCTCTATTCGGTAAATACTAAGGAGGTATAGACAATTACATCAATGTTACCAATACATCACCTACATAGTTTTAATGAAAGCATCGATGTTTCCGAATCATCTATGTCTGTTTGCCATCTCTACTCATATTCACATACTACTATTTTCATATGATCATGCAGTATAATTCACTATAATAATCATTTTTAATTTTTCTTTCTTATTGCATTAGTTCTTTAATATAATAAACTATTATATTAAGTAAATTTATAAACAAATTTAATAAGTGTCTACACATAATGTAATTAAATTGTGTTATGTGAGTGCACGTGTAATGTCTATGTAAAATGTACATAAATGTTTAAATAAACCCTCCTTTCATAGTATTGGTATGGAGGAGGGGAGAGGAGAGTAAGCTAAGACAAAATTATCATCTTAAAATATCTCAAGGAATTAGAGATACAGCTATTTATCTAGAATCTAAAAATACATCGATGTTTAAAAAAATCGAAAGTCAAACTTCGATGTTATTGATTCAACAGTTTTAAAACAATGTTGGCAAAACATCGATGTTCGTTTGCCATCTCTAAGTGTTAATGGCATTCAACCTCCGGGTTCATCACCACTTATTATTAACGAGCCTATGAATTTACGCGCTGGAATGAAATTACTGCTTTAAAAATCAGTTTATTGTATTTGTGTTTTTTATTATTTTATTGGTCCATTTCTTAAACGCTTAAGAACTGTTTCCCTAAAACAAGGGGTATTTTGCAAGTTTTGACATGGATAAGTAAGAAGTTGATTTGCTATATTAAGATATTTAAATTTCATTAGTTCTTCCAGCATACAATCAAAACTCCTTCGAAGGATCCATATTACCCCTGCCCCGTATGTGACAGTTAAAATTGTCCATTCAAGAGGTCAATATTTGCTGCAGATTGGTCCGAAATAGACATACCTCATTTAATAACAAACTTCTTGGCCACACAAATCCATTAATTCGTAATCTTTCATCGCAATCTATCCTGATAAATTTTTGAGGCGTCTGAAAAGAAAATGGTCCCCGTACGTCATAAGTTAAAATAACCATTGAAATTTATTCAACATTGCACCCCGTAGGTTTCACTTTGTTTTTAGCAATTTCTTCACACTTTAGAGATGATTTTAAATTCTACAGATAAAGGAAAAGTAATTGTAACAAATTGACACTTGATACCTAAATTCTAGCATTCAAGCTTAATAGCAAAAACAAAATACATATTGTAGAAACTATCTTTTTTTCTTGTCCTTATGTTTAATTACTTCTGCATAAATTAATTAATTTATTTAAAGATCAATGTTGTAGAAATATGCTATTAGGAGAGCAAGTAAAATAGCGTAATGAACATATACCATAAAAAATATTGTTATTTTATCAAATTTTAGTACTGTCCTAAAAATCTGTGATGAGTGTTACCTCAGGATTGTTATCTGGGTTTGAAAGAGATTTGGTAATCTTTGCTCTGTTGGGTAGGTAAAAAGTAGCAATTTCGTTAACAGTAATCCCAGATGTGTGATTTCGAGGCCAAGTTTAGCTATAGAGGAAGAAAAGTTTGAAAATTAAGATATTTTAATTAAATATGAAGCCTAGAGGTATTTACAAATACAATATACATAAATAAAATATTAGATACAAATTATGCTTGAGTTTATTTATTTTTCCCTGAAAATAAATTTCACTTGAACAATGATCTCACAAACTCGATTTTACTTTAGTTTATAATTTTTGTTAGGCCTTTTCTATTTCAGAAACCCCAAAAATTTGCCTATACATCAATAAACTTATTATATTTCAGGAAAGAAATATTATCCCTTATATACTTCTTTTCATTTCATTCAACGAATTTTTAATAACGTTTATGGCTAATCTTTGCCCATTTTCAAGTTATCTACAGCAAAATATTGCACATCAATCACAAATAGTATAACAAATTTTACTTATACAAATTATTATTAAATTTACACATGCAATTCATAAATAAAACCATTTTGTGTACAATGATGATTGTTAAATTACTCATATCTTTATTCAGTAATATCCAAAAGAGAATTTGCCAAAGCAGTCCAATGTTACGAACTTTTAATGTATTAACTTTTTATCGACGGTTCTACATCGACTTATTTCAAATCTGTGTCATGCAAATAGCAAAGGAATATTGCAAAAGTATTCATTTGACCTAGAGATCATAGATAATACCCAATTATCTAGTAGTACAATACCTGTTATTTAACGTTTTTCCTAAAAAAAAAATAAGTCGTTTCTCGTTGAGAAGCCATAAAAACTGCCCCATTATTTTAGGAACAAGTTATTTGTTTAGTTATGAGTTGCGAGTAAGAAATTGCCCTCTCATTTCCTGTTAACGTTAAAAATTGCCATTTTTTTTATGTAAATCACTCTGCCGCTGCATAAATAGTTTTAAAACTAGGACTTTTATCGATAACAACCTGTAATCATGCTGCAATTCATTTTTATTTATCACTTTTTTATTTTCAACCTTTAATCAATAGAAACATTTAGGGACTCTACCATTTTACCTTTATCACTTACAAAAAAAAAAAAAACTAAATGATTGTTTAGTAGTTAGTGGATGGGAGTAGAATACGTGAGCCCATTGGGTCTTTACCTTTACATTTACCTTGTGTCGAATCTACTATAAAAATTTTGTTCGAGCACGAGCATTTCTAATTAATTATTAGCATAGGTGTCGTTTATTATGTTTTCAAGGCTATATCCAAATTTACTAAGGATCTTTCATCACGTCTTCGCATTTCTATTTACTATTACTATAGAAGTTTTCTGTGATATAGCGATTGTTGTTTGGTGTTTGATAGTTCTGTTTCTATGTTTAAATAGGATTTTTGATGGTGCCCGGACATTTCTAATTAATTGTTAGTTTACAAAATTCTTCGGTATAGGTTTCCTTACTTAGGTTTTCGAGGACGCTATTTTCTATCGGATTTCCGATCCCATATATGCAGTTTTGGTTTGCATTTTATTTTAACTAGTGGATATCTTTCCATTTCAACTATAAAATTTTCCATTTCAATTGCAACCCAATCAGACTTGAATAAATTCATAAATATTATATTTTTTTATTTCAATAATCACTTTTGATAAAAATTCGGCACATTCTTCCGAAATTTCTGTTCTTTTATTAGATAGTTGATGTTAATTGATAATTTCAATTACATTTAACTTTAAAAGAAAAGAATCTGGTGCAGTGCGCGCATCACACAACTTTCCCTTACCGTCGTATAATAATTATCTTTTTAATATAATTTTAAAGAGTTCGCATAAACAATACTTGAAATAAACTCAGCAGCATCAACTTCTTCACATCTTCTCCCACTTCAGTACATAAACAGTTTTTTAAACAATTTTAGTACAACAATGCTGTACACTACCTATATGTTTTAACTTCATCAAGTTGCATATATATTTTAAAAGTTTTGGTTTAGTTTTCATGGAAATATTTTCTTTCCATTAAATAATATGACAGTAGAAATAACTTAAGTTAATTTCCGCTTTTGTATTCTTAAATTACTTTATTACAGAGTATATTGTTTATAACAGATTGGTGGGAGAAGGTTCGGTCGCATAAGTCTCCTTTCAGATGCGCTCGGTTATCCATCTAGGGTCTTCTGCTCCTCATAAAATACACTGTATCTTTGCTAATACTGGTGCGATTTCGATGATTCTTTTTTTTGGTTTTTAGATAATGTAATAACCTTTCATACAATTATATAGATCATTTACTATAAATTGCATGCTTTTAAGTTAAGCGCAAATAAAATATTCTTTTCATCATAACTTTTTTTGCTGCATTTTCTCGGTGACTACATAAATGAAAAGTTAAAGGCCTTTAAGGAGAAGGCATTAGGCAAATTTCATCAAAAATGTTGGAGGCGTTTACGAGAAAATTCTAAAATCCCTGGTATATCTACATTCAGTTAGTCCGATGCGCTTTATCTTTGCTAATACTGGTCCGATTTTGATGATTCTTTTATTCTTTTTTTAGATGCTTTAATTACCTTTCATACAATTATATACATAATTTACCATGAAATGCATACTTTTTAAGCTGTGCGCAAATAACTTTTTTCGCTGTATTTTCTCGGTGATGTACTACATAAATTAAAAGTTAAAGACCTTTACGAAGAATAATTTAAGCAAGTTTCATCAACATCGTTAGAGCCGTTTTCGAGAAAATTGTAAAAAAAAGTGTAAAATCGATTATATAAAGTGGCACTTCCGGTAAGTCGATTTTGACGAAAATGTTTCTGTAACATCACATGCATGTGCCAACCTTAAATATTTAATTTCGGTATCGTATAAGTTTTCGTTTTTGAGTTAGACTGTTCACATACACACAGACACACGCAGAGACACACGGACACAGACCATTTTGCGAGACTTGGTCATTTGGACTTAGGAGACCTTAAAACGTGTATTTCCATCGAAAATTCGAATTCGAAAATTTTCACGATCGCAGTACTTCCCCTTACTATATACTTCGTATATAGGTAAGGGAAAGTAAAAGGACATTGCTCTCCCATGGGACATAGGAGGATATTTTCCTCCCATGGAGGAACAATGTTTCTTTTAACAATTAATGTGTATTCTACCCTGATTTTACTCGTGCAGTCACATTAATTTCTAAGATTTAAAAGACAGATATTAAGGACATTGACTCTTTTTGTTCCGAGGTACAGATTTGATTAATATATAACTCACATTTGGATATTACATCTTGGCCTCCATCAACAGCTATTCGTCTATTTTCGTAGCAAATCTTCTCCAGCGCTCCACATTCAAAGCCTTCAAGCCTGCCTCGACATCATCCAGCCATCGCAGTCGAGGCTTCCCACGCTTTCGTCCACCACATGGCTTCCCGTAGTTCAGTTTTTTGGAGATTCTACCGGGATCCATTTTTTCCATCTGGCCCAACCATCTTAATCGACCCAGCTGAATATACGAGACAATATCTCCCTCTCTAAACAATTCCTGCAGTTTCTTATTAGTTCTGAGGAATCATCAACTTTTTCCGCTCCAAATGTTCGATGAAGAACTTTTCTCTTCCGAACTTTTAAAACTCTTCTTTTCTGCAGTTAGGGTCCATGATTCGCTGCCATAAGTGAAAGTTTTCCTTACAAATCTGTCTTATAAATCTTATCTGCTGTCTTATAAATCTACAAGACTGTAGTAAGGCCGACTTATAAGGAGCTTTTCCTTTCTTGAAAGGTTCTTGAATTAAAGGGCATTCTGTAAACCCCTTTGGCAGCGGTTTTCAGCACCGATTCTGGCTTTTATATCGGTGGTTATCAAGCTACCGAGGTACCTGAACTCTGGATAACACTGTATTTGGTACTTTCCCAGCTGAATAGTCTATTATTCATCGTACCTTTTTACTGTCTGCATATACGAGTGTCTTCAAGACATTGATCACAAGCCCGAGTTCCCTAGCAGCTCTCAGGAACTCTTCCAGTGCTCCTAATAAAGTTTGAAGCGTTCTTGCTGAAATCACCATGTTATCCTCAATACCCAGATATTTGGTCAGGCGGTTGAAAATGGTACCTCCTGGATTCGTTCCAAGTTTACGAATTGCGAACTCTAACATTAGGTTGAAGAGCAGAACTGGCAGTACCATAATCCTTTTCCTACTTTGAACATCTACGTCCGATCTTAACCATAGTGGATGTAGTTCTTAAGAGTCATACCAATGAGCCTAATAAGTTTTTTGGGGATCTTTAAAAAATGTAGACATTTGGACATATTATCCCTATCAATAGTATCATAGGCCTGATTGAAATGGATGAATACATGGTGGAGTGTTACATTATATTCATTTGAATTCTCCCACATTTGTCTTACTGAGAATATATGATCAGTGGTAGACCGGCCTGGTCTAAAACCGTATTGGAATTCTCCTGCTAGATTCCCAGACCATTTTACTAATTTCCTGCTGATCGCTATAGAGAGCACTTTCTCGTTTGTATTAGAATTTGCCTTAACCGGTTCATTCCTTGAAGCTGCGTGTCCGACAATTATTACTCTCCAAACCTAAATATTTTATTTAACAACCAAAAGACTTTTTTATTTTATGATGCGTACAGCAAAATATAGGATTTACTCACATGGTTATTGTGGGAAGAGAATAACAAAAAAGAAACATACCGTATATATTTATATAGTACATGAAAAGAAGAATTATAATTTGTAGGTGTTCTCACTATCAATGGCCACTGATAACTTATGAACTTAGAGCACAAAATTGCAAAATCACTTGAGCGTTGGCAGTTCAAAACCTGTGTACATTTAATTGCCTCAGATGTTCTTCGAACCGCCTCCAATGCCATAAATAATTTACGAGACCGAATGCATTCTATTGATGTTCGAATATAGGTGTTTCCTATGATCTTTTAATTAACGGTGTGTTTATGCAGAAATGATGGTCGGTCAAACGAGCAATCATTACACAAAATTAGTGATATATTTTAAAATATATACCTGCGAAATTCATTATTTGGCACTCTGCTTCCCCTTTTAAATTAGTTTCAATCTTAACCACAGTTCATTAATCAAATACAATATCGTGGCCCTATTGTAACGCAAATTGTCATTGAAAGATGGTTAGCAACAATAACATTAGATAACAAAAGCGGTCCTTTCAATTTTCATACAGGTCGGTACTAGGAGGTTGGTTTGCTAATATCGAATTTGGATTCAGGTTTTGAAAATTTAAATCGACGGATCAAATATGGGGACAAAAAATAGTAGACAACGCATAAGCTTGAGATATATATTACAATATATATATATATATATATTTTGGAATATCAAAGACCGTATAAAAACATCATGTTTTATCTTTGACTACAAAATAATTTATTGAAGATCATAAATCTAGATTACTCAAAATCATTCAAGGTGATATATATATTATTAACAATATATATATATATATATATATATATATATATATATATATATATATATATATTGTTAATAATATATATATCACCTTGAATGATTTTGAGTAATCTAGATTTATGATCTTCAATAAATTATTTTGTAGTCAAAGATAAAACATGATGTTTTTATACGGTCTTTGATATTCCAAAATCAAAGTATCTCTTTACAGTGCCTCTAATTGTAAATGGCTTTGTACAGTTCATTGATTGATATATTGAGCACTCCATTGTTTTGAATCAGATTTCAAGACAATAATACCAAAACAGGATCATCTTAACCACGTACCAACTGGGATGTTTGACCAGAAATCTAATAAAAATATAAATCGTCGATTTGGAGTAAAAGTGATCAACTGCATTTTTTTTTTGCAAATATGAGGTTTGTTACTTTCTACATATGCCTCGGCTGAACAATACTTCCAGTTAAATCATTTATAATAATGATTTTATACAAATATTTGCATATTGCATACAAGTTTAGAAAAATCTTGACAAAAATCATCAATACTATTTTTATTCCGAAGGCATTGGCCACTTCGCTTTATTGACTCAAATTTCGAACTCCCGATTTCTCTTAAGGCTTGGCGTTTGAAAAATATGCTTTCAAGTACTTGACGGCAAGTAGGGAAGGCTTTTAGGTCGAATTTATATATTTTTTAGAAATAAATATACCCTTACCATCAATTTCATCAGATTTTCCAATCATACGCCTCAGATTTTCAATCCATCTAAGTGTCACCTAGTATCTAAAGATTACGAAACTTTTTGAATTTCTGTACAGTGCAAAGACAATTAAAAGAATAACTTGTCATATTTAAATTTTTAGAAAGCACTTTATGATACTTTATGTGCAATTTTTACTAAAAAATCGAGACTTAATTTTCACAAAAAAAAAATGTATAAACCTGTAACGTCAGGTTCCTGTAAGTTATTTACAATATAAGAATTATTTATTAACTGACAAAGCGGACGTTGAACAGGAAAATACAGGACCACCATCAAAATTTCCGCTAATCTAGCACTGTATTTACTCATAAGGGAAAACATAAAATGATAAGATATAGAAAGACAATTGAAACTAGGGTTGTGACAATTTCGCACTTGGACCAACAATGACTAGTTTACAAATGGTTAACAAATAATTTTTTTTTTTAGGAATTGGTTCTGTATGAAACAAAAAAGAATATTCATTTTTTTTTTTGCTCCTAATGCCGATTTGGCAAAACTGATTTCAAGCCATTCAATTATAAATTATTCTTCACAACTTAACACCTCGTCAAAGCTAATCTTATAATTGCACAGATTGGGACCACTTCCCAGATGTAAAATAAACAATTTAAATAATAATTGTTGTTTATTAATTTACTTTTACTTTGTGCAGTACTTTTACTTTAATTTTTTCTTTGTGCAGTGCTAATGAATAACATCATGATATTCTGTAACTTATCGCACTAATTTATTTTTGACTTTATTTAAATGTTGTATTATTTGTATTTATACACGTGTTTATTCTTCCTCCCGCGTTCCATTTATCTAATTCAATTTTGCCTATTACACATATTTGCTTGTTTTTAAATGTTTTATTTATGTTCGCTTTTGCTTTTTAATTCCTTTTTTTTATCGAACAAATGATGCACTGTTGAACATACGGTAATATTATTACAATTCCAGTTGTTCGTGTAGAAAGGAATAAACGACTGTATAATAGGCGCTATACTAAACACTGAAAAAAATAAAAGAGCATTTTTTGTGTTCGTTGTTTTGATATTTTACAGAATTATATTCATTATTATAAGTAATATATCGATGACATAATGCATTGATTAGTATGCAGGCCGCTATAATATGGGTATTGCTTATACATAAAGTGCTTCTAGATCGACAATTATCAAAGCATTGATGCCTGAAAATATTTGACAACAAGCAACGAAAACAATTGATTTAGGTGGCCGCAATGATATCAGACACGTCCCTAACTTTTGAGAATACTTCAAGAAATCCTAAATCTTTCATAAAATGATCTGACTCTTGTCCTGGCAGTGTTAAGCTTATACAATCATGATAGCCTGTGCGTCTAGGGCTTGAAATTCATCATTCAACCTATGTTCGATTCTAAGGCCAATGCTAGAATGGATAGGATGGGGTGCTTTGATTTTATGTATGTCTGTTATTCTCAGACATATCATGAAACCTCCAATGTGACCAAAAATCAGTTTATTTTATTAGATAATAAGATTTTAGCTCCTATTTACTGTTGGGAAGCTCTCATGTGAACAAAAATCGTAACATGATTTTTAAAATAATCCTCCTATTGTTAATGTTAATTGCATTCGTAACAGTTACCGCTAAAAATCACTTACGAGGAACTTCCAAGACAGTCTTCAACAGGTAGGTGGTTTTACAGCCATTTACCAACCATGTTGTAATATTTATAATTAGGTAGTTATTAAAATAATATTTTATGAAATTGCTTATAAATCAGTTTTCGTTTGCCCTTTAAAATCATATTTTGACACATTGGAGTTTCACGGCGTCAACGACGATACAGTGAAATTGCAATAAGGCAATTGTTTAAAAAAACTGTTTTATTGTTACTGTAAGTGAAAGTTGTGTGTTGCGTCTACCATACCAGATTTTTTTAACGCTTTACACAGTTAGTTATAAATGAGCCTAAGATTCAAAAGAAATTTTTAAATAATTTAAGAGGAATAACTAAAAAATGTGACTAACTGTATGACCTAATGCTGTAATCATAAGGAAAATGTAGATATTCGATAAGACATCTCCAATCTAGTTATGTGTCCTCTCTGTTTTCCTTAGGGAGTGGGAGAGGAAGTGGTGTGCCGCGTAACCACTATCAATCAGGCAATGGCTTCCGCCAAATCAGTAAGCAATACCGCATTGACTAATTTCGTCCTCCCTCCTTTAAGGAAGACAAGGGGAATTGAGAATGTTTAATATTATTCAGAAAGTAGCAATACACCAAAATTTATTTGTATACATTTTTGATTCGGAAAGTTGGATTCAATACAAATAATTTCATTTATATGAAATATGAATCCTATCTTCGGGATGACTTGTCATTTTTACTTTCTCGTACGCAATAAAGAAATTTTGACTGATTTCGTCGTGGCGTCTGTATGTACGTTTCTGCCTCACATAACTCAAAAACTGCTACAAAGGTTGAAATTTTTTGTTTAGAATTGTTGTAAAATCTAGTTGTGCACCTCCCTTTTTGATGATCACCAGACATGATCACCGGAAGTGGTACTTTACTTGAAGGATAAAATAAACTTTCATCAAAAATGATATTAAACTATAATGTAAAACATCCAAAATCTAGTAAATAAGACTTTCATATAAATTTAAATAATAAACCAGATTTTGGTGGAAATTGGTGAGCCAAAAGGGGTACTTTACTTGAAGATCATAATAAATACATCAAAAATTATATTAAAATTAAATAAAGAGATCATATGTTTCGGTAATAAAAGTTACGAACGCAATTTTGTTTGCCCACTCAAATTTAACAATTTTATTCCTTGTTTTAAGTGTTAAAATTGAGTGTAAAATATTTCTTTTCCTCCCAATTTATGAGCTGAACAAATCCGCAGCAGGAGAATGAGATATAAATTAATCTGGTTTTCCTGCTTGAAATGTCGAAAACGTCGATTTACAATACTTTATGTAGCGACAAGCAGTTCTAATGTTGTCATGGAACACGAAGGGTTCTTGGGAACTTGTTACTTACTGAAAGGAACCAACATATAAAACGGAAAGAGATCCCCGGAAACAAGAGCTTACGTGTGGGTGTCAATACATGGACGTCGCGTTGCCCAGTGTCGTTTTCGACATATTGCTATCTTCGGAAACTAGGAACGAAATTCACTTTTTGAGCTACCGATTTAATGTAATGGCCGTAAAAGGAAGTCATGCGGCGGTGTCCACATCAGATATTTTAAAAATCCAGTACGATCTAAATTAACCAAATATATAAATTGTGATTAGAGTGCAGGGTGCAATGCGAGAATCTGTCTTTCTAGTTGTCCTGATCGGTCGGAACACAAAAATCAGAACAGTCATAGTCGCCCTGAACTGCATCGAATTTAATCCAACAAATGTATTTTTAAATGCGGGCCCATTTTAAAGCTCTGACCACCCTAAATAAAGATATGCGGGTATGACAGTCCAAAGCGGCTTTGTTCATCGCGCCAGACCTCGTCAAAGTCACCCCAAATCGTATTGAGATTAACCCAAAAGACGTTCTCCTGGGATATCAAAGTTCCAATACAGGAAGGAAAAGTACTATTAGAAATGTTCGCTTTTAGAGGGTACAGATTACTAATATATTTATAATATATATATATATATATATATATATATATATATATATATATATATATATATATATATATATATATATAATTTTAAATGTTATCGAATATAGTGTAATTTATCTCTTTAACCACTGTTACCATCGTCCTTTATTATAGGCAGAATGTAATATTATTCGATACAAAATAATTATAAAAAAATTATGTTATCGTGTTTTAACATTTCACAATTTAAGTCATAGGCCTACTTGCACTTGTACTTTATTATTAAACAGGGTTTGTCTATAAAGTTAAGTCCAAGTTGTCATTTAGTTGTTAAATATGGTTATAATGCTGAAACACGATAAAATTTAAAATTGTTAAATAATAAAAACAGTAAATTAAAAAAAAAATAATAAAATTATTATTATCTAATGACGATAAGTAACTTTTAACCTCTAAACTTGTACTTTATTATGAAATAGGTCCCAGAAAAAGACATAACATACTTTCCACAATAACTGAAGCCTTGAGCGACAATGAAGAGCAGTTTAATAATACATTCAAATTTTTATGTGGTATTAATAGGTTCAGTTTTATATAACTTTATAAATTATAGCCCGCTTATTATCCGTAATGATGGATGCGTAAGTTGGATAATAGTTGAAGTAAATTGTTAAAGAATAAATTAGATAACGAAATTGAATGAATAAGGACAGGTGGTTGAAGAAGGACGTAGATACGTGATGCGGACCAAGATTTTTTTAATTATGACATATTAAAAATGTCACCCCAATACAAATATACAAATACAAATTATACAAATTGTATAAATTATACAAATTATTGTTGATATTAAGCATGCTGCATGGCTTTGTAATTCCAATTAAATTCTAAGCTCTCTAGTACTGAAGACAGCACCATATGTTTCAAGATATACCTACTCAGTTTCTATAAATAACTGCAGGTGTAATTTGGTGAGGATTCCTTATCGTGATGATGGAGTGAGTGTACGTCACAAGGTGACAGTGAGTCAGCTCACTCTTCCTTTGGTTTCTTAAACACCTATCGTATTCTGTATCTTCTGAATTAATTCTATTAATAGGTTCTTGGTCCATGGGTTATGGTTAGAGTCAGCTCAAGGATTATTAGCGCCCCATGCGAAAAAAATGTCTGAGCCCTAATCTTACCTCTCCCCTTTCCCCCAACCCTAAACCAAACTAAGGTCTTCCTTGATTCACAGAGCCTTATCAGAAACATCAAGTAGGAAAAACCAAGAATCAATTACCAAATGTGACCTCCTGGGACTTCAATAGACTCAATACACTGGTAAGCAAAAGTAATAGGGAAACAGGTTAATAGGGCCCTTCAAAAATAAGAGACAAAATCTGAGATAAAAACTATAAAAATTAACACAAAAAATGTTTATTTGTATTTCGGTTGATTTAGCTTGTAGTAAAGATATGAATCAGTAACGGTATTAGAAATTACTGAAATTGCAGTTGCATTTTTACGAAAAACGTCTGGATGTCTGAAGCTTCCATGTTAAAGTAACGAATATGCATATTATTATAAAGGTAAAACAATAAATAGACAAGAAACTATGAGATAATAGAAAAACAACGTCAACAAAAATTTGTAAAGATTTGATTTGAAGTATATATATATAAAATTAATAAAAATCGTCTGTATTATCTAAACAGCTTAAGTGATGTTAGACTGTAAAAATCAAGTTAAAAAGACCAACTCTTTTAATTAAAATAAAAACTATGCTATGAAAATTTGGAAGCGTATTTATTTTCTCAATTTCCTTATTGATGGATATTGATTAACCTTTTCATTAAATTGATCTTCAGTTCATTGAACAATAAAATAAACTATGAGTTATGAGTCATCGGTCAGAGGCCTTAAAAAAAATGCTTTCCAGACATTGCAAAAATATTTTTAATACATAATTCATGTAATGGGTATATGTCCAAACAAGGTGCTCCTTGTCACCTGTCGGCATAATAACATTAAAAAGCAAGTAGCCGAACTGCTTGAAAAAAAAAATTATAAATGTTTCCTGGAAGTGTTTTGTGTAAGTACCGAAGGTTCGACAAGATATGTGGGGATATTATGGCGTTTTAAACTTATCTAAAAGATAAGTACAGAGAGGAATTCGGCGAAAGACAATTCTCAGTGAAAGGGCTTTGGTTCAGAAAATGTTCAGAGAAAAATACATTGCGGGGTACCATCCCGCTTGCAAGACGTGTTTTTTTAGAGAAGGTATATAGTATTGAAAAGAATCAGTTCCAGACAATGACAGAAACCATTATTCTGGAATCATTGGGAATTACATCACCATTTGAATTAGGCGTTGACTTTATTTTGCCAGGTGGTCCATGTGGCCCATTTTCTTTTCTTTTAATTTCATTTGCACTGTTTATTCCATGGATCGATTTCCCTTTTTTCCGTTTTTATCTCCCTTGACTACCCGCTTGATCCGGTATGCTGTGTGGTTTGGCAACTCAACACAGTTGAGCAGCACTCGAAAATGTTTGTTTCTTTTCCAATTCTCTTGACTTTTTATTAATTAAGTTACCTTTTTTTTCCCGTTCGGTAAATCTCTTTGGTTCCAATTAGTTTGGTTTAGCGAGAGTCTACTGAAAAAGCTTTCAATGACTAGGAAAAGATGGTTTCATTAAAAATGTTCCCACAATCTGACTGAATATTTGTATGTGAAAAGGAAATCAGTTCTACTATAACATTCTTGTAAATTTTCTTATCTTTTTTAAATAGTACGCATCTTATTTTTATAAAACCTAATTCAATTAATCACTTATTGATGTAGATAGCTCATTTAGGAGCGATAATTATTCATAATAATAAGAATTGAAATAGGGCCGAGATGTGCTTTTGTTTTTAAACAGAATAACATCTATGTATCAATCACTGCTGTGAATTCCAAAACAGGATAAAGCCGCATAGGAAGCTGACGATTGAAAGGTAATATAACTGCTTGGTGAGAGAGAGGACAAAGCTATCGGCTGATAAACAGAACTACATCGCCAGGTAGAACAATGACTCATTGAGACAAAGACAATTAGCCAATGACAAAGGAATGAGGATCCTCCCACAGGCCTTGTAATAGGTCTCAGACATCTCCGCTTCTGATATTGTCTTGTGGCGGAGCAGGGCAACTTAATGCTTTCTGTCTTACGGCCCAGTCTCGTAGAACGTAATAATCTTAGTTACTAATTATGCATAACTTTTTTCACTAACAAAAAAAAAATAAATAAATAAAAAGCCAAACTAATGAGTATCTTGATAAAAATGGGTTTCGATTTTAAAAAGAAACCTATGGGGAAGATTGCAGTAAATCGAATATATGTCAAAATATAGCGAATTAAAAAGTTAATGAAAGGCCTTCTGTTCAATGCCACCACTGTGATAGCACTGCCAATTGAAGTTTGTTATTTCATGTATTACATTGAATTTAACAATATTCATCATTTAACGATGTGTTTTCAAGCTTTCAATATAACCACTACTTGAGATAACGTGGTATACTAGATGTCGACTCAGCAAGATGGAATCTCAAGGAACAAGAGATTAACTACGAAATAAAAACTTCTTAACTGGAGGTTTGGAGTCTTATAATATTGGATGTTAAATGAAGAAGCTGCGTCCCAAAAGCTTCGTTTCTGGAAATCATTGGAAATAGAGCAATCTCTTTTTTTAAAGGTATTTTCAAGACCGTTAGTCACAAATGATAAAAAACATAGTGAGAATGAAAAATGCTAAATGTCCATTCATGCCGTTCAAAAGAAAGATCATACCATCTTTGCACCTTGAACATCATTATCATATTTGTTCAATGTTTATATTTATGAATAAGTTAAATTAATAAGAATGGTAAATGATTGCTCTAGAAGACCAAGGTCCTGAATGGATTGTAGCGGCAATTAGACATGAAGAAGAATTAATTAAGTCAATTATTTATCTATAGTAACACTGATATAAATGATCGTTGAAACGCACAGAATGATTGGTACAGGTGTAGATTGACAGAATCAGCAAAAGTTACTAGAGATCTCCATGTAACAAATAGCATAAATTAGGTTGACAAATTGGTGAACTAGGATGGTAGAGAAGATTTAAAATATAGCAAAAAGCTTACGGCAGAATAGGCCATATCAAAGGAAGAGCAGATATCCGTCAGAAATACTTGAAAATATCAGGAGAGGGAGAAGTCCACAGCTTCGGAAGCAAGAAGAGAGGGGGGAAATAACTCTCTGGGCTTGGGCGAAATTTGAATTTTATAACTTAAGTTGTATATACAAGTTTTGAACTTTGAAGTAGAACATGGATTGCAACATAATGTGAACAAATTTATCTGGAACGCCTATTGTAAACATCCAAAATCAATGATAATTTTAGTATGGAAAATAAACAATTGTTTGCTTAATTATGATGCTGGTGGAATCTTTATTCTTATAAACTTAAGAAAAACTATCTTGATAGAAAAAAAAAAATGGTCCATATTACGTTTATGCTTCCTAACTTTTTAATGAAGGTTTAAAATTTAGTTTTCAGAACATTATGTTGTTGAAGTACAAACATTGGGAAACATATATTTTCTGCAATTATAAATATATATACACACACACACAAACACGCACGCACGCGCGCGCGCGCACACACACACACACACACACACACACACACACACACACACACACACACACACACACACACACACACACACACACACACACACACACACACACACACACACACACACAAACACACACACCACTCTAAAGCAGCCCGAGTGACTAATGCACTGCCTCGGATTATGCCAAATATGGGGGGACATAAAGAAAGTAGAAGAAGGCTTCTTGCTACTGTGACCAGTTCTACTCTTTTGTATGCAGCACCGATCTGGAAGGAAGCCATTCTAGTGAATTCATATACCCGCAAGGCTATCAGTGTTTATCGAAGGAGCACTCTGCGAGCCGCTCGAGCGTTTCCCATTATATCCTATAACGCAGTGTGTGTTATCGCCAATATGCCTCCGATTGATTGACGGAGCCGGATATTCCGACGAAGACGAGAAGATTTGGATGCTTAATGGGCAATGGTAGCGGAACAAGAGAGAAATAATGCACACCGCCTGATTCCTGACATTGCAGCGTGGGTACCACGGAAACATGGAGAGCTTGATTATTATCTAGCCCAGATGTTTACTGGGCATGGCTGCTTCAGGGCCTACTTAGCCCGCTTCAACCTGGAGGATCAATCATCGTGTTCTTCTGTTGCCCATGCTTTGCTAAAGAAAAGGAAGAGTTTGATAGGATTTTGAACAAAGTTGATAGGAACTTTGGACAACAGTCACTTCCGGAAAACTTAGTCGCTCTAATGATGTCCAAGCTGGAGAACTGGAGCGCTGTTGCACACTATACAGCGCGTATCGGCAGGCAGCTCAGAGCACAGCAGGGGAGGCCAGGCAATGGCTTAATAAGAGATCCAATGAAGAAGTATGCGCTTGTCCATCCTGCTCCCCGGGAAGTAATGCTTGACAGCAGTTCCGCGGGGTGGCAATGATGAATAGGGAGGTGGTTGTTTAGTGATTAGAGATCTCACACTGTTGTGGACGTTTAGTCACACATCGTCTTACGAAAGATTTTTCCCCAATCACTATTAAAAAAAATAAAAAAACAAGCGTATACATATTATGAAATAATGTAAAGGTTTCTATAATTCGAATTTCATTCGGAAATATTTAAGCTGTAGTATTCCCGGTCAGGAAAACATTTCCCAAATCTTTGCGTACTTCATAACTCCTATGTAAAGGCTGAGTTTCGATAACGTTCCCTCGAAAACAGTCCGTACAGTAAGTCCTCATAAATCAATTGTTCCATTTCCACTTTTTTTCTCTCTTATTTTTTAAAGAACAAGGACGATGAAGAAATGTAAATGCCACACATACCGTGTATAGATCTCCTTAAGAATCGAACACACGAAAACCATTATTTAAAGACCTTATCTGCGTGACGTTAATTAATATACATAATACTCGTTCCGTGTTTTAATGGTTGCTGATTTCGATCACGGTCTCTAGGAGCACTTCCACAATATTGCAGTACTAACAACTAGTAAAAATTAAACTGGAATTTTATACCCAGTTCATGTGAAATTATATTTTAAAATTTTTAAAACAATATATTCAATTTCATTTGTACTGTTTTTTCTATGGATCGATCTCCCGATTCGGTATGCTGTGTGGTTTGGCAACTCAACACAGTTGAGCAGCACTCGTAAATTTTTGTTAGTTTTCGAACTCTCTACATAGAATTCCTAATACTTTAGTTTATATACTGAAACTGACCATGAAAAAAAAAAGAATCTAATTTTATATACTTGTGTATTTTTATATGTTATATACAACTCCAAATTTTCACTTTCACTTACCTATATAATAATATAGTATATATAGTAATTGAAAGTATATAGTAAGAAAAAGTATTGCGATAGTGGAAATTCTCGAATTCGAGTTAATTAATAGCCAAGTCTCGAAAAATAGTCTCTTTATGTTTGTTTATGCTTAGTCAAGCTCAAAAACGAAAACTTACAGGAAACTGAAATTGTGTATTTAAGTCTTTTATTTAAGTTATGTTATTTAAGCCTGGGATAATGCAGCAACTTTTTCTTCAAAATCGACTTGGAAGTGCCACTTTAGGTAGGTAGTTAAAATTGTCCAAAAATCAATAATATCTTTAATTAAACATTGACGTGGAGGATTCTTCGCCATTCTCGAGAGACTAACAAGGATGTATCTAGCCATTATTTTTCATGAGGACTGTAAATCCGATGTTTCTAATGAAACACACTGATCCTTCTGCCTGAACTCGGTATTAATCACATGTCCTTTGTTCTTTATCGGAAATTCACAAGCAATCTCAATGCTGGAAGGCTTCTTTTAACATCCTCTGTGATTCCAAGTCAGTTGCCATTTGATCAACAGTCATTTACCACAAGCAGGCTGCAAAAGTGGCTGTAGTAATCAGGCGAAAATTTGTTTAATGATATCTCTTAATTTACGAATCCTTTGAGACTGGAAAATGAAGATAAACTGATTTTTAGAAAAAAATCACTCTTTCGACGTCGTCTCCCTCCATTTCTTATTCTCATGCTGTTAAGCACCTTCGATTTAGCATTAAATGTCATTCTGGTAAAAATTCACGCTCAAAGTAAAAAAATTGAACGAAATGGGGATTCTGTACACCATATATTATATATTTTCAATTCATTGCTGAGGGATCGAACAGAATACATTACATACACCTAATTATCTTGTAAGAATGGCTTTAAGTACCAAAAACTCTCAAATATGGATCCAGATTGCTTAATATATTGACTATTGGGAACGTTTCCTCTGAGTGAGTAATATTTTTTTATGAAATGGTGGCATACGGCCTATGAAAGTAAATCGTACGTAAATAAAGTTCTAATTCATCGAAGTAGTAATAATGTTCATTGATGAATTGATGGCAGATACCGACATGATTCGAAGAAAATATAATTTCCGATGGAAGTTGGTTCAGCCAAACAACGTACAAGTTAAACTTATGCTGAGGCTGAACTGTTAAATGACTACTGTGCATGGCGGAAAGGTAGTCTTTTTTTTTAAATGTTTATTTCCTCATAGGTTTCTGTGTGTCGGTTCACTGCTATAGAACCTCCTTTTTGGACTGATGCTAAACTCACCACGATGGAATCCTGTCGATCTTCATCTGTGGATCTCCTTTAGGCAAGAATTAGTCCTAGTCTAACTACTCATTTTCGGAAGATATTTACTTCTCTCACTTCAGATATTTTTAAATATTTATCATTATAACTGTTCATTAACAGTTGTCTTTATTTTCACGTAGCCTATTCCGATATTTCCTTGTGAATATCGCCTATTGGCGGTTCTCAGATGTCGATTTTTTAAGTTATTTAGCGCAAGTATGATCTAGTTCAACTACTCGCCAACATGAGAGATTATCTTTTTGGAGGGTCGTTTCAGGCAGGTCACATCTTAATCCTCACCTGTCCGTACCTATGCGCAGTTTGAATCGTTCGCAACTGTCAGTCTACAGGACTTGGGTTGCCCATAACAGGTAGACCACACTTGCCTGTCAATATCGTATATAATTAATATACTTACATGAATCCTCTTTAATTATTCCAACTAATATAAAACATTTTACGCCAATCAATATATATCCTTTGTTCTCACCTTTACGCTGTATGCATAGCTGAAGTGTTTAATCATTATTTAAGAGTCGCTTTGTATCTACGTACTAAGTTTTACATTTAAAGAGATTTGACAAAAAATGTTCTGAAGTGGAGATTATATTTCCTGGAAGTAATATGAGCTTTACCATTAAAGATTAAGGATAGGTATACAACCTCCAAAAACTTTCTTTTTAATATTTGATTATGTACCTTTAGAAGATTCTAGACATATCCAAGATTAAATGAGTAACCTGTTTTTATATAAATATTTTTAAATTATTGATTTAAGATGTGTACCATAGTCGTACTACAGCTAAAGTATTTACTCTAATTCGTAATATGATCTTTAAAGTTCTTCTCTTATTTGTCGTTATAAGTTTTATTCCGGTTTCATCGTATAAGTACTTTCTTATTTAAATAATTCTGTCTGCGTTTCTGAGGACTTTTTGACCTATTGGATCGGAAAAATCCACCTTATAATCTAATTGAATTTAAGATGTTAGCAATCTGTATAACATGAGGCCTCTTACTAGATTTCATAAAATTTTCCAAAACATCCTACAGATGCAAGGGATAGGAGATAAGCTGTCGCCCTTAACACTATAGCCGTTTAATGATTCAGCGACCACTGGCTAAGTGCATATTTTATATAGCTCTTTGGAAGTGTTGTAGACTACCCCGCAACAGAATCCTAAGTGGCTGCCTTATTTGTGGCTTTGATCGCCGCTTCATCCATGAATGATTCAGTCAACTAGTAGATTAGTATCGAATACTATATCTAACTAGCAATCTAAGTACTGAAATTCAATTCGAAATAAGGTTATCCGTGATTGAATAGTCACCATGTTATTATTAAGAACACTATTGATGATCAATTCGATAATAATGACCTGTAATGACTTGTCTGCCAAAGTGGTGAGACCATCTAGAATCAAAACTCTGCTAAAGAGTATTCATTGTACATAGACGGGAAAGAAACAAAAATTAATACTCGGTTTCATATCTCCTCAATGTGCTAAAAATATCCGGGCAAGTAATTAAGAACGGCATGTAATGGAAGAAAGATAGTAATCGATAACCCAAAATAACCTGAAAAGAATTATAGCAGTAATATCCAACAGATTTCTAATGGGTTAGCCATTTAGCTTAGGTTAATCCCACTGCAAACGTATTAACAATAAAAATTAATTCATATAATTATTTATTAGATTGTTACAGGCAATCAACAGCGGGGGTGATGTTTTCCGATGCATAATGCTGTTGATGTTTAATTTATTATCAATAAACATATTATTAATAAATTAAAGCCCAATGGCTACCAATCAAGAACTCGGTTTGGCCATCGCTCGAGAGACATTCGTCTTATGTGGCCGTACCACCTTAGCTTTCCCTATCCGATTCACCAGTTAACGGGCACAGGAGCATCCATCCTGTCCCGAAAGACCTCATTTATAATTCTGTCCATCCTTTTCACACGTAGGCTTCTTCTCCAAAAATCCATCTCCACAACATGAACTGGGATGACATGTTCTAGGTTTCAGACGCGTACATAAGTTTATTTTAAACCCCATAGACTCATAGCAGACCCATGGATGAGCATATTATCATTTCGAGATTAATCTTTCTCCGCGCAAGTACCCAAAAGGCTCCGACACCCGGTTCCCAAGCTTTACGCGGTAAACGTCGCCTCGACATAGGTGTCTCACAGCATCTATTAGGTCCTCGTCGATAAAAACGGTTTAAAATAACAATAATGAGAAAATAAATATGTTGGTAAATCAATGCGGCAGTGGCAAACTCATAATAGGCCAACAACAAGGTTCTCTCTTCAACCTTTTAGTGTGCATGCGTCTAAAAATAACATTTTGTTATTGAAATAAAAATCAAATCACGAATTAGTGCAGGCAATGTTAAAATAAAATTTAAGATGGTAAACTTGACAAATAGGCAACTAAAAGGAGCTGGTAGATAGCTGTCTGAAGTTATAGAGATGGAGAAGACTTTTCATACTTGTAGCTTAACCGCCTGGCGTTGGCTCTGCCCACAAGGTGCTTCCTTAAGTTGTCAGTATATACACCTCGATGGGCTGCAACTATCTGACCATAAACTGTTAAAGCTGTACTACGGCCATGAAGGCCCAATTAGCAATCTAATTTGACTAACGCTAATGTGATCTGTGGGAAACATGTACATCAACCAGGCTTTTTAACGAGCTTAGGTAATTGTCTATAAGAAACAATCATTTTGTTACATAAATAACTGTATTACAGGTTGACCTTCTGAAAGTTATATTCCGTATTAGAGCAGAATGTTATATTTGTTCGGCATTATCCATCGAACATTATTTAAAAAATGTGATGTAATGCCGCAGTCCATATAAATGCGCGCAATGAGAACTGCATCAATGAATACACAAAATGGCGAAACGTGTTGTTGCGGTGCTTCCCCTCTGGGCTTCCAACATCTCTCGCCTTATCCTTTAAACCTTTTAAATTTCCTTTCCTCCCTTACTGACTGTGGGCTTCCTCATTTATAAGAATTCACTAGTGTTTCCTATCCAGTTTCAGTGTAGGTATATAACGACAAGAGAATATGTTCAACGTCTAAATAAAATTTATTTTTTATGTTTTCATTGATTGTATTTTTTTGTTTAATATAAACAGCACCACAATAGGATTTTTTTCTCAATAGATGTCATTGTTCTTAAAATAATTTTTCAATTTAATAATTTGACCTTAGTTCTGAAAAAAGAACATGTGATCTATATGGCACAAATAGGAATTTATATTATCATGTATATAGCAGCAATTAGTGGATTAATTTAAGTAGCTGAGACTGGAATGATGGTGGCACAACGCATATCAATTTAAAGATGCTAAGTGAAGCTACATTTATTTATTCACTTTTGCGGTAACTATATTATTGTAGTATTAAACAAAAATTATTTACTTTACAGAATTCGTAAAGTTAACAGCATTTTATCTGGTTGCAGTTAATATGGAAAACGTCACTGCTTCTTCCTGACTGTTAGGAGTCGAAGTCCCGCCACCCTTAGCTTTATAGTAGCAGGATACTGCGGAAAAAATATCTGTATTATCCGTTTGGATACCCTAATAATAAACAGATAAATTATTTGTATTAGTCTTCAATTCTATCTCAAATAATAAGTACATATTTTATCGATAGTTAATAAATAAGAAGGTCTAGAAGGTCTAAAATGTAAGGATATGAGTTAGTAAACTTATTAGTAATTGGATAACTGTGCTTTTGGAATTTATGTCATTTGATTAAAACATTAGTGTGCGTCGTTTAATTTATTTTTTTAATTATTAGATGCCATTGCAAGGTCTTAACAAGTGTAAAATATATACTTTCATCTGTAATGTTGCTTCAGAGGTCTATCTAATGCCATCTTAAAAAGAATTCTCATTAAAATATTCTATTAATGAATAGAATTGTGATAATAAAATCAACTGTATTAAATTATATCACGGTCAGTGTGGCGCAACTGTGAATTACCACGTCCCAATGCAAAGATTTGTTGATGTCTCAGATTTTTTTTTAGTACTCAAACTAAAATTTTGTTATAATATCATTAAGATATGAAAATCATATTGTTAAATGGCATAGTGAAACAAAAATATCTGATGTGACACATCATGACACACTTGTACGCCTATTAAACTGTAAATCGATGGCTCAAAAAGTGATCCTGAATTTGGTTAGTAGTTTCCGAAGATCGCAGTATCTCAAAAACAATACTCGGCGTCGCGACATCCATCTATTGACACACACACACACACACATTCAAACAGGGAGGAAAACAAGTATGTTACACTAAATTTTAATACTTAAAACAAGTAATAAAAATGTTTAACTGGATTGGAAACCAAATTGCGATTGTAACCTTCAATACCGAAACATATGTATTTAATTTAAATATAATTTTTGATGTAAGCTTATTATCACCTTCAAGTAAAGTACCCTTTTCGGCTCACCAATTGTAACCAAAATATAGTAAATACATTCACATCAATATAAAAGTCCTATTTACCAAATTTGAGATGTTTTACATTATATTTTAATATAATTTTTGATGAAAGTCTAATATGCCCTTCAAGTAAAGTACCGCTTCCGGTTTCCCAATTTAGACCAAAATCTAATATGTTATTTAAATCAATATATAAGTTGTAAATACCAAATTTGAGAAGTTTTTCAAAGTATTTTAATATAATTTTTGATAGAAATCAATCATGACCTTCAAGTAAAGTACCACTTCCGGTGATTAAACAGTGACCAAAAAAGCAAGTTCACAACTAGATTTTACAACAATCCTAAATACAAAATTTTAACTTTCTACGGCTAACCGTTTTTGAGTTATGCGAAATACGAACGAACGTACGTAAGTACAGACGCCACGACGAAACAATGGATTCAGGGATGGTCAAAATGAATATTTCCGTTGAAATCTGAAAACCGAAAATTTTCGCGATTACAATACTTCCTTTACTTCGTACAAGGAAGTAAAAAGTATACAAAATTATTAATGTTAATTTGCGTAATGTTATCACGCTCCAAACTTAAAAGTTTGATTTTCTCGAAATGCATTTTTTCCCCTTTCTCCCTTGGACTCTTCATTTTAATTTTAAAAAGAATTCACATAATATTTTATTTTTATGGAAATGTTTTCCAGTATAATCTGTTTATTTGCTGGGCCCACAAATAGCACAAAGATGAGGGCAACTAAAGTTATTGAACAGGGGTGAATTCTTAAATATAAAGTATGTTGGCAATAGTCTAATAAGCAAGACCGTATCTTCACCAATAAATGAATGAATGAATGAAAAAATAATCTTTATTTCGGGCACATTCAGTCATCTAAGATTAACAAAAATATACAACCTAGACAGCATCTTTCTGGCTTCACTTTTGTAAATTAATTATACTGCCAACTATTGTCCCTTAGAAATACTTATAATTTTAACTTATTTTGCTATATTGAAAGATCTTCTTTTTTAATTAATTTTAAATTTGATCATGGGTGTGAAGTCAGTTTCTTCCTTTTTTATATTAATTTGTATTAAAAACGTTTTCACATTTTTACATTATCAACTTTCTCAACGTTTCGGGGAATTTCTCCATCTTCAGGACAAATCCATTCTAAAAACTATAGAAACAACATTACATTTTCTCTTTTTAAATAACTAACAAGTCTAACAATTAACCAAAACTATATGCACTAATGTTCAATTATAAAATTGTTATATTTAAAAATTACTCACTATTTGTCTTATTTTACTCTCTTTTGATCCATTATCTATAAAAGTTAAAAAAATATAAAAATTTTATATAAATAACTAAGTACTTATTTGCTTGAACTTGCTTAGTTATTTATTTTCTACATGAATACGAAAAATTGAATATTAAGAAGGTCGAGAAATACATGGTTTTTAAATGAGGTTAGGCAGGAAGCTTGATGAATGGAGATGGTTAAGGAATTCTAAAACAAGGTAGTACGAATGATAAAGGATTTTTCAAAAGAAGCCTTTCTAAGAAAAGGGATATAAAAATTTGTAGGTTTAAATCTTTTCTTTAGGTTGATATCTTTAGTTTCTTTCAAAATGTTTAAAAACTAACAACCGACCTGTCACCGTCAACAAAATTTGCAATAATTTGTTGTTAATATTACTTATATTTGTTGCTATTTTTTATGATTTTTTTCCACGTTGGAAGGGAAACAGCTGCTCCTCATTACCTCCACCTTCCCCTGAATACACCATTGTAATCATATATTTATAATTCGTCATTCTAGCCGAATAAGTAGACCTAATATTCTCCATCATGTAGTGCGCATCTCCTATAGCTGCAGCAGCTTCAACAGAAAATGTTGAGCTCCTTTCAGGCATCTTATGTAAGAGCTGATGTGTGCCACGTACTGCAGGGTTTAAAATAGTTAATATGTCAGTATTAGTTTTTACTTGTTTTATTTTGATATCAAAATTTTCAATAGGCAATAAAAAATAAATTAAAAACACATAATTACGTTCAGTGTGCCAACTCCGGGCCAAGCTACGCTCTGAACATGTAGAGAGCGAAGCAGGATGAGGCTTCAATTAAAGGTGTAATTTTTTGAGAAAAAAAAAAACTATAATCGATGTTTCCTGTTATTTTACCCCCCATTTAAACGGACCAATTTCAGCCGATGGAAATAACCGGTTTTTGAAAAAATTGGGAGAAAACGGTTTTTTAAATAGAATAACTTCCCAACAAACATTTTTTTGATGAAGTCACAAATAACAGTTACTAGAATTGTTGCAAATAATTGGTCATTGGCAAGACTTTTTTTTTTTATTGGTGTTTAAAGCTCTTTCCTATTCCTATTGAGGCAAACAGGATGGGTTATCCCTTTAGGTCACCAACCTGAGTGATAAGGTCGAGATTCATTTCGTGGGTCCGCCACGAAGTAAATTTCAAACCACCCAGGCCGGATTCGAACCGGCGACGCAGCAGACTCGAGGTTGCTAAAGTGACGCCTTAATTCAAGTAAATTACACCTTAGTCTTCAAGAAATAACGTTTAAACTCTTTAAACAAGAAAACAAATAGCTAAAACCCTGGAAATAGCTGGAAAAACGTTTGATAGTATTTGGTGTGCTTCACCAAAATCACTTATATTAAACAGTGAAAATGAAAGTAGTGTGAAGTTTACTTTTTTCAAGAAAATTAATATTTTATAAATTTGCTATTTAAATATTACGTAAGCAAGATAAAATGGAATATTTTTCAATTTTTATCACCAATACTAGAATTGTTACAAATAACCGCTCATCGCCAAGATATTTTTTATTTAATAACTTTAATCAACGGACTTCAATCCATTACACTAAGTTACGCTAATAAGCCGGCTAGAATCGTATTAGTGACAGTAAAGTTTTTTAATTTTAAGAAAATTAACGTTTTGCAAATTTTCTTTTAGAGCATTATTCAAGTGAAATAAAACGGAATAATGACTCTTTTTCAGTCATTCAAGCTTAAAGTTTAATTTTAATTTCAAGTTTAGTTGTTAGTATTTTTTTTTTTTAGGCTATATAGACATTATAAAACTGCAGCAATTAATTCATGTTTTAAAATCGATTTTTGAAGGTTTAAAAAAATTAAAAACTTACAGAGCCTAGCCTTTAGATATCAGCAATTCTTTCACGTTCCAAGTTCAGTAATGCCAAAGACTACAGAGCTAGTATTGAATTTTCAGCCCTTTTTCTTGTTTCAAGTGCAGTAATTTTAAGGGTTTTGTTTAAGGCCACTGAAATTGGGATTTTTTTAAAAAAGATAAATTTCGCTTTCTGTATTTTTTTAGAAACTGACTGACTTGTAATATAATTGAGAATGAGAGAGAGAAAGAAAATGAGTAATAATAAACCAAAAAGAAATCCGTTAACCTCAAAACCGCTATTGCCTTACTGGTGAACATTATTCGTAGTTGTAGTCCGTGCAACGGTGTGATTTATATCGGCACAGAAATATCGATATTATAAAAATAATATCGGTATAGAAATTTCAATATTTTAAAAAGAATATCGTAATTATATCCCCACAGAAATATGGATATTATAAAAACAATATCGTAATTATATCGGTACAGCAATATCGATGTAAAAAAAAAAACAATGTCATAATGATATCAGCACAGAAACATCGGTATTGTATCCTATATTTCTGTTCCAGTATAATTAACATATTGTTTTCATTATGTATTAATAACATAGCATATAAATGTTATGAAAGAAGTTATCTTCTAATCTCTTTCCTATTTCGTTTAGAAGTTTTTTTTATTTTTTATTTGGTATAAAAATTAACAATATTTTGGAATATCGACATTTCTGTGCCGATTCAATTAATATATTATTCTTATTAATTTCATTTACAACATTATTTAAGTATTAAAAAACTGGTTATCTTCCAATTGATTCAAAAGTTTTTTTTTATTTGAACTAAAAAATTAACGATATTTTGGAATATCGATATTTCTGTGCCGATTCAATTAAGATATTGTTCTTATTAAGTTCATTTATAACATATACTAATCTTCAAATTCATTCAGAAGTTTTTTTTGTAATTTAATAACAAAATTTACGATATTTTGAAATATTGATATTTTTCTGCCTATATAATTAAGATATTGTTTTTATTAAGTTCATTTACTACAGATTTTAAATATTAAGAAACAGATTATCTCCTTATCACCTCCATCTATTGATACATATAGATGCCAATTCAGACATCATGAGGGCAGAAACAAAATCAGAATTATGCAGATCAGATACAGTGTGTATCACATCAACAGTCTTTTTACCGTATCAATTAGAGGACAGCACATCACTCCATGAAATCCTATCACATACTCTCAAGGGTATTTACACTATATTTTTATAAATTTAAGCCTCCTCCTCCTTCCCTCTTACCCGACCCACCCTTCCTCACGCGATTTCTAATAGGCTTTCTGGGCTTAATAGCTTCAACGGGTATGAACTCGGAGATTGTTAAAAACAGTGGCTTTTCGTAGCGGGATACACACACACAAGCTCTCGTTTCTGGAGGTCTTATTCCGTTATTATATTTCGTTTTCATTCAGTTGGTAACAAGTTCCCCAGAGATTTCTTCGTGTTCCTTGATAACATTAGAACTGTCTATGTCACTAGATAAATCATTGGAAATCGACGGTTTCAACATTTTAAGCGAAAGAACCCGCTTGACTTATATCTTAATCTCCTGCTGCAGACTTGCTCAGCTCACAAATGGGGAAGGGAAACAATTTTACACTCAATTTTAACACAAAACAATTAATAAAATTGTTTAATTAGAATAGAAAAAAAATCGCATTTATAACCTTTATCACTGAACCATCTCTGTATTAAATGTCAATTATCTTTTAAAGTCAAGTATCTTTACCTTCAAGTATCTTTACCATCCTTTTCGGCTCTTTAATTTCAACCAAAATCTATTATATTATTTATATTAATATAAAAGTCTAATTTACCAAATTTGAGATCTTTTACTTTATATTTTAATATAATTTTTGATGAAAGTCTTGCCAATTTTAACCAATATTTATGATGTCGTTTATATTAATATGCAAGTCTTATATACCGAATTTGAAAAGTTTTGTATTACATTTCAATATAATTTTTGATGAAAATCAGTAATGATCTTCAAGTAAAGTACTATTTCCGGTAATCATGCAGTGACCAAAAAAGAAGGTTCACGACTAGATTATATGATAATACTAGATACAAAATTTTAACTTTCTACGGTAAACCGTTATTGAGTTATGCGAGATACGTGCGAACGTACGTACCGACGTCACGACGAAACTAGTCAAAATTGATTCAGGGAACCATCCCTGGTTTTTATGGTCTGGTCCATTTTACCAAAAAATCGATATTTCCGTTGAAATCTGAAAACCGAAAATTTTCGCCATTACAAAACTTACGTTACTGAGTACAAGGAAGTAAAAAGATTCTCATTATAGCCCGATCTATCGAAAATAAAAATGTTTTCGTTTAGACAGTCTCTTTTCGTGTTTATTCAGTTATAATGATTCTTAAACAACCTTCTTTATCTGTTTTGTTTATGTTATTATGTCGAAAGAAAGACATTCGCAAGTATCAACCCAATTTCGTAATTTATCTATTTTTAACACTACATAGCTCAAGAAAGACAGCGGAGAAATATAAATGGCTTTGTTGGCAAGGTTATCAAGCATATTTTGGAAACAACTTGGACAACAAGATAAATATCGGGTGCCACATAGAGTTTGTAAAACCTTTGTGAAGGCACCTCGGTACTGGATTCAAGAAGGACGCAAAGTGCTTCCATTTGGTGTGTAAATGAGATGGCGTGCTTTCCGAAACACACACTCTTTTTACTCATCAGGCTCTAAATAAACAAATAATAGTAGTGTTTTAGTTTAAATAATCTCCCATCTCTTCCCTCCTCCCCCCCCCAAAGAAAAATTAAATTTCTTTTTTCTTTCAATATTACAGTATACATTGTCTTTATTTCGAGAACTAGAATCAGTTCGGCAAATCTAATATTTTTTTCGTATTTAGAAAGATTCGACTCTGAAGACCTGCGCCAAAAAATCCCTGTTGCCCTCTGTTGTCAGAACCGGAACTAGGATTTTTTTCCTGACAGGCAAGCTTAATTTTGCCGTCCCTTCTTTCACCCTCCCTTTCCTTCCATAGAAGTCAACAGTTTTACAACAGTATTTTAAGTAATACATATCATTATCTCATACCATTAAACAGAAATAAATATTTCTTCTAAAACATTTTTTTTTTTTAAACTGTGTTTTACCGAAGGTATATTCAATTTTTCAAAAACATCAATTTTCAGAAAAATTTCCCTCATCAACTTCCACAACTTTATTAATCATTCTCCACATTATTCCATGATTAATAAAATTGTGGAAGTTGATAAGGGAAATTCTTCTAAAAATTGATATTTTTGAAAACAGAAACAAATATTTTTTAGTTAACCTAAAAATAAAATTTCGTTCGAAATTTGCAGCTCTCTAAATTCTGTCATGGGGGACAAAAAGGATCAATGAAGGTAAAAAGGGTCAAGGAAGATAAAAGGGTAATTGACCCCTTTTGCCTTCCTTAATTCTGTTTTGTTTTATTATTATATTATATGTATACATTATAGATAGATATACAATTTATAAACAAGCATACAATCTTTATTTCACATAAAATTATTAGGTGCCTACGATTTTTTTACCATCTAATAAGCTGCTGAGGTATTGCTGACAATAAATATACGGGAGATAAAATATGATCCATTGCTCATTCACCTCCCACGAATAGATTCTTGAACGAAATTAGATTCCTCTACGGCTAGGTCAATAAACACAATCCATCTAAGCCTTGGGAAGACAAATTTTTGTTATCAAATAATTCAAGCCATGAATATTTTAAAAAAATAATGCATAGTATGTATGCATATCGAAGCTTTCTATTTAGTTGTTTAACTCTTGTGGGAATACTTTGCATATTTTAGTGGTTTATTCATTTTAGTTTTCCATAAGAATCGATTAAGTTTGAGTACGGTTATATCCGATTGATAGTATTACAGTTTTATTCTGAATATTATTCATACGATAAAAGAAGGCTTGTAATGTAAAATGTTGCTTAATCATTATATCATTAATGAAGATCAAGTCCGAATGTCTATCAATACCAATCTACCCTCATGAATGCCTGACGGGGTATAATTGAGGAAACAATTATTCCATCTAACACCAATAAATTGAATACATACGTATTAATTAAATATGAAATACTCAATTCTGAATTGGATCTGGTTAATGTTTTATTTTTTTATTATTATTGTTTTTTATCCATTAACTCTTTTTCGGCCATCCACTGATCGCTGAATACATAGATATGGTAAAGAATCTTGTACCTCTATGCAGAAGAGGAAAAATCTTGAACTTAAGAAATAGAAACTGTAGATATATCATATTCAGTTATGATTGTTTTTTAACAATTTGGCATCTTAACAATATTTTCGAGTCAAAATTTTTTTCTGTAAACAGCCTACGTCAGGTAATCAGCCTACGTCACGAGGATTATAATTGTCTTGCCTACAATTAGGCTATATTAAAAATCATCTGTTTTTTAACTAATTAATTTATTGGAATAAAAGTGTCTGTTAATTAGTCAATATTAAATTTAACTACGTTATCTATTTGATTACAATTTTCATTAGTTGAAAATACTAATTTTATGTAAATTTTTATAAGGTGATTGTTATTATTATTGTTCATTCGACTTCAAGGGAATTTCGGGCGATTGAAATAATTAAACCTTTAAAGCAAATTATTAGATCCTGATTTTATGGAGTTACCGAATATCAACTGAATGGTAATTCTATTTATTACTGAATTCCAATAACTAATCTTTAAGTTTCTATCAATTTATTTATTTTATTCCAAAGACCATCATTTTGTTTTTGCCAACAATTTAGACGATACACTTTTAATTTTCGATTTTATGGAAATTATCTGCTCTTATCCTACGCCGGTTTATAGTTGAATGTTTTATTAATAAATAGATTCTATCCTTTTTCTATTTCTATTTTAGTTGCATGTTTTTACTTTAATCAAGGGACGCGTTTCATGCAGTAAAAATAGAAGAGCAGATATGTTTAAACATTTAAACCCAATATGTTCTATTTCCAGAAAGATAATAAATAGAAGATAAATATAAAGACATGAAACATTTGTTTATTTGTTTTGATTTAAATAAAACACCTTATTATACAAATAAAACTCTTAAGTCTTTATTTATTCTGAAACGTACCCTTTACGAGAAATGCTTCTGGACACGGATGTGTAAAAATAACGTTTATTACTTTATTACTTCTGGTGCTTCAAATAACCTATTAATTTTTGAAAAAATGAACAGGTTTCATTAGAAACAAATTACTTAAAACCATTTTGAAAAAAAAAAATTCTTGCTTTTTCAACAGTCACTCCCTAGCCGGACATAATTCATCTTTTCAGAATTAGTTAACGGTGTGAAGCAAGAGGGGTCATTCCAGACTTTTGTATTTTTAATAAAAAATCAGAAGTACTAAGCATTATATAAATCTCCACAAAAGTAATAAATGTTAAGCTATAATGACTATAATGTTGAGTAATTATAGTCCACTGTGTTGGACTTATTGTCCAATAACAAACCTGTATCCCAAGTTTTATCAAAGTTAGCCAAGTCTTTCTGAAGTCATGACTGATTTACTCATAAAGATTTTGTATTCAGAAAAAAAGAAACGTGTTATAAAAATCGATCGAGTAGTTTTAATATTAGGATGACCTCCTCCCCTCTCCTCTCTCTCCCTCACTAAAATTGGGGTTTGGGGTTTTATTTACTTTTACAGCACTTTTAGTCTTCCGGTTAGAAACGCTTATACCAGGTTTCTGTAACATTGATGGGTTCACTGAATGTTTTAACGATTCTGGTATTAGTAAAGGTTGGGAGTCCAACAAGTGGTCCTATCGGTCCTTTTTGCTCACCCTTCACTTCTAAGGACTAGCTCAGGGATCATTACTAGAAGGTGGATTGGTGCAGGATTTCCACTAACTTTACTAGTTGGCTGATGAGAAACATGTGTATAAATTTTTTATGTAGATAGCAATCGTTACACTTTTTCGTGATACATTAAAATATATAAAACTTTATATTTGTATAACATCTTTGTTTAAAATTTAAAACATACATAAGTAAACGGAATAAAATTGCATACCAATCAGTTAATTTGTTCCGATAAATAGGTTATTTTTTTAAAACTAGCGACCGATAAAATATCCAAGTAACCGGTTATTTTGAAATAACTGGTTCTAATTCCTAAGGGAGCTAAAGAAGCTGGTGCAATATCGCCGCTGAGGAAGGATCTAATCCAGGGAGTGATGAGATGAAGCGCCCTACAAATTAGAGACCAAATTAGCTCTCTAATTAGTCTTTCTCACTTTTAGTTGGATAACTCCGCTACCTTTCTCTCTTATACCTTCAGCAACCTCCTCCTCCTGCTGTAAATATATAATATATATATATATATATATATATATATATATATATATATATATATATATATATATATATAATAGAATTTATTTTTTTTAAATTACTTTGGATTGGCACTGACAGGTCAGGATAAACGTTAGAAAGGATTTAATTTTTTTTTACCGAATTTTGACTTTTCGAAGACATCTAAAATGACACAGTTAATCTAATTACTAACGAACGAACACAAGGTGGATATTTGGTTATATGCAGAAAAATGTTCTGGTCCACCAATGAGTTGATAAAAGTTAAATTGGCGAAAATTAAACCGCAATTTCACATTTCACAAGCATTTATTAAGGTAAAGTAAAACTGAAACTGCTCACAATTTTTTACTTAATCTCTGAATGACCAGAAAGACAGCCGGGTTTGAGTTGTCTTCCTCGCTTTGAAAATTTCTCCTCATTATTCAATAAATGTACGTGAATGATAGAGGTATTATTCAGTATTTCAAATTTGTATACGAATAATTTATTCAATAATTTTTTAGTCCTGAATAATTTTTCCAATAAGCAAGTTACTGATTTATTTTTTGAATTATTCGTTATTTTTGTCTAATAAAATAATCAATAATCAATTTTTTTTCTAAAATGGGCAGAAATTAGAAACGGGCAGAACTCGCATACTTATTATGATTTGAGTACTTTTAAAAATTGCTCAGTATCCATTATCGGGTTATCGAAGCCTTAGTTTCTGAAAGTGCTTTCGATTTTAAGAACCCACGATCGCATAACGATTTATTTTTACTTTTCAGATTTCTGATATTAAGTTCCAATATTATGTTATCGAGACCTTCCTCTGAGCTCTGGAATAAAACAATCGAAGTTATTTATAATAAGAAGAGAGTAACTCGATGGAGTTCTCTATGTGACAAGTGAGGTGCTCTAGCAGCATAGCGTAGTATTGTAACAGATAAAAAATGCCTCGGTTCAGTTATAATCAAGGTACCTGAAACTAGTTTCTTTGTGATATCTAAATTAACTAATACTTATCTGGCTTATATAATAGTACTATCGGTATTGTAGTTTAATATCATTGGTATTAGTTATTTGTTTTATTTAGTTATTTATATTTCCTTAAAAAGGATTTAAACAATTCCCTAGGCTGTTCAGATACATACATACATAACTAATAATAATAATACATAACTAAAAATAGATTTCCCAAATTTATTCGAATTTTTTTATTACATTGTTTATGGACCAAGACCAAGATATATATGTGTGTGTGTATATATATATATATATATATATATATATATATATATATATATATATATATATCGTTGAAAATTGTATCCTCTATAAAAATTTGTATGTGGGTTAACAGCCATAAGGTTATCAGCCATTGCCGAAATATTAAATTATGAAATAATATTGAAGTAAATACAATATTATTTACGTAAATATAAAATTAAATGACTTTCAACATTATAATTGAACTCCCCTACATAATTAAAGTATATTAAAAAAGTTATATGTTTAAAGTAGGTTTATATTCATAATTTTAAACTTTATCACTTTATCGCCTCCTACCTATCTTTTTTAACTAAAGTCCTCGTCTCAACCCTAGGTATTTTACTTTCTGTATGGATGCTGAATTTGTTTTGGCCTTTTAAGGAAGAATCCTTAGCTACATATACATAGCAAACGTTTCTTATTTTTCAGATGTTGGTATTCCTCTAAGGAGCTTAAATTTTGCTGCCTTTGTAACTGGTATACAATTAAACTTTATGTTGCACAGCATATACGAAAGGAAAAAAAAATATACTTAAATAAAGATTAAAAACTAAACATATCTGCAAGCTATCATTCGAGAAATGCGATTGAATCTGAAACAACTAAGGATTAGCATGGAATTCATAACAGTGGGCAACAACAACAATTAGATATTTGGTGCGAACTGTTTGAACATTTTAGTTATTTTCAGAATGCGTTGTTTCAGTAACAGTAGATGTGTTGGTAGAGAGTAAAATGGGAAGCTGCATAAGGACGCGGCGACCGAAGCGAGTGATTGATTTCTCGTGGTTTATAGAGCGCATGGTATGTATGTATATGTGTTCTCGATTTATTATAAAACCTTTCATTCATAAATTCCTTGTTACATTCATACAACATTGCACATACATGCAACGTTGTTATGGTAAAGAAGAAATCATTAAAAAAAAAATGTAAATCGACTTATAGCTATTAAATGTTCATAAGAGGATATGAAAAAAATAAAATATACATTTCAGTCCATTTTCAATTCAATTTTGTAACTACTTTTCTGGCTTCTGAAATTTTGTTAATATGAAGTATTTTCCTCGCTTAAAGCTAGGATTGTTGTTTTGTTATTATTGCATCTCAGATTATAACTAAATTTCACTAATATTTTTTTTTTTTATAATCGGTGATAATATAATGATCCGCATTAGCCTTGTATTATGAATATGTTACAGCTCCACAGTTTTTACAAAGTATAAATTATATTTAAATCTCAATATTCAAAACCACAATTGTAGGCATGCATTACTTATATTTAATGAATTTTAAAAATTACTCAATAAATAAAGTTAAAATTAATAGTTATAGTTATATGTTAAAAAAGTACCGTAAACTGTGGTAACTGAAGGCCATTTGCACAGTGCCCGGTTTTTGTAAGTAGCCGGTTTTTTTGATAATTTGCACTGTATCCCAACAGCCGGGCAAAAACCGGTGAAGTGTTCAAAAGCCCTTAAGACTGACGAGGTAACTTTAAGTCAATCGGGATTTCCAATTTGAACTGTTTAATTGGTCTCATTGTTATCACCTTTTGATTCAGTCAAACTCAAAACAGAAAAAAAAAGTTCAAAGTTGAAATCTCTATTGAGTTTACGGTAGTATGTGTATATATATATTCACAGTTATGTTTTTCAGTGAAATTTAAATAAATATATAAATACGAAATCTCGATAGCTCATATGTTATGAGAATGAACTGTTCGAGTTAAGAAGTTGGAGAAATAGAATAAAGCTTTTATAAATTTCTATTAAAGATATAGGTAGTCCCTTAAATGAAGAGAATTTAATACATAGGTAAAAACATGAAGGCGTTGTGATGTTTTGGATCAATTAGAAGACTTGTTTTAGTACTTGAACTTTAGTACTTGAGAAATATATATATATATATATATATATATATATATATATATATATATATATATATATATATATATATATATATATATCTCAAGTACTAAAGTTCAAGTACTAAAACAAGTCTTCTAATTGATCCAAAACATCACAACGCCTTCATGTTTTATATATATATATATATATAATTATTATTATATTATATAAGTTAAGTATTTATATTTATATATATATAAGTTTATATATATATATATATATATATATATATATATATATATATATATATATATATATATATATATATATATATATATATATACTAAAACAAGTATTCTAATTGATCCAAAACTTCACAACGCCTTCATGTTTTTACTTCATTTAAAGGACTATCTATATCTTTAATAGACATTTATAAAAGCTTTATTCTATCTCTCCAACTATTCTTAACTCGAACAGTTCATTCTCATAACATATGAGCTATCGGGATTTCGTATTTATATATTTATTTAAATTTCACTTAAAAACATAACTGTGAAAGAAAGTATTTTATAGAGAGACCTCTATGTACTTAATTAAATATTAAATATTATTTTTAGTAAATAAAACTTTTATTTTTTTTTAAATTTATTCACCATTTTTCCAAGAAGGATTTAAGAATGATATATTTTCTGAAAAAACGAAATCTGAAATATTAAACATGCTGAAACATACGAATAACCGAGTACCAATTATATAAGAACTTAATTTCTGCGATGGACATACATCGGAGATATTCTTGCACTATTTAATTATTTAAGAACCATTTGTGCATTAGAATGATGAAAATATTAAAATGGCTCTCATTTAACAGGGTAGAGAGGGAGGAGTATATATGGAGGTCGTAGCACGCAACACGAGCAAGATCAATATGGCTGTATTATTTAAGTCTATATAGCTTGGGTAGCTGTGGTTTTTGGGAGATAAGATCAGTGGCATCTATCTTCGATATCATCTACGATTTACAAGTATGAAGTCTGACCGGCTCTTCCCAATGCCCTCGTTCAGGTTTCACGAGTGAATTCCTCTAAAAAAACTTAAGATGAATTTTAAGTTATAATTTTGAAAAACATATAAAATTACTTTTTAAAAGAAAATGACTGCCTATATGGTGTCTTTGCGTAAAAACATCGGTACACTGGTTTCATATATTCCTGATTTTTTTTTCTATAATAGTGTGGTTTGGAATGGGATTAGCTCAGGCTCTTCAAGAGTTGAATGAGCACCAACTTGAATTAAGTAATACTTAGGATTAGAAAACCGAAATTAAAATCCGACAGAACTACGTTTTGCTCATTGCTATACACGTCTAAATGTCTGGGAACTTTTAGTAATGGATTATTTGATTATGATATTTAAATATATAATACAAATTAAGGCAATGTGAAGTAAGTGCTCCAAAGTAATTTAACTTTAAGGTAATCTTAAACTTAAAGTAATCGTAAACTTTAAAGTAATCTTGTTAAATCTTCATAGTGAACTTGTCAGTACTACCATTTTGGGTATTTACATTTTACTACCATTGGGGCTCATAATTTCTAAAGTACAATTTAATAAACTACTTTAACGAGCACCCTAACACTGTTCATTCGGCATGCCTGAGCATATCTTTACGAGGACAACCAGTATCTATACACATTTACCTTGATTGAAATTATATAAGGTCATTCATAAAGCGTTTGTTTACATTGCAACGGTGAAATGTTGAATGACTAGGATGCCTTCTATAGAGATTGCCTTTACATAAGTAATATAGGGAACTCATTAGCCTATCAGAATGGACAGCCTGGTATCGACCAGTTACTGCTGGTTAATATCTACATTATAATTTCCCAGTTCTTAATCATATGCGATATAAACTACGAATGGGAGGGACCATTCCAAGAGCAGTTTTAAAAAATAGAAAACATCATATTTATTTATTTATTCCACTTCGTTTCAATAAATACATGAGAAGCAATTAATAGTTGCACAAACATAATTAAATAAAATGGCAATAAAGATAGTAATAACCCGAATTTTAAAGGTTATTAATCCCCTAAAATACAAAAGAACCTAATAAATGAAGTTGCACACATTTTTTTTTCCATCATCCCTTCCCCTTCTTCCTCCCAAAAAAAAGAAATAGGAAGCCATAGTTAAAACCTTTTTTTTCTAAGCCCCCTTCTCTACTTTTGTTATGCTAGGCTACCTTTTTATTTTTATTCAATAAAGATTAATCTAATGTTAATCTAATGAAGTACTTGTTGTGAACTTGGTTAGAGGGAACCTACCTTCCTAGGTACGCCGGATTTTTATCATATGGACTAACTTAGTAGTAACACCACAGATGAACAACATTAACAAATATTATTCCTCTCTCCTCCATCAATATAGTCTGTGTTTGTAACTAGCATGTTTCTTGTTTGGTTTTGCATAACAAATTAAGTTTTTAGTACAGCTTAGTACCCAGAGAACCTAGTACCTTTAGCAAGTGGCCCTTATTTTAGCTCCAATCATCAGTCTAATTGCCTCCAATAACTTACCTTTCTCGCGCCCTCCTGCTCTGCCCGCCAAATAGATAGATATATGTGGCCCTGCATCAATAGAGTTAAGATGGTCGGTAAATCAGTACGTATCTGAATTAACAGTAAATTAAAGTCTTTCTTAGCATTACACTATTGCCCTGACTCGATAACGTTTTTTAAAATTATAGTGTCAACATCATCTTCAACACATTTTATCCTGAATAGGTAGAGTTGGTTTTAGACATAAAGATAGAAGACAAAAATATGCACTAAGCAGCAGGTACACACGGTAGATACATAGGCGTGCTCAGCATCCTTTATTAGTATGTGCACGAACCATACTACGGGAAGTTCCTTCCCGTACATCCCAGTTGGACTGGAGGTTTGGGGATATTCTTTAGTCTCCTAAAAAATGTTTAAAAGGAAGTGCTGTGTAAAACGTATTTTAAACAATTTTTATATTAAAATTAAGCCAACAATTTAAAATTAGCATCTGTGACACCTTCTCCAACTTTGAAAAGACTTTAGAATAAATTATTTATTTATTAATATGCACGTGACCCTCAAGATAGTTTGTCCTTGTTGTTCCTGTAGAATGTTAAATTCTTTTGTTGTACTATATTCTTTACGAATGAAATTACAGTTTTTTTACAGTTTAATTACACGAATAAATTATAGTTTCAGTACATTTTTTTTAAAATAAAAAGTAATTCAAGGAACCGTGGGAGCCATCCAGATCGTCCCCTCGGGCTTATATTCAGAAGCATATGCAACAGATAGAAATCAGATTCATTTCTAGTCTTGAGAGTATTTCCATGGATATGGTTTTCTCTTGATAGCATGGTCCTCTGTACATCTCTGAGGCCACGGGCGAAAGAGAAATTAAATAGGTGAAAATCCATGATAAAATAAATTTGAAAGGGAACCCTGTCAATAGATGAAACTCATTCGATTCATTATTTTTATCATAATCATCAACAGTATGAATTCTTCCTCGTCTAAAAAATAAACGCAATAAATAATATAATATCATCGATTTTTATGATTTTTCCTGTCTAAAACTGTTGCAATCGACTATTTAGAATTTTCTTTCGTTCATTGAATTTATTATTATTATTATAATTTTGTAGCATATTATTTAAAATATTTGTATTATAGGAATGAAAAGTGATTTTAAGGTTTTTTGTATGAGTTTTTTTTAGGATTTTGTGATAAGCGATCCAGTTTTATAAACATGTAATGAAGTAAATATGAAATATAAATTTCAAGGAGAGGTTGGTAACTGCGTCCTTCCACCAGACCGGAATAGAGCTGGATGGCCACGGGTGATTGACTTCCGTCAACGCCAATAGTCTTTATTGTCCTTCCTCACGTATTTATTTATTCACAATATTTCTACGCTCGTACTTGTGCCACTATTGGCTTAGCATTAATTAGTTATGCTGTATATTTCAGTATTAATTACAAAATTGAGCTTGGGTAATTCAAAAAGTAAAAGAAAAAAAAAATAGATAATCTGAATATTATTAAATCTACAGTTTAAGCTGTTGGAACATAGCATTGTTAATTATAGTCCTTTATTCTCAGATTATATCAAACATAATTGCACAATGTTAGGGAAGCTAAAGCATGAGCATAGTTTATGTTTTGGTAGAGATATTATGTTGGATTACAACAAATATCATACAATTAAATAAAAAATAAGTACTAAAAAAAAATAAATAAAATAAAAGCGATTGGTGATGTTAGCATCGAACCATCGGTTTCGCTAAGTCTTTATTATTATTCCTAAATTTCGCACTCCTAAGTTTTAGCTGAGAATATACTCAATGTGTCAAGGCTAAGCTCTCTTTATGTTATATTTAAACATTTTCTTATAGTCGTAGCTGTTCCCAAAAGTATTACTTGCAGAACTCCTGCTAGTATTTTCTTGGGAAGCTATAGGAGAACTCCGGATAGAATCTAGCGTGCTATCCGGGATCAAACCATTTTATAATCATAAAAAATCCCACAGCTCTCTAATCCATGAAGTTGCTTCAATCCTCGATATTTCGTTTTCTTTTCAGCAATTATTTTGCTAATAGTCATCCGATGGCAAACCTATCTCTATAATCTGCGCCAATTTAGTAGAAGAATAGCGCCAATTCCTCAGTATACCTTTTGATCCTATTTGCAAACAGGACGCAAGCATTTAACTTTGTAGCCATGTTTTTACATTTCTGCCGCTACTTTTTAAGGAAAGTGTTGTTCTCAGGTCAAACTTTCGATGTGCAGTTTTTAACGGATCCATGCGTTTCTAAGTTAACAAAAAAAAAGTCTTTTTCTTTTTTTGTGTTTAGCGTTCTTAGCAACTCCAATTGAGGCAGACAGGATGAGTTATCCTACCAACCTGTCCTAACCAGAGTGGGAAGGCCGAGGTTCATTCCATGGTTCAACCAGCCCAGGTCGGATTCCAAAAAGACTCGAGCTTGCTAAGGGAACGACTTGACATTCTCTGCCACCACGGCTTCAAAACGGCTATTGGTCTATCTGTACCAGGAATATCTCTGGAACGATTTCTTTTTCTTTTTCTTTTTTTTTTTTTTTTTTTATCCTTATACTGTGCATCTAGTTTATCAATCTGTGTGAAATCTATCTTACACTTGAAAGCGAAGGGAAACTTCTCACAGAAAAAGCAGCCGCAGAAGTGCTCATAAAACACAATATCAAGACTGGTGAAATTCAGATAGATCGCCAAACAAAGAAAACTGTACACAAACAGCTGAAACGCCATCTCAAACTTTTTAAGAAGATTCGGAACGATCTTGATAACCCCTACACTCCATCCGAGCTCGACATTTATAGTTACTCCCTAAAAACAAAAAGCTCTCCAGTGGTAGATGATTTTGATTAAAAGCAAAAAGGAGACTCCTCCGGCATTTCAAAACCATTCGGAACGAAGGCGAAATCCTACAAACCTGGAAAGAAGGAGCAATAATTCCAATTCTCAGAAACGAAATCCAAAGCATGGGCTCCCCAGTTTTAGGCCTATTATTCTATAAAGCTGCCTGGGTAAGCTTATGGAGAGACTTGGTAATAAAAGACTAATCTGGTTCCTGGAAAAGAACAATCTGATAGCTGCAGAGCAAGCAAGATTTAGAAATTACAGGTCTTTAGAAAATTAGGTTACACACATTTTTAAGGAAATTTAGGACGATTTCCAAAATCAGTATCATACTTTTGCTGTTTAGCTAGACATGGGAAAACCATTTGACTGAATCAGAATAGAAGGCCTGGTCCTTAAGATAGCAAACATGGGACTAACAAACAAAGCACTGACACGGCTTTGCAATTCTCTGAAAGTGCGTAAGGCCAGAGTATATACTAGGGGAATAAAGAGCAGAGTTGAACTCATTAAAAACAAATTTCTATCCTCAAGTTCATTAATGATGTGCTGATTGATCTTCTGAATACAGCTGGCGCCTACCTGTATGCTAATGAGCCCTTTGGTGTAAAACTACATCAGTTGTAGCTCCTAAATATCGGATGCAAGTCGTACTTGATGGTCTCTTCTTATGGACTGAAAAATGGGGAATGAAGTTACATGCAGGAAAAACAAAGCAGGCAAATGTCTCTTGTATGAGATCAATGAAAAACAATCCACAATTGAAACAAAAGTAAGATTTTATGCTAAAAGTTGGTTGTCTGACACCAACACAAATTAACAGCATTATTTATTGTTATTAATGTTATTTTATATATTTGTCCCTCGGCAAAATTAAAAATATTGTGCGAAAATTGCGTTATTTCAGTTTTATTTACAAGAAAAAATATTTTATTTCCATGGCCTACATTTCTCCGCGGAAGCCCTCTGCTGTGTTTGATGGGTTATGGCATATTTCCAAGATCTCCCGGTAGTTTGATCCCTTCCTTCCCTCTGGAAACTTTTGGACTATAGCACCAAACAGGCTCAAACGATTGTGATGGAACTTGCCTAAAGTTTTCTCCTTAAAACCCTTGAACGATTATATGTATATATATATATATATATATATATATATATATATATATATATATATATATATGTATATATATTATGAATATATACATATATAATACTGTATATATGTATAAATTCATATATTCATATGTGTATATATATATATATATATATATATATATATATATATATATATATATATATATATATTCAAAGATAAAGCGCATTGATCTCTGTAGCTATGTTTTTACTTTTCTACCGCTACTAGGTAAGGAAAGTTTTGTAATCAGGTCAAATTTGTGATATGCAGTTTTCAGAGCTCCTTCAGCCCGGTTAGGAACGCTTTGTGTCTGAGTCCAATAAAATGTTAGTTTTACTGTATCATATCTAATATTGATCCTATTTAGATTTAGCCGTGAAGGTAGGTAAAATCATATAAACGAAATACTTGCTCTTCCCTTATAAAACGATTCCTTTCAAGAAAAGGAGAACCACAAAAGTTGATTTCGAAATGTGGGTGCGCTAAGAAATAATAAAATCCTCAATCCAGTTGCAAAAAATGGTTGTTTGATTCCTATTAAGCATACCTAAACCGAAGGCTTCGTATACAGATACCGGTCTTAAACGATTGAAACTGAAAAATAGTACGGACTACTGGTGCACTTACTTGACTTTATCATAAAATTACCCTATCTGTCACAAAGTAATCCCATCTTACAGTAATACTTTTTGTTATTGGTCCTCCGATAGTCCCCTTACAATGGATTTAGATGGAATGGAAGCCAAGATTGCAATGGAAGACAGGCTACATTTCCTAATGGAAATTTTATCCACTTTACAATGGTGCATTTGGAACCTGATTGCCATGATTAGATTTTGAGTGATCGCTTCCTATTAAACAAAAACGTTACTTAAAAACAAAAAAAAACAAAAATACTTAAATTTCCTGGTTTTCTATTGGAAACATCTTGTTCGGTGGAATTAGATCATGGGTCCTAATGAACTTATTTGTTGCTCTCGAGGTTTACTATCGCCTCTTTAAATGTTTTCGTGACACCCTGTATATAGTTGAGCAGCAAACAGTGATGGCAAACAGTGGTCATGATCTCATTAGATTTTTTTAAATATATTTATTGTAAATTTACAACTGTATTATAATCATACAAGTAATTGTGAAGTAAGAATATATGACATGATAATGACTTGTGTAGGAACCACCCATCAGTAGCATTTCAATGACTATTTTAAGTTAGCCATCTTCTTTTCGGATGTCTCGGAGGATTATCAGGAATACATAGGGATGAAAGGCTACGAACAAGAGAATTGCATGGGTAAGGAATTTGGAATTAAAGGAGGTATATCTATTTCGGGCTAAATATACAACAAATGGTCATTTGATTTAAAAACAAAACAGTAAGAAACGATACCCTTGCTCGACTTGCTTTATGCAATTTATTTTGCGAATATCCTACCCTCCATTTCGACTCCTGCCCAGGTAATGTTTCCTCCTCCTTCCCCCGAAATTTGGGCTTTGCAGATTTCGATTCCTACTACCAAGACGAAATTATGACCAACGCTTCGCATGAACGAACAATTGTTGTTTATTTTGTCTGATTTTCTAGCAGTAATTCGTTGGATTCGTTGGCTATTATTGATAATTAAATTTTATTTTAAATTATTTCCATTTTGAACTTAATTAATTCTGAATTAATTCGATTTTTTAATTTAAATTCAAACAAAACAAAATAATTTTTTTGCTCATTTTAATTGCATACATAAATCACAAAAAAGAAATAATATTCTTTTTTGGTCAAATTTCGACCACTTAACGATTCTAGTTATACTAAATATATAACAGAAACCTAGCCACCTAGTAAAACTTTTTTTTTCAATGCTTTGGATACTAATTACTTCAAAAGTAAAAATTTATTTATCTGGAATATAGTAGGAAAATATATCGGTAAAATGTGTAAATAATAATAAAAACTTATAATATGCACAGATAATAATTTCTAAAACAATATAGTTCTGGATTAGATATAGTTTTCCACTAATAGGTTCAGTAATTTAGGATAACGAGAAATAGTTTTTTGGGAAGACGACAACGGCCTTTAATGAGTTACTTTTTTAGACTCAGATTTTAAACGGTAAATTAACCAATTTTTTTTACTGATCGCCATACTTCTACCTTACCTGGGCACTGAATGCGGATGAGGATAAACCATATTGAAAATTTATGAAAAATACATACGTATGTTTTAACTCGATAGTTTAAAGAACATTAACACCGTGTAATATGTTGCTTTGTGTATTAATAAAGATTTCTCTTTAAAATTAATTAGTTAAGTTGTAAATTTTAAGAGCTCGGCTCGAGCTGGAAGAGCGCCTATGTAACAGATTTATCACCAAGTGTGTTTTTTGATCATGTTTGCATTGGCTATCTGCGAAGCGATAATACGGCCAAACAGATCTAACAGGCATTAGCATTGAACCACTACGTTCTCACTTTTTATATTTAGTACTGTATAGCCGATCCTCTTTGGCTCCGTGCATCAATTCCCTGTAATTACGTAGCCGATAATTAGTTGTAAAATAAATTGAAATATTTGTTTGAAATATATTAACCAATCAAACACATAATATAATACTGGATTCTTTGTTGAAAAAAAGATAAGACGAATCGATAAATTTCATTTTAAAAAGTATATTCCTCTATTTGTCCTATTTAATCATTTTAAAATATTTATTATTATCTTCTTAATATGTTTTTAAATCAAATTCGCAAATGTACTTTTTCATCTTCTGAATCGGATTGGGTTTTCATTGAACTCACTACTACTAGAAAAAAACATTTGTCATATTCCATATGATGCTGATTAATTAATTGTTGAAAATATAAATGAATATGGAAATAAAATTAAGTTAAAAAAAGTGTCTGGACCAGGTAGGTTTTATTATCCAACGTTTCGGATTTACGGCAGAAAGAAATACTTTCTACCATAGGATTGGAAAGATGTGAAATAGATGCGTGAAATTAGTTTTGTATAATTGGACCAATGGAATATGTAAACGACCGTGAATTGCAAAATTGGAAATGGTGCATTTAGGATTTTTATGGGTATTTTCGGCGGTAGTTTAATTTTGTTAGTGTTTTTTTTTATTATTATTTTGCAGCACCTACAGCAAAGTGTAGTAATTCAAAATTGGGTTCAGTAAAGAGTTGAATATTAATTTTTGTTTTGTGAGTTAAGAGAGGATTGAAGGTCAAGTAAATGCGCCAGTAGTCGGTACTATTTTTTTCAGTTTTAGTCGTTTCCGGTATCTGGATTGAGCATTTCATTTCTTAGTGCATACACATTTCAAAAGCAACGTTGTGGTGGATTTTTATAATTTAAAATTTTGTATGCTGTTGTATTTCTTTCATCTCATACTTTTATTTGTAATTATTATTTCACCTTGATGATAATGATGATGCGTATATTCGTTACTTTAACATGGAAGCTTCAATCTCAAAAACGTTTTCCGTAAAAATGCAACTACAATTTAAGCACTTTCTAATAACTTAGCAGATTCTTGACATTACTACTGCTATATCAACCGAAACACTATCGAAAAATAACAAGACGAAAAATCGTATTTTTCACATTCGTAATGTTAACATTGGACCGACAATGTGTTGGAGAGCATTAACTCTTCATAGACGAGGAATAGAAAAAAATAACTGAGCAGCGGACTCTCTCAAAGAAAAATATATTTATTTAAATGGAAATTCAGTGCCTCCTTCGCTCCACCGCGCGCTGTGTGAATAAGTTGTTTATTGTGTTTCGTTCTGCAGGTTTCTTGATAATATCAGTTTGTATGATTCGATGAAAGACCTCGTACACGCTACATATAATAGAAGGCTTTGAGGTAAAACGATGTAACCCTCAATTTTTAAATAATTGGACTTTCCCAACATTCTCACGTCTATATGTGATTAAAATGTTATCCTCAGACAACAGTGCAGCATTGTCTGAGAGTAACATCATTTTTGCATCATCCATTCAGAGTTGGATGATGCAAAAATCTAATTTTTTTTTAATTTAGGGTTACGTCGTTTTACCTTAACATTCTCGATATCGTCGTATCAACTGTAAAGTTTCAAATGTGAAAAAAAACGTATTTTTCATACTCGTTATTTTAGAGTTGCGTCAGAGGGACGATACGCGCGGTGGTTGTATTTTTAAAGTGTCATTCTTTCAGAAATATGCCTTTCTTAGCCAATGACACTTTCTACGTTCAGCGAACTCCGTCCCTCTAATATACGAATATGAAAAATGCGTTGAAACATTTAAATAACATTTGAAATTTGTTGTGGAATAATCCTACTTCCTCAGCTACTTTTGATAGTTTGGTGATAGGGTAAGAAAATATTTATTGTTATTGTTATACATAATTGAAATGACCATGTAATCGTTTAAATATTGGAACGGCCCAAAACCAATGGAAATTAGGATTCGTCACTTCTCCGTGAAATTCTCTTTCTTTTGATACCTCACTCATCAAAATCCATCGCTCCTGAGAGCCAGAAAAGGGATCTACACTACCGTAATAATATATAGCAGTTATAGTGATAGTGATTATTATCATTATTATTAATCGCAAGCAACTAGATCAACATCTTGTGATGCGAATGGAAATGGTCACAGCCATACTGGCTCAATGGTTGTAGGTAATCCAAAAATAAAATGATCGCATTCCAAGTAAATAAAATGTTTTGATGTTAAAAGGTTTGACAATTTAATGGCGAGCCAAATTTATTCTTTAAAAACTTATTTAAATGTATTTTTTTCTTTTTCCGAACAAAACCAACACTGAATTTCTAATTCTTGGAAATACTAGTGTATTCAAAATTATTGTTGTATTATAATGAACTACAGTTAAGGACAATAATCACTTAATAACATAAATATTCACTTATATAAAAATACACTCAGCAGCAAAAAAAAAACCGGACCCTTAAGTTTTTTATTTTATTTTAGAGGTTGATTATGAGTAATGTGTTTCTTTTTGTATGTAATCTGGTTAGTACAGAATAGGTTTGGTCTATGTCTATTGAATAACCCCTTCAGGATTAATAGAGAAGTAGATAAGGCTTCGGGTATAGCTCATTTGTCTTGAAGCTGAATTACCGGACTCAACTCTTCTCAATTGAAAATAGGTTTTTGTACTTTTTAGCATCTTGAATTATTTAACCATACGTTTTTTGTCATTATTAACATTATTTTTCTAGCCTGGTCAAGGATAATGGTTTTTTCGAATGAAGATGTAACCTGAGCTGATACTTCGACCAGTGAAAGCCGGAGCGTCCGATGCATTGCAGTAACGCTTGGAGAAGTTAACTCAACGCACTCAAACATTCCCGGGAGACAAGGGAGCATGGGCTTGGAGCGATGGGGCCTCAGTTCCTGAAAAGGCATTGCAGAGAAAGGCGATTATTTGCCGACCAGCATTTCCATTGGGCTGTGGAGCAATGGCTCGGCCGGAACTAAAATATTTGCCTGAGGGCGCAAGCTTAATTTTTCTACCTCTTCTTTCACCCTCTCCCCATTAAAAGTCAACAGTTTTATAATAGTATTTTAGGTAATATATTTCGCAATAAACATCATCATCTCATAACAATTTGTTTACTGAATTAAGGTAAAACATAACAACAAATCAGAAAAAGATATGTTTTACTTAACCTAAAAATAAAATTTCGCTCGAAATTTGCAGCCTTCTGATTTCTTCCGTCCGGGTCGAGTTCTCCCTTTGCCTCCCTCCGCCTATTTCCGGCTCTGAACAATTCCTCGCTTCGGTCTGCATTATTCAGATGGTTAAGATAGAGCGTGGGCCTGTCAGCTGCCGGTCCCAAGCCCGGATAAAGGAGGAGGGATCCCTGGTCAACCTGAGGTCCTAGGACGTCTCAGGAATTAGAGGTGCGTTTTTATCCTCCCTTGAAGAGACCGGGGGAGCACGTATAGATGCTTTAAGGGGGCAGCCCCCCCACTATACTCGGGTGCTGTGGCCCAATCACCCACACGCCTTAAACTACCCGATTACGAAACCTCAGGATGAATCAAGAAAAGTTGGACTGTCTAAATGGCTACGACTCGGCAAACGTATCTTGACTAAAGACCTCCGGATTGCGACATGGAATGTCTTATCACTTCACAGACCGGGATCTTTGAATATGCTCCTTGAACAACTTAAAAAATATCGGACTGATGTAACAGCTATTCAGGAAGTGAGATGGATAGGAAATGGTATATTGGAGAAGAGAGAAGAAACTATTTATTATAGCTGTCATGCAAAGCAACACATACTGGGTACTGGTATAGTAGTAAGTAAAAGACTTAGACACCTGGTGATCGACTTCAAACCTTATGGTCCCAGACTCTGCTACATTCGTCTCAGAGGGAAGTTTTTTAACTACAGCATCTTTAGTGTGTATGCACCTACAGAAGCTGCCGAAGATAATGACAAAGATTCCTTTTATGATGAACTGGAAAAAGCATCAGATAACTGCCCTCGTCACGACATAAAACTATTCCTAGGTGACTTTAACGCTCAAATTGGCAAAGAGAATTCACTGTTCCCAGCAATAAGAGGCCACAGTCTACACGACATAACCAATGATAACGGGCTTAGGCTTGTTACATTCGCAGCATCCTTAGGACTGATTGTAGGAAGCACGCTCTTTAAGTCAAAACGAATTCATAAAGCAACGTGGACATCTCCAGATAAAAAGACCACAAACCAGATTGATCATGTGCTTATAAGCTCCAGACATAAAGGCAATCTACTTAATGTGAGAACCTACAGGGGCGCTAATGTGGATTCAGACCACTACCTGGTCGTGGCAACCCTCCGAGCACGCATATCAAATGCAAGGAAAGTTAGAACGGACAAAGTTACCAAGTATAACATTGCAAAACTCAAAGATCCCCGTTGCATGGAAGAATTTGAGCGCAACGTTAGCGAGCAAATGCAGAGAGCGAAATGCCCAAAAGAGAACAGCATTGATCAGATCTGGGAAGTTTGTAAACAAGACATAAAACTAGTTGCTAAAGAAACACTAGGCTTAGAAGAAAAAAACATTAAACCTAGTTGGTACGACGAAGAGTGTAAAAGAGCCACCAATGGGAAAAACGAGGCCTATAGACGAATGATTACCGGAAGAAGAACCAGGAATCTGGTGGAAGAATATAGAAGGCGACGAAGAGAAGAAAAGAAGATCCTCAGGAAGAGGAAGAGAGAGTGGGAGAAAAAGAAGATAGAGGAAATAGAGACACTGAAGGAACAGAGGGATGTGAAAAAGTTTTACAAAAGCATTAACGAAGGAAGAAAAGCGTACGTGCCCAGAAATAGCCAGATCCGAAATATTAAAGGAAAACTAATTTCAGATAAATCTGAAATATTAAATAGGTGGGAAGAGCATTATAAGGAACACTTTAAGGTGGATGATGAAGACGCTGAGGAGCCATACCAATTAGCTGAGGAGCAGGATGTGGAACCTCCTGACGAGGATGACGTGCTTGATGCCATTATGCAACTTAAGAATAATAAGGCCCCCGGAATCGATGGTCTGCAGGCTGAACTTTTGAAACAGGGAGGACCAGAAACTCTGAAGCGTTTGCATGATATCCTGTTAAAGATATGGATAGAAGAAGTTATGCCGGAAGAATGGAGGACAGGAGTAATATGCCCGATACACAAGAAGAATGATGTCCTCGACTGTAACAACTACAGGGCTATTACCTTACTCCCCACGGCGTACAAGATATTTTCAAACGTCCTCAATGCTAAAATAAGACCTTACACTGATAAAGTGGTGGGGCAATATCAGTGTGGTTTCAGGAAGGGAAAGTCCACCATTGATCAACTGTTTACTCTGCGACAGATACTTGAAAAGATGAATGAATTCAATACATACCTCCATCTCCTCTTTATAGACTTCAAAACAGCATATGACAGTGTGTATCGGGACAAGTTATACATAGCTATGAAGAGGCTGGGAATCCCGTCAAAACTAATACGACTGGTCAGAATGACGATGACAAATGCCAGCTGCTGTGTTAGAATACAGGGAGATCTGTCTAATAAATTTTGTTGCGAAAGAGGATTAAGACAGGGAGACACGCTAGCATGCACCCTGTTTAACCTAGCGGTTGAAAATGCAGTAAGAGACGCACGAGTACAGACCACAGGCACTATATATACAAAAAGCGTCCAAATCTTAGCATACGCTGATGATATATGTATTGTTGGAAGATCATCGGCAGCAATGAGGGGCGCGTTTACTTCCCTTGAGACAGCGGCAAGAAAAATTGGACTTCAAATAAATGAAGAAAAAACAAAATATATGACGACAGATAACCGACAGACTGACCCAACCATCAAAATTGGCGCTTGGAACTTCGAAAAGGTAAATAGCTTTAAGTATCTAGGTTCAGTAGTAACAGCGGACAACGATATTAATCAGGAAATAACACAGAGGCTCGTTGCTGCGAATAGGTGCTACTATGGACTCCTGCAGTATATGAAAAGCAGATCGCTGTCTAGATCCACAAAGGTGAACATATACAAGGTACTAATACGCCCTGTACTGACATATGCGTCAGAAACATGGACAATGACTAGGGCCATAGAGCGAAAACTGTTGGTGTTCGAGAGGAAAATTCTCAGGAAGATATATGGCCCCGTTAAGGAAAACAACGAATGGAGAATCAGACACAACAGTGAACTTTCTGACCTCTATAAAGAGCCCGATGTTGTCAAATATATAAGAATAACTAGGCATAGATGGGCGGGTCATGTCTTACGGATGGATGATAATGTAGTCCCGAAAAAAGCATTCAATGTCGAACCAATTGGTAAGAGGAAAATCGGAAGACCAAAACTGAGATGGCTCGATTGTGTGAGTGGTGATGCCAGAGCTCTGGGCATCCAGAATTGGTGGAAGGACGCACGAGATAGGGAGAGATGGAAGAAGATTCTTGAGGCAGCCAAGATCCAGTAATGGATTGTCGCGCTAAGGATGATGATGATGAAGATAGAGCGTGGAGACGATCAGGAGAGCGATTCGCTCAATGTACTCTTCGCGAGTCACAGCCATTCCAAAGGCAATCAGTTTTTGTTTGGGAAGGAATAAATTCCAGGCTCGTACTGAATTGATTTTCATTGATAATGGGGCTCATCAGAGGAACACTGAGGAAGTACTCCTAGAGGCTGTGATCCCATTTGCTCCATTTATTGGCGAACAGAAATACACGTTTCAAGGTTCCCTGAGTCCAAAAATCTGTGCTTGTGTGTGGATGTCTGTCTTTCTGTAGTCTGTGTCTGTGTCTGTCTGTCACTTAATAGTCTAGCTTCAAAACGAAAAGGAGTATGAAATTGGAGTTACGTATTTAAGGTAGGTATATAGAGATGTTTTTCGTGCGTAGGATGTTTTTGGGATGTATATTGGCAACTTTTTCGTCAAAATTGAGCGGCCTTCATCGTCAGGCAGTCTTCAAGTTTTGACTGCCGGGCCTTTTCATATTTTGACTCCTAGGTTAAAGTGAGTCGGTCCCATCCCCGCCTTCCAATCGGAAATAAAGTGTTTAAGCTGCGGAAAATTATGCTCACTAACTGACTGAGGGAACTCATCTTCGTTGAGAACGTAGATTCCAGTGGTTCTCATCAACATGGTCTTCGACGATGCTAGTCGTGACCACATGCTCTACAGTTTTCGGAACACCTTATTTCTGTCTAGTGAATATTACTGGAATCAATCGAAACAACCGTAGCAAGTAGACTTATCCTGATTCGTCTCTGCAAGACGCCCGGTCCCTCACTCAGAGGAAGTACCAATCCTAGCTAGCATTTCACCAGCTTCCAGAGATTTCTGAGGACGAGTGTTGTCCTTCTAATTACCCTTCTGATACTAATGAAGGTGACAGTGATTATGAGTGGATTTCAACAATTCCTCAGCGTTTCAACCAGGATGAGTTAAATGACCTCGTCAGAGATCTTAACCTGTCAAAAGAAGCTTCTGAATTACTGGTTTTCAGGTTGAACGACAAAAATTTCCTGTAACCAAAATTACTTTTTACCGTACAAGAGAAAAGGATCTGCTACCATTCTTCTCTCAAGAGGAAAATCTTGTATTTTGTCACGATATTGACAAAATGAGTCTTCCTGAATATTTTCCAGATGATTGGCACCTATTTATTGATAGCTCAAAGCGAAGTTTGAAATGTTTTCTTCTTTACGATGAGAATAAAATGGTTCAATATCAATTGCTCAATCAGCGACAATGAAAGAAACATATAGCACCATAGCTTTGGTCTTGGAGAAAATAAGGATCATCAATGGATGATTTGAGTGGACTTCAAAATGGTAAACTTTCTCCTAGGAAAGAAAAATTACCACGCCACATATCTTTGTTTCTTGTGCCTCTGGATAGCAGAGACAAAACATACCACTGGATTAGACAAGAATGACCTAAGAGATTGCCTTATGAAGCAGTTTGTATAGGCTCATGACGAGGAAAGATCATGCTTTGGATTCACAGGAGAAAAAATTTCTCACTTGAGTGAGGAAAAAATTAAAGCAGGAATATTTAACGGCCCAGAAATAAGAAAATCCATTTAGGAAAAAGCCTTCGTAAATTCTATGAATGAGGCTAAGCGAAAATCCTGGACTTCATTTGTTGCAGTTGTCGGAAATTTTCTGGGCCAACGAATATCAGAAAGCCATATTGAACTGATAAACAATATGTTTAAAAATGTCAAACCCTTTGGTGCCATCCGAGTATTAAGGTGCACTATTTACACAGCCACCAGAACCGTTTTCCTGAAAATTTAGGAGACAGCGGTGAAAGATTTCATCAAGATATTCAAATTATGGAGGACCGCTATCAAGGAAGATGGGCTATGCATATGATGGCAGATTATTGCTGGATTTTAGAAAGAGAATGTTCCAAGATATATTCAAGAAGGTCACGAAAAAGTGTTGAGTGACTAGTTCCATCGATGACTTTGTACTATCTTTGTATATATAATAATATTAGTATATACTAATAATATTTGTATAATATAATGATATCTGTATAATTTTATAAATTTTTGTGTAATTTAATAATAAAAATTTCATGTTTAATTTTTAGATTTGATTCGTGGATTTAACCTAATAAAAATGTAAAACGTATATTTCACAAATACGTTATATCTTAGAAATTTGACCTCCTAGGCAATAACTAAAGCCATATTCGAATTCAGGGCACCAAATTCATATGAAATCAGCTCCAAATACTCCGACACCAAAACTATCCATTTAGATTATTTAGAATAATTAGTTTTTTAATTTTTTTATTTATAAAAAAATCGAGAAAATCGCCTCTTTTTTATGTATAAAGAAGAAGCAAATAAAAAATATTGAGAACAAGTTATAATCTAAAAGTATTATAATTTAAAATTATACATCTAAAAAAATTTATAGGTCCTCCTATTTTATTGTAAGTAATAAAATACAGAGATATCGATATTGATATGAAGCCATTGATTGTGGATCAATAGCTTGACGTGACGGAGGTTTTTCTCATCTCCGGTCCGATTACACTTTTGACGTAAAATCAATCAGAACCTTTTCGAACGTTATAGATGTGATTTTTTAACAATATTTGCTTATTATTATTTATATGATTTCGTCATTGGAAATATTATATAATGTTGTCAACTATATTTATCTTCTTACTCTTCATGGCTAGTCACGTGACATTTAATTCCAGAGGAAGAGAAGATAATCTCGTCGTTATGTAATGGTAACTTTAATTAATTAAATATTATAATTTAATTTATTGCTATTATAAATATTCTATTATAAGTAAAATATTTTATAATTATATATTATAATTACAATTATAAATATAGAATCGAATTACATATTGATGCCACATATTCAAGCGAAGTTGCTTTATAAAAATGAAAAATGTATTTATTTCATAGCTATTACATTCAACAAATATAAATACTTTTGAATAAATAACCTTTGCAACTATAATAACTTTAATATTAATAATTTAGTTACTGAAGAAATCATCTCTTATCTCCATTTTTCATATAAATGAAGAAACATAAAATATTTGTATTTATGCTCAAAGCTCTGTTTTATAAATACTTCTCTATATAATTTTATTATTTGAGTCATGACATTCTCTCATTAATAAATAGCACATTTTTAGAGAAATCATAGATATTAATGTGTCGATAAAGATTTTTATTGAAATATCACAATTTTTTATCTTCGGATCTGGTTGAAATATCAAATTCTTCAGATCTAATAATTATTATATACATCAAAATTTCAGGATAAATATAGGACAATTTAAATTTCCAATATCATTTCTAATTTTTCCTTTTCCCAAGAAATAGGGTATATGCATGATTTTTGAAAATACCTTAAATAAATTATTTTCGTCCCAAAAGTTACGTAAAACATTAAATCATTCATAACAACATTCTTATTAAATTAAAAAAAAAAATTTACTTTGGGCAAGATGTTTTGGCTATTCAGACGCGCCATTTTTCGTGGGATTTATGTGGCGTCACTTTTCATGTCAACAAAACTATTTAAATGAGTTTTTATTTTTTCGGGCGAAACTTACTAAATTTCATCTAATTCTGTGATTAGTAAAACTATGTAACAAGAGCGAAATCTTCGTATAAGTATTGTCTTGTGCCTATGTGCAAGAATACAACGAAAAGTACACTACAAAGTTTTTTTCTCGCTCCAAAAGACTCAACTATACGATAAAGTGGTGTAAAGCCATGAGATGAGATAAATTATCTCCAATAACTAGTTTTTCATTGAATTGTTTTGAAAATTATTTTGAAGTCATTATAATGAATACTTCGTTTCCTTTACAATTTTGTTGCTTTATGTTAAAAAAGTATCATAAACTCAACAAGCCTTGATTGGACATTTGATGAATTTTTATCACTTAATATTTTTTTTCTTCGGTTTAGTTAGAACAGGACATAGAAAATCAGGTGCAATACAAAATAATGAGGCACCATACGATTCCTGTTAAGATTTAGAACAAAAATATTAGATAGAATTTTAACTGTATTATATTCTAACTGAAACATATGCACCTATTTACTCGATAAAATAATTCGTATTCTTGCAATTGACTGCATTTGTCGATAACATTATTTTTCTGCATTTATAGGTTATGTTTAGTTTTCCAAATTAATATGGGAAATTATGTATTAAAAGAGCTTCAAATTGTATTTATCATCACAGAATTATGTTGTAGCTTTTACTCCTTTAAATTCAGTATATATAAAATTTGGATTTGAAGAAGGAAAAAAATATCATAATCGCGTCTATTTTCGGAAGATTATTCGACTTCGCTTTAACAAATCCTCTTTCAGTCATTTTAATAAATGATTTCACACAACGTTTAATGAAACAAACCGTGATATAATTCAATAATTATCGTCGATCACTTTAAGAAAGTACTCATTAACCATTCGAAGTAGTTATGCTGGCATGAAATCTGACGTAACACTGTTTAACACATGGAACGAAATGATGTTCATGGTTTGGGCATTTTGGTTTATGAGAGAAAATTAAAACTTAGTTAATTTAACAAAATATGTACAATAAAAGCAACACACTTACTGATGGAATAGAATTTGAAATTCCAAAGAAGGGTTAGAGGAAGATTTTTACTTTGTAAAAGAAAGTACTCGGAAGTAAGGGCTCTAGAAAAGTTATCAAAATTATGATGCTAAACATAATTTTCTATGAATACCTAACTATGCATATTTGATCTTTTAATTTTGGTTTGTTTTGAAATGCAATAAAATACTTTAAATTATTTTAAAATGCAGGCACACGTTTAGTGCGGTTGTGATCACCATACCAACTTGAAGTTGTCTATGAGCTTTTGTCTTTACTACGATTACTATTTTTATAGTAATCTAGACTATTTTTATTAATCGTAGATGGTGCTTATGCATCTTATAATTGATACATTAAATTATAATTTTAATAAACAAAATATGTATCCCTTAATGAACGTGTATCATTCAATAGTTTAATTATTTATTTTAATTGGCAGAAAAATTATTTAAACAAAATTGTTGGTCAAATGTGTAAAAGTATGCAATAACTCATCAAATATGCACAATAAAATTTAATATATCTTCGCTAAATACATTGACTTGTAAAGATATTCAATTATTTTCGTTGAAATACGTATCAGAAAAAGTATGCATTGGTATTCTAATCAGGTATTTAGTTATAAGCGAAAAACCGAAAAATGTCCCTCACCTTTTAACCTCCCCCCTTACCTCCTGCCGTCCTGGGAACCGATGGAACTTTCTTATAAGTTGTTCAGGAGGCCTCTAGTTTATACCTGAAATTTTTGTAACTGCATATATAATTTAGTTCGTCTATTTTAGTTTAACTATTTTAGTTAGCCTGGACTACTACCCGTGAGTTATGAAAACCAAACGACTGACGTGAATTTAATATCAGCTTGCGTCAACTTAATGTGCACTTTTTAGAAAACGACAATATACCCTTAAATAATATTCTTTTTGAAATGTCATTACTGGAACAAGGTACTGTTTTCTTTTAATGAACTATTCCTCAAGTATCTTATTTTCTATAGACGTATGGTAATACAGACAATTTCTTCGTTATTCGTAATTCTTTAAAAAAATTTATAAAGTATCCAAAATAAATTATTATGAATTTAAAGGTTGTTCAAGAGATGTGCTACTGAATAGTAGGAATCAATCGTTTTCATGTGCAGCATGCGTAGCTTTCCAGGTAGAATAAACAATGAAAAGTACTATGAAATGAAACATTGATCAATAACAAATTTAGTGTTTTTATTATATTAACTATGGAAATTAATACAATCATTATTATAGTTACACATTTACACTCATACAGTCTTAGGTGTTTTCCGTAAAGCCTGGGCTCAGAGCCGGATTTACCACTAGGCCAACTAGGCCTCAGCCTGAGGGTACACATTGCCAGGGAGCCACGCTGAAAAAAAATTGTTTAAATTAAAAATAAAAGGTCTGTGATGAGTTAAGAAAAGTCTTAACCCTAAGTAATGTTATGCGATAACATTAAAATTTTCATTCTTGAGGACCGACTGGCCCTCCCCGCTCCGAATGTATGAAGAGTGGTCGGAAAAACTACTGGACTTAGGAGCGCCCAATCCGACCCTGCTTGGACCAAGCTCCTCAACCATGATCCTCAACCAGTTCTTTTCTTCTGTTCCAATCCAGACCTCTCTCGCCAAAGCATTCTCCTACTCTCTGGTGAGTTAGGATCTTTAATCAGGCCGTCTACGACAACCTTAGCGACTTATATCATCCTGGGTGGAATGAAAATTAACAGTAAATTAAAAAGCAGATTATAGAAATCCAAAACATCGTTTATAAAATGGCAAAAATAAATAACTGTTATAAATACAACTTACAATCTAAAAGGAATGAAAGTTACACAATCATAACTCCTATCAAGCATCCAATGATCCAGTTTGCCATTGCGGTAAATATACGCAATTTAAAAACATTCCTTCATTAAATTGTAATGGAAAAAAACGAAGAAATCAAACGAATATTCCTAATTATTATTTCCAATTGAGCCCAAACTACTCCTACCAACCCATCTGTTTAAAACCAATGGCCATTTCAGATATATTATAATTTTTTACTTTCCCTTACCTATATACGAAGTATATAGTAAGGAGAAGTATTACGATCGTGAAAATTCTCGAATTCGAGTTTTCAATGGAAATACACGTTTTAAGGTCCCCTGAGTCCAAATTATTCCAACCAACTCTCGCAAAATGGTCTGTGAGTCTGTGTGTCTGTGTGTCGGTGTGTATCCGAACTTAAGTAGTACGATAACGACAATGAAATTATCTAAAAAACAATAAAAGAATCATCAAAATCGGACCATTATTGGCACTACACATCGGACTATCCAGAAGTAGCTATTATACCATGGATTTTACAATTTTCTCGAAAACGGTTCTAACGATTTTGATAAAACTTGCTTAATGTCTTCTGCTTAAACGCCTTTAACTTTTCATCTATGTAGTAGATCATCGAAAAAATGCAGGGAAAAAGTGATGATGAAAAGAATATTTTATTTGCGCTTAACTTAAAAAGTATGCATTTTATGGTAAATTATGTATAGAATTGTATGACAGAAAATTAAATTATCTAAAAAACAAAAATATAATCATAAAAATCGGTACTACTATCGGTACTAAGTAGAATTAGCTATTATATCATGGATTTTACAGTGTTTTACATTTTTTTCGAAAACGGCTCTACCGATTTTGATAAAACGCCTAAATTCTTCTAACTATTCTTCATAAAGGCCTTTCACTTTTCATTTATATAGTAAATCACCGAGAAAATGGAAAGAAAAAAGTTAGGATGAAAAGGATATTTTATTTGCGCTTAACTTAAAAAGTATGCATTTTATGGTAAATTATGTATATCAATGTATGATAGACAATCATATTATCTAAAAAACAATAAAAGAATCATCAAAATCCGACCAGTATTAGCAAAGATACTGCACATCGGACTATCCGGAAGTAGCTATTATATTATGGATTTTACAATTTTTTACAATTTTCTCGTAAACGGCTCCAACGATTTTAATGAAACTTGCCTAATGTCTTATCCTTAAAGGCCTTTAACTTTTCATTTATGTAGTAAATCACCGAGAAAATGGAGAGAAAAAAGTTATGATGAGAAGAATATTTTATTTGCGCTTCATTTAAAAAGCATGCGATTTATAGTAAATTATGTAAAGAATTGTATGAAAGGTTATTAAATTTTCTAGAAAACAAAAAATGGATCATAAAAATCGGACCTGTATTAGCAAAGATACAGCGTATCTTATGAGGAGTACAAGACCCTAGATGGATAACCGAGCGCATCCGAAAGGAGACGGATGCGACCGAACCTCCTTCCACCAATCCACCAATCTGTTGTCAACAATTCGCTCTGTAATAATGTAATTTAAGAATACAAAAAAAAGAAATTTACTTAATAATTTCTACTTTTGTATTATTTAATGGAAACAAAATGTTTCCATGGAAACTAAACCGAAACTTTTAAAATATATTTTCAACTTGACAAACTGAAAATATATAGGTAATGTACAGAATTGTTGTACTAAAACTATTTATATTATACTAAAACTATTTATACTATATATATTAAAAAACTATTTTGTTGTACTTAAGTGGGAAAAGAATTGAATACTGCTGAATTTATTTCAAGTATTGTTTATGTGAACTCCTTAAAATTATATTAAAAAGATAATTATTATAGGACGGTAAGGGAAAGTTGTGTGATGCGCGCACCATACCATATTTTTTGTAATATTTTCTGAAAGTCTTCTGGAATAGTGTTGGATTTATGTTACTCGAACATTCTTTTTCTATAAAATGTAAAAGTTTCGATATATCAAGCTAGCCCTCATGGTTTAAAATTGGTAGCTTAATATTAAAATAATTCCAGTTTATATGTTATTAAGATTTATAAGTCATAACGATGGTTAAAATAGAGTCTGTTGATATTTTATCTTCCCTTTCGCGATGATTGAACGATTGATTCTAAAGTTCCACCAGATATCAACCGCACATCAATTTGGCAAGAAGGCGCTTAATAGAACTGCCAACCACACTAATGACAACGAGGTAATTGTTACAATTAGTGCTAATATAGCGATGAGATCACTTAGTGTCCATTGTGTGCCAAGCTCTAGTTAATGCATGTCCGTCGTATAAAATGATTTTAACTGATGGAAAGTGTAACTGGCTAGAAAGTTTAACATTATGTAATGTGTATTAAACCTAGACATTGCAGATGACTCTCACGAGAAACCGCCAAAGATGGAGATCCTGGGTTGGGTCAACTCTATGCTCAAAGGCACATAGAGAAAGTTAAAGAAGAGTAGCGTTAATGTGCGTAGACACTGGTGATCCGAACCGCATGCACACCGAACGCGAGCAGCATGTTCTCTCTATTTTTATGGCGTTTTGGAGCAGAGCTTGAACGGAGCGCGACGGTCCATCTCTTGTCGGTTTCTGCAAGGAGCATTTTGATGGTGCGTTGTTCCAATTTGGACGGAAACGTGACAGATAACTGAAAAGTTTAACTAAAAGACTGCATTTTGGTTAATATTTTGTTGTTATTATATATTTATTGTGTGCCAACTTTTCGGTTTACGTTGCAGGCCCAAAGAGTTATGGTATTCTGTACTCTAAGTGTAAGCCTTCATGAGGGCTAAAGAGAAAAAAACGAGACAACATACAATATATGATGATATTTGATGTATAAAACACAACAATATATAAATAATATAGGTGGACAAATAAAGATAACAAAGCATCGCCATCAAAAATAGAAATAAAAAGTATGACATCTGTAGGATAACTCTCAAGCTTTACAATTTAATTGCTTTTTTTTTATTTTTTGAGGGTCTAAAAAGTACAATCTTTCAAAATTTCTTTGATAAAAATATTCAATTCTGATTTTATAAACTCAAACAAAGCAAGCCCACTTGAATCATCGACTTTTGTTACTTTTAAAAGTTTTTATATATGTTTTCTTGAACGACATAGCGGACGCAAACTGTGATTGGTCTATAACAGCTACATCTTGGGTACTATAAACCATCACGCTATTTATTATGCTACTGTGAAAGTATTTAAAAAAATGATACGGCCCGTCAAACCACTTACAATGATTAGCTGGTTGATAAAGATTTTTGACATAAATGTCAAGAGAGAGCCTCAGCCAATCGGTACTTTAGTTGAATTGTAATCTTCTTTTGTTAATTATTTTCAGTTTGTGAGTTTAGCTGTCTTTAATACATTTTCTGACATGATTTCGTAAAATAACATCATAATTTGCAACCAACACGAACAGTTTCAGAAAATTACCATGATTTTTTATGGAGTACAGTGAATAAACCCCTTTTGCTTTATACCCTCAGTACGCAATACCTTGCCTCGCCATAGACTAATCTATAATCAATTAAACGTTTTCAGATGTGAGCTTCTCTTTTTGGTTTTGTTACTAGGCAGAAGATTTGAAAAATCATACCTTTTCAGCTTTGAAAAGTTGCTAGACTCGCTTTTTAAGGTTCATGATGATGAGAATCTTCATGAATCTCAATGAATTTATAAATATGCTTTGGAGAAACTTCATGTCCGGTAATTAATGTAGAATGTATATTTTCTTTACGTCCAAAGACCATACATCAGGAGCAGTACTCTTTGTTAAGCCGAATCGAATATGATAATTTTCTACAAATTTTTTACCATTAGTCATTTAGAATAGTTTTCTTTTCCGATTTACGATAAAATTTATAGTCTAACCACCAAAATAAAAGTCAACCAAGCAAATTAAATGTTTTTGAGATTGGTTTAGGGTTATTTTTTCTCGAATTTCGAAAAAAAAAGAATTAGTGTTAGAAAGCAGAAATAAACATTCAAGATGTGCCATAAACTTCACTAAAGCCTCCATTTTAATTCGTATTAGATTTCATCAAATACGCAATTAAAATAGAACTCGAAACAAGGACTCGGAGGCTCAAAGTACTCCGAGTACGGGAGCTGCTTATGAGTAATTAAACTAATTCTAACTTTCTTACCTGATTTGTGTATTATTGTGATTTATAAGCTATGATCACACTGTTCGACTTTTGATTCGACATGGCAAACAGGGAACGTTACGTGAGGCATGCGATGTTGAATAATTATTTTTATTTGATTACTGATTGAAAAATGATGAATAAATTTATTCACTGGATAATATAATTACCAATAAATGGGTTATTGCTTATTGATTACTTTTTTCTGAATTAAATTTGCCCAACACTAGTTAGTACCAATGCACCTAACCAAAGTCAAATGAAAAGTTGTACTCTTTAGTCTTTATTGACTTCGCGATTGAGATGTGGAACGAGTTAACTATGCGTTTAAACTTTTATTCAAAGTCTAAAGTTTATTGCCAATTCGTTTTCAGAGTGACTTATACTGCTTTGCTAAGGGTAAATATTAACTGGCGTATTAGTAGCTTAAAATTTATTTTGCACGTGTAAACTTCCAGGGGGTACCTGAGTAAATAAAATATAAATCAATTACTCGTGCGGAAGGCCCTTGGCGATCGCCGATAAGCCGACATGGTCAGACCTTGCCTGTGTCGTTACAAGTGATGTCTTTATATCCAGTTAAAATTGTATGCCAAGTTTGTATACCAAGCTCAAGGGGTCTGACTATTTAGTAGCTATAGTCGGTTCGTCGTTGTAACCGATGTCGTTAAAAGTGATATTGAGTGTATTTACATTCATTAATATTTGTTCACTCAAAGATTTAATATATCTATTCAGTAACCTACTAGTAGATAAAATAAACTCATGGAGCAAAACTTGCTGTTTTAATTATAATATTAATTAAATTATTAGTCTTCCCAGCACAATACTATCAGAAATTTACAAAAGCTAGTAAGCATTAAAAAAACAACGTTAAATGTCAGATGAAGGCATAATAACTTTGCTCAAATTCTCAGGAAAGAGTAGTTCTTCCCAGCGTGTAGTATGTTACTTATCAGAAAATCCTCTGGTCTCCCTTCTAAACGAATAAATTTTTCGCAAATAAGCAATAAATATAATTAAAATATCAAGTGAATATTCAAAATGATAAACAAGATTTAAAGAAACAAAGAATCTGGTAATTTATATAATTCAAGCACATTAGCTAAATTTCAAAAAGTTTTCAAAGAATCAATTAATCTACATACATTGAAACCCCCAAAAAACTTAATTATGACAGTATATGCATTTTAAATAATTTTAGTATGTATATGTTATTTATTAGAATATTTAAGTATAATTAATTTTGTGATAAATTGTTATAAATTGATTGTTATAAATTGTGTTATAAATTGAACTAAATAAGAGCATTTTACAGAGACGCCTGAGAATGGCTTGTAGGCCGAAAATTTGCATCGTAATAAACAAATTGGTGAAATAGCAACAGCCTGCCTCTATTTTTATATATTAAAGTATTCACCTAAATCAAAAAATATATATATAAAAAAATGAAGGTTTTAGGAAATTAAAATGCAGGGCCTACCTAATACGTTTCACGGGAACGTTTATGGATCTAGTTCCCAGCCTCAAAATCTTTATAAAAAACCCCTCCCGTCTCGATCCGCCAACTTATTATCGTCGGAATTTTGAAACCTCCTAGATTTTCCATCACTTTCATTGAAGTTTTAGTAAGAATTTAAAAGTTGAGATTTGTCACTTCTCCATGAAATACCATTTGTTTTGACACCTCATTCGTCAAAAGCCATCGTTCCTGAGAGCCAGAAAAATGATCTATAGTATAATATAGATAATTAATCTATACAATTAATATATAGTTGTGATTTCCTATTTATTTTAAATATATATTTTTTGATTTTATTTATTTATTTTTATTTTATTTTCGTTTTTGACAACTCCACCTCTTACCCTTTTTGTTTCTTTTCACCAGAACCCCAATTTTATTTAATTATATCCATTAACCATCCAATATTTAAATCAATAGCTTAAACCAATCCTTCATACCAATAGTTTTTACCATAACTTAAATAGTATTCTAGACACTAGCTTAACTTGAATGGGGGCAATGGTGCCGGACACCTAGGCGCCACTCTCGCAGGGCGCCAAAAAAACTGGAAATATCAAAAGGAATATTGAAAATTCCGTTTTTATCTAGTTTACTGAATGAAAATCTATTGTTTATTAAAGGATGAAGGATGAATATAGCTCAAAGAAGTAATAAAAAAGGATTGCGGTGCTAAAGGGAATCTTATGACCTAATATTTTTATCACACCGTTTTCGCTCCTTAGTTTGTTTTAGTACATTCTAAAACCGAGTAAACTGAAGAAACCTTCTCACTTCTCTCTCACCCATACTACTTTTTCCCTTCGGTCCTCCTCTAGCACAGCTGTTTCCAAATTACTCCACGATGGTTATTATTTTTATTGTCGCCTTCGTATGGATTGGACATAAAACTTGAGCCCACAATTTGTATATTTTTATTATTACTAAGAATTGTGATCAATTTTATTGGTAATTATTTTTTGCCACATCATTTTGCAATATATTTTTGTGCCACAAAAAAAAATTCCCTCTCTTATACATCCTTTTTTCTCTCATCAAGGTCTATAAATGTCAAAGGGACACAGTTTTACGCTATTTGCACCCAGGCGGAAAAAATACGCTACTGATTCTAGGTTTACAACTTAAATATTATTGTAGGATTATTCTATTTTTATACACGTTTAAAACTACTCTGTAAAATGACTACTGAATCATCGCGGGTCACTTATGGATCGCCGGAGGCGATGAATTGAAAACCATATTTTTTTTTTTAATTTCTACGCACTCAAGCTGTGCCGCGCACGATCGGAGCGCACTCAAATCACGTTGAGCGGATTGCTATTTGAATGCATCTTAAAATCGCAAACAATTCAAACTATTTTTACTAATTTGAAATAACATTTCCTGTCATTAATTTACTTACAGTTCGAATAATTACCAATTATAAGTAATACATTTCACCTTACAGACTACAATACACTTATTAGAGTATTTCTTGCAAACAAATTTAAGGTAAGTTGTTATAACGAGAAAAACTAATTCTTCAAATCAATTTCTAGGTAGACATTCGTCATTTGTACACCTCAACCTTTATTTGTAATCTATTATATTTTTTGTTATTAAGTCGCAATCTTTCATACGCAGTCAAAAAATAACAAAGTATTTTAAGGTATGTCAACACTGTTCGACTTTCGAACTGAATAATAGAATAATGAATAAATATGTTATTCATTATTTATTACTTTTTCTGAATAAAATTTGCCTAACAATGGCCCTAGCCATTGCCCCTAACGAAAGTCGACCAGTGTAGACATAGGTTTTACACTAGCAATCTAGTGCGGTAGCAAAAACGAAATAGCATTTGAGTAATAACAGACAGTTATTTTTATTACTTGCTATTTTTATTGTAAAATTTAGTTGTTACTTTAACTGTAAACAATATTTCATTTCAGCTCTCGAATAATTGGTTCGAAGTTGGAAAGAAAGGAACCTATTTTTATATGTAAACATATTTTTTGAATAGAGACCGCGAAAGAAAAACAAAAGTTTAAAAATAGCACATTTCTAATCAAAAGCCCATTGCTAATCGTTAATCTTTTTTTTAAATTTAATCATTACCTTTTTTATTATGAGTTCGGTTTAAATTCATTCGTTTTTTTTTTCGGATTACTCATCAAAGTATTTTTTTTCCTGTCTTCCTTTGAAAATCTCGCACAAAGAGTCTGTATACCCTAGTAGTTTTCGAAGTTTTGTCCTTTCAGAAAATGTGCTGTCGACCAGAAAAGGCTGCGTGACTTCAATGTTAGGTAAGTATCGAATTCCTTTCATTTTGTAATGGAACTAACGTGAACGATTTGTAGCAGCATTGTCTTATTGGATAACGTCTTTGTTCCGACTGATCAAAGATTTTATTTTTAGTATAACCTATAAATAATTATCTTTTAAAACTTTATATACCTTGTCAAATGTAATGTCGAGTCAATAGACATTCAGGAACAATATAAAAGACCCTCACAATGCCACCCAATGTGGCACAACTTTTTTTGACCATATTTGATAATACTTTATAAAACTCTTCTACTCAAATCATATGCAGAAGGCTAAGTAGAAAGATACTAGGCAGGCTTTCGGTATAGTAGATTTACTACAGATCAATTTTTTACCTTGAAATCGTCGCGAAAAAGAGCATGAATATAAAGTTCTGACCCAACATTTATTAATTAACTTCAAATGCGCATACGATAATATCTAGCTTCAAAAGGTATGCGAGGCAATGGAGAATTTTACAATAGAATCCTTTAAACGTCATTCCGATTGGGTACTCAAAGTTCAGTCGGATTACTCTTCAGATTTTTTTCGAACAAGGGACTGAGACAAGGTGATTCCTTAACCTGTCTTATTTTCAATTTAGTCTTGGGTATGGTAGTTAGAGTCCCAGGCACCCTGCTCAGCGTTTTCAAGATTGGTTCTACTGCTTGAATATGATTATGATCTAGATGTAACAGCGAAATCCATTGAAAATTTAGAGAGTGCCTCTCTAAATCTAAAAAGAGCCGCGTTTCTGAACGGAAAGTAAGAAAGAAAACTACATCGGGCGGTTGGAATGGCAGACGATGCGAAAAACCTTTTGCGCGTCAGTAATTGGAATAGTGAATGATCATGTAGGATGCCTATCATTGTAATCACATTCAGGGTGTGATGGCTTTGGTGTATGTTCTAGAGCTGTGTAAGTTTGATTACCAACTGGTTTAGTTAATATTTATTTCGTGGAGGTATCCATGAAATGAAACACAACATTCTCACGACATGAAATTGGACTGGACTGCACACTGTAGTTAGCCATTGTTTAGTGACATTAGGCAAATAAATGTCCAAACAAAGGTTTTATGGCCCGGCGATGTTTGTTAACCTCTGCTTATGTAGTAAACTATCGATTGTTCTAGCTTTTTGGATTTAACCTCCCTTGTCATCAATCATTCATTATTACTTATTATTAAGTTTTGTTGTGTTTTCTTAATAAATCCATGTAAAATGTTGTTCAATAAACTCAGTTATATTCCCAGACAATGCATACTACCTTATTAGTAGGCACTGAAAAGTCCCAGAGGTTCCAGTGTCAGGTTTTGAGGGGAGAGAATGTGGCACTTTTTTCGTAATTCTCAAATATCTCAGTATGTATGAGGTTTATAGCAAAAATGTTTCTATACAAAATCAAAGTGAATTAAATTCTCTACAAAAAAGGTCCTGTATATTTTTTGTAGCTCTTATCATATCTGAAATATCAATAGCTAGAAATTGGATAAAATTTTCGTAAATCCTCTTAAATTCCTTTCACCTTGTTTTGGTCCATTGATCGATTGCTGATTGCCTAATCTCCTCAATTTCCACGAAAATTGTATTGCAATTGCTTTTAAAACCTTTTTAAAGGTTTTTTACTCTGGTCAATTGATGAATTGTTAGTATAAATAAAGTAATGAGCTGCAGTAGTTACATTTTTATTATAATTGTAATGTATTGCATATGTTCAATAAATCAACATTTAACACAAGAAAAAAAACTTTATTCCCCAGCATACACTGTAGCATAATTGAAGGTTATACTATTAGTTACCTGATGATCGTATATCACCTTTTAAAAAGCAAATAATATTTTACACTTTTCTCCCTTAAAAAAAAATTGTTAATATAATTTAAATTTCTTCTAGAAGCTGTCTAGGAGGCCGACGGTTCCTAACAGGCCGAGGTGACGGTTGCGGAGTAGCTCCTACATCGGCAGTCAGTTGTCTGTTGTATGAACTGTTTGGAGTCGGTAGTCTTCTTGTATCCAGTTGACATCCGCATGATGGTATAGAAGGATCAATCAAATTAGATATTGCCTCCATCTTCTATAATGCCCTCTTCGCTCATCTCACGCATTTGTTCTCTATGCCTCGTCCAATAACCTTCCAACTCAGGCACATAAGCGCCATTTCTTCCAAGTCCTTCTGGGACACCTGAAATCCATCACCCATACCTTATCATTTAAATTAAACATAACTTTCCTAGAACTGCTGGCAAACTCAACTTTCTTGCTTTGGTTTCTACGAACTGTTTTATACACTGGGTTTGGGCGAAGTCAATCCAGTTGTATCCTTAACTGTTCGTATTCTAGAAGCAGCTCGGCATATCGAGTTCCAGTAATCCATCAAAAATATGAATTTAAATCTTTGGAGGTAGATGATAATACTAAGCTTTTTATAGTTCTCTTTACTATTTATACAGCATTTTCTGCAACTCCATTTGTTTGTAGATGGTCTCGAGCGCCTGAAACCTGCTCAATGCCATTTCTCTTAAGAAACGCAACTAATTCTCTGGAATAGAAAGGGGGATAATTATCACAGACGATTTTTCTAGGCACACCAAATCGTGCGCATAAATCTCTTAGTATCTTCATAGCATCCTCTGCTGTCATACTCTTGGAAGGAATTGCCTCAATCCACTTGGAATAAGCGTCCAGAACAATTAGGTAATTCAAGGCAGGTAATCTAGGGCAGAACAATCCTCGTAACGCTCCTGCATAATCAAAATGTAATGGTTTCCAGGGCCCTCCTGGCATCCCATAAGGATCACAGGAGTCTTTGGCGGATCGCTCTTACTATCTAAGCACACTTGGCAATTCTTTATATATTCTTCTATTTCCTTATCCAAATTGGGATAAGGAAACATAAGGAAACAAGGTACCAAACATACGATCGTCCAGGACTCTTCGTCTTAGCTGTTTTGGGACAACCACTCTTTATCCCCACAACAACAAACCTCCTTCCAAATGTAATTCTTTGCGTTTCCTATAGTACACATCCAAAGTCTCATCATCGCTTTGAGGTCTCAAAGCTCAAGAGCTCCGCAAATAGTTCATTACTTTAACCAACTCTTTATCCCTTTGGTGCCCTTCAAAATATCCTTATAAAGAATTGGCAAATTGTCATTGCTGAATGAATAATTTAAAAATATTTCCTCATTTTTTTCTTCGTCGGTATCCATCTCAGTAGTTGGTAGTGGTGCTCTGGACAACCATTCAGCAAAGTTTTTCTTTGAACCTACATAACAAATATCATAATCATATCCAGCCAGGAATAGAGCCCATCTCTGCAGTCTGCTAGCCGCCAAAGACGGAACCGGGTTTTTTCTGTCCAAGATGTGGACTAAAGGTTTATTGTCGCAAATCAAAGAAAAATGTCTTCCAAACAAGTAAACGTGATATTTTTTTAAACCAAATATAATTGATAATGCCTCCTTATCTAGTTGTGAACTAGATAATGAACTATTTCCTTATCCAAATTGGGATAAGGAAACATAAGGAAACAAGGTACCAAACATACGATCGTCCAGGACTCTTCGTCTTAGCTGTTTTGGGACAACCACTCTTTATCCCCACAACAACAAACCTCCTTCCAAATGTAATTCTTTGCGTTTCCTATAGTACACATCCAAAGTCTCATCATCGCTTTGAGGTCTCAAAGCTCAAGAGCTCCGCAAATAGTTCATTACTTTAACCAACTCTTTATCCCTTTGGTGCCCTTCAAAATATCCTTATAAAGAATTGGCAAATTGTCATTGCTGAATGAATAATTTAAAAATATTTCCTCATTTTTTTCTTCGTCGGTATCCATCTCAGTAGTTGGTAGTGGTGCTCTGGACAACCATTCAGCAAAGTTTTTCTTTGAACCTACATAACAAATATCATAATCATATCCAGCCAGGAATAGAGCCCATCTCTGCAGTCTGCTAGCCGCCAAAGACGGAACCGGGTTTTTTCTGTCCAAGATGTGGACTAAAGGTTTATTGTCGCAAATCAAAGAAAAATGTCTTCCAAACAAGTAAACGTGATATTTTTTTAAACCAAATATAATTGATAATGCCTCCTTATCTAGTTGTGAATAATTTTCCTCATGGCGCGCTAAAGTTCTGCTTGAAAACGCCAAAGGTCTCTCTCCTTCCGGAAATAATTGTGATAGAATTGCTGAAACTCCATAATCAGAGGCATCTACTGTAAGCCTGAGTGGAAGATTTGGCTTGTAATGGGCTAAAACTACTCGTAATCTTTCAAGTACTTCTTTTAATCTTACAATCAGTCTCGGAATCACCAACACCAACAAATATGTCATCCAAAAGCCAGCTTGTCCCAGCTAGTCCCTATAACGTACTATCCATATATTTCTGAAATTTGGCCGGGGCACTGGCTACTCGAAATGATAACCATTTGCAGTGTGACAAACCGTTTGTTTATGATAGTAAGTAGTTCCTGACTTTTTTTATCCAATACAAACTGCTGATGTGCACTTCTTAAATTTAATTTTCAAATAACGTATCAATGCCAGGTAATGGATATTGATCTATCTTAATAAATGGGTTAACAGTCGTTTTATAATCTCCACAAATCCTGACCGATTTTTTTTAAATTTTTTTCAAAATTGAAACTATAGTAGATCCCCAAGGGCTATAATCTACAGGTTCTATAATACTATATTTTACCTATATGTCTAGCTCTGCTTCCAAAAATTGTCTCATTTGGCAATGACCTCGTTCTAACGAATTTTGGCTTCAAATTAATACTAATATGAACCTTATTAAAATCACCATTTTTTTCAGTAAAAACTGTTAGGTATTTTGATTTCAATTCAGCTAGACATTATTTAGCTGGATCGAAAGTATTAATCTGAATATTACTTAAAACTTTCCCGTTGTCAATTTTCAATCTTAACGAAGAAAACCAAGCTCTACCAAGGAGAGGTAGTCCCTTTGTATCTACAAGTATAAAAGTTGATCCACCGTGACCAAACATTTGTTAGTTTCCTGCAGTTTAATATGACAAATTTTGTTTCGTATTTTTCTAGAGGCATAAATGTTAAAGAAGAACTCGTGCAAAGGAAAATATCACCGATTTACCTTCTATAGACACTACAATATCAAAAGTAGAATATCTCTTACCTTCACGAGTATTGAAAAGCGGGTATTTATTGCTTGGCACCTTTCCCTTGGACTGACTCTTCGAGCAAACTGCATCATCCACTGACTGCCTTTTCTCCTCAAAATTATTATCGTATTCCTCGCTGTCAGTCGCACTTGCCTTTTCCTCCTCCTTCATATAATTTGTCGTTCTCTTGCTCTTTACTCTTTTGCCTTTTCTATCACAGATACTTCGGAGGTGGCCTGATCGACCACACCTAAAACAAATAGCATTCTTAAATTTACAATTATCGGTTTTGTGATTCCGATAACCACAACAATCACAAGCCCTATTGTTACAACTTCTAATTTCTACTTCAGATGAGCGTCTAACCCTCTGTGCATGGCAATCTTGTCGAATCCGTAAGCTTTCAACTTCCAAATCGTACAAATGTGACGTAGCTTATTTGTTTTATGCAGTTTCCAAAGACTTCTCAAGGGTTAATAAGGTTACATCTTCTTCAAAAAGCCTATCCATTATTTTACCTCTTCCCATACCCGTAATAAATTTATCTCTTACCATTGTTGTGAATTCTTGTACTTGGAAGTAACAGTGATTCACCAAACTCTGAACCCTTGCTAACCAATCTTGAATTGTTTCATTGTTTTCTCTTTGTGCATTTAAAAATATCGAGCACTAAATCCTGCATTCGACTTTTTAAAATGTTTATCCACCTTTAAAATAAATTCAGAATATGGTAAATCGTCAGGTTTCTTTGGTAAACATAAACTCAGAATTAGTTTCTAAGCCTTCTCATCACAAAAATTCAGGAATAGCGCTCGCCTAGTATCTTCACTTTTAACATCATTAATCGTAAAATAGTTGTATATTAATATTAATATATGATTAATTAAATAATAATCGTCCTTTGGAGATAATCCGATCATTCTTCAGCATCATCCACGCAAATGACCCACATAACCTGAAGCCATTGCTATTATTTTCTCACTATAATCCTCGTCGCAAATGTAATGCATTGGATATGTTCAATAAATCATCATTTAACACAAGAAAAAACTTTATCCTCCAGTATACACTGTAACATAATTGAAGGTTATACTCTGGTTACCAGGTGATCGTATATCACCTTTTAAAAAGCAAATCATATATTTATTATGCAACACTGAAAATTGTAACCTCCTTATCTCAATATTCATTATTCTCAACTTGGTTCTTAATTAATTATACGTTATGTTATGTATATTTTTGCAATTACGTTTATGTTTAAAGTGAATAAAAGTCTTTTTTGAGGTTCTAATATTGCTTTATTCGATTACTTTCATAATCATAACAATTTTATTCACTTTAGCCTAAATGCTACAAAATGGCGGTGTAAGAAAAACAAAATGGAGGTCGGGCACACTCATAGTGTGGGTACCTGACCCTTCAACAAAACCTTAAGTCTCTCAAACGGTAGAAAAACAAAATAGTGGCGTAAGAAAAACAAAATGGCGGCCGGGTACACTTATGCTCTATACGGTGGCTACCTGACCCTTCAATGGGTGGAGGGGGTAAAGCTTGTGGGCGGAGCATAGACCAGGAGGTGCCGCGGGTCACGTGACTGGATCACGTGACTAAAAAGGGACGGGGCATAAGGGTCACGTGACTAAAAAGGGGCGTGTCCTAATAGTTAAGGTTAGGTCGAGGTGAGACCACGTGGTGGTTAAGGTAGGGTCGAGGCGAGACCACGTAGTGGTTAAGGTTAGCGGTGGAGGGGATGGAGGAATCGTGTGCCAGCTCGCCTGTTTTCCCCGTACTGAGGCTGTAACTCAATCTCTAATCTTAGAAATGGCTCACTTACGATCTGAACAATGTCAGGGAAAATATTCTACTGTGAGCTGAGTACCTTCTGACATTGTGAGAATGAACCCTGAAGAAAATCCCGGATTAACCCCACCTGTCCTTTCTGCTATCCCACGGAAAGGGGTTAATTGTTTTTTTTTTTTTTGTGGTCATTACCTCCATCCTCGTTCATTGTGCCCTGCCAAAGACGCTGATGCACTAACTGTAAAATAAGAGGCCTCCGTATGTAGAAAGAAGAATCGTGTGAAGAGTACAAGAGGATCAGTGGCAGCAGGAATTGTCTTGGCAACCATAAACGAAAGCCACATGAAAAATATAGCTAAAGCTGTGGTAATCGCTAGGAGAGTTCATCAATCTGTTCAGTGCCAGTAGCTCATTGGCAGAGCTAATAGCGTTGTTAATCAGGAAATTGTTAAACGTTACAACTTGCGATTCTATCAGGAAAATGAAAGCATTTCAATGGCGACGACATCACTTTCCTCCCAGGTATACGGGTGGATATATACTTGTTAATCTTGAACTTCCTTAATTTAAACTTTCTATATTTACGAAGCTCTGTTGTGACGTACTACTAGGACATGATTTTCTTAGAAAGCACTCTGAAATACAATTAAATTTTGGTGGAAAAAGAGAGCAGTGGCTCTCATTCATAGTGATGAATATGCTTCAATAGCCAGAGTGGAGTCTCCTTGATTATTTTCCAATCTCACGCCAGCTTACAAACCTATAACTACCAAATCAAGATTTTACTCTGAAACGGAACAAACATTTATTCGACACGAAATTGAACAACTTCTCTCTGATAGCATTATCGAGGAAAGCAATTCTCCATGGCGAGCCCAGGTTTTAGTTGTACCAAATGAAAAACATAAAAGAAGACTTATCATCGATTATTCTCAAACCATAAACAAATTTACGTTATTAGACGCCTACCAAACATAGATGTGTTAGCAAGAAATGTTGCAAAGTATAGCATTTTTAGTACAGTAGATCTTAGGAATGCTTACCATCAAGCCCCCATTTTGATGAAGAGAAAATCTACACTACTTTTGAAGCTCAGGGACGACTTTATCAGTTTACGAAAATACCCTTTGGTGTAGCGTGTTTTCAACGAGTTATTGACAGAATTATTTCAGATGAAAACCTAACGGGAGTCTTCCCCTATTCAGATGGCATTACTGTCTCTTGAACTTCTTTACCCAACGATGATTCTTCTTTGGAACGTGCCCTCGGACTTTTTGCCCATTACTCCAAATGGGTTCTTTGTTTTTCTGAGAAAATAAGTAACTTGACAGGATCCTGTGACTTTCCGTCTAGACCCTCAAGCTGCTTAAGATTCGAAATGTTGAAAAAAGATATTGCTAATTCAATAGTCATTACAATAACTGGGAGCTCCCCTCTAGTTGTGGAAAGCGATGCGTCTGACGTTGCCATTGCAGCCGCACTAAGTCAGAAAGTTATTGTAATAATTCTTTTCTCATACCTTATTAAAAACCGAGAGATCTCAAACCATCGTCGAATCACTTAAGAAATGGAAGGGATATCTTATCGGAAAACACTACCAATTTGTAACTGATCAAGAGATGATAAAATTTTGAGATGGCGTTTAAAATTAGTCCCATTCCAGTTTGATTTTCTTTATCAAGCGATTACCACAGCTTTAGAAAAAGAAAACCAAAAGGCAGACACCCTCCCAAGAATTTGCTGTGCAACATATACTATTTATAAATAAACTATTTGAGCTCCATAAGTCATTGTGTCACCTAGGAGTGACCAGGATGGTTCACTGGATAAAAATCAAAAACCTACATGAACTGCTTGGCCGATGGTCCACGAACTACTTGGAAATCTGCTTGGCCTACAGGCGCTGAAGTCAAGCCAATATTTTTGAAAAATCTAGAAACTCTTATTAAAGCGGCAGCTCCGTTTGAACGTTTAAGTGTTGACTTTGAGGGACGCATACGTTCTAAAACTAAGAATCGCTATATGTTAACAGTCTTGGATAAATATTCTCATTTGCCATTCGTTTTTCCTGTTCTGATGTTTCATCTGCAACTGTAATGCAATGCCTTTCTCAGCTATTTTAAATATTCGGGATGCCAGCGTGAAATCTCTCGATCTCCGAACAGAAGATTGGGAGAAGGTTCTTTCCCAGACCCTCCATTCTTTGCGTTCCTTATTGTGCACTGCTACTAACTGTACACCACATGAGAGGTTTTCAAACTTCCCACATCGAACGGCGAATGGAGATTCCATCCCTTCATGGCTCATACCTAACAAAACGGTCTTAGTTAAAAGAAATGTTCGCAACAGCAAATATGAAGACTTAGTCGAACAATCGGAGCTCTTTGAAGTAAATCACCAGTATGCTTTCATTAGAGGTAAAGACAACTGTTTCAATACGGCAGTTAGCACCAAGAGATGATATCCTTCTGATTCAACAGCCCACTACCTATACAGCTACTGATGAGAGACTTCACCTTGTACAGCAATCTGAGGCCACTGATGAAAACCACAAGAATTCGAATTCGGAAGTGAATACAGATGAAATGGCTGAGGATGGATCAACAAAGGAACAAGAAGATGATGCAAGAACTTTGATTAATGAGAAAACGCTAGGTGAAACTTTGCCTCCAGACAAGCAAATGCCTCGAAAGGCCATAATGCGATAAGGCACCTTCCTACCTAAAACATTTTGTATTAAATAAATAAAATAAAGAGAGGGAAAATGTTATGCAACACTGAAAAGCGTAACCTCCTTATCTCAATATTCATTATTCTCAATATTCGTTATCCTCAATTTACTTCTTAATTATATAGTTTGTGTTTACATTATGTGTTGCGAATATGTTTGCAATTACGTGTATGTTTAAAGTGAATAAAAGCCTTTCTTAATGTTCTAATCTTTCTTTATTCTATTACTTTCATAATCATAACAATATTACCGTAATTTATCGGCGGGATTCAAAATTGTCTTTTGTCGAGTGTTGGGGGGCAAATTAGAGAAGCCATTAGGTGAAGTCCCTGCTCCTCAAAGTTGGTCGAAATTCGTCATTGACGGAAGACATCTACTTTATCGTGACTTATAGCAATCCTTGGCTTCCTTTCTGTCCAATAGTACGTTGTGAATGTACTTAAACAGTATGGAAAACAAATAGCATTGTTTGACGGCTACTGTGTGCTATAAATACAAAAGATGAAGAACATCTTTGTCACTCTGGAAAAACGCATCATGAAAATGTTTTAGTGTAAGACGCAATTTCAATAACATTAAAGCAAGAAAAAGTCTTTGCCAACTCCAACAACAAAATACGGTGCATTTCATTTTTAACGACTCATTTACAGTCGTAAAAAGTAATACATGCAACGTGGTACATGCTGAAGGTGGTGTAGATCTCCTTATAGTTTCATCGACCATTGCTGAGGTAACGTGCTGAAACTCTAGTGATTGGAGAGGGTACTGATTTGTTGGTTTTCCTGGTCACACTTTCTCCAGAAAACACTCAGTTCAAAATGTTTGAACCGGGCAGAAAGAATGAGCCACATAAAATTCATGTAATCAGTTGACAATCAATATCAATTGGAGGATTTAAAAGAGCGATTCTACCTCATTCATGTAACGGAAGGGTAAAATTATTACATTGTCAAAAAACAGATGAGATAGAAACCTGAGAGAGATAGTTGAGGATTTTAATAATGCCGATGCCTCGCCAGATTTTATATCTGAAGCATACAAAGTTCTATTATGTACGCTCTATGGTTCCAGTGAGAAAAATATGGATTCATTTCGCCCCAAGTTATAAAATTTCCGGTACATGCACAATTTAATTTAGCAGCATACCTTCCTAAATCAGCGACAGTTCGTCAGCACCCTCTTCGAGTATTCCATCAACTTCAACTGTGGTGTGGAACCAACATGCACACAACGGTATTAGAAGATAATTGTTGGAAATAGGCATCCAGCCACCACTCTCAAGGCACTAGCTCCTGGCAACCTATTGTACCTAATCGGCTGTTTTAAAACTTCACTTCTATTGTTCTCTATTCTATCACATCTGTTTTATTTATTTATCGCGACGAAGGCCGGCTAAGGACCACGCGTATATCATTTCATGGCTTTCATCTTTCTTTCAGCCCACACCTTCTTCATTTTTCCCCCCATTTTCCTTCTACGCTCCTCTCTCCACCTTCCCTCTCCTCTTCTCCTCCTCTCCACCACAAGGCCCTTCTTTCCATCTACTGTATCATCCTTCTAAATTTCTCTCTATCCTGGTAGTCTTCCTCTCTGATCCCCAGATTCTCTATTTCTTCCTTTATCTGCTCGGGATATTCTTAGATGTTTTTAAGTTTCATCACCTTTTTCAAAGATCTGCTTGTTCACTCTATCCTTGTCTATTCTCTTCATGTGGTCGTAAAATTTCAATCTCCTTTTCCTCGTTGAGGTCTCTAAGTCTTCAATGCCTTCGTACAGGTCTTTGTTCTTTTTTTGACCACTACTCTTCTCCCACTTTCCTTGGCCCATGAATACACCTCAATATCTTTCTCTCTATTCTCAGTAGTCTCTGTGTGCTGGTAAAACCCGCAGTTTCCCTTCCATACAGTACCACAGGTTTTACTACCGTTTTCTGGAGAGGTTCTTGTTGTTGTAAATCTTTTTCACTAAACATCTCAATCTATCAAGCTTTATTTCTCTACTTTTTGTTGTCCGTCTCCTCCATTGTAGTTCATCATTTCTTCCAGATACTTAAAATGTTTCAGTGTTTTGATCACTCCATACTTGGTTTTAATCTTTTCCCCTATTTCCTTATTGTTGGTCATCATCTCTGTCTTCTTAAACGATATCTTCAACCCGGCTCTATTTGCATCTCTTTCAGCTCATTGATCTGATCAATCGCCTCTTGTTCACTCTCTGCTAGTAATGCCACATCTGTTTTGCATAAATAAAGACATTTTTACTGACTCTTGTTTTATTGATTATTACTAATAAAAGATACAAACATGGTGTCAGAAGTGTTCAAGTGTTACGTTAGAGATGGTAACAACGTGAGTAATTGTCGTGAGCGTGAATACGTCGATGAATTCGAACCTACCCATTCCGGATGGTTTAGAGCTGGGTCCGGGACAGGTAGAGAATTGGAAAATATTTAAACGTATGTGGCACAACTATGAAATAGGGACGGGTCTTGAAGAAGAATCTGGTAGAAGAAGATCGATTGTTTTCAAAACGGTAATTGGGAGAGCAGGACTCCGATTAATCAAGCAGTTACAGATGAAAGACGAAGAAGATATCGAAGCGTTAATAGAAGCCTTGGATAGAGAAATTCTTCAAAAACGAAACGTTGTATATGAATGGTATGTATTTTTTTCTGCTCATCAAATTCCAGGAATGGAATACTAGGAGTTTATAAGAATTATAAAAGAAAATGCCATAAGCTGCGATTTTAGCGAGTAAGAGGAAGAAATGATACGTGTTCGTTTTGTTGTTGGAATTATCTGTAATGATTTTAGAAAAAGACTGCTTAGTACGCCAGAATTAACTTTGCAAAAATTGATTGACATGGCTAATGCAGTAGAGGAAACGGAAAAACAATCACAAAATATGAAAAAAAAATGAAGATGGTACCGGAGGTTTCGAAAATGTGACTTTAAAAAAAGAAGAAAAAAATAGAAACAACTCTAGAAAATGCTAGTTTTGTGACAAAATTCATGAGTTCAATAAAAGTAAGTGTCCCGCATTTAGCAAGCAATGTAATAAATGTTTGAAATTTAATCATTTTGCCAAAGCCTGCCGTGCAAGATTGGACTACGTGAGGGAGGTAAAGGATGTCGATAGCTACAGTGAGTTTATTTTGCTTAAAATTTTCTCACGTGAAATAAGAAAAATAACAGTTTCTTTAATTATAAATTGTTAAATTTTACAGGCACTCGTAGATACGGGAGCGACCTGCAATGTCATTGGATGAAAACATTTGAATTCAATGAAATCCTGTCCTATAGTTAGGAGCTCACGACAGCAAATTATGTTTTTCAATGGCACAAGAGAGAAAACAGCAGGTGAATGTACTTTGACTATTAAAATGAAGAAACGACCTTTAAAGGGAAATTTTTTTGTAACTGATCATAAAGATCTTATATTGGGATTAGGCACTGCTTTAGAAATGAAACGAATTAGCCAAGAAAAGGATGTTATAATGAGCAAAGTTGAAGCTGAAGAATTTAAGGAAATATTTTCTACTGAATTAGGGGATATTGGGACCGTAAAACTAGAAATTAAAAGTGATGCTATTCCAATAGTAGAATCACCAAGATTTCCCATAGGTGTGAGAAGGTAAATAAAGGAAGAATTAGAAATATTGGAACAACGGGGAATAATTAGAAAAGTAACCAAATGGACCATAAACATGGTTTTAGTAGTAAAAAAATAAATCGTATATGCATCGCATCAAAAGCATTAAATGATAACCTACATAGAAATAGGTTCATGACTCCGACGATCAACGAAATCCTGCCCAGGTTGACGAAAACCAAGATTTTTATTGTTTTGGATGCAAAGAATGGGTTTCATCAAATGAAACTCTACAAAAAAATCTCAAGAGCTTACTACATTTTGGATTCCATATGGGAGATATTGTTACCAACGATGCCCATTTAGACTGTCGATTGCACCTGAAGAATTTCAAAGACGGATGTTTGAAATAATGGAAGGCATTGAAGGAATAACAGCCATAGCGGATGACATTTTGATCTATGATAAAGGTGAAACGATGGAGGGGCTATTAAGGATCATGATGAGAAATTGAAAAAGGCATTTGAGCGAGCCAAGCAGAGAAAATTAAAGTTAAACGAAGAAAAATGCAAGATTAGATAAACTGAAATTCGATATTGGGACCCATTTTTGCCCAACTGAAATTCGATATTGGGACACATTTTTGCCCAGGAGGGAATCAAAGCAGGCCCAATGAAATTGAACGCAATAGCTGAACTACCAAGACCTTGTCGATGAAACTCTGAGGAAATCATTCCTAAAAATGGTAAATTATTTGGCAAGATATTTACCAAATCTTTCAAGTATAGCACCTCTACTTAGAGAATGTGAAAACTGGGATGCAGCACAAGAAGATGCGTGGAAGCTGATAAAAGAAAGACTGATGCAGACACCAGTTTTAAAATATTTTGATGAAACCAAAGAAATCCGTCTTTCAGTGGATTCGAGCAGTTATGGGTTGGGTGCAGTGCGGTTGCAAGAAGGAGAGGCTGTGGAATATGCATCGAGAACACTCACTAAAACAGAAAAAATGTGTGTCCTAATTGAAAAGGTAACCCTAGCAATTTTATTTGGAGTAAAGCGTTTTGAAAAAAATATTTTTGGAAAAAATATCCAAGTGGAATCTGACCATAAGACCTTTGAAACGATTTTTAAAAAGAGTCTAAGCGAAGCACCAAAAAGAACCCAAAGGCTGCTTCTGGAGTTAATAGGATTTGATCTAGGGATCAATTTCAAAAAAGGAGAAGATGTCAGCATCGTAGATGCATTGTCGCGGTTGCCATTAGATGAAATTCCTAATGAAGAATTAGTGATTGCTAAAATATTGTTAGAAACAAAAACGGTTGTATTTATATAAACAGGAATAAGCTCAGAAACGCTTAAGGAAATTGCGGAAAAACCTTGAGAACGATACTGAAGCAGAACAGTAAAGTCATATATAATAAATGGTTCCATTCCAGATGACATAAAATTTGTTCCAGAGCGAGTTCGAGACTAGTGGAAAATTAGGAAAACCACCATTCTAGAGAACATGCATCAATGCACAAGGAAAGAATCAGATCTGGAAGAGCGGTGATCAAAACTAAAAGACTTATTCAAGAAGTTTAGTTTGAAATAGAATTTTGTATTTTTCTATTTTTATTAAACAAAAGAGGATGTTTGGGGTGGTTACTTGAGATATACTCACCTGAGAGGTTCTGTATTCGATGACATCTGTTTACATAAATAACTGACACTTTTACTGACTCTTGCTTTATTGATCATTACAAATAAAATATACAAACTTTGAAGTTGACTCAAATACTGAGAAAGACATTTAGCAGGAACTTGGCTGTGCTACCAATAAATATTGTGATTTTTCTAAACAATCCTATGTAAATAATAACTTTTTTATTTTTAAATATATATCTTTTATTCTAGCGTCTTTTATTGAAATATATGCCCGCTTTTGTTCCTGTTCAATCATCTCCTTCTGCACTCTTCCACATATGTTCATTGCGATAAATTGTAAAAAAAATGGAACATTTGCACCTCATTACGTTATTTTTAAAAGCAATCCATCAATTGACTAAAAATAAAAATACTTTAAAATGATTTTAAAAGCTATTACACTATAACAGCTATTAAGCAAAAAACGTTTAAAAGACAGAAAAATTTCACTCTCCCTCTCCCTCCCTCCCCTCTCACTTCCCCCTCCTTCTCTCCCTCTCCCTCACTCTTCCCCTCTCTCTCATCCTCCCCACCCTTGGAGAAATTGGGAAACTCTAGAACCAAATTATAACGCAAAAGATAATTGCCAGTTTTCGAAACGGGAATATGTTTCCATAAATCACCTCGGAATTGGTAAAAATCATCTCATCCGAATTCCATATCGGAGATAGTTCTCACAGCTGATATTAAGCGGGTCACCAGAATATAGAACAATTTCTCAGTCGGGAAGGATGGTATTAGAATCTGATTATTGTAATTTTAAAACAAAAATTGCCTACAATTTTAAATCCAAATACTTATCAATTAATACTTCTCATTTTGTAAAAAATTGAGTAAGTTCATCATCATCTATTGACGGTATCATTTTTAATCGAATATCAGGCGAAGTTTCCATTAAGCAAATAAAAGTTCCGTTTAGGAGAGAACGAGAATTAGTTGACATCCGCATGATGGTATAGAAGGATCAATCTAATTAGGGTTTGATAAATTATTTGCCACTTCTATAAATTTGTTTTATTGAAAACTATTTTCGAATGTTATACATTCATCCTCAAGATTTAAATGGATTACATCAAACAGAAAAGTTTGTACAGGTTTCTTTTTGCATTGAAGAAACAATTGTTAGTTCTCGCAATGTTAGTTCAATGCGAGAAGAAACCAGTACAAACTTTTCTGTTTGATATAATCCATTTAAACCTTGAACTGAGGATGAATGTATAACATTTGAAACTAGTTTTCAATAAAACAAATTTATAGAAGTGGCAAATAATTTATCAATCCATAATTAGAACGAGAATTCATTTTTGGATAATAAATTTAGAATATTAAGAAACTAACACACCTCTGTATCTCTAGCAAGCTGTTATAAGCAAATCAACAATCAATTTGCCTTAAATATAATCCGAAATAGGGAATTTCCATTAAGAAAAAAAGTATATAGCCTCAATGTATTGAAGCGACCTTTTGCCTGATCTTGCGTATTAATAGCTCTAACATAAAACACAATGATAATCCTCCGATAAGAAACTGATAGCAGGACAGCCAAGGGCGGCTTCAGGTTACATTGCTCTTTCATGATTTCATAAATCATCTTGCAAATATATCGCATTTTAGTTGTCATATTGTTAGTAAAATAGAAGTACACAAGTAGTTCATTCAGTTGATTTAATAACGATGTTTCGAGTACGTTTGTCAATTCACCGTTAATTTTAATTGCTGTTATTTAATCTCAAAGCATGAATCATTTCATCTTTTAGGGGGTGCATTCTACGATGTTTCTCTCTAGTAAAAGTGGAGTGGGTTCGAACAAGAAGATTTCTAGTGCTTTATTTCGTCGATGCCAGGTAGAGTAAAGGTACTTTCAGCAGTAATTGGAAGAGACGCCTGGTAGTAAAAATAGAAATTCAAATTTTATGTAAGAGATTTATTTTCTTGAAAATCATATCCCAACTACAAATGATGTTTGTCTAGCTACTTTGTACTATCAATTGATATTCAATGCCCAGACAGTAGAGTATAAATCGCATATATAGAATGAATCGATGGTTTTAAACAATGATGTTGGTTTGTTTTGGGGAATTTTTTTTTCCACTTTTAATTATTGATAAGTTAAACCCAAATGCCCTTTCTTCCTTAACAAGGATCAGTTTCAAAATAATGTTATTTTGTTATAATTAATAATTATATTGATATATGTTATTTATTGTATCAAAAGGATGTTATTTTGTTTTTTTTCCTTTTCTTTTACGAAACCACTAGAAGTTCTTTCTTTACACCACATTACATGAAATATTTTCGATAAATGATTCATGGTTGTTTAGAGGTATGAGAAGTAAAATATTCAGGTCATTTGCCCTAAGTTTCGAAAATTTAATAATTTAAATTATGAGAGATTTGTGTGTTTTCTGCCCTTCTTTTCCGCTGGTATTGCTTTTTTGGTTGCCTGCCATGAGTCAGAGAAACACCGGACCTAAACTTCCTTGTGGGAAACCCAGCAAGCCACAGCGAATATCACGAGCGTTCCTCCCACGGCCACAACAGTGAATAAGATCTTTATGTAAAAACCATCTTGCGTCATTCATTTCACGTTAAAAACATTCTGATAATCTAACTTCTTACATGGAATAAATTATATAACAAGCATACCCTATTGGAAAATAAATCGATATAATTAATACCTTACTAACCTCTTACTTTTCTAATGTCTTTAGTATTGATGTTTTATGCATTTGAGGACATTTTTGTTGAACTAACATAATTTTGTCGAAAATGGTATTTTGAACGTTTCAAATTTACCGAAGTTTCATGTAAGTATTGTACATGAACGAAATTCTTATTACATGAACGAATAATAATAACAAAAGGAGCAAATATATTTTTGTAGGCATACGTGTTCTCTAATTTTCTTATGTGCAAATAATACATCCTCAATGAATAAATTTAAAAAACAAAACAAAGAAACTTGAATTTATCTATAAATCTGAAAAATGTTTATAAAAATGATTAGAAACAGAAAAATATAAGTTAATAACTATTTTTCCCCTTTAAATTTACTTTCTTATAACGTTTTCCCAGAATTCCAGATCCATTGAAAAAATTAAAATGTTTAAAAAGTTTTTTTAAAAAAAAAAAAAAAATTTGGAGACAAATGAATTACACATGTTATTATTATAATTTAAAACAACAGTTATTTAAACATTTAAAATTTGAATAAAACAATTTAAAAGTTCCAATAAAACATTAATTTTTTATTTAATTTTCATTCTTGTTTACCGTTTCGGGGAAAACCATCTCCATCTTCAAAACTTTCATTCTAGAAATAAACTCCACTCCTATCTAATCTAATCTTTCATTCTCATCTTTAAAATCCTTTTTCCCTAGTCACAAATTCCATTCCAATGATCTTTATTACCTCCACGAATGTCTAGCAAATTATTTAAAACAACGAATCTTCCTTCTCAAATGTTGTTCCAATTCCCCTTTACCTAAATTTGTCAACAATGCCCTTAACCACATCACCATACCTAAACCCTTTACATCTAAATTATCATCCTTTTCATTTAAATTAAAAAAAAAACTCAAAATCCATAATACAGTTAACACATTAATATTTTTAACCAAAAAATATCCTCCCTTGCTCGCCTATTAATGCTGATATTAGTGATGATAGTATGTATAATCTCTCCACTTGTATTTCCACAATTTTTAACATCAGTTAGAAAGATCTTCTGAATATTTTCTGTATTTGTTTTTTATATGTATATTTAATAAACTATTTTTCAGTCAATTATTCGTTTCTCACTACAATACCTCCCTTCTCTAGCTGCCTGGATTTGATTAGCTAATGCAGATTGCTGTAATCCACGTTTGATATATTTGCTGCGTTTGACATAACTCATGAGCGTTACCGCGAATGTTAAGATGTCCCCCAACTAGAAAATCACTTTGTGTATTAATTTTTGTTTGATTAATTTTATAATTTTACATTAGTCCTGCCATTATATCTGGTTTCTAATTAATTAAACAACGTTTTAAAAACCGGATAGTCGTTAAAAAAATGAAAATTTTATTTTATTTGTTTGTTTGCAGTAACATTCGTGACTTTTGTTTACATTTTAGAAATTTCCAACAGGCTTCAAAGCTCAAATTTTGAACCAGCTTGGTAATATCTGATGCAAAAACAATATTTTGAACCAGCTTGGTAATACTTGATACAGAAACAGTGTCGGATAATGATAAAATTTCAATTTTACCATAGAAATGCAGAACATTATTTTTTAAGGCCTGGCAACGAATCGTTAAAAAAATTTCAACCCTTTAAACCTAAAACTCATCAGGCACTGCTAAATAAAAAGAATTAACCTTTTCTAAGCAACTTCAGGATTTCCAAATTGAGCATCTTAAAATCACGCAGTTTGTCAAAAAAAATATTTTCATACATAAAAGATACATATCGGTGAATTTAGATATACATACATGTGCATTTTAAAATACAATATTTTTTTTTTAGAATGAAATTCTAAAGATAGGAAATGGGTAAACAAAAGTGATTATGAAATAAAAATTAAATATATTTTTTTAAGTTTTCAATTGCCCTTCATTTATTTAATTGGAAAGAATCCCTAAGAAATTAAAGCAATGAAGACATTGAAATTTGAATTGATTTATTTTTAAATAAGTCCGATAATTTCATATCCTCATGCATCACACATTCGTTTCTTCGTGTCATCAAAATGACATGTATCTAATTAGATTTTCCTGTAACATGGTTATTTGTTAAAAATGAAAAATAATTATTAAGAAAATTGTTACTGAATCAGGACTTACAGCTGATAAAGAGCTGTACAGCAACACTTATAAACATAATTAACTACTTTTTATAAAAACACGAGAATCAACGTACAACAACAAAAGTATATTAAAGAATTCATTTTACCCAAATAATCTAGTAATAATTCAAACATAAATTTTGTCTGTATTTACTAGATCTGATAAGATTTATAATATTACTTCTAGTAAACACATATAAATCCTGTGTTTCATACATGCACATAAAACACGCAGAACGAATAATATATACATGCGATGGTATATGAGCTTTGAAACATTCATAACCGGCAGCATTATTTAGTAAAATAATAATATGAGATGACCACGCGTTTCCCGTAAGTAGAGAATAGGAAACAGCGAAGGATCGTAACGGCCTGGCCGGCCGCAGTCGGCTCAGGCGGCCGGCTGTCTAGAGCCAGATCTCAATCAATAATTTATTAGATAAATAATAAGGACAGACAGACGAACACTGTCAGCCATTTATACCAAGAAAGCTCTTATATGCATTAACACTACTTCTGCATTCAGCTGAATAATAACACTGCGCAATAGTGCAATAGGATAGATCGCAATCCGCAATACTCAAATATTCCGCGCCAGCATTGTGCGCATGCACGGGTCACGGATCCCCGCCAATTTCAAATATACCCTTTATCTTCTGCATTACCCCAAAGATACTTACGTAAATAGATTCAAACTAATTATGATCATGTTTCCTATAAACAGTTTATTTTTAAACTAAATGTTTTTTTTGTTTTTTTTTATTGAATTCAGTAATCCGTCATTTAAGTTGGTTAGTATTTAATCGATCAAATGTGCTAACCCGGAAGGAACCTACCCTTAATCGGATTCACATATGCATAATTATTAATAATGAATAAATAAAAACTAAACTGATGGTATAGGGAATCTTAGTTGGATAGGCATGAGGTGGGGAGTGAATCAGAGAGACCAGGACGAAGACGGCAGTTGACGCATTGCAGGTGACCGCCGGCCAATCAGAGGCGAGCTCCACTGGCGGACAGGGAACCCTTGTAAACAAGACCGCACCCAGCACCTATAAAGCGTTTCGTCTCTCCCTGACAAAACGTAATCCACTCATACCGACCAATATAGCAGGGTCTTCGCTCTCTCCTCTACGTTTTATTTGTTCGTGTTTGTTCTATTTGTCTGTTAATAAAACAGCAAGTGTTAAGTGTTTAATAGTTAAAACAATATCAAGTTTGCCTGCGCGGAGGGATACATTCGCTGACGTCATCGGCAACATCGACAATTCGAAGTATTTCCACCAGTAGTCCCGGTGCAGTGTGGCTTTTGTAGTTTAACCGGCAGTGTTTACTAGTCTCCAGTGGGATCACACAACAAAATGGTAAGTCCTTTGAGTCTCTTATCTTGTTATCGATGCCAATACTTTTGTGTTAGTCAGTTTCTTCTATTGAATTAATGAAGTTTTGCCGTTCCGAATTTTTAAAGCGAATTCTGTTTTCGCCATCATGCAACTTTGACCTGTGGTATTTTCTTAAAGGTTTCTTTTTTTTTTGTCGTTATGTTTATTTATTTGTTATTTAAAATTTCTCATTGATTTTAATATTTTGAATTTTATAATGATGATTTGCTTGATTATTTTTCGGATTAGGAAAAAGGAAATCTGATATCCTCGTGGATCCTTTCATTAGGCCTAAAGATGGAAAACATTTTTTATTGTTCCAAGACAACGTAGCTTTTTTATTTATTTATTTATCTCAAGTATTGTTGCTTAGAAATATCTATTGAATGCATTGTTTAAATATATTTTTCTTAATCTGAAAAGTTTTTGAATTTTAAAGAGGATTATTATAGTTTTTAGCATGTCTGATCTTGAGGAGAGTAGGTCAGAATGTTCAATACCTGAAGGTGAAACTACAATTGACATTTCCTCATCTGTGCAAGAGAAAATACAATATTTGCTTAGTGGTTCTTCTACTGATACTGAAACTGAAGATACTGATTTTATTGATTTTGGTAATGAAAATGATGAAATTTTAGAACAAATTTTAAACCGTCTTCCATCATTGAAAAGAGCTGGAGAAACTGAGGAAGCCGATGATTTGAATTTAGAAGATTCGAGCTTTTCGGAGTCAGAAGAGTCCTTCCCTTCCTTTGTATCTGACGATTCTCAAAGAAAGGACGAATACTATAGAAAGAAAGAAAAACTTGAGGAAGATATTGAAAGGAAGATTCCTGACACAGTTCAGGAAATAGATAAAATCCAAGATGAATTTTTGAGACGTTTCTCTCCAAAATCATGGATCCCAGAAATGAAGGAAGATACTTCACTTGAAGAAATTTTGCACTTCAATGAGGAAGATGATGATGCAGAAGTCCCCCTAAGTGAAGAAGATATTGAGATTGAACCAGAAGTAGAACTAAATCAATTGCAAATACCTCACATCAAATTAACCCTTGAAGATGTTATTCGAAAATATGTGTGATTTTGCTTCTTTTTTTAATTATTGATTATTTATTATTTATCTAGATTATTGAAATTCTTATCATACCAAAAGTTTTCAAACATATGTTTACTCAATTTTTTTGTTTTGTTCTTTTCATGAAAATTCATGTTCTAAGTTCTAGTTATGGCCAATAAATAAAAAGTTCAATTCATAAATCAACATAATCTTTCTATGCTTATTAAATTTTTGTTCAAAATTTATTTTGCTCATTTTTAAATTCACAATGTTTTTGCCTAAAATAAGTGTTAAAGTAAGTATTTTAAGAAATCTAATAAACAAGTTATGAGTGGTGCATTGTTTTGTCACATTTAATTTGTTTTGTAACTCTGGAATGTTTATATATTTTTATGCAGTCAGCCAGTAATCCAATATTATAGTTAATGTATGGCATAATTTTATATAAATTTATGCTTTTTTTATAAATTGATTGATTACAGATTCCTGACAAAGCATTGTGTTAATCATAATTTAAACATTGAGTGTTAAAAAACATATTTTAGCATTAACAGAGGGAAGGAATGACCAGAGGACTTAATAAAAAAAAAAAAAAAACATTCAACTGTTTCATTTTGTTACAAAAAGTTTTTAACATTATCCTTAACAACATAATTATCTTAAGATTTTAGTTTTATTGTTAAGCCTTATTTTGAAGTATAAAGTGATTCATAAGTTGTTTAAGCTTTATTTCTTATTCATTGCTTTGTTTTTTTATTATAGTAACAGAACCTCATAAATAAAATTTAAAAAATCCTGTAATCGTCAAGTATTGGTCCAAATTATTTTTATTTTATTTTTTCCTTTTCTTATTAATCTATTTCTTTTTGACCAATAGGTTACATCATAACAAACTTTCTTCCTTTATATTATGAGGTTTCTGGAAATTCTTGATCAAAATAAATGAAATTGTTTTGTTTTTCTTTATAACATTTAAAATAATAATAGTAATGAAATTAACGTGAATTGGCATTTTGTAGGCTGACCAGCTAACAGAAGAGCAAATCGCAGAATTCAAAGAAGCCTTTTCGCTGTTCGATAAGGATGGTGATGGTACTATCACTACCAAAGAATTGGGAACGGTTATGCGATCTCTTGGCCAGAACCCCACTGAAGCTGAATTACAAGACATGATTAATGAAGTAGATGCCGATGGTATTAAAAACTTAATAATTTGATAGGTTAATTGAAGAAACTTGTACTAAATATTCACTTTGATATGAAGAATTTTCTCATTTTATTATATCTATTTGGAACCATTTTTTTAAAGCTAGGAATTCAGTTTTCATCCATGTATCACAAATTTTTGTCAGGGTCGTATAATCTCTATCACTAACCAATGAGTCAATTATAAATGTCCCACTTAAAGACTTATTTTTTATATGCCTTGATAGTTTACATCTTCAATGCATTTAAGTCCAAATGATCTAATTTTGTCTTTTTCGTAACTGTTCTGTGTGAGTAAATGAATATACCTTGAAAATATGTATATGTGTGCCAATTCTGTTAAAATTTGTGGTACTTATGTATTGGCCTGTCAATAATTTTTGTTGTGATATACAAAGTAATAGTTTAAAAAAATATATACTAGAATACTAACCTTTTTTTTCTAAGTTCTGTCGCTTTTATCCTCCTATTCATTCCTAGTTTTCATATTTGTGATATGCCTTCAACGGAACGAAATATAGTGAAATATTTTCAAAGTTTTGGGATTATTCCATCAAAGAAAGAATGTTAATGGGCACAATATGCTATGCAAATGTAATTTTTTTTTAAATGTTAAAATAAAGAAATTATAGTAATATAGTTTAAATTTAGTTTTTATGTAAAATTGAAACTCAATTTTATTTAAATCTTTATCAATTTATTGGTCTATGGGCTAAGACATAAGTACCAAAGTTGCTTATATCATTAAATATATTTATATGTTACTTCGAACAGGCAATGGAACAATTGACTTTCCGGAATTCTTAACGATGATGGCTCGAAAAATGAAGGATACCGATTCAGAAGAAGAAATTAGGGAAGCTTTCAGAGTTTTTGATAAAGATGGTAATGGATTTATCTCTGCTGCCGAGCTGAGACATGTAATGACCAACCTGGGCGAGAAGCTCACCGATGAAGAGGTGGATGAAATGATTCGAGAGGCTGATATTGATGGTGATGGCCAAGTCAACTATGAGGGTGAGTAGATGACATTATAGGTCTTATTATTTATTATTTTGTATTTTTACATACTTAAGATTTTTTAAATATAACAAAGATAAGAATTTTGGGTATGCAGAGAGATTTATACTTTAGTTATTATAACATAATAATTGTTGTTATTATAACAATAGCCAGTTTTTATTAAAGATTGATTATTTAATTATAACAAAGTTATAAACTTAATATTAACGCTTTTTGAGAAATCGGGAACATTTGACCTATGTTTTTTATTGTTAATGATGAACCAACTTAGATTTTAAATTCAGAAAAATTATTGAATAATCCTTTTCCTTATGTAATATTCTTATATCGAATATTATATATCCTTTGCAAGTGCATGTTTTTGAAACTCATCACCCAGCATCCTTTCCCTAAATCCTAAATAGACCTTGTCCACAGTTAATTTGGTTTTCAACATTATTTTATCCTAATCCGTGAATACAATTGCATTATTTATTTATTAAATTGAATATTGAATAAGAGTTTTTGTTCGGTTCAGTTTTTTAATTATTCTGAAGATATGGGTTGATGTCCTTAATATGGGAATATTTGAAACATACATCGAAATCCAAGGTGTATATATAAATATATATTGTTGGTGTATGTATATATATACACCAACCGAGTTGGTGTATATATATACTTGCTAATTAACAAGTTAGCAATTTTTTACAGTTGTTCTTTCTATTTTGCTTTACTTGGTAGTATTGTTCATGTTTATTTATCCTTGAGCTCATAATAGTATCATTTTCCACTTCCAGAGTATAATTTTATTATTCCTATTTTAGACTGAATATAGAATTCCAAAAATATTTCTTTGTTGTCATTATTACAGCTCTTATCAATTAAAATATAAAAGTATTGATAACTGTTTTTGTATGTTCATATTTTAATTGTTTTTCATGTTTATTTTTGTTGATATTTATTCAATTGATTTTAATTCCTTCTTGCACTTCTCGTTTTATTAGAGATTTACATTTCTAAACAAAAAGTTAGTCAACTTTATTCCGAATTATGACAGTTGGTTATTTAAAATTTTACTCTTAATTCTTATTTTCAAAATATCGATATTAGTAGTTTTCATTTATAACTAAGGTATTTGTTTTTTTATCTTTAAATCAGCTGTATTAAGAACTTCACAATTTAAGTCTTTCCCCACCATTTAAAAAGTCATAATTTATATTGATGTTATATATTGTTATATTGTTGTTCTTACATAATCCAAGAAATAATTAACAAATAACCAAATATCTATAATATTTTCTAACTTATTAGACTAAAATTTCTTTTAATCATTAATAATCAGAAATGTTAGGGGGAACAAATTAAATATTTTGTAGTTATTTAAAATTTAATAAATTCTTATGGCAATCACTATGATTTTTCCTAAAGCCAAACCATAATTTCATTTTCCATTCATATCCCTAATAGCATCTTTAAATCCTATAATTCTATTACTATGCACTTACATCTACTATTAAATGAAAATCATTTCTCTATCTTCTGCCAGTTTTGATTTATGTTGTCATGTGACTCGTTGCTGTCTCTCCTTGCAGATTTCCATACTATTGCTCGAATAGTTTTCAACCGATGCTCGGTCAGTGAGAGACACGTATGCTTTTCAAAAGTGGAATGTCATATGTTAGCTGTGTTTGTTATATATTATTATATACTTTATTATATACAACCAACACCGAATTTAGTTCACCAAGCTGCTCTTAGGGCATGTTTAAACCCTCAATCCTATCCCACTAATGTAAAAACAATAAACATTTATACTTCTGCATTTATTCCTGATTTCTATCTACGCCTGTCAGTAAATTTTCTCAAATTTTTATTAATCGTTTGTTCAAAACATATTTTTCTAATAAACTTCAAAATATATTTACTTATTAGGATGATTTACATATTGAGGAATTATTTATCAAATTTATTATTTTTATTAATGCTCTGACCTGTAATAATAAATTATTTTTTTAGTTGATTAGTGACTGCACTACTATAAAGGGTTTTCATTTGCCGATTTAACTATTATAATCATGGTTGTTGCCACTTGTTCAATAGTTGTTCTTTAAATGGCAATAATTGTTCTGTTAACTAGCCCTTATTGTTGGTATACAGTTAATATACCATAAAGTTTCTTATTTCCAGAACCAATATTGATTTGATTTCCTTTACACAGTTTAAAGTAGTTTAAACGAATGCTTTTTATTAAGTGTTGTTGTTTTTTTTCATTTTTATTTTATTTTGTTGAAACTGAATCGAACCCTCCAATCTTTTCCCATAAAAACTGAACAAATCCCTTTCTTCAAGGCTCAGGTTAGGTGTTTGTATCAAAAGGGAATAAATATTTTCTCCAACAATATTGTTGAGTATATTACGGTCAAATATGTCCGCATTTTTAAAAAAAAAAAGCACATATCCGAAAAGCTATCTAGTGTTCGCATTTTAAACTAGAAACTTTTCATGATATCCACTAAATGGCAGAAATGGCACAACTGCATCATCGAGTTGTCTTAGAACAAGCCTATAGAGCCTGTGCACACACTGCCTTCTTAGATCCTCCCATTAGCAGATAACCTCCACTGGGTTATTGGATGGATGGGCTGGGCTAAAAAAAAAATGCACATAACATTCACCTGCAGTCGAAGCCCACAGTTTTGTACCCACTAATCGTGCTTTTGGGAGAATAAAGAAAATTAAAAACAAAAAAATCAGAAATCAGTAACTGCGAAGAGTATGTAATGATAGCCGGAAATTAAAGAGTGTAGCAACTACCCTCATACTGCAATTCTTTGTCTGCGAAAAAGAAAGAGTTAATTCTAAACTGGCTTAGTATAAGCCCATCCTAACAGGGTGATGACACCGGAGAATCTGAGTTCAGTTGGGTCAATAAAAATGAATAATAATATTGTTTCCTTATATATTATTTGGCAAGGCAGTGTTTTTGTTTTGTTTCATTTCTTCCTTGTCTTCTAAGTTTTGTTTTATTTGCGTTTATTTAAATTTTGTTTTATTTAATCTTTTTGCGCGTTTTGTTTTATGGCCATTTTTATGATTTTACAAAGAATGATGATAAGTTTGATATTCCTGTTAATACTTGTCAGTTTTTTTTTTAAATTAATATTCCAATTATGGGTTTTATTAAATATATGTATATATAAATTGGACAAGTGGCAGCATACCTGACAAAATTTTATTTATATCTGCCAGAGAGATATAACATAAATACATTATATTATCATCAATCGTTTTTATTAAGTTCTCTTCCGGAATATCTTGGGCAGAAGGGAAGAGCATGAAAATGAGGCCTAGATTAACAAATTAGCAATAGCTGAAGATAGTTGTGCTTTTGATGTCAGATAGTGAACGCTTGGGGCTGCCTTAGTATATAGTGAATTAGAAATCCAAATATTAAGATAACAGCGGAATAAATTAAGGTGTCTTCAAGGTTAATACTTGTACCTTTTTCACTTCTCTTTGTAAATTTATTCCTCTCGATCTATGGCATTTTGAATGACCTTGTGCACCTTAATTTTTCCATTATTTTTGTCAATTTTGTGGGGCCTATTTTTAGTTTTATTTGTGATACTGTTACAGTTGAAATAAATTTTATGTTCCAAAAATATTTTTCTAAGAAATAAAATAAAATAATCTCCTTTTCCTTCCATTTGACCCATTTAACCAGCTATATGTGGTGGTAGATTGTTTGCCCTTTTCTCTCCAATGTTTTGTTTATTTTTTTTTCCTTGTTTTATTTGAAGTTGTGGTGTTTCTCTCCATACCCAAAGAAGGAGATGGCAAGGCCTAAGCATGCCTGTAGCATCTTATTAAAGCATGTTTCTCCACCTTTTTGTCTCACCATTAGCCTGTCTATATGAATATTGTGACTAGCCTTGTGGTAACGGTTACATAAAAGTGAATGAATTAATGTAGGCCTTAAATTCTTATTATTGAATCGAATATAATATTTTTGAAATAGTTATAACAATTAAAATGCTTCCTAAATATATGTTACGTGGGTACTGCTTTTAAAATTTAAGTATTGCAGAATTTATAACTAGAATGGATCAAATAGCAGGCATTATAAATGTCGAATTAAGAAGAAAAGAAATTAAAAGGTTAAAAAAGCACCAAAAATCAGATATAACCGTGGTGGAAGGTGTTGAAGAAGAAGAATCCGCCTTATACGGATTACCAGAAAAGGATATAGTCATAACTGATATCAAAGACTACCCATTGCTTGGTGGTGATGACATTTGAATGATATTTTTTTTAATAAACTTTGTAATTGGTTGACTTATAATTTAAGTGATTAATTTGATTGCACAAATAATCTTTATTTTAGAGCACCCAACGGAGGGAGGCGAGATTTCATAATTGTTATTATTCTTTCCTTTTTTTTTACTCTCCTTGTAATAAAAGTTCATAAAAAAACCTTTTTTTTAAATTAAGTAGTCTTCTAAATAGTAAAGTAAATTTTAATGAGTGTATGTAGTACTTCACAAATAAAATTTATGTGAGCCTTCATGAAACGTTAACTTATCCTACCTAATTCGTTATAAGATTTTTTTTTTTTTTTTTTTTCTCTCCAACTATCTATATCTGCTTAATCTCAAATTCTTGTAATCATCCAAAATTCAAATATATTTCAAGCCAAGGGTATTATATTTATAATGTGTGTGTGTTTGTGTGTTATTTATTCTACCTGCTTGGTTTGTTTTTCATATTATCTATGATTTTTTTTTTTTTTTTTTTCTTAAATGAATACATTTTCTTATCGTTCTGGTGAGAAAACTCAGGTGTTATTTGTTATGTCAAGTATTGTAATGTTCTTAAATAGATCCTAATTAAGTCCTTGTTTAGTTTTTTTTTGTTTTGATTAACATTAATGTCATCAAAGCTAAATATAAATACTTCATTACTTTTACTCTACTATTAGAGCTTATATTTTTTTCATAGGTTTTTGGTGTAACTGGTTTTTGTTTTGCTAAGTATAAATATAAAATACACTCATATACAAATGCGCACAGTTTGATGATCACCCAAGGCACTAGAAAATTTCCTGGTACTTTTAGATATTAGCTATATATATATGTGGGTGATGCTCTGTAGAACCTACACGTGAAAAGGATCACCAGAAAAAAAGCTCATTCACAACTTGACGCACTTGATACCCTCTACAAGGCTATTTAGGGTGTCAGGCTATAATATTGCTAGCTTTGTATCAAAATAAATTTATGTTAAATCTAGTAATAATAATGGACTCTACTTCTCAATGTGCTCTGGTCAAGTGCATGTTCTTTGCGCATTGTCTTGCATGTGTCACTGGTAGCCAATGGTTTTTTGTGGAAGTTGTCTCATGAAGTATGTTCTCGGCTATTTGTTTAAAGAAAAATAAGCACTACTTTCTATTTATTTTTAAATTATTCTTTTCTTTGGTAACATAAAGATAAAATTTTAACTTTTATTACTATTACTGTGTTTTTGCTGTAGATATTTTTACTTTTTTGTGTGTTATTTCGATGTCATTCATTATTTTTATGGATGAATATGTACAAGCAAAGTATTTTTTAAATAAATCAGAAAAATATATCAAGAGTTATATAAAACAGAAGGATCTTTATTTGTAATTATAAAATTTAAATCAACCCCGTTATTTTTTTCGCTTTATATTCAATAGTATAGTTTTTTTTGTTTTTTTTATCATTATTATACTTATATTAATTGAAGCAAAAGATTTAATACACAGCTGTTTTGTTTCCCTTTTTAAATGTTCTAGAGTTTGTAACCATGATGACATCGAAGTGAACTGTCGGCGAACGCTGAAAATCATCAAGCAAAGTGATGTGAAACGCATTTTCCTGCTTTTCCATTGTTGATGAAAGAACCACTCAACTTGGCAAAGGAGCCTTACTCTAAGTGACATTCAAGTGGGCTTTGATGTTTTCAGTGGTAATATCAATAAGTGAGCATTCACAACGTTCTAACATAAAACAAAAATATCTGTGTAAATTTTTGTAAAAAACAAAAAAACAAAAAAAATTAAGTAATTTAGAAATAATATTGTTGTTTATCATTTACATAGGTATATACCCTTAATTTATAAAACTTAATTACTGTTTACTTTGTTTTTGTTAAAAAAAATTTTTTTTTTTTTTATTGAAATCTTGATATTGTAATGATTTATTTTGGTTTAGTGTTGCTATATTTAAGTGTATATTATGACTTGTTGAATGTGAGACCATGTATTTAGGCCACCCTCACTTAACCGATGTGTTACACACATTAGTCCAGCTTAGTAACCTTTCACATTCCCTTGCCCATCACCTTTTTTCTTTTTTCTGTTATTTGTCGGGAAAACTATTGTAATTTAAATTAAAAAAGACATTAAATGTTTTTTTGTTTCTTTTTTTTTTAATTTTTTAACTTTTTTTATTATTTATTTTTAATTGGCTTTTAAGTAATTTAAATATAAAGATATTTATATATATATGAATATATTTATATATAGACAGCCCAAATATATAAGTATATGTACAAAATGCATATTTGTGATTTGATGTGTTTTAAGTTTGTTAATCATAGAGCATACATTATTCTCACTCTAAATGAACTATTCATCATTGTACTTTCATCAGATAGATATGATTACACAAATTATAGTATAAATCTCACTCTTCGAGTAGCTGAAAACTCCATATAATATATATGTCTTCTCTTGAATGTACCTTAATGTTATGTAGCAAATTGATCAATACTATCTTGGTGTTGTATTTATATGAATCGTTGCAAATAAGAAGCATTTGTTTTACTGTTGCTCTCCCTGTGTATGCTCATAGTTACATATATATATATATATTTATATAGTTACTGCAGGTATCTTGTACTGATGGCCACCCCAGGATGAAGAGTTTTATTGTTTGTGCGTTGTATACCTGTGACATATTGATAACCTAAATATAATAAATTATATTTAATTAACATTTAATGTGAGGGCTGCTGCGACAGCACCCAAAGATTTATATTAGAACAAAACTTAGTTTAAAAAGAAACAAAACAAATAAAAAAAAAAACAAAAAAAAATACCTTATGGTGTAGAGTAGAAGTGATTTCTAAAGCACTGTTATTTTCAAAATGTTATTAAATTGAACTTGTCAATAACCGCTAAGGTTTTTCTGATGAAGACCCTCTGATTATCCTGAAGCCATTGTCAGACTTTTGTCATGTGTAACGCTATATCGTTGTTATGTATTCAAAAAATGTTTTTCTCTTCTTTAATATAAATCTCATATGAAGCCAATTGCTTTTTAATATTTCCGTGTATTTTATGCATCCTCAAATATCTCAATATATGTTTCAATTAATTTTACAGTAATTTTATTTTTGTTGAAGAATGATTTCAATCTTAAGACTGTTTGATTCTTAATTTATTCATATTTAAAGAAACCTTTCAATTTTTAGTAAATTTCTGTTAGGTTATTATAGAATAACCTCTATAATTTATTAAAAATAAAATTGTTAAATTCAGAGTTAAATGTTAATATTGAAACCTAATTAATTTAGTAAGTAGGGAGATTAAAGATACATTTATGATTAAAGGTATAACTTTACAATTCAAGCATCTTATCAGTAGCGGTCCGCACGCAACCAATTTTAGTGTCTTTTATACTAACTGCGTTGTATTCAATTGTAAAATTCCTATTTTCATTGGAATTATTACTCCATTAATTGAAGTTATTAATGCTTTTGACTATCAGTGTTCTGGAGAAGTTGTACTTAAAGCAGAAATAATTCAAATTAACGGTAAGGCCCCATCCTCAACTGAAAAGGATCCATTGGGTTTTTTTTTATCTCTTGAGCGAGCGGAAGTCGATAGCACTAATATTTTTAAATAATATAGCAATTATCATTTTAATAATTCCAATGAATACGAATTTTACAATTAAATACAAATCAGTTAGTTAGCACAATTGGCTGTAGTGCAGAAACTGCTATTGATAAAATGTGCTGCATTGTAAAGTTGTGCCTGATTAAGCTCCAACTAACCTAAAATTTTGGTTGTGAGCGACTGGTTTCGAAAGGAACTATATCAATATTGTAGCATCTCAGAGGTATGGTAGATCCAATGGGATGTAGGGCAAGAAATCTACTATAAACTAAACAGACTTATATTGAATAAAATATCTACATTGAATAGGAATTGCACTTGGAGTTGTAAAGTTTCATTTGTCAATTATCAATGTCATGAGATAATTTGTTTGTTTTCAATATTTACTGGAATGAATGTCAGTAATGCACAGCAGAAGCCAAATCTAACCTGACCTATAATTGTAGAGCCACCCTAATTAGGATAGTGAGTAAAAAAGTTGTTATGATTAGAATTTTGATGAAAATTCTTATAAATGATAAAGTCATCAATTAGGCACTAAATCTTTCTGTAGTAAGTGGTAAAATGTCCCACAGTTTTCTGTTTTGGGTTTTTATGGGGAGAAACTGATTTATTTTAATTTTTTTTAATACCTCAAGAACTACGAGGTTTACTCCAATCATTATTCTATACAAAATTAAAGTACTTCGGAATCTCTATAAAAATGAATCTATACACCTTATTGCTAAAATCAATGTTACAGAGATATTAAAGAGATAAAATTTATGAAATTTTTTTAATTTTCATGAAATTTAACATTCCTTTAATTTTTTATTTTCATGAAACTTTGGTCATATCTTCATCTTGATTATAGGAATCAAGATTGCATCCATCCTCCAAATTATTCTGGCAAGAAACCTGCCTTCCAATATACTTGACAGACAAAATTCAATATCTTGGCCTGGCATTTGACAAAAGAATGACATGGGGCCCACACATAAAGAACAAACAAAAACGCTAAACCAAAGACTAAAACTATTATACTCACTTCTTTTAAAATTAGAACTTAAACATAAATTGAACACACACTTACTCAAGCCGTCAGGGCCTATGCTTCACAGATATACGGAACATTCAAAACGACATACAAAAACTTCAATTTTTCAGTCAAAATTTTTAGGACTATAATGAAAGCCCCTTGGTACATCATCAGCTTTTCCTTACTTACAGAACTTAATATGCCAACAGTTAATGAACACATAAGGATCCAATTCAAACGATTTCACGGACATCTCAACACATCTCGTACAAGGCATGCTTGACAACAATCGCAGAAAGCTGAATGAGGGATCTCCTAGCCTGGCGACAATATACAATAATCATGACAGGACAGGGGAAGTGTCGTTGAGTATTACTATATATCATGCCTTTTTTTTCCCCCCAGCATGTATGCACCGCGGCCAATTAAGGCCTATTGTGCGCTGGCTTAAACCGTTTATAACAGGCCAGTAGCCTTTGCAAATCTGAATAGACTCATTGGGTCCATCATGTCGCAGAGCTTAGGGTCAGTGATCCGGTCACAACCAAAGTGGAGGTACCGCACCCTTGTCAAAGCATCGCATCCACAGATTATGTGGAAGGCCGTTTCGTCCTCCATCCCACATAGTCTACATGTCGGTGACTCAGTTAGTCCCATGTTGTGGAGGTGCTTATTCAGTTGACAGTGACCTGTATATAATCCCGTCACTCTCCTAATGTTACACCTATCCATAAACAGAAGAATCTCACTTCTTTTGGGGCAGGGTCCATCTAAAAACAGTTTGGAGTGTATCTGTTTCCTTGTATTTTCCCAGTAGTTCTTAACTTAATTGCTTACAGCCACTTTGATGCAACTTTTGGCATAGCTAAGGCTTATGCCACATATGGACTGTAGTGTACAAAGTTTCAATTTCTAACGCCCTCCTTAATAAGGGACTGGGCACAGACATTGATTGCTAATACCTCTGCCTGAAAGACAGAGGTATGCCTGCCTAAGCATATGAACATTCCGTCTCTAGGCTTATCCATCCTCCAGATTCCCGCCCCTGAACCTTGTACCGTCAGGGATCCGTCTGTATAACAGTTAACTCTGTTGCATGGTACATGGGAGTCAGTTCTGCTGATCTTAGTACTATAGTATCCCTACCTATAGCTTTGTACTTGAATGTTAGAGTCCCATCCTGTTGAACAGAGTCCCATGTCCCTGGTAGACCAGTGATTTCGATCTTGTCTTTAATTTCGTAAATCTATACGCAGTGCTTAGTGCCTGCGCCTCAATCTCCAGGTGCAATGGTGTGAGGTTCAAAAGAACCTCCATTGCAGCAGTGGAAGTAGTGCTCATGGTGCCAGATGTCATAAGACACGCCAGCCTTTGTAGTCTGCCCAGTATGGCTCGAAGCCTACTATCATTAATCCTATGCCACCACACAATTGCAGCATAAAGTACAATAGGTATGATCGCCGCCTTATATAGCCATAAGGCCATTTTGAGTTTCAGACCCCAAGATTTTCCCACGGCTCCCTTACATGCCTATAGGCAACAAAGTGCGTTCGTGCTAACTTTACTAATATGACTAAGACATTTTAGCTTACTATCAAGGGTAATTCCTAGATATTTAACTTCACTGCAGATGTTTATCAGAGTGCCATCAAGCCGTGGCGGTCTGATTATCACATTCCTTCTGTTAGTGAAGATACAGAGGTTAACCTCCTGGGGTTTGATGCCAAGACCATTATCTCTGCACCATTCCCCCAAAAGGTCCCTTACTATTATGAGCAATCCGGAGATAGTCTCCGGAAATTTGCTCCCTATCAGAACAGCGATATCGTCTGCATATCCCTGCGTATAAAAGCCTGCAGAGCTTAGTTTGGTCAGCAGAGTGTCCACAACCAAACACCACAGGAGTGGAGACAATACTCCTCCCTATGGACAGCCCCCACCATGGGTCTAATCCATAGTTTTGCATGTCCTAATTCAGATTTGAGTAGCCTTCCCTTCAGAAATAAGTTGATCCATTCAGAAGCTAATAGTCCTACCGCTTTCCTCTCTAAGACTTTTGCCATAGCATAAGTCTAGCATAAGGAGTGCGATCAAAGGCAACCTCCATATCCACAAAGATGCCTGCCATAATTTCTTTTTCGACTAGACTTTTCTCTATTTTGGAGACGAGATGATGTAGTGCGGTCTCACATGATTTGCCAGCCTGATAAGCAAATTGTCCACTATGTAGTGGCTTTTCAATTAAAACCGTGTCTCTAATATGTCTGTCAATAATCTTTTCAAGACCCTTCATCAAGAAGGATGTCAGGCAGATCTAGGTCTATATGCTTTGGGATTGTCATAAGACTCCTTCCCAGGCTTTGGAATATAACAAACCCTTGCCACTCTCCAATTATTGGGAATGTGAGCAATATTGCTAAGCTTCCCCTATACAGGGTATCCCACCTCGTGATGTCAATACTTTAGGAGGTTATTCTAGAAGTTATTTGTAGTTAAATGGCGCAGAAATGAAATTTCTATCTTAACCCATCGAAGAGATGTCCTATTTTTGTGTATTTTTAAAAATACACGATTTTAAAAAAAAAATTAAAAAATAAATTAATAAATTAAAAAACTTTAATTTCCAATTCCAAAACCATAATTACGCTAAATTTATCGGCGGTGTAGAACAAAGAGTGAACACACTGAGAACATAATACAAAGGAGGGGATTTTTTTTGCTTTTCTTTTTTATTTTATTATAACAATCTGTTTGGAGAACCTATTTAGTCACTCACATTTTGAAATTTCCATATTTGTGAAGCGCCACGAGAAAAGGGAGCTTAGGATGAAGACCCAATTTTTTCACTAGAGCATAAAAACTTTTTTCTTGTAAATGTATTTCTGAACATCTAAACTACATGTTAAATACTATTTTTGACGTTTGTCACTCTCAAGCATTGTGTAAGAGCGCTGTTTTGTGAAATTCCGCTTTAGACCGGACGGTTTTTCAATGGGAGCTTGCTTTTTTCTGAAATTATAATTTGTAAAAATTAAACTTCAAATCGTTATAATTCTGCGATTTTTGCCCCTAGGGAGCTACAGAAGGGCTCATTTGATTCGTCTCTTCTAAAAATTAGTGGGAAGAAATAGATTTTCATTTGTTCACCCTAAGCTCCCTTTTCTCATGGCGCGTCACAATAATTATTACAAAGGTAAATAAGGATTATTTTTTTTATGGGCGAACACTCCTAGAACATAATAAAAATAAGCAGATTTTTTAAAATTGTTTTATGAAAAATATTAAATTTAAGACATAATCATAAATTTAGTTCTTACAAATTATTATAAGTAATATGTATCTAGATACCTAATGTCTTTATACATTTTAAAATAAAAATGTCTGAAGTGTAGGTACCTAATAATACTAATTCTAATTACTAATCTTTTAAAAGAAACAATAAAATAAAAAATATTATTTACAATAAAAAAATACAAAACACGAAAAGTAAAAAAACTTGTTTATGAAAAGTAAAAGTACTCCTAGGGAAACTGTTAATAATAATACATAATATGTATAAGAATATTATTCTTAAAATAAAATAAAAAATCAATATTGAAATATTCAAATTAATTTATTGGCTCATTAAATGCTCAAAATGCCCCCCTGCCTGCTGTCTACACATATGAGCCCGTAATCTAACCAAATCAACGGCTTTGCGCAGAATGTCTCGCCCTTCTCTCCTCATGATATTGCTCTGCTCTTCAATCCTGGCAAGGAGTTCCTCCCTTGATGCTACAGGCTCGGAGTAAACTTTGCTCTTCAACGTTCCCCATACGTGGAAGTCGAGAGGAGTAAGATCGAGAGATCGAGCAGGCCATGGAACAGGTCCATATCGACCAATCCAACGGTTTGGGAAGTGGTTATCCAACCAAGCCGTCACTTCTCTCCCACTGTGGGCCGGGCATCCATCCATTTGGAACCATGTGCGATTGATGTCAGGCAGGGGATCTTCAGGCTGATTAAAAAGAGGATACAACTGGTTTTCCAGAAGTTTTCTAAATAATTCCGCATTCATTCGTCTGGGCAATATTATCGGGCCAATTAGACGATTATCGACCACTCCCATCCATACATTTATGTTGAACTGGTATTGGAAGGAGGATGGCCTAACAGCATGGGGATTATCCTCCGCCCAGACATGAGTATTGCGGGCATTAAAAAGCCCCCCACCCGTAAATGTTGCTTCATCAGACCACAAAACACGTCTAGAGAACCAGCGGTCTTCCTGACACTGGTCTGCAAACCATTCGCAAAATTGTCTCCTGGCCGCCATGTCTCTATCCAGCAATTCTTGAACCGGGCTGAGGTGGAAGGGATGTCTTCCGTCACCGACTAAAATTCGGTGCACTGAGCTGTGGGGGATCCCAAGTTGTGCTTCTGCTTCACGAACACTAGAAGAGGGATTTTCATAAAAAAAAATTCAACACCTCTTCCTCACGTTCATCATCCTGGACATCCCGTGCTCCGACAGGCTGTTTCGGCAGCGATCCGGTCTCCCTCAGGGTACGAAAAGTAGAAGAAAACGTTCTGCGATCCGGCAACCGTCTGTCTGGGAAACGAAGACCGTATTCACGGACAGCTTCCGAGGCATTTCCATTGGCAAAGCCATATACAAACACAATATCAGCGTATTCTTCAGTTGTGAAAAAATTAGGCATGTTACTGGAAGCAAGTGCACCTCACCACTAGTAAAGTGATAATGAATGGTCATTTGATACTGGGAGCGAGTCTCGAGCTAGACAAGCACGGACAGGATTGGTTGACTAAAGGTATGAGCTTACCTTTGATCTATCTTTAGACATGAAAGTATTAGAAACATTATTATTATTATTCAATAAAAGTTCTTTTGGGTTGGACCATGCCACATTATTGTAAACCTAGATTTTGCTCATCTTGCTGTGAGCCTCTTCAAGGTTAATATCATAATGAAAAAATAAATAAATAAATAAAATAATTCTAATTTACCTATGTAAGTATGTAAATTTCAATATGTGGGTGACTAAATAGGTTTTCCACTCATTTTATTGTTAAAAGAAAAAGAAAAAAAAGAAAAGCAAAAAAATCTCCTTCTTCTTTGTATTATGTTCTCAGTGTGTTCACTCTTTGTTCTACGCCGCCGATAAATTTAGCGTAATTATGGTTTTGGAATTGGAAATTAAAGTTTTTTACACAAAACCTTTATTTTTCTGGGTGAATGGGGTATCATTTTAAAGCTTATGAATTGATGCAACGTTTGACCCAGAGGCAAACCTCTGCGCCTAAAATTGGCTGTGCTAGAAAATTGTAAATACAATCAGAAAATACTAAGTTTTAAATTTTTAACTGCTATTAATTACTGTATACCGCTTGTGTGAATAAATAAAATTTTAAAGGGGTGTTCCTTATAGGAAATTTAATGTAGTTTCTGAAAATATCCTCGTTTTTTACGATACATCAACCAGAAATTAAATAATTACAGTTTTTCACTAAAAAATCGTGTATTTTTAAAAATACACAAAAATAGGATATCTCTTCGATGGGTTAAGATAGAAATTTCATTTCTGCGCCATTTAACTACAAATGACTTCTAGAATAACCCCCTAAAGTATTGACATCACAAGGTGGGACACCCTGTATAATTCCATTATGTAGAGTTTTAGTTTAAAAGCTAAGGGTTTAAAAGCTAGTAAGCCTTTTTGAAGTAAGGCAGGGAAAATCCCGTCACTACCCGCAGATTTAAAAGGTGCAAAAGTGTTAATTGTCCATTCTACCCTCATAGAATTAATTATTCTATTGGCTTCAACTCACTTAGTCCTGCTACCAAAGTGTTCATCTACAGTGGGATTAGTTAAGTTCTCACCCAGCAGTTCACAGTCAGGAAAGTGCGAACATGCCAGGACCTCCAGGGTCTCTATATCAGTATTAGTGAAGGCCCCTTGAACTCTGACTGTCCCCATTACTCCCCCATCAGACTGCTTAAATTCTATTAACCCTGAACGTGGATGCTGTATTATTTATGTCGTTACAGAAACTTCTCCACGCTCCCCTTTTAGCCCTGCGAACAATCTTGTTATAGTCAGTGAGTGCTTATTTGTAAGCATCCCATCTGCCTGATTTTTTTGGCAGCATTAAAGAATCTTCGAGTAAGAGCTCTTAGCTTGCCAAGATCATCGTTCCACCAGGATGTGTTCCTGTTGGACTTAACCCTACGCACACAATTAGTGTCAGTGTAGGATCTCCTTACTGCCTCAGTTAGCGATGAATTGAGACATTCTAAGTGCCAGAAATTCCTAACAGTCTTAGGACAGCACTTAACCTCTTCCTCGAGGATTGTACAGAATGCATCCCAGCTAGGGTGCCCTGGATCTCTGTACACAGTTTCCTTCATACTATTAGCAGATAAATCAAATCTGATATAGTGCTGATCTAAGCATGTCTCTTCCCTTGAAACATGCCAGCCCTTAATCCTAGATTTCACGCATCGCGTGCTTAAAGTAATATCAATGACCTCAGCTCTCACTCTGTTAACAAAGGTGGCCTTCTTGCCCCTGTTTAGGATTTCGAGGTCATTGCTAACAATAAAGTCAAAAAATACTCGCCTCTCTGGTTGATATTTGTGCTCCCCCAGAGGCTATGGTGTGCATTAGCATCTAAAGATATTATGCACGAGCCTTTTCCTACTCCCTCTATCAGTTTCTTAAGATATGGAGTGGGGGTTGCTTCTTCATACCGGAGGCACACCGATGCCAGCGTAATCTTCTCCCCTTCATTACCCTCAGAGAGGGACCATTGCACTGCTGTCAGATCCCTACAACAGTGATGCCACAAGGGTAATAACAGTTTAATCTGTTCCTGAACACGATGCAGGTCCTGGGCGTTGTTGGCACAGCAATAATGCTGTATCCTGTCCTTGAATAAGTAAGGTTCTTGTATTAGAATAATATCTTTATTAATATCTTATTATACTTAATATCTTTACCTTTTACATACTGCTGCCGAACTCCATAGGCCGCAATGCAGTGGTGCAGGTTGATCTACAACAGCTTATATTCCATGTTTATTGTGAGTCGGCTCCCGGAGGAACGATCCTCGGCGGGGACAGGGGGCTAGGGGGCTCCTCCTCTCCCACCAGGGGGTGTGCCCGAGTAGAGAGAGCCCCCCGACCCCAGCCACAGAGCACCCCTCCGCAGCCGGTCCAACTTCTACTTCCATGCCTGATGCAGAGGTTATATTTCCCTCCACACTCCGTTCAGCTACCACCTTAGTCCTCCCCGCATCTGACTTCGGTGGTTTCTTCTTTTCAAATACCTTGAGGAGTACCTTGGTGATGCCATAGGCTACCATCATGTTCCTCCCCTCCTGGTATTTGACGCTGGTTTCCAGGATTCGCAGAATCCCATGGAAGCCAGTTGGCTCATCCTTGGTGCCCATCAGTGTCCAACTGTCCACATCTGGAGCCTTACCATTTTGGATCCTAAGTCTCCTCAAAAATAGGTCCTCTGGAATCCCCTCTGCAGGGAAGAATCCACCTACCCTGGCAGCCTTTTTGAGCTCATTTGTACTACCAGTGCGGATTTTTATGCCCCCACTGATGGTAAATTTGCTCACTATACTGGTGACCCAGTCCTTGGTGGTATCATATGCCTTTCATGCACGATAACCAATTTTGGTACAACTATAGACTAGGGGCGCATTATCACTTGTTCATTCCGAGGTCACCCGAACGTTGCCGGACTAGCACACTCTAGCGTCATTTGTGCTAACTAACTGTTTTGCATTCAATTGTTAGCATTCGTATTCATTGGAATTATTAAAATTGTTCCTCCTTTAATTAGATATTATTTAAAATTACTTGTGCCGTCGACTTCCGATGATCTGGGCAAATTTTTGTAATAATTTAAAGGAGCGATATTTTAAATTACGGTAAGGGCCCGACCTCAACTGAACTTTTGTGGTTTATTTATCTCTTGAGCGAGCGGAAGTAGACTGTTGTGATCTAATTAAAGCAATAATAATTGAAGTTACGGTAAGGCCCCGACCTCAAATGAAAAGGATCCGTTGATGTTTTGTTTAGTTCTTAGGTGAACGTAATGAGCGGAATTCGACAGCACAAGTAATTTTAAATAATATCTAATTAAAGGAGGAACAATTTTAATAATTCCAATGAATACGAATGTTAACAATTGAATGCAAAGCAGTTAGTTACCACAAATGGCGCTAGGGTGTGCTTGTCCGGCAACGTTCGGGTGACCTCGGAATGGACAAATGATAACGCGCCCCTAGTCTATAGTTGATCAACTTTGCAGTATCGAAGAATCTGGTTGTGGCAAGCACTCGGTTTCCACACAAGGATATCCATAAAGGAACGTGGACAACTCCAGATGGCCGACATGTAAACCAAATCGACCATCTTCTTGTCAGTGGTAGATACATGAGCAGTATATCGGATGTACGGGTCTTCAGAAGTGCTAATGTGGATTCAGACCACTTTTTATGCATTGCACACATCAAAGAACGCATAAACTGTCCGAGACATCCATCAGTTATTATCCATCCGGTTATTAGGCGGTTTAATCTGAAGAAGCTCAAAGAGAAAGAAATCCTGCGTCAGTACTCCAAAAAATTGGATCAGAGACTTTCTCAGCGGCCTACCAGCGAAGATATTAAAGAGAAGTGGGCAAGATGCTCTTCGACCATCACACAAGTAGCAGAAGAAGTTTTGGGTCCAGAAGAAAAAGACTTAATTTCTCCGTGGTTCGATGAAGAGTGCAAATCCCTCACAGATGCAAAGAATGAAGCCTACAAAACCATGATCAATAGGCGGACACGTAGAACTGTCCAGGAGTACCAGAGAAAGCGAGGTCATCGTAAGAAGAAGAGACAACGATGTTGACCTAGAAGAACTGGAGAAGTTTCGATTCGAAAATGAAGCTATAAAATTTTTCCAGAGAGTCAACATTGCTAGAAAACCATTTAAGCAGATCCCGACTATGTGTCTGAATGCGGAAGGAACTCTATTGACGGATGATTAAGCTTGTATGGAGGAATGGAGGAAATATTTTGAGACCTTACTGAATGGAGGGGAAGAGAGCGGCGATAATTCTTCAGAGCATCAGCTTTATGAAGGAAAATTAGAACCACCTGATGAGGAAAAAGTTGTTGATGCAATTAGTCGGTTGAAGGATCATAAAACTCCTGGTATTGATTCACTCCCCGCGGAACTGTTTAAACAGGGGTCTATGGAGCTACTAAAGTGTTTTCACAACTTGCTGATGAACATCTGGACCAGTGAAGTATTGACTGGAAAAAAACGTTGATCTGTCGCATACACAAAAAAGGAGATATGTTTAAATGCACTAATTATAGAGGAATATCCTTGCTTCCATGTGCATTTAAAACCCTATCAAATATTTGATATTGCCGGCTTCTCCCAAAAGTTGAACGGGAGATTGGTCATTATCAATGTGAATTCCGGCAAAGCAGATCTAGAACAGACCAAATTTTCAGCCTCCGAACAATAGTCGAGAGAGGAAGGGAGTATAATGTGACTACACATCATCTATTTGTTGACTTTAAGTCGGCATAAGAATAGTATTCACCGAGCAGAGCTTTACAAACCATTACATGAGCTAAATGTTCCATCCAAGCTCATACGTGTTGAGTGTGTGGTCCAGGTACAAGATCGGAGGTTATTGGAATTCTCGTGCAGGAAATGAGTCAGGCAGGGTGACTCCCTGGCATGCCTACTTTTTAACATGGCGCTAGAGAAAGCAATAAGGGACTCAGATACAGACTACTGGCACGGTATGGAGCAAATCGGTACAGATATTGGTATATGCAGACGACGTAGATATTGTTGGAAGATCCAGACAAGCGGTAGTTGAAGCCTTCCTTGATCTAGAAGCTGCTGCGAGACACATGGGACTCATTATCAATGAAGCTAAAACAAAGTACATGGTTTTGGATCAAGCTCCGGGATTGGCAGGTGCGAGTGTTGCTTTTGGGCCTTACAGGTTTGAGCAGGTCTCAGGATTTGTCTATTTTGGACCTATGGTAACATGTAACAATGAAACCGCAGTTGAGATCAAAAGGAGAATATTGGCCGCTAACCGCTGCTATTTTGGACTCCGAAAGCATTTTTCAAGCAACCTGGTTGCAAGGCAAACAAAAATTATCATTTATAAAACTCTTATCCGGCCTGTACTTTGTTATGGCTCAGAGACCTGGACTACATCCAGAGCTGAGGACCAGCTCCTTCTTATATTTGAGCGGAAAGTGTTACGCCGAATTTATGGAGGTGTGTTTGAAAACAATGAATGGAGACGGAGAAACAATCGGAAGCTGTATGATTTATATCATGAACAGGATATCTCCCGTTTCATCAAGTTTGGAAGGTTCAGATGGGCAGGACATCTCGCCAGAATGGCTGATGATTTACCACCTAGGAAAATTCTAATAGCCCCTATTTAGTCGTAGAGTTGGGAGACCAAAACTACGCCGGGCAGATTTTGTGGCCAATGACGCTAGAGAGTATCTGAGCGTGGAAAACTGGATGGCATTGACACAGAACAGGGACGCAAAGAGGTTGCTGTTGGAGGAAGCCAGGCCCCTTCACGGGTTCTAGTGCTATCAAAGAAGAAGAAGTCTATAGTTGTACCCAAATTTTTAGCCAACAAATTCACTGGTTGTCAACATTGACAGATGTAAATATAAAAATTAAGCCAAATAAATAAATAAAATGCATTGTTGTAAAAATAAGTTTACCTCTATCCTGTATTAGTTAATAATATATCAACACCGTGCGAGAGAGAGAGTTAAGATATATATGTACTACTGTTTATACCACTGTCAATAATAAGGCACCTATGAATACGCAACGGTATCGCCCACCGTCTACGAGATTTACGTCGATCAATCAACTGACGCGTTTTTCTACACCAATTCTACTCCTTCCAGCTCCATGGACTTTATTGTAATTGCATCGGTTGCGTGCTAGGTCAAACCTATATATTATTATATTTTTTTTATTTCTCTCAACACAATGCTCGGTTAATTATAGTGAAGTATCTCTTTTGAACTTAAGAACAATTCTTATATTTAGATTTTTTTTTTTTTACGGTCATAATATATTCATAACAATAGAGAATTCTATTCCTTTTATCATCAATAGTAATTTTATGTTATTTTTAAATTAAATAACTTAATTTAAGGTGTAGTGGTAATTTTTCTTTAATAATATTAATTGATATGTAAGATAGTTTAATCCTACTTCCATTGTATAGATTCATTTATTTTAAAAGTTTAATTGTTCACTTTATATATATGGTAAGAGGCGTGCGGACAAAAGGTGTGACAGTACTGTTATAGGCTCAGGAAAGTAGCGATAGTTGTTGCATACAAACATATCACCCTTTTTATGTAAAGGGCATATAATTGACCTATTCCAATCAGTGGGAATCATCTCATCTGTTCATATCACAAGGACGAGATCTTGTATTACTTTGACTAACTAACTTCCACCACATTTTAAAAATTCAGTGCATCAGAGTGCATCAGCACCAGGAGCCTTACTATTCTCGAGGTTGCTGATGGCATCAGTAATCTCATCCTCACCAGGGGAATCGATATTCAATTCTTGTTCTTCCGGTTGTCTTCTGTTGCTTTCATCTTCTTCTTCTTGGGTTCTTACTTCTTCACCAGCGCCTTCGTCTTTATAGTTGAGAAGGTTATTGAAGTAATTCCTCCATTCTGCAAGAACTTGTCGGTCACCAAGTTACCCTCTTTATTCTTACAAGATTTTAATTTATTTGTGTAGGGCTCTCTTTCTTTGTTGGCAAATCGGAAGAAATCTCTATTTTCTTTGCTGCGATAAGGCAGTTCCACCTTCTTCAGTTCCTCTCTCTCGTTTCTTCTTGCAATGTAACACTTTCTCATTCTTCCTCCTCAGTCTGTATTCATCTACTGACCTTACAGTCTTTCTAATCATTGTTTGATATAATGCGGATAACCATCATGCGGTTGTCAACTGATTGTTTGATATGATACGTTTTTCCTGTCCGTGGCTGTTCTGCTTACTTCATGGAACCAAGGCGACCTTCTCGTATGCTACTAATACTTCTTTAGTGGTTTCCATTATTGCTTTATATTATTGGCAGTCTGACCAGGGAGTCAGGAGATTTTCCAGCATCGCAGCTTCCAAGGCGTGCTTTAGAATCAAGTACTTCAACATATTTATGTTGGACCTCTGAATCTTTCAACTTTCTCAGAATGAAGCTTTTGGTTTACCCTACAGCTATACCTTATTCAGCAGATTTTGGCATTTATATGAGTTACACTCAGTGTCAAAATGTTAAACACACTTCAAAAATTGTTATCCCTACCCTCCCATCTTTTCAAATTACCCGTAAAACAGTATTAAAATAATCTATCACTCACCTGAACTTAATCAGCAGCCTGCTTGTATTTTAATGTATTTAATGCTTGTATTTTAATTCTCAAGCCAAAAATGCATACATTTTTATTTATTTTTCAAATTAAAGTTAAGGCCCGTCAAAATGTTAGACACGCTCCCTGGTAAAAATAAATAAAACTCATTTTAATACTTCGTGGCCTTTCCACCACCATTTATTAATTCAAAAATTCTTTTTGGTAATGAATCGTACAATTGTTTGATTGTTTCTTGAGGTATTTGTTCCCATGAAGCCAGAATTGCAGATTTCAAATCCTCGATTGTTCCGAACTGTCTTGACTCAGAGTACACCCTTCTTGAAAGTGTTCCCCAAACATTTTCGATAATGCTCAGGTCTGGGGAGACAGCAGGCCAGCCTAATTTGTCAATTTTGTTGGGAGTAAACTAGTCTTTAATTATTTTTGCTGAATTTATTGGGTTGTTATCTTGCTGGAAAACTGGCGTACCTTCAGACATGTCATTAAAAGTCAACTTTTGTTCCTCTAACAAATTTTTATATTCAGCTGAGTTTACTCTTAATGAAACAAATGCCAAATTTCCTTTCTTATTGTAACCAATTGATGCCCAAACTATAACTTTTCCTTCTCCCATTTGACGCCTTGATAAAAATTTTTCTTCTGTCATGAAAATAATACGAAAATCCATCTGGCCCATCCAGATTAAATTTTTTTTCATCATTAAAGATGACTATCTTCCACTCCTCTGTCCATGAGATCACGTTACGAGCAAAGGCCATCCGGGCTAATTTGTGACGGGTACTCAAGACTGGCTTTCTTTTCAATTTGTTTCTAACTATTGTTTTTGACTTTTTTAATAATCTTTGGACATTCCTTAGTTTTGTTTGAATTCCAGCTTTCACAGCAATTGCTCTTGCTGTTTTACAAGAGTTGGATGCGATTCGAAGAATATTCCGTTTCTCTCGTAATGTCAAAGCAGAGGGTCTCCCAGTTGAACGGTGGGTGCCATATGTCTCCCCGTGCCGAATAAACTTCGCGACCGATGAAAAACTCCACTTGATTCGGCGGGCTATTTCCCTACAACTCACCCTGTCCTTGTGGAGTGAAGAAATCAAACGGCGCTCTTCTTTGGAGAAACACTTATATTTTCCCATACCTCACGTTCTTTTTAGGTCTATTTTGAATCAAATTCAACACTGCACTGAAGTAGAAATGGTATTTTAACGATTTCATCTAGAGTTGAAATCGTTAAAATACCATTTCTACTTAAGAAACTAGCAAACAACAACAAGTGTGTCTATCATCTTGACGCATATAAAATGTCAATATTTATTGATATTATATTTAAATAATCCTCAAGATCTGAGAAGATTGTTCCCATTTTAATATCATAATTTATAATATAAACTGTAAAAAAAAATAATATCAATCAAAAATAAAGAAAACATTAAAAGTTTTTTTAATTTCAATGGGCGCGTCTAAGATTTTGGCACTGAGTGTATGCTCAGAAAGTGGTCCGAATCTACATTGGCTGATCTGAATGTTCTCACTTTCCGTAGATTGCTTCAATGGCGTCTTCCTATAAGAATATGGTCAATCTGATTTACCACTGCCCGGTCGGGCGACGTCCATGTACCCTTGTGGATATTCTTATGCGGACACAGAGTGCTCCCCACAACTAGATTTCTGGACGCCGCGAAATTAATGAGCCTTTGTCCATTATCGCTGTTTGCATCATGAAGGCTGTTTTCCTATTAGCCGCTGGTATATTGCTTTTTTTCCCAACTTAGCATTAAAGTCTATTACTTTCATATGCATTCTTGGGCATGCATCCTGAGTTCATAAAATGCGTCCTTATATTCTTCATCAGGCACCTCTGAAGGGACATGCACACTTAGGAGGCTACTAGTTGTAAAAACTTTTTACGTATTCTTATGAGACAGATTCTTGAACTTACTGGTTTAAACACTATTATCATCTGCCTATACTTTCTCTTTACTATGCCAAATTCATGTAAACTTTCATGACAGCTGCAGTAGATGGAGTGGCGCCTTTTTTTCAAAAATTACTTCACCTGTCTATCTGATCTTCTTTATAGCTGATTTAAGATCAGGTTTAATGCTCCGGGTTTATAAAGTGACAATACGTTCCAATACCAAAGTTAAGAATCCTATGGGGGTTGCCGGGTCGTTTCCTTTTAAGACATCACATCCGAGGCTTGTTTGGGTTTCACGATAGTTGTTTCAGGTAGGGGGACTATACACCCTCTCTCAGTAACCTAATCTGCTGATGGGGCTGCCATCTCTATGCATGCAAACCTGCATCCCTATCTGGGATGGCTACCTAGGGAAGGTAATCCTAATGTGTGTACTGCATATGACCTTGTGTAGAGTGTGCTGAGTTTGTGTATTGTATGTTTCTTAGTGACGTTGTAAAAATATCAACAAAATCAATAATGCAACAAAGTTATATATATATATATATATATATATATATATATATATATATATATATATAAATATAATAGTATATATATATATATATATATATATATATATATATATATATATATATTATATATATATATATTTCAATAATAATATATATATATATATATATATATATATATATATATATATATATATATATTAAAAATATAATTTAAAAAATCTGGTGCGGTGCGTGCATCACACCGTCTTATAATAATTATCTATTTAATATAATTTTAAAAAGTTCACATAAACAAGGCTTGAAATAAACTGCGCAGCATTCACTTCTTCACATCTTCTCCCACATCACTACAATAAAACAGTTTTTTAAACAATTTTAGTACAACGATTCTGCACACTGCCTATATATTTTAACTTCGTCAAGTTGCAAATATATTTTAAAAGTTTCGGTTTAGTTTTCATGGAAATATTTTCTTTCCATTAAATAATATGAAAGTAGAAATAATTAAGTTAATTTCCGCTTTTGTATTCTTAAATAACTTTATTACAGAGTGTATTGTTTATAATAGATTGGTGGGAGAAGGTTCGGTCGCATCCGTCTTTATGAAGAATAATTTAGGCAAGTTTCATCAAAATCGTTTGAGCCGTTTTCGAGAAAATTATAAAAAAGTTAAAAATCGATTATATAAAGTGGCACTTCCGGTTAGTCGATTTTGACGAAAATGTTGCTGTAACATCACATGAATGTGCCAACATTAAATTAAATACCTAATTTCAGTATTGTACAACTTTTCGTTTTTGAGCTAGACTGTTCACATACACACAGGCACACTGACACACAGACCATTTTGCGAGACTTGGTCATTTGGACTCAGGGGACCTTAAAACGTGTATTTCCGTCGAAAACTCGAATTCGAAAATTTTCACGATCGCAATACTTCCCTTTACTATATTCTTCGTATATAGGTAAGGGAAAGTAAAAATTTACTTTACTGCATTATTCATTTTATAGCAAAATATTAGATGCTTAACTTAAACGTACATTGAATAAGCGAATGGGTATGTAAGTGACGAATCTTTCCGTCTTTTTACTAATGTTAAAAGTGTCACTATCTTTTCATATTATCAACATGTGTTTATCAACTCTGGTGAATTCAAAATACTAAATCCAGTTGTAGATTCAAATAGTTCAAAAAATTGTTTTTTTTGGGGGTTTTTTCGCCGCACTAAGGGGCAAAACCGCAGTTTTCCGGGGAAAAATCTAAAGATTGCGCAATTTCGCGTTAAAAATTCTGAAAAATTTCGAACATATTCTTTGGAACTAACCAGTGGTGACCAGAGAGGAGGTTACGACGCAAGCTGCGTCGTATAAATTATTGGGGAAGACGAAAAGTGGTCTTTTTTGGATTTTCAGAGGGAGGGGCGGTTGTTTGAAGAAGAAATACTAAAGCACTAAAACTAAAATTATATAAGTGGTGATCCAGATAAACTAGGGCAGAAAAGGGAAAAGGTTTGTTGTAGACTAAAATTTTAGTACATTCTAGTTTTTTAGGTCTCTGAACTTGAATCTGAGAATTTCTGACAGATATTTTGCCCTGAACCTTGATTTTCCATCTATATCTTGGAAACTATTATTTTATTAAAAACAAAACCATTCTCTACCAAATTGAAGTAGAAAAAATGTTTTAAACTTTATTTCCATAAAGTATATCTCTATCAACCTTTAAGCCGCTATGGCCCGATGAAATTGAGAAAAAAATTCCCTAAAAAGTGGCGAAATCACGATTTAAAGTAGAAAAATAAATAAAAAAAATATTTGATGTGGACAACACATGACTTCCTTGTATTCCTATTAAACTATAAATCGGTGGCTCAAAAAGTGATCCTGAATTTGATTACTAGTTTCCGAAGATTGCAGTATCTCAAAAACGACACTCGGCGTCGCGACATCCATTTATTGACACACACACAAATGGGGAGGAAAATCAGTATTTTACATTAAATTTTAACACTTAAAAGAAGTACTAAAAATATTTAATTGGATTGGAAACCAAATTGCGTTTTTAACCTTTATTACCGAAAAATATGATTTATGTATTTAATTTTAATATAATTTTTAATGCAAGTTTATTATGACCTTTAAGTAAAGTACCCTTTTCGGCTCACCAATTTTAACAAAAATCTAGTAAAAACATTCATGTCTATATAAAAGTTCTATTTATCAAATTTGAGATGTTTTACATTATATTTTAATATAATTTTTGATGAAGGTCTAATCTGACCTACAAGTAAAATACCACTTCCGGTCTGCCAATGTTAATCAAAATTTATTATAGTATTTAAATCAATATATAAGTTACAAATACTAAATTTGAGAAGTTTTGCATCGCTGTGGTGGTGCTTATTTACAAGAAGGGAGACAATAGAGTATGCAATAACCATCGAGGCATATCTCTGCTCAGTGTGCCAAGCAAGCTTTATTCAAGAATCCTAGAAGCAAGGGTAAAAAGAGTGGTCGACTGCCAGATCGGAGAGGAGCAGTATAGATTCAGAAACTCGAGGAGTACACAGGACCTAATTTTCACTTTGAGGCAGGTCATGGAGAAGTCCATCGAGAAAGGTAAAGAACTTTCTATCTGCTTCGTTGATTTAGAAAAGGCATTTGACAGAGTCAAAACGGAGCGAGCTCTGTTGGAAAAACAAGTGGATATTGGCACGATTCTGGTAGTCAGGAGTCTCTATCGAACAACGAGAAACATTATAAGGACTGGCAACCACACCTCCAAAGAGTTTGAAACGACGCAGGGAATACGCCAGGGATGCAGCCTAAGTCCCCTACTTTTCATATTGGTGCTGGTAAGGGGCTGAAGAGAGCCAAACCCAGATTGCGACGTTTTCAATTAGGGCATAGGAACCTACTACCTACTTTGGACCAGAAGAGATAGGATCCGTATGTAACGCTCTACAAATAATGCTATTTTTGGGGAGGATAGAGGTCCTTCGAGAGGTCCTTATAACAAAAATAGTCGGTTTTAACATTGATACAGGCTCCGATAGATCTTACCTTGTTATTAAATCGGAACGGACTATGTTAGCAAGTAGAGTGACATTAGAATATTGTCTATTTTAATAGTCGACTCTTTCTTCCTGTATAAGAAATTAGATCTGAAAATTATTTAGGTAAACCTGCTAGATTAGGTAGGGAGGGAGGGTCTCGCTACGAAAAGCCACTATTATCTTATTCTTCAATTCTTTCTTTCTGAAAGATTTTTCTCTGTTTGCCAAGGCTCAGAACTATCTGCCATTCGACCGACCTTAGCAGGTTTCCGTTCCGTACCGATAACGTATAGATGCACGTACAATCAAACTTTTTAAAAGCATAGCATGTTCTTACATACTATCATTGGCTGTGAGACAATTTCGTCCTCTCCTATCAAGGTTATAGATCTGCACCAAATTAAAAAAAATTCTTGGAATGGGATTTTTTATAACGAGCGAAACTCTGCTCCTGAAAAGTTCAAAACCTTGGCTATTCGCCTCCGATTATGAAAAACATAACGAGCTGAATTCTGCTCTATTAATCGTCACTTCTCAACACCCAAACTTTCATCCGATTTTTAAAAATTCTCTGGAAACGGGCTACATTAAATCAAAATATTCTGATCTAGAAATCTTTAGAACACAAAAATCTTCGTCTGATTTTCATCAATTTTCTAGGAAAAAGCGTCATTATAACCAGCCAAATTCTGCTACAAAAAGCTAACATTTTCGTCTGGTATTTTTTTAAGTTTTTTTAAAACGGCTTTATAAAACGGTTAAAATTTTCGTCCGATACTCAAACATTGTCTTGAATAAAGACGAAATTATGTAAATTACATATATTTTAGATGTATCAACTATATTTCTACATGACCGGCCCTCCTCCTGAACGAATTCCTGCGTACGTCCTTGTGCGTGATTAAGGGGAGAGGACTGCACCTTCTTTGAACCAACTCAGATTCGTATTGTACAAGAGGTCAGCGATCAGAACTACCACCCTCAACAGAAGTAGCCGCTCGGCACAATTTTTGAATGAACCACCAGATTTAGCAATGGATAGTGGTGGAGAAATGTAAGGAAGGATGTGGTTGGGGTTGAATCAAGTGTCTTGAATCAATCACCACTGGTTTCCCGGTATTGCTGAAGCTGGTGATGTGCAGGTGTACCAAAACCTGCTCAAGAAACTATGGTTGCAGTTAGGCAGGCCTTGGTTCTTGTTGAAATGTGTTGGTGGACAGAGACGAATACTATATTTTCGAGATGGACCTTCAGGCTAAACTGGATTTCGACTTCTCTGGCTTTCAGTCTGGTAATGTGTCAACCCTTGGGGTGGAACATAGGCAGGGAGATTACGCTGAAGGATGTTTTCTTCCCTCTACATCGCTTCAGACAGATACTTAGTTAAATATATATATTGATCTCCTGTGCCCCACATGCGGTGTTCCGGAGACAGCTAAGTATATGATCATGACCTGCATTGAATTTCAAACATTAAGGGCTAAGATAATGAAAACCGTAGGAATTTATGTCCTTACTGACGAACAATTTCCTCGGTTGGTGAATGAAGAAAATTTCCCGTAGATGAAGGAATTCTTACATGGCTGGAAAGCGACGGCGGAACTACCTGACTACAATTCAGGTAATAGAAATATAAGAGACCACTGTGCATGGAAGATTAGAAATCATGTGTAAATGATCGAAAAATTGACATCAGTGCTATACGGTTTGCGGCCGAATCCCCTGTATAAGCCGTAAAGGTGAGGTTGGAATAAAAAAAAAAAAAATACATTGTCAAATAAATAATCTTGAATATTTATTAAACATTTTTATTTGTTTAGCATTCTTTCAATTGCGTGCCTAATTCGTAAGTTGAACCTTATTAGGTTCTTCCTTGAGTTGTTTGCCTATAATATTATTTTTTTTAAATCTAATTCCTGACTACAAGTAACCATAAATAACTCACTAATTCCATCCTTATTTGTTCCTTCTGTTGTATGAGTTGACTGAGCAGCACCCGAGTACGATGAAGGGCGGTGTAGGGAATTTCAACTGACTATTTTGACTTGCATTTTAATTTTTTACAAATAAAAACCTATTAATATAACTGGGGGTATAACACTGTGTTGAACTGGAAAACTCCTTACTTTCATTTTTTCACATTGCGATGTACGTAAGTAGTTTTGCAGTCCACCGATTGCTGGATGAAGAGAGTTTTGTATCTAGTGATTTTTAAACGTAAGAAAATAAAGTAAGGGTTCAGTTTAGACATATTTAGATTATTCACTCTGTGAGTAATAATAAACCTTGCTATCTCGATTTGAATAAAAAAATGTAAGTAAAGGGTTTTGCAGTTCACACCCTCAAGTTTATTTTCATCATTTTTCTTCATATTTTTCATTATTTTCTCTTTCACTTTGATTTTAAACAATTGCTTCGAAACACGCTACAAGCACTGTGTACATAGATAATGCGTACTTTTTATGTATTTAATATGTATTTCATGAAATTCAATAGCATGTATGGTCAAAAGTAGGATTATTTCGATAGTTTTTTTGGAATTCGGCGTTAAGAGCCATAAATCGCTTTCTACCACTTTGTTATACTTCTTCGGCGCGCTCTAGCGGCTTAGCGGTTGATCGTAAAAACATTTTTTATAGTTATAAAATGTACGAATTTTGTCTGCTTTAATTTCTTTTAAGGTGGTCTTCTCGGAAAAAATGATAGTTTCCGAGATATTGGGGGAAAAAATGATGATGGAACATCTCCGAAACGTTTTGCTGTTTTTTAACATGTGAAGTGAGCACAAAATAAACAATTTGGAAAGTCAGAATTGTTCCTCCTTTTATTAATTATTTGGACTTTCTAAAATATTCGAATAAACAAAAATAAAATTGAAGTTTCTTACAACAAAAACAAGGTTCCGGTCAAAATATCTGTCATTAAAGCTCAGATATGTGTTCAGCGACACAAAAAAGTGGAATGAACCAAAATTTACCACTACAAAAGAACTTTCCTCTATTTTTCCACACATCGGATTATAAAATAAATATCTAATGTAGACAACACTTGACTTTCTAGTACGCCTATTTAACTATAAATTTGTGACACAATAAGTGATCCTGAATTTGGTTACTAGTTTCCGAAGATTGCAGTATCTCAAAAACGACACTCGGCGTCGCGACATCCATCTATTGAAACACACACACACACACACATGCTCTGGTTTCTGGAGGTCTCACTCCGTTATTATATATCATTTTCTTTCAGTAGAGAACTAGTTTCCCAGACATTTCTTCGTATTCCGTGACAACATTAGAGCTGTCAATAACATTAGATAAAGCATTGGAAATCGACATTTTAAGCTGATGAACCAACTTAACTTAAATCTTATTCTCCTGCTGCAGACTTGCTCATTTCACAAATGGGGAGGCAAACCATTTTAACACTTAAAAGAAATAATAAAAATGTTTAATTGGAGTGGAAAAAAAATCGCGTTTGTAATCTTTGTTACCAAAACATATGATGTCTCTATTCAATTTTAATATAATTTTTGATAAAAGTTTATTATGGCCTTCAAGCAAAGTACCCTTTCCGCCTCACCAATTTTAACCAAATCTAGTAAATACATTCATATTGATAAAAAATTCCTATTTACCAAATTTTAGATGTTTTACATTATAATTTAATATAATTTTTGTATTTTTATATTTTAATATAGTCTAATATGACCTTCAAGTAAAGTACCACTTCCGGTCTGCCAATTTTAACCAGTATTTATAATGTCGTTTATATTAATATGAAAGTCTTACATACCTAATTTGAGAACTTTTGCATTATATTTTAATATAATTCTTGATGAAAATTAAAATGACCTTCAAGTAAAGTACCACTTCCGGTAATCATATAGTGACTAAAAATGGAGGTTCACAACTAGATTTTACATCAATCCTAAAATCAAAATTTTAGCTTTCTACGGTTTTGAGTTATGCGAGATACGTACGTACGAACGTACGTACAGATGTCACGACGATACTAGTCAAAATGGATAGTTCGGTTGAAAACTGATAACCGAAAATTTTCGCGATTACAATACTTCCTTTATTTCGTAAAAGGAAGTAAAAAATGTAATAATTTCATAAATACTAATAATATGGGATTCACATTAAACTTCTGCTCTTAAATAAGTTTGAAGGTGGGTTGCGTCCTCTACTAAGGGGGGAGGAAGGTGTGTCGTTGACTTACCGGGGATGGGCACCTCTGGATAAGTTCACATCATAGAACCAATCTTATCGATGTAAGAGTTTATAAGGGAGCTAATGTGAATTCAGATTATTTCTTGAGCATCTCTAGGATCCGTTCGCTGATATCAACGAAGAGAAATGTAACAGGTGAAATGAACTACGGTGTATCGAAGCTTGAGAACGATGCACAGAGTGCAGAATACCGGCAGAGATTAGAAGATAAGCTGGTAGAAGAACTGAGAGGGAGAGCTGATACATTGGATGACCATTGGCAGGAATAGCCGAGGCACTCAAACAGACAGCCTAGGGGGCGCTCGGACCTCAACCGAGTAATGCTAGATCCCCGTGATTCGATTATGAATGGTTAGCTGCCACAACCAGAAAGAATGAGGCTTATTGGAAGATGATTCAGCGTCACACCAGGCGATCCCAGGAGGAATACTGATGCAAAAGGAGAGAACAAAAGAGCATACACCGTAGAAAGAAAATAACACGGAAGAATAAAATAATGAAGGATGTTGAGAGCCACAAGACACTCCATGAAACTCGGCTTTTCTTCCAGAAGGTAAGCGAAGGGAGATCTGTTTTCAAACCAAGAGTAACCTCATGCTAGACGAAGATGGGAACCTACTGACGCTAAAGCAGGATATCCTGGAGAGATGTGGGAGGTACATCAAGAGCACCCTTTACAAAGAGGGGCCCATTTCAGGTCCAAGGGCTGAAGGCTTTCCAAATGACTCGGAGCCATCGAATGAGGAAGTAGTCGAGGTAGTCGTCATGACGTTATACATCAAGGCACTGGAAATGGAGGACAGACAGGCGGAGATGCTGCCATACGGAGGTAAGAGACTCCATCCTTACTGTGTGGGAAGATGAAAGAATGCCTGAGGCTAGTAGACGACGTGTTATTTTTCCACTCATAAGAAAGGTGACCAGATGGAGTGAGAGAATTATCTATCAAGTACCTAAAGATGTTGTCTTTTGAGAGACTTACCTCTCGTGCTGAAAGGGAAATATGTAGGTAGTAGGCTGGGTTCAGAGAGGGTAGATCAACCATAGATGAGATTTTTTCAAGCTCGGTAGATTTCGATGGATAGGTCACGTCGTTAGGATGGGAGGTAGCGAGATATACCAAGAATATACTAACAGATGAGCTTCATGGAAAGCGAAGAGTAAGATTATAAAGGACTAATATACGAGGGGTGGACTCCATCGCGGCGGATGCGCGGGTACTTCTTGGTACCTGTTCAATACTGGGCCCGTAAAATGGTGAGGTGGGGCTTAATCCTCGCCTATAGAGCGAAGGGGCATCTGGTGCCGCGTTTTCGACATTATGTGGCCACCGTCGCTATCGGGGGTGATAAATATGTGACTCTGGGCCCCTAAAATGTATACAAAAAAAAAAAGAGCGGGAAAATCGGAGGCTGTAATCCGACGGTACCTGAAATTGGAAAGTTTCTGCAACAGACCGAGCCCACTAGCGGAGGCTTTTGGAGGAGGCCCAGACTCGGTGACGGGTTGTCGCGCTATTCATGACAATGGTGAATTTAGTAGTAGTAGAACCGGGAAAATTCCATCAGTACACGCCGATTTGAATTGAGCAAAAGAATTTATCGATAATAATATACCGTTGATCTGAATATGATTCCTCATCATAGACCCAGCCCTTTATCCTCCAGCTTTCAGTGTATACTTAAGGTTATATCAATGATTTCGGCTGTGATTATATTGACAGACGTGGCTTTATTGCCTTTATTAAGAATTTCAGGTCATTGCCTAATTTGTACTCTGCTAGAGACTCAACTCTCTGGTTGTTATTGGTTCTCCTCCAGAGACTATTATATGCGTTGGAATTTAGTGAGGCTATTAGAGCGCTCTTGTCATCCATCCCTCCGATCAGATTTTTTAACGCCTCTGTCGGGATGTCCTCTTCATAATGGAGACAATGATCTGCCTCTTTTATTATCCTCAATGAGGGTCATTTGAGCTGCTGCTAGATCTGTACAAAAGTATTGCCACATGGTCAGCATTTTAAGAATATTCTTTGCAGGATACACCTTCTGATATACATCGGCACTGCAATAATGCTGTATCCAGGCATACCTAGTCCTTTTATTCTGCCCCTAAATAGGTAAGGTTCTTGTATTAAGATATCAATTTCCTTATCTTTGATATACTGCTGTCTGTGGCGATAGCAGCAGTATTAAGATATCAGGTTCTTGTAGTATTAAGGTTCTTGTATTAAGATATCAATTTCCTTATCTTCGATATACTGCTGCTGTCGCCACATACAGCTACGCATCGGTGCAGGTTGATCTGCAGCAGCCTTATAGCTATTTTTAATTTAAGCACCCTAAAGCCGGCGAGTGCCGAGAGACGGTACCTAGGCCCTGGTCTCACCCCAGTAGAGAATCCAGAACCAGCGAGCCACCCAGCCACCGACGCAGGGCCACCCCCATCAGCCAGCACAGTCTTGGTTTCAGCACCTGTGTAAGTTGATGCCTCCGAGATAGCAGCCCCTTTATTCTCCTCTCGTTTGGGAACGCTCCTGGTTGCAGCCACCTTCTCCTTCTGCACAGTCGGTTTATATGGCTTCTTCTTGTCAATCTCACTATGGGTGACCTTGCTGAATCCATATGTCACCAGCAATTTTTGTCCCTCTAGATACTTGAAGCTAATCTCCAGAATACTTAAGATTCCGAAGAACCCATTCTTCTGCTCTTTGGTACAAATGAGCCACTATCATTTTATATCAACTCTGGAATTTTTAAAACAAAATCTCTTCAGTAACTGATCCTTCGGAAGCTGCTCTCCTAGGAAGAACCTTGAGTGCCTCTTGCAATTTTTCAGCACTACCAGTTCGGAGCTTGATGCCACCACTTATTTATAACTTACTTAAACTTATTGACTATGCCCGACAACCAGTTCTTAGTTTCTTGTTGTCGCATACAATAATTCATCTTCCGAGATGGAAGTTGAATCGACGAAATTCAGACTCGACGCCTCCTTCCTCCAGCTGGTCGACAAAGCTGATGGTGCTTCACCTCCTCACCTCCTCCTTAATCAACTGAATGGACAGATATCCGACGGGGATAACTGCCACCCTACATCCTCCATCACGCATCCTCCATCCAGCAAGTGCGTGGATGATAATACTAGAGTAGCCCTCTTTACCACAGGCGTCGAGATCCTTAGTGAAGATCTAGTTTTTTTTTGTGAGACAGGCCCAGAACTAGACGTATTCCGGTCCCTCGAGGGTCCCGGAGGTCCAGCGGTATCCTTAGGCCTTATCTCAGCCTCGCTTCATCTTCCTCCACTACTACCTCTGTGCACCAGAGAACTTAGGTCTGAAAATTACAACCACATTCGTGGGTATCCTTACCCACTACCGCAATCTTTGGCTCCACAGTAAGACTGCTAACTTCCTCCTGAAGCGTTGATATTGAGATTCTGAATTTATCTACTTCCTTTTCTTGGTACCTATACTATCTATACTATTATCTGCGAGTGTGAAGCTATGATGAACGCTCGCCCTATAACCTACGTAGCAGAAGGAGATACTGATTTGGTGGCCATAATTCCAAGAATGTTTCTTGGGGAGATAACTGAAGCCGGAGTTCCCGATTTGGAAGAGCTGGATGCTGCGGCTTTTGATCGGCGAGTGAAGTACCGAAGCAGGATCAAGGAAGAGATTCGTAAGAGATTTGGAGCGGAATACCTTGGCCAGCTTGCGTTTTTCACAAGGGATCCCAGAAACACTAGAGATCCTGTCGTTGGAGAAGTTGTGCTGATCGGCAGTGATAGTCGGCAGCGACTGGACTGGCCTTTAGCAGTTGTGGAAGGATTAATCTCAGGAAAGGATGGAAGGTGCAGACTGATTCAGCTGCGCACGGCTGAAGGAAGACTAACCAGGCCTCTACAGCGTCTTTATCCATTAGAAGTCTTCAGCAATCTTAGCGAAGAGCCAAAACCTGACACGAATTTATCACATGACACAGCAGAAGATGGTCTTCCGCCAGAACCAGACATCAGTCACCAACCAGAGAAGAAATATTGTGATATGCGAACGCGTTGTGGAAGGAAAGTGCATTTACCCGTTCGTTTTCAGTAAAAGAAAATAATGTTCAGGTGGTTTTTGTGTAAAGTTTTTGATAAATATGCTCCACATCTTTCTCAAGGTGGGAGTATGTGATGGATTTTCGATGTATATTGATTTTGTTGTTGTCGACACATGTTGTTTTCGATGTCAGGTTATAGAACCTCTCTCAGTTTTTTATCATTCAGTGTTTTGTAAAAAATAAAAGCTTTGTATCTGTGACAAAAGCATTTGCGTTTAAATTTATTTGATTATTTCCTTCACCCCATTATTAAATAATACATTTGGCATCCCTTGTGGGGATAATATAAGAAGGAAAAATGTCGGAAAAGGAATTAAATAAATTTAAAAGTGAGAGAACGCAGATAAGAAGACTCTTCACAACCCAGGCGAACAAATTTGAAGAAATTATAAAGTCTGGTAAATATGACACATTTGGTGAAGAATTTTCTAAGCTAGCTGATAAAGCAGAGCGCTTATTCGAATTGGATGAACAGGTAAGATAACTTGTTTTTCTATTGAGTTAAGTGAAGCAGAAATTACACAAGAGTTTGACCAAGTAGAAACATATAGAGATAGATGGATTATGCTTGCAAATAAAAAGAATGATAAAATAAAAACAGAAGAAGAAGATGAGAAAACTAATAATTCATTAAGTTCAGAATCTGGTTCTACTGTAGGTTATAAATATTATAAGTATCCAAAATTAAAGTTTGCTTCTTATGACGGCGACATAAAGCAATGGCTTAATTTCTGGTCACAATTTAAAAAGATTCATGAAAAACCTAAGATGGATTTAGATTTAAAATTTCATTATTTAGTACTAGCAACGATCGAAGGCTCACCAGCCAGGGCGTTAATTTCTAGTTTTCCCCCGCGTGGAGAGAATTATGATAACGCCATTGAACTTATGAAACAGAGATTTGGCAGGGACGATCTGTTAATCGAGATGTACGTCAGGGAATTGTTATCTTTAGTCTCGCAAAACGCTTGCAGTTAGATTAATTCGTTAACTTCACTTTTTGACCGATTGCAAACACAATTTAGAGCTCTGTCTACCCTAGGTGTGACAACCGAAAAGTACGCATGCATGTTACTCCCTCTGGTTAAATCCTCACTTCCAGAAGATATTTTGAGAGAGTGGGAAAGAAAGAGAGTGAGGGATAATGCTGAGGACCCTATTAATGAATTGTTGGAATTTCTACGAAATGAGGTAGAAAGTGAAGAAAGAATAACTCTGGCAAAAACTAGTTTAACTAATGAAAGTAAACCTACCTCTAAAGAAAAGAAGAAAAATCTGATTAAAGAAAATAAATCTAATATATCGACTGCGACTGATTTAATAAACGTAAAGTCTCAGTCAAAAAAGTTGTGTATATTAGGGTTGGAACATCGAAAGGAAAATATAGATATTCGATATTTTGATATCCACTGATAATCGCCAGAAAAATATCGATATATCGAAAGGAAATGGATGAAAAAGCAAAGAAAGTGCATCAAATGAGTATAATTTTAAACAGTGAAGAAGGTTATGAAATAATATAATGATTATTTATAAATCAATATTTTTATTAGCTAATAATCATTATAAAAAAAGATAGAAAAGAATTATACTACAAAGAAAAAAAAATGTTATAACAAATTTTTATTTTGAAGACTTTTAGCCATATTCGATATATTGTAGTCTTCTAGAAGTTTTTCAATAATAAAACCTTTAAACTTCTCAAATTTTTATTTATCTTATTAACTCTTCCGACTATATTGTGCATTCTCAAAAGAATCATCTAAAAGCATGTAGTTTATTTGATATGCATCTGAGTACAATCATCATCCATATAAATCATCAATTTTTTTTTATATAGGATTAATCAACATTATTTGTGTGTAAATATTATCTACTAATTATAGTTTGGTAATTAAATATTGTTTATTGTTATATTTAATGGTAAAACTTCAGAATGGTAACCCCAACATGGAGGACATCTAGATTTTTTAGGACCTGGCTGATCTTAAAAATCTAGACCTCCGCCATTTTGGGGTTACGATTCTGGAGTTTTACCGAATAAAGGAAATTGTTCAAATGAAATACACTACAATCTTGATAATTCGTATGGTCAAGGGTTCGAAAGGTAAATATGAATTATCCAGATATCCAAATTATCGAGATTTCCAATAATCGGCGGTAAAAAATAGGAAATAAAATAAATACATGGAAATACAAACGATATAGTTAGATCAACAAAAAAATTCGGTTATTCTCTGGTGCAATCCTTGATGACGGATCTCATCAATGGCTTCGTTAAGCGTGTTCAGAGCAGAAAACACGTTTACACAAATATCCGATTTTGCTAAGAAATGGCACACGTTGTAGATGCATTGTTTCGCCATTTTATAACTAATCGTCGGCACATCAATTTCTTCATCTCCTTTCTGTACGGTGTCAAAATTTCCTCGTCAGTTAGGATCCAAGCTACTGCTAAACCTTCATCAAAATAGGCGAAATCTCGAAAAGTGATGGGAGTTCTTAATTTTGAGGTAGGTGATTCCTATCCTTGATGCTTTATAAGAGTTGCATCACTACTTCATTGTGTTAAATGTCTAAAATCGTTTAATCAGGGCCAAGTTTAGAGATTGCAGCTTAAAGGTTGTGCTGGCAAGCAAAAACAGAAGATAAACATCGCTGAGTGATGTGGTACTGCTGTGGGCTGTACAATTATCAATAAACAGTTGAAAATTTTCGCTGTTTTTTATTCCATATCTGTACCCATTCGTTGAAAATTTCACTTATGATACATGCTTTTGTGTTTGCTCGATAGGCATTCGGTAAAGTTTTTGTTCATAAAGCACAATGGATTCGCCAATTTGCCAGTCATGAGCGAACTTAATTTTTCAGATCAATCTATGTTGTCGGCTAACAGTATGGTTACAGGTTTTTTTACAATTTTATTTAAAGAGAATTGTATAGAAAAAAAAAAGCGTAAACCGATCTTAATTCATAGAAGTGATTCCTCTCTCACACTCACTTCTCCTCTTGAAAAGATTAGGAGTTAACCAAATTTTTTATTTGGAAATTCGAATTATAAGGCTTTTACATTAATTGGCAGACAAAATTAAATACGAATTATCGGGGGAACCGGATTGCAGTGTTTCTATACGAAATAAAGGGAGAGTTTCAAGAGACCAGAAAATCTATATAAATTACTGGAATATGAATTGCTGAGATTCGACTGTAATATAGTTTTGCATATGGTGTGATCGATATATCGTTGTAAAATATCGATATATCGGATGTTAAGATAACGATATAATAATATATCGGTTTTTCAACTCCGATATATCGATATATCGCGTGTCGATATTCCAACCCTAGTGTATAATATTCTGTGAAGGCAGACAACATCAGAGTGAGAATTGTTTTAAGGCACATGCATTTAGTTTGCCAGAATTACAAGAGATCATTAAAGCAAAGGGTCACTGTTTCAAATGTCTAAGAAAAGGACACTCAGCCGCAAAATGCAAAACTATGCTAAAATGTATCATTTGTGGAAGTAAACATTTGCCAATATTATGTCTGAATCGTAAAAAACCTGTAAATAACTTGCCCATTAATGAAGGCGTAGAACAAATTGAACATGTTGAAGAAAATTTAGCTTACACTAACTTTTGTAGTATTTTAATGCAAACCCTTCATGTAACTTTGAAAGGTAAAGTTGAAGAAAATGTTAGAATCCTAATAGATACCGGGTCACAACCGTCTTATATTACAAAAAATATGGCTTATAAATTAGGATAACCAGAAATTCGACAAGAAACTCTTGTGCATGCTTTATTTGGGTGCGTTAATTCTGAAAATAAAAAGCACTCATGCGATAAAGTTAGAGTTTGGAGTACTGATAAAAATTATGGGTGTGGTTTTGAGGTTTTAGATTCAGAAGTGATTTGTCATTCCGTTCCTGTAGTACATAGTTGTCCCTGGATTCATGAATTAAGAGATAGAGGAATTATATTATCTGATATGTCCGAAGGGCCAATAGATCTGTTAATCGGAGCCGATGTTGCAGGTAAACTTATGACAGGACAGAAAGTAGATTTAAAATCTGGTTTAGTTGCTCTTGAGACAAAACTAGGCTGGACTATCATGGGTAAAACCTCAGAAAATGACCATGAATTAATTAATAATAGCGTTTTCAATGTGACTATGAATTTATTTTTCACTGATGAGTCAATCCTTCAATTATGGAGTTTAGATACAATTGGTAAAGGTGAGCCGGCGCAAACAAAAACTAAAAGTTTTATCATCAGCCGCTAGAAAACGTTTTTTAGAAACTACCTATATTCTACCCGATGGTCGATATGAAATTAGCTTGCCATGGATAGAGGGGCATCCGCCGTTGCCTACAAATTATGAATTAGCCCATAAAAGATTAGTTAAAACCGTCAAAAAAGTTGAAACCGTGGGCAAATTTAGTGCTTATTCAGAAGTATTTGCTGAGTGGTTACAAGATAATATTATTGAAGAAGTACCCATTGAAAACTGGAATGTTGGACATTATTTGCCGCATCGTCCAGTGTTTAAAGAAAATAGCACAACCAAAATCCGTCCAGTATTTGACGCTTCAGCTCATGGAAAAGGTCAACCTTCATTAAATCAATGTGTAGAAAACGGTCAAAACTTAATTAAATTAATACCGTCCATTCTACTTCGTTTTAGACTACAAAAAAAAATAGGAGTAGTAGCAAGCATCAAGAAGGCGTTCTTGTAGATATCCGTTCGCTAAGAATATAGGGATTTTTTACGGTTTCTAAATATTGCTTCTGATGGAAAAACACAAAAATATCGGCACACGCGAGTCGTATTTGATGTTGCAAGTAGCCCATTTCTCTTATGGGCAGTGATGGATTTTCATCTGGAGCAGTGTGAGGAAAGAGCAAGAAATGGAAATGCCTGTTATCATGAGAACATCGTCAGTCAATTAAGAAGATCGTTATACGTTGACAGTTGTGTAACGTCTGTTGTTGCTGAACAGAAGTTACAAGAGTTCGTAGAACAATCCACATCCATTCTCATGGAAGCAAGATTTGAGCTAGAAGGGTAGGAGTGAACAGACCCATTATTCGCTCAAATTTATCACCACACAGTAGTACTTGGATTAACTTGGGATCGAAAGAGCGACGAATTGAGATTGAATTCTAATCCCATACAAGTTTCAGAACGTGTGACTCGAAGGAGTTTACTCTCTGCAGCACAAAAATTGTTTGATCCAATAGGTTTCTGCACACCTGCAACGTTGATACCTAAATTATTTATAAAAGAAACCTGGGTGAAAGGTGGAGATTGGGATGAAGTAATCAAGAATAAGTTTTTGAAATTGATGGAAGAAGTAGTTTCTAAAGGAAATTGAAATTGATAGATGGTTCTAAACCAGTAGGAAGCGATAATGCTAACCTTACACTTCACGTTCTGTGATGCCTCTCAACTGGCTTATGCGGCCGTTGTATTTTTGCGAGTTGAAATCGAAGACAAGGTATATATTAACCAGTAGAGGCGAAGTCGAGAGTGTCGCAAATTCGTAGAGTGACTATTCCACAATTGGAGTTACTAGCTGCAACAATAGGCGCCAGAATGGGGCATCGAATTTTCGAAGAGATGCATGATACACCTGTGTTTTATTGGAGTGACTCTTAGACAACTTTAGCGTGGATCAAGAGAGAAGAACCTTGGGGTGTCTTCGTATTCAATCGCGGCTCTGAAATAAGAAAATTGACTGCTAGGGAAACGTGGCATCACGTACCTGGAAAGAAGAATCCTGCTGACCTATTAAGTAGAGGATGTAGTCCAAGAACTTTATTACTTTACAAATGGTGGGAGGGCCCAGAATGGTTAAGATCATCAAGAGAAGGCTGGGCAAACGTTGATAAGCAACCTGACGAACACGAGATCATGTCAGAAATAAAGAAGAAAGCAGTGGCAATGTACCTGACTTAGATCATTGTTTTACCAACATTTTTTCAAGGTATTTTTCAAGCTATACCAAAATGGTGCGTCAAGTCGCCTGGGTGTATCGTTTTATCATGAAGACGTCTGAGAACGTAAGACCTAATTTCTCCCGTGAAAACTTGCATGGTAAATTAAGCAAGGTGGAATGTTCTGAAGATGATAAATACCTGTTGAAAAGAAATCAGCAGGAGACATTTTCAGAGGTAGAGGACAAACTCATTACAAGATTGAAGCCTCAATTAGATTACAATGGTCTTATTCGTATAAGAACGAAAATTTGGGCCAGAAAGGATACGGCTGACTTCAGAGCACCTATAATATTATTGGAAAACCATGTCATTGTGGAACGTTTAATCTACGAAACCCATATGAGAAACTCTCATGTTGTGGGTCAAACGCTTCTCAACCTACTTCGGAAAAAGTTTTGGATAATTAGAGGAAGACAAGCTGTTCGTAGAGTTGTAATTAAGTGTAAACGTTGTCTTAGATTCTCAGCAAGGAAATTGGAGTATGTACCGCCTCCTCTACCAGAAGATAGAGTCAGAGATGCACACATTTTCGAGGTAATTGGAATCGATCTAGCCGGCCCATTGTACATGCGTGATGGAGACAAGGTATGGGTCACATTATTTACTTGCACCATGATAGCCGTACATTTAGATATCGTTTCATCATTATCAACAGAAAATTTTCTATTACTCCTTCGTCGATTTATCGCGAGAAGGGGACGTCCTGCGATCATCTACACGGACAATGGAACCAACTTTAAGGGTAGCAGTAATACCTTACAAGGTGTTGATTGGCAGAAGATTACAGCGTGTGGTACTGTTACACCAATAGAATAGCGTTTAACCCACCTTCTGCTCCATGGTAGGGTTGTTTCTTCGAACGATTGATAGGGATGATGAAGGTGCTCTTAAGGAAGAATTTAGGCAGAGCCTGCTTGAAGAAAGAAGAATTATATACTATTATCTGCGAGTGTGAGGCTATGATGAACGCTCGCCCTATAACCTACGTAGCAGGAGATACTGATTTGGTAGCCATAACTCCAAGAATGTTTCTTGGGGAGATAACTGAAGCCGGAGTTCTCGATTTGGAATAGCTGGATGCTGCGGCTTTTGATCGGCGAGTGAAGTACCGAAGCAGGATCAAGGAAGAGATTCGTAAGAGATTTGGAGCGGAATACCTTGGCCAGCTTGCGTGTTTCACTAGGGATCCTAGAAACACTAGAGATCCTGTCGTTGGAGAAGTTGTGCTGATCGGCAGTGATAGTCGGCAGCGACTGGACTGGCCTTTAGCGGTTGTGGAAGGATTGATCTCAGGAAAGGATGGAAGGTACAGATTGATTCAGCTGCGCACGGCTGAAGAAAGACTAACCAGGTCTCTACAGCGTCTTTATCCATTAGAAGCCTCAGCAATCTTAGCGAAGAGCCAAAACCTGACACGAATTTATCACATGACACAGCAGAAGATGGTCTTCCGCCAGAATTAGACATTAGTCACCAACCAGAGAAGAAATATTGTGATATGCGAACGCGTTGTGGATGCAAAGTGCATTTACCCGTTCGGTTAGTTAACAAATGCCATTGACCCAGGAAGTATTTGTTATTAAATAAGGTTTACAACCCAGGAAGTTATTATTATCCTTCCTGGTTATCAGCATTGAAACAAGTTCTGTTTCCTTAATCATCCCTTCTCCTATTGTATGTATAAAAGCCTATCTGAAAGAGACAGATCAACCAGTATCACAATGTAATAACTAGTATCTAGAATGAAGTATTAGAATAAGTATTTAGAATGTAGTCTTAGAATCAGTATCAGAATGTTAATTAGAATGTAAGAACTAGTATAGGATTAGTATTAGAATGTAGTATTAAAATGTAAGGTAGAATAAAATAATGTGACACTCTCACTATGTTTAGCTTTAACTCTAGTTGTAATATCTTTAGAGTCTATCTGTCAATCAGTGGCTCATTATTTATATCATGTAACTTGGACCTCTCTATCTAATAAAGTAATTTCTAAGGCTTACACTCATCGACTTTGTTAACTGGCGCTCAAACAGGACAGCATCCACCTACATTTCACCTGTAGCTCTGATCGTTGTTTCAGAAGAACCTTGAAGGACTTACCAATTCTGCTCTCAGGTTTTATTTGCAAGTCGGCCCACTTATCTAAGGTACCCTTGCTTCAAGTTCTACACTTTGGACGGACCCACTGACATCAAGTACCTGGCAGAAGAAATCGATAACTGCACAGCACCCATCTACATCACCTGTAGCTCTGATCGCTGTTCAGATGAACTTTGAAGGACTTGCAAATTCTCCACTGCTCTCAGGTTTTATTTGCAAGTCGGCCCACTTATCTAAGATACCCTAGCTTCAAGTTCTACACTTCGGACAGACCCACTGATCTGTCAGGTTGACATCTCAGGTAGCTGTCTACTTCTCTGCTGGATCCACTGACCAGGTGTCCAGAAGAAGATAACAGATCGATGAGTCCTGAGTTAAAGATTTTACTTTATTTTTTAGTTGCAAGAATTACATTTTTGTTTAGTTTAAATAAATTTCTAAATGGTATAAAAGATTTAATAAGAAAGCAACTTGAATAATTTATTATAAAAGAATTAATGCTTTTGAAATGAAGGTAATTTGCTAAATGAAGCATTTATTGTGATTTATGTTAATTTGCTAAATGATATCGTAAAAGATTGAAAGTTTTGAAAAACGAGTAATTTGCTATTTGAATAGAATTAAGAATAAGTAAGCGAATAATTAATTGTAAGAATATATAATTTATGAATAATTAGTTATGGGGTTAGATTTAATTAAATAAAGAAATAAAAATTATTTATTTATAGTAACATTATTTGAAAATTAATAATTTACCTTCATGATACAAGACCTTACCAGAGTTTTAAAGAATTAATTTTTTATTTATTTATTTATTTTTTTTTAGTTAATGAGAAAAGGGTTAGAAAATATCCCTAAATAGTAAATAATAAGGTTAAACGAGTTTTTATTTTTAATGTAAATTTAATTTTTAATGTAATTTTTATAGATCTGGTTTTTAATAATAATATTCCACATATTGGTTTAAAATCATAAATTTGCCATGAGAAATCAGTTAGCACCAAAGAGCATCCCAATAATAACATCTAGAGAAACGATGGACCAATTAATTTTTGTTTTTTATCCTGGTTGGATTTTCTATAAGTAATTATAGAATAATTACCTTCAACTGTAGTAGACGTCGGTCCTCTATACATCCCTAAAGTGGGATTGTTACTTAACAATTTTTTGTAAAAGAGAAAAATCCTTAATGTGGAGTAGCAGTAGAGCCTCCCTGTATCCCTGAGATGGGATTAATATTTTTCAATGGTAAGAAGATAAAAAAAAAAAATCTTCTCTATGCGCCCAGAGTACTGAGGTTGTATTTAAATTGGTCCAAACGGTTAAAGGTTAAAATCCTATAATTTTAATAGGGCTCAATGAGTAGTTATTAACTCTGTGCACCATGGCAGGCAAAACCAACTCTTTTTATTGACCAAATAATAATTGTTGAGAATTACTAACCAATGCAAGTAGCTCACCAGTCCAGATGACATAATGTTTTAATTGATCAGCAGTCTATATAGACGACCTGGTTTGTTGCAAGCATTTTCCGACAGCATTAAATTACGGAGTACCATCCATTTAATTAACAATATCAGAATGAATATGATAAATATATATAACCAGGAGAATAGGATAAGACAAAAATTAAAAAAGGGATTTGCCTTTTAAATCTTAAAAAAGGATAAAAATTAAATCTTTAGTATTAAACAATTAAATATTTGAGGACTAGTGTCTTTTTAATATGATTAGGTAAATAAATAAGTAATTAGAATAGCATATAATGTAAATGAACGTCTACATTTTAATCTCATTTCTAATCAAAATTTAATGTTTTATTAATGAAACATAAACATATCAAAAATGGAAAAAGATTTAGTTAGCTTAAATTATTTGTAGTTTATAATTATTGATAAGTAAAATGTTTAAGTGTTGTATATCCTTATAAAAAATGTATTACTATAATTACATTATTATTATTTCAATTCTATTATTCTATTTCTATATAAGTGATTTTATATAAATGGATAATGTAAATTTCAGTAATTTATGACTTATATGTTGGATATTAGAAAGTATCAAGTTTATTTAAATGTATGTAATTATCTTAATTAGTTTAATCACCTTTTAATTCCACCATCATTATAAATTTATCGTAAATATGTTTTCTTAAAGTCCCTTTAAGTAAATAGAAAATGTAAATAATGTTTGATATTTTATGGTATTGATATTCTTGTATTAGTCAGATAGGTTTTAATACTAAAAATCCCATTCCGAATATCCACAATACTTTGATCCAAGAACCACTTCCTACCTAAATACCTACTTAATACTTAAAAAAAAAAAAAGCTCAAGATAGTTCACTTTTTTTGGTACAACTACAGAGGAGCGGCGCACTATCGGAAGAGTCTAGAGACTGAATCGAGTGTCGTTTCACTAGCGATCTCTGGGTCCATTCTTGTTAACTGCGTGCCTCTTTTTTTCAGCACTTTCTTATAAATTGGTTTTATGCTCACCGCTTAAAGCTGTTTCACAGTTTGCAAATTGATTCTTATTTGGATATAACTGTTTGTTGTTTTTTTAAAGAAAAAAGTTACTTTTTATTGTAATGTACATAACATCTTCCCCTTTTTCACATAAGAATATAAGTATTTCACTTATTTTTATACAATTAAATAATAATTAATCAAGTAATGTTTTTTTTTAAATGATCTTCATAATTCAAGGCCATGATTAAAAACCATTTGTAATAATTAATTTCATTAATTTAGTTCTAATTTAATTATCTAAAAATAAGATAAATAAATATGTTCATAATTAAAAACCATAAAATTACCACTTTACTATCGCAATTGAATTTTTTAAATAATTAATATAATTTTCTACTAAAATAAATACTGTTAATATTATCCATTATGATTATAAATTATTAAATTCATAATTAAAAAACATGAAACTACCCATTAACTGTCATAAATAGGAGCAAACTAGAATCTAACAAAATTAAATCACAATGTGTGTAGCAACTCGGAATAAAATTTGTGTGACGTAACAAAGCGGGGTAAAATATTTTTTTTAGGAAGAGACAAAGTTGATATTCGTTTTTTGCACCTTCCAAAACTACTAAATACGAATTTTCATAGCAATCGAAAAATTGCTTGTAAAAACAGAGCTTTAAGCGGTGAGCATAAAACAAAAATTATAAGAAAGTGTGAAAAAAGGATGTACATAGTTAACAAGAATGGACCCAGAGATCGCTAGTGAGACGACATTCGATTCAGTCCCTAGACTCTTCTAATAGTGCGCCGCTCCTCTGTAGTTGTACCTAATTTTCTACTAAAATAAATACTGTTAATATTATCCATTATGATTATAAATGATTAAATTCATAATTAAAAAAGTGTGAAAAAAGGATGTACGTAGTTAACAAGAATGGACCCAGAGATCGCTAGTGAGACGACACTCGATTCAGTCCCTAGACTCTTCTAATAGTGCGCCGCTCCTCTGTAGTTGTACCCCAAACGAGGAAGTTATTGTTATCCTTCCTGGTTATCAGCATTAAAACAAGTTCTATTTCCTTAATCATCCCTTCCCCTATTGTATGTATAAAAGCCTATCTGAAAGGGACAGATCAACCAGTATCACAATGTAGTAACCAGTATCTAGAATATAGTATTAGAATAAGTATTTAGAATGTAGGACTAGAATAAGAATCAGTCTTAGAATGTAGTCTTAGAATCAGTATCAGAATGTTAATTAGAATGTAAGAACTAGTATAGGATTAGTATTAGAATGTAAGGTAGAATAAGTTATGTGAGACACTCTCACTATGTTTAGCTTTATGTCTAGTTGTAATATCTTTAGAGTCTATCTGTCAATCAGTGGCTCATTGTTTATATCATGTAACTTGTACCTGCTTAATAAAGTTATTTTTAAGACTTGCGATCATCGACTTTGTTAACTGTTTTCAGTGAAAGAAAAGAATGTTTTGTATAATGTTTTTGAGAAATATGCTCCACATCTTTCTCAAGGTGGGAGTATGTGATGGATTTTCGATGTATATCGATTTTTTGGTAATGTTGTTTTTGATGTCAGGTTATAGAACTTCTCCCAGTTTTTTATCATTCAGTTTATTGTAAAAAATAAAAGTTTTGTATCAGTTACAAAAGCGTTTGCGTTTAAATTTATTTGATTATTTCCTTCACCCCATTATTAATTACAGTATTTATTAACATTTAATGTTTTTTATAGAAACTATGATATGTATTGTTATTACGGTAATAAACATTGGACCGGAAAGTGCTCTGATCTAGTCAGAAAAGATATATAATTGTTAAAATTCTCAGTGTAAAGATTACCCAGCGGCCCATGTGTAAGTAGTATCTATAGAGGGGCCTTACACTGGCGGAATCAGAGCATCCTGGGGTCTAAATAGTACTGTACTTTGTCAGGCTAGATGCCAGCATTCTCATTTTTCTTCCTACATTTTATCACCTTTCCCCTGTGGAGTTCGGTCTGATCACCAGCTCTCATCCTACCTTTTCCGTCTCTCTTCTGTGTGAAGTTCGGTCTGATCACCAATTCCCCCTTCCTACCGCCTTTTCTCTGTGGAGTTCGGTCTGATCACCATTTCCCATCCAACCTCTTTTTCCTAGTGGAGTTCGATCTGATTACCAGTTCCCTTCCTACCTCGTATTTCTAAGATGGTCCGGCTTGACCTCCGATACCCAGATACCTCTTCCTACAGTAGTCGGGTAGAACACCAATACTATTGGATATCAGAAACTATCAAAGAAACCTAAGCTAGTCGGAAAACTGTTCCTCTCACTTCTCTAACACCTCAGCAGTGCGCCGTGTATGATTTGAAGGCTGAGTCCTCGTTATACTAAGATACTGTCCATTAGTGGAGATTACACAGTATAACCCGGCAGTGTATGTACAGGAAAGGAGGTGCGAAAAATAGATCAGACATGGTTCACACAGAACAAATGGCACTTCAACTGGCATTACCGCCTTCTCTCTTTACTTCCTCAGAAGTTTCTCATAAAATTAAAAAAAATTCCAAATGGAAAGTCTCTGGACATGAACACAAGATTTCTCCAAGAAATGCCTGACAATCTATAATCTCACATTTTGCAACGCTATAAAGGTATAGGAAACGACGGTTTCCGCAGACCAGCATAGTAAAATGCTTAGATTTGACAATGATAAACGGATGTCACGAGGACCCCATTTTAAAGATTCGTAAATTTCTTTGAACAACTAACTTGAATTATCTGAATACTAATATCGTTTGAATTACCGAAGACTACTAAGAAGTTGGACGATGATACGCTTAATAAATTAATTATCTAAAATAAAGTCAAGAGGAGATATCAAGAAACCAAAGGTACTTCACGTGTTATCATGCCCGACATGTTACTGTTCTATTTTTATGTAATTCAGCACATTTTTTTTTTTTTTCTTCATCCTTAAGACAGGTTTGAATTTACAAATAAAGATAATGAAAAAAGAGATATTCCATTATCACAGTATTTCTTTCTGCCGATTGCAAAGGTAAACTTTGTGGATTAAAATTTATTACATCATAAACAAGAAAGTGAATTACTGACACGGATGTATACAGATGTATTCCTTCGGATTAAAAAAAATGTCGGACATTCTACAAAAATTCGATTCAATTTTTGTGGCCAGACAGTGTTTATAGGTTGGAGCTTCAAGACCTCTCAGGACGTAGCCGTGATAAATTTTGCAGTGCCCTATGCGGTGTCTACAGAGAATGAATTCTTCTCTTTTAAAACTGCTGCAGTTTGTGTTCCATTTAATGAATGTTTGTCTAATTTTATTATTATAACTATTTTTCTGAGAATGTCTATTACTATTATTATAAGACGGGAGAGACTGACCATGAGAGCTCCTAAAGGATTAACATTATAATCAGTTGACATCCGCATGATGGTATAGAAGTATCAATCTAAATAGGAATTGATAAATTATTTGCCACTTCTATAAATTTGTTTTATTGAAAACTAGTTTCGAATGTTATGCATTCATCCTCAGTTCTAAAAACACACAAAAATAAACAATTCAAAATATGGTTTGGCATTATTATACATATTAAATTAGATGTAATATAAATCAGTATTATAAAACATTTATGAATTATGAATGTAATTAAGACAAGAAATCAAATACATGTTGCTTGGTGAGTACCAAACCAAGCAACATGTATTTAATTTCTTGTCTTAATTAAATTCATAATTCATAAATGTTTTATAATACTGATTTATATTACATCTAATTTAATATGTATAATAATGCCAAACCATATTTTGAATTGCTTATTTTTGTGGGTTTTTAGAACTGAGAATGAATGCATAACATTCGAAACTGGTTTTCAATAAAACAAATTTATAGAAGTGGCAAATAATTTATCTATCTCTGATTAACATTATAATCCAAATTACGTTAATTTTATGGAATGATTTAATAAACACAGTTTTCGAAATGCATTTATTAGAAAATGTGATACAACTAACGAGTGTTGACGATAACAAGCCTAACAATGCCACAGCAAAGGCATTGTACCAGAAGTAATCAACTAGATCATAATTCACAGAAAAGAATATTTGGAAATCAGAAAATCATTGAAGAAGAAAATTGAACGAAACGTGTCTTACTTCCTATAAATAAATAACGTAGTTTTTGACTGCATAATATTTAAAATATAAAAGTTTCTTCCACCAAATGGATGCTTAATGCTTAGTCTACATTACCTCTTTGGTTGGATAATATTAACTTATCGAAAATTTTTACCTTCCTCACGTGTCTGGGAGTTCAACTTTGTTGGGTTAATGTTATTAGCACCATAATTGTGGATATTTTTGTTTATTAAATTTTAACTGTGTTAAATATGAAGTACAAAAAGTTAAAAGGAGGCGATGTATCCAATGTCACATCATTCCATGTGAAGGGTAAAAAACGGGAACTAGAAACACAAGAAATTGAAAAACTTTATTCTAAATATGATAAGGTAAGGTTTTTTTTTTTTTAAACTACTCTCTTATTTCTTACTCATAGTGGATAAAGTATTAGGTTCTTAACACCTCAGGCCAGGTTTAGGCCTTTTAATGTAAGCTGCCAGACAATCTTATCAATATATTTTTGACTAGAAAAATACATGGACATGTATCTCACCAATGTTCAGAATAATGATTCATAAAATATAAAGGGTTGACATTAAAAATTTTGTTATATTAGCCTGAATATGCTAAATTCCGGCAACCAATAGACTGTTCTTTTATTAGTAACTTATAAGTACTGCTTTACCACATATATAATATATCCACACTGCTGGTCAAAAGTTTAGAACCACCTCAATTTTTTTAAAGAATTTGATTCATTGTGGAAAAACTAAAATTAGGGATTGATAAATTATTTTCCACTTCTATAATTTTGTTTTATTGAAAACTGGTTTTGAATGTTATACATTCATCTTCAGTTCTAAAACACACAAAAATTCAAAAATAAGCAATTCAGAATATAGTTCGGTATTATTATACATATTAAATTAGATGTAATATAAATCAGTATTATAAAACATTTATGAATTATGAATCCAATCTCATTGAGATGAATTCTCTACCTCCCTGACTACATGGCCTACCAAAAATACACAAACCGGAATTTCCCTTAAGACCAGTCGTTACTTACATCAATACCTGATCTATAAATTAGCCCTTTATTTGAACAATTTATTCAAAACCAGAATCCCATTTTACCCACAGCACACGGTAAAAAACTGTATAGCGTTAGTCAACAAAATTATTGAAATTCCGGATAATGCGAAATTAATATCATTCGACGTCACAAATCTTTTCAAAAGTATCCCACCTCTAGAAACAACAGAAGTTTTAGAACAGTTAATCTTCCAATCGAATCCATCACCGCTAGAAAAACTAGATCTTTACAATTTGATGTCTATTTGCATAAGCCATAATTATTTTCAGTTTGATGGAAAATTCTTCAAATAGGAAGAAGACTTACCGATGGGCTCCCCTCTCTCATTCCTGGCAGATTTATTTATGGAAAATTCTTGACCCAAACAATTCTCAACAAGCTCAACATATATACTGGTATCGGTATGTAGATGACATTATATGCCTATGTTCTGGTACGACAAGACAAATAAATAATTTCTTAAAGGAGATAAACAAAATTCACCCCTTGATTAAATTAACAGTAGAACTGGATTTAGAAATCCCAGTAAAAAATAAACATCATGAATTTGGAATTTCCGGAAACCTACCCACACAGATGTCATTATAAACAATGAAGCTAGGAGACCGAAGGCACATAAACTCGCAGTCTTTCATATCATGACTTACGGTCTTTTGAATGTTCCATTAAATGAAAAGAATCATAATAAAGAAATTGAAATAATATATTCCATAGCAAAAAATAACGGGTACAATAAAACCACTATCAATCATATTTTTAAAAAACAAAGACAATTAATGATATCTATTCAACAACCCCCGAAGATAGGCCCATCCCGAAACATTATGTTTTGATTCTATATTACGGCCCTATATCCACCAAAATCGGAAATGAATTGAACAAACTAGGATTAAATCCTGCAATTAAAATAGAAAAAACTATCTTCATATTTCTCTTCTCCTAAAAACAAAACCCTTTCCAAAAAAGCGGAGTATACAAACTAAATTGTAATGATTGTGCAACCAAATACACGGGAAAAAGTGGAAGATCGCTAAATCAGAGATTAAAGGAACATATACGTGCATATAATAATAAGACAGAGAATTCCAACTTTTCAATTCATTTATATAAAAAAAACATAAATTCATCAAAAATAGAAAAACTATCTTCATATTTCTCTTTTCCTAAAGACAAAATAGACCTTTTCCAAAAAAGCGGAGTATACAAACTAACTTGTAATGATTGTGCAGCCAAATACACGGTAAAAAGTGGAAGACCACTAAATCAGAGATTAAAGGAACATATATGTGCATATAATAATAAGACAGAGAATTCCAACTTTGCAATTCTGAAAACATCCTCAAATTAAATATATATGAAGCACTTGAAATAATAAAATCCTTCAAATCCAATCCAGATTTTTGCTTAAATGACCAAATCTCCAATAGTCCAATCTTAAATTTATTCCCATCTATAACAGAAAAACCAATTACTCACTGGGATTAAACCTTTTACCTATAAACATCCCACCTTTCTTTCATTGTTCAGTTCAGTGCAAGAAGAAACAAGTACAAACTTTTCTGTTTGATATAATCCATTTAAACCTTGGTGAGTACCAGCATGTATTTGATTTCTTGTCTAAATTAAATTCATAATTGTTTTATAATACTGATTTATATTACATCTGTCTTAATATGTATATTAATACCAAACTATATTTTCAATTACTTATTTTTAAATATTTGTGTGTTTTTAGAACTAAAGATGAATGTATGACATTCGAAACTAGTTTTCAATAAAACAAAATTATAGAAGTGGTAAATAATTTATCAATCCCTAATTAGATTGATCATTATATACCATTATGTGGATGTCAACTGAAAACTAAAATTTTATTTTCAAATAAAACTTAAATGCTGCTAAAGCACTTAAAATAATACAATTTTAGAGGAATGCATTAAAAAAAAAAATTATCTTCTTTTTTCATCAAAAAATTCTTTATTTTTCAAGATGGCTTTGACCCCTCATGGCATTCTTTTAATGAGTTTATCTAACTTTTCAATATGGCATATTATTTCATGAACTTTTCAGAAGCTCCCAAAGGTTTTTTTGTGAAGTTGAAGCGTGGTCCCGGACCTTCCTATTAAACTCTTCCCTAAGCAGCTCGATCAGATAGAGGTCTAGAGGCCTGAGCTATTTTTTTTTTTTTTTTACTCCTTATCAAGCATTGCTGACATACAGAGTTTTTAGCAGCTGCATGGTGCGCTATGGGCTGAATTATGCTCATTCCACTGCAGCCAATAATTAAATCTTTATTTATTCTTTCTGATCTGTTCCAGTCCTGGACTGCTGCTTTTCTTCCTCAGATGGTAGCTCGCTGGTGTCAAGTGGTCCAAGCCCTTGCTAGATTGAAATGCATTGGGTTCACCCGTATACGTATACCTTGAAGGAGAAGTAGTTCTCTTCCTCCATCAGACAGGGGTAATCCGACTGGGCGAGGGCCAAGATCACGGTATTTCTGGACAACCTGGTTCGGTGTCCCTCAACTGCACTGGTTCAGTGCAAGACACTATGGACATATTCAAGTCTTGGGGTCTCCACAGGTGATGCACCAGAGGTCAATATCTTTCCTATGTTCAAATATCTTCCCCCGAAAATCTCCGTGTTCTGTAAGAATCTGCAGACCCACTGAGCTGTCCAAGTTATGTTTTTCAAAATGCCTTCATCTCCTTTATGTTATAAACATCCTTGACAAGATCCGTGCTTTTCAGTTGGAATTACACACTGAGGAATACATTTTTCTGATGGTATGCGTTAAATCATGCCGTTAAACCTCAAACTCATAAACCACTATCCTTTTATTATCCAGGGATAATAATTTGCTAAATAAAAATAATTAACTTTATCTAAGCGACTTCATTTTTTCCAAATTGAGCATCTTCAACACTCGGTTTGTAAAAAAAAAAAAAAGAAAGCCTAGACCAAATGGGACTGGCGTTTCCATGTTTTTCGGCAGGCATTATGAGTTGAAATTTGCTGACAAGAGAATTAGCAAGTAAGATTAGGGCATATTTTCAGGCAATACCTTCTAGAGGACTTCTAAAGCTGTGAAGCCACCTTGGGGATTTTCTCGATGAAGGTGAAGAAGAAATATATCTGAAAAAAACATTTTTTGAAAAGTGAGGGGAATTAGTAACATATTTGTGTAACAAAGTTTTCATAGTTTATTTTATAATTGGTTATTTGTTCTGTCTATATTTAATGATGATGATATTTGTTTTTTTTTTACAATAAAACTCCAATCCAAAAGTAAATTTTATTATTATAAAACTTGAAGTTTGTGTAAATAAAAATAAAAAATATTACCCCATCATTGCAATTTAGCTTCATTTGTAATTTTATTTGTAAAATCAAAATTTGTAATTTACTTCATTTTGCTGAAAACAAAATAAAGTCTCTTCGTCTTATTTGCGAAACGTTACCTACATTCGCCCTCCTATCAGTGCTTCCTTTCCTGGTATAATATAAATAACAAGTGTTCATGAATTTTTGACCAACAGTGTATACCTATACAACCATGCCTCAGCCCACTGGTAAAGTTAGCAGTTCTATCAAAACCATAAGTTGCCCTCATGACAGTGACAATTCGATATTTTTTCAATTATATCAATTTTAATTTTATTAATAAATTGAATATTTTTTATGAATTATGTTTTTGTTTTTTCTATTGAATTTTTTTTAATTGAAAGCTAAAATAACAATATTTCAGTTTTTAACTTTCTGTAATGTATAATTTATTTCATTTATATGTCATGTAGGTTGAAACTTCTGAGATCGAATTATTCACAGATATTCCTCTATCTGAGAGAACACAAAAAGGGCTTTGTGAAAATAACTATACAACACCAACCATTATCCAAAAAGAAAGCATCATTCTCGCCCTCAGAGGCAAAGATGTTCTTGGTGCTGCAAAAACTGGAAGTGGAAAGACTCTTGCTTTTTTGATTCCAGTAAGTTTTTTGATATTGGTGTTAATTTTGAGCTACTTTTTAAATTTATTATTTTTGCTGTATAAATTATAGTTAACAGAACTAATCCACTCATAGATTCTCTTGTGGTTATTTTATTTTTGTATTTACATATTTGGCTTACTTTTTTGCAATCAAAAACAAAACATTTGTCGTCTTATGAGAATAATTTTTTAGAGTTAATAGTGCTAAATAATGTTTTAATCCTTTTCTAGTGGTTCGTTCTTGTCTGTATTCATCCTTAAAAATCATAGAAATTCTTTTATTAAATAAAGAAAAAAATGTAAGAGATGGCAGTGGCTGAAGGCCATTAAAGGCTCTTTATTTTTGAAACTATTTAGACCTATCTTAACTTATAATTAAACAGAGATTAGACAGTATCCTAACTTGAAAATTATATTGCAGTGATTAATTTTTAAAAAAAAAGTGATTAAGTTGCGTTTTTAGCAAGGAATTTAAGTGTTATCAACAATGTGGATAGCAGCATTTTTTGACAATTTTGAGAGTATGTACAATCTCCAAAAATTTCGTTATCCAGTCCGAAGTCTGTTATACCTAGGAGGGATTGTTGTATTCAGAAAATCTGTTATGAATTAATAAGTTATGGAATTAAAATTAATTGCTTAAAATGTACATAGTTTTTTTTAAATTAATTTATTATTAAAATAAAATATTATATTATTTGTTTATATAAAACTATTCATTGTTGATTTTATTATAAAACTCTCAGGTATTAGAGGTCTTATACCGTCAAAAATGGTCAAGTCTTGATGGTGTTGGAGCACTTATTATCACCCCAACTCGGGAGCTGGCTCTCCAGATTTATGAAACTCTGGTCAAAGTTGGAAAATATCATGAGTTTTCAGCTGGACTTATTATTGGTAAGCAATATTTATGTCTGTATATGGTCAGTCAATCATGGGTTGTGTAGTTTCAGCATTTTTATAAGTTAATTTTTTAATGTAGGAGATTGGTCATACTCTTTTATCAGTTGATGAACAATATCATTTTTCTGTCACAATAAGTTATTATTAACCTTTTTTGTCATTTAGTTATTTTAATATTTATATTTTTTTTTATTGTTAAATTCACAACTTTCTCAGACATCTGAAGTATTACAAGAACAAGGCATGGTAGGCAAATTAATGAAAATTACTTCATGACATCTCATGTATCGATATTAACATTACTGGTTACTCAAGGAGGTACTCCTTCGTCCAGCTCCTTTTTAACCATCTTTAAATGTTATCAGGTTTGTTTGTTGTGGCCATGTCTTAAATATGTCCTTAAGGATCATCTTAATGTTTTTGTGAAATCATTTGTAGTATGTTCTTATCTGTTTCTTGGCAGTTGGCATGTGCCAACTCTATGTGTAGAGTTAAGTTAATGATGTACCTATAACTCAAGGTGCCTATGTGATGGTCCTAAAAGTTTTTACTTAAAAAATTTTTAGTTTCTGGATGATTTTCTTTTTAGTAGTTACTTATGCTTATGAGATACCTATATGTTTAAATTTGTTTCAGTTAATAAGTGTAATCATACACTTATTAACTACATAATTTTGTCTTAATAAGTGTGTGTACTACACTTTTGTCTTTAGTATAATTTTGAACAATGCAAAAGGAAATAATTTCAACTATTGCAGTAATTGATTATTATATTTTGTCGTGAAGTGTGGGCCTTATGTCATCCTTTGATCAAATGGTAGTCCTAGGATTAGCTTAGCAAGTTAATGCTCTATCGCATTTCAACTTCAGGTTGAAGGCAGTTTTCATGTCGGAATTAGAAGGTGATGTGATGGGATTTCTTAGTAGTCCTATTTTCTATCATTTGCCCCAGTTGTATAGCCTGTGTAGGTAATAAAGTTTGAGAGGTGTGATTGTGATCTCATTGTCTTGTAATAATAGTAGTATCATCTGCATGAGTGGCTGTCAGGGTGTTTGTGGATATAGGTATGCCAAGCTTTTATGTTATATATGGGGTGGTATAAGAATTTATCCATGGGGAATTCATGATGAATGCCAGACCAATTTATAACAATACGCATCCCATTTGTACAGTAACAAATCAGTTACTTTCAAGTCATTTTAGGTCAAATGATTTCTTTTTCATAATTTTCTATATCCTTTTAGGAATATAAAATATTAATTGCCAGACAGTTAGTCGTCACTAAATCCATGCCAGACACTATTTTAGCAATTAAAAATTCTTTATTTTCAAACCATTTTAGTATAGCTGAAATTTTAATATGATATAGTTATGCTATCATAGAACCTAAAATTAATTTGCCAGACAGAAATTCATTTGTTTAATAACAGCCAGACCTATTTATAAGAACGCGCATCCCCTTTGTACAAATACAAATCAGTTATTTTCAAGTCGTTTTAGGTAGAATGATTTATTTTTCATAATTTTCTATATCCTGTTAGCAACATAAAATTTAAATACCCAAGCAGTTATGTCGTCGCTAAATTCATGCCGACGCTATTTTAGTAATTTAAAAAAAATTATTTTCAAACCATTTTAGTATAGCTGAAATTTTAATTTGATGTAGTTATGCTATCAAAGAACTTATTTGAAATATAAGTATATATAGTCTTAAAATTTTTTACATACAAAAAAATTTATTTATTTTTGTTTTCATGTCAAACAGCTTCAAATGTCTTTTTGTATATAATTTACCACTGAAGTCATGTTTAGGAGCCCTGCTCGAAACAAGAAAAGCAAACTAAATTTAAAATGAAAATTCTTTGCAAAACAGTGGAACATATTTTTTTAAATTTAATTATTACCCATTCTAATGCAGGTAAACTAAGGACCCTTCTTGACGACAGCCAAATTTTACATTATTTTAAACGGGACATTTTGTTCGATATATAGACATTTTATTCGATATCCAGAATATTTTTGTCTAATAACAATTCCAGGTTCCTAAAAAAAGTTCGATACTTAGAGATTTTTGATATAAAACGGTTCGACTGTACATACGTGGATGCGCTCTGTTACAAATTAGTATGGCTGTTTTTAAACAACTGAATTTCTGTTTGGCAAATTAACAGAAATTCAGTTGTTTAAAAACAACCGTACTAATTTGTAACAGAGCGCATCCACGTATGTACAGTCGAACCGTTTTATTTCAAAAATCTCTAAGTATCGAACTTTTTTTAGGAACCTTGAATTGTTATTATACAAAAATATTCTGGATATCGAATAAAATGTCCCGTTTAAAATAATGTAAAATTTGGCTGTCGTCAAGAAAGGTCCTTAGTTTACCTGCATTAGAATGGGTAATAATTAAATTTAAAAAATATGTTCCACTGTTTTGCAAAGAATTTTCATTTTAAATTTAGTTTGCTTTTCTTGTTTCGAGCAGGGCTCCTAAACATGACTTCAGTGGTGAATTATATACAAAAAGACATTTGAAGCTGTTTGACATGAAAACAAAAATAAATAAATTTTTATGTATGTAAAAAATTTTAAGACAATATATACTTATATTTCAAATAAGTTCTTTGATAGCATAACTACATCAAATTAAAATTTCAGCTACACTAAAATGGTTTGAAAATATTTTTTTTTAATTACTAAGATAGTGTCTGGCTCAGATTTAGCAACAACATAACTGTCTGGTAATTTAAATTTGTATTCCTAAAAGACTATAAAAATTATGAAAAAGAAATCTTTCGACCTAAAATGGCTTGAAAATAACAGATTTGTATTTATACAAATGATATGTGCGCTGTTATAAAAAGAACATGCACACAAGCCAATGTACTCGTGTCTGTCAACTCGCATCGAGTAAACGTCTTTATAAAAAGTGTTGTCAGTCTTTGCTCTTCAGATTTGGACATGTACATCTTCTGTCGACTTGGTATATTCTATTATAAATCTTTTTGGCTAATCCGGCCCTGAAGGTAATGCTTCTTCCATCTTATATTACTAAATAGCGATGTATTGAATCATGTTGTTTGTTAAAAACTATGCCCAAATAGTTTTTGTTTAATGGAAAATTAAAAGGATTTTAATGGGTTCCATAGTACACATCAACATGTTTGTATAAAAATTGATAATCATATTTTTAAGAAATTGTACTAGATTGTTACAAAAGTCCTTGTGCATGCTCACAACCAATTCCAACTTTCATGATTGATCCTATAAGATTGTTTTAGTTTTTACTGTTCATGTCAATGTTTACTTTGACTGATCCTTTAATTTCTTATGGCTTGAGTTAGCTTTATGGGGTCATTTAAAATGTACGTGCAATGTCATTAGAAAAAATCGTGATTCACAGTCTTTTAAGACAGTGAATTTTAAACATTTTTTCCATCTTTTAATGGAAAAAAGGTTTAAGCACAAAGGCAGCTGCCGAAGAAATTTGTGCCATAGAGGGAGAGTCAATTATCCATCGAAATACTGCCACACTTTGGTTCAGGCGTTTCAACAATGGGAATATGAGCCTTACAGTGGAACCCAGATCAGGTCGCCCATCGGCCGTTGATGATGACGTTCTTCTTGAATGTGTAAACCAGAACCCACATGCAACTATTCATGATTTATCGGGAGTAGGGACTTCTAATGCTACAGTGGCTCGTCATCTTAAAACCTGGGCTTATGGAATTTAAGATCAAGGTCTGACCCACATGACTAGACAGAGATCCAAGTCCAGCAACGAGTTGATATGTGCAAAATTTTGCTTTAAAATCCTAACTATGATAGGTTCTGAAAAAAAAAATATCACAAGTGACGGAAAGTGTATATTTTTAAAAAACCCTAGCATAGATAAGCATTGGGTACGGTCAGGTGAAGCTGCACAAGTCGGATCTTTGATAATTACGAGGACATAAAAATTGGATGTGAAATGTTCTCTGCCTCAAAATCAAAGGAATGGCACCAGCATCAAATCCAATTACTGGCAGAAAGATGGGTGAAAGTAGTTGAAAACAATGGACTTTACTTTGAAGAGTAGTATTCAATAATGTTTAAAATACGTAATCTGAAATAAAGCTATACTAATGCACAAAGACTTTCATAACAACCTTAGTATAAATTCAGTTGTTACGCCAAGTTCCAATTTAAGTCAAACTTCTATCATATTAAGTAATTTAATTATTTTTTCAAGGAATACCGTTCCGATGATTTCTTCAATTAGGTACTTGAATCGCCCAAAATATTGGTAAATGAGTTAGAAATTTTCTCTATCTTCTCTGTACTTGAAAGCTCCCTCACTCAATTGATACGAACACATTGTTCTTAAAGGTGACATCAACACAGACTTTAATTGTACCGTACTTGTCACACTTTAGCACACACATGGTTGAATATTTTCGCGATTGACTAAAAATATTGATTGTGTCCTTAAATCCACTCAGCTTTCTTTTCCCTTCACAAAAATATGCAAAAATGATTTTCATCAAATACGAAATTATTAATATAAATTCTTACAAAAAAATGAACTTACCATAACTGATTGTACTACCAGGGCTCTATTTTATAATAAAGTACGAGCACAAGTGGAAATGTTCGTTTTTAGAAGTTACAGGTTATTTATCGTCATTAGATAATAATAATGTTACTATTATTATTATTCATTTTTTTTTTTAGTTCACTGCTTTTTAATATAACTATTTAAAATGTTATCGTGTTTCAACATTTTGCAGTGTAAGTCATAGGCATAGTAAGTCAACTTGTACTTGTACTTTATTCTGAAACAGTGGGTGCTTATAAAATAAATTACAAGTGGTCCTATGACTTACGCTGAAATGTTAAAATGTGATAACATTTAAAATAGTTTTGTTCAAAATCTGGTGTACATCACGCAACTTTCACTTACTTCTCTACTTGAAATAAATTTAAAATTTTCCTATTTAGTTTCTATTAAAGAATATAACAATAGACATTATTATCTAGAACAATTAAGTGTTAGATATTAATTTTTCTAAAATCTTTAGTTTTCTAATGGTATATTATACATCTGTATTACTATTCTTATTTCCGAAAAATGGTTTTCAATCTGAAAAAAAAATACTATTTTTTTGTCCTTTAGTTTATTTTCAAATTCTTTCATAGTTTATATTTATCCATTTTTCATTTCTACTAACAAGGAGAGATGGTTAATTATTTCAAATAAATAAAATTAATAGAGGAAGCAATTTTGAAAATTTGACATTTAAGCCCTTTCACACTATTTCAAAGAGATTAAAGCCCAGCTGATATTAAAGGCTGTTTAATTTTGCATTTATATAACGAGTTTGATCAAAATTCTTAGACCCTTTTACTAGAAAATTTGTGTAAAATCGATGATATTAAGTGGCACTTCTGGTAAGTCGATTTTGGCGAAAAATTTGCTGTAACATCACAGGCATAAACCTGCCTTTAAATACGTATTTTCATTTTCGTACAAATTTTTGTTTTTGAAGTAGACTTTCCTCATATATACACACAAAGACCATTTTGCGAGACCATTGAAGCCTTTTCACAATTGCAATACTTTCCATTACTATATATTTCATATATAGATAAGTGAAATTAAAAAACAGTGAATTAAAAAAAAAAATTGAAAAAAATTATTAATATCTAATGACAAAGAATAACCTGTTACCTCTAAAATCGGAACGTTTCCACTAGTACTTTTCCTATCTGTACTTTATTATGAAATAGGGCTCTGGTATTAAAACAAATAACTGTTACTCTGTGTCCCTGCTACAGTGGAACTCCTTCTTATGAATAATAAATTCGCTTAATATTATAATTAAATCCTTTGATGCAATGTATTGAAACCTTAAATATTTCAGGAGGGAAAGACCTAAAATTTGAGAAAAGTAGAATGCATCAAGTGAATATTATTATTTGCACTCCTGGTCGGCTGCTCCAGCACATGGATGAGAACCCACTTTTTGACTGTCTCAACATGCAGGTGCCTAATAATTACTTACTATTCATCTTAATAAATTACTTAAAAGCTTTCCTTTGATTAATTGATAAAATTTCTCTGTGATACATTTATACTTTAAATGTTATATTATTATTTTCCATTATCTGTTAATTACTGAAAATCTGACAATTTTATTTTTATATATATTTTTTAAAAATAATTTTATGATAATATATTATTTATTAGTGTTTTATAAATGGTTTGAATTAGTTTCATTGTGCACCTTGATGTTTTTTAGTGTTTTATTTGGCAATGATTTTTTATTTTAATTTATCTTCAGTACTGCTTCAAATCCCTACTATAATTTTAAAGTAAGTAAATTCCCGTAAATCGTATGTTTATAATATAACATTGGGTATTAGGATATATAATTAAAAGAAATAGAGGGTAAAAATTAATAGAGAGTACTAATTTAATTAATTAACTAATTACTGAAATAAATCAGAGGATACAGAATTAAAAGCAATTGACCCTCTCAGGATCACTGTGGGAGTGAATTAATTTTTTTTTAAATAATACATTTGTTATTGGGCATTCTTTATCAAATCTTTACCTCCACCTTAATCAAAAATTGTTGTCCAACTATTAATTATGTTCCTGGTCATAAGTCAAAGATTAGAATGTCTTCTTCTCTTCTTCTTTGTCTTCCTCTTATGCCATTAGCTAGCGTCGAGGAGCCTCAATCCAGCGTAACCACTCCTCTCGGTCCCTGCTTAGCCGCTTCATCTCATTGAGCGATTTGCCTCTTTTACTTCCAATTCTTTGGATATATTCTTGGTACGTAATTCTGGGCCGTCCGCGTGGTCTCTTTCCTGTGGGTCGAGCCTCTAATACCTTTAGAGGATTTGTGTCCTCGTTCATCCGACAGACATGACCAAACCACTGTAGTTGCCGTCTTTCTAGAGTGGTTTTAAGCTCTGTAACGTCTAGTTGCTCTCTAATGCTTTCATTCCTAATGCGGTCCCTTCTAGTTCTCCCAATAGATCTGCGAAGAAACCTCATTTCCGCTGCCGTTATGCGACTAGAGTGTCTGTCCAGTGTTGTCCAGCTTTCTCCGCCATAGGTGAGTGTAGGTAGGTAAACAGACTTATATACATGCATTTTGGTCTTCTTATCTACTTCTCGGTGGCCGATAATGCTATTAGTAATCTGGTAATACACTTGATTCGCCTTACTTATTCTGTTTGATATTTCGGCGTCTATCTTACCCGAGCTACTAATTACGGTCCCTAAGTAGGTATATTCCTTCACTACCTCAAGTGTCTCGCCATTGCAGATGAGTTGGACATCTTCCTGTTCTTCCCTCGCCATAACCAGCACTTTACTCTTGTAGGTGTTAATTTGCATCCCTTTCCTGAGCAACTCTTCTTCCCATTCTACCAGAGCTTGTTGTAGTTTGGTCTTGGTGTCGGCTATTAGGACTATGTCATCCGCGTATAAAAGGCTTTGAACGAGGACAGTTCTCATATTCCATTTCCCGATTGTTGTCCATGCAGTTCGGCGCTTGCAGATTTTGTGGATTTCGTCCATTACGTTTATAAATAGAAGGGGACTTAAGCTATCTCCCTGTCTAACTCCTCTCGCAATTGGAAAAGGTTCCGATTCCATACCATTTATTCTTACCACTGCCATGGCACCTTGGTAGGCTGACTGTATGGCTGCCAGCAAGGCTCCAGGTACACCCTTGGCTATTAGTGCATTCCAAATTTCTTTTCTTGGGACCACATCAAACGCTGCCTTCAAATCAAGAAATGCAAGATATAGATTCTTATCTCTGTCCCAAGCTTTTTCAGCAATATTTCTGAGAACAAAGATATGATCTTGTGTCTGTCGGCCTGGACGAAAACCAGCCTGTTCCGCTTCTAATTGCCCTTCTACAATCCGCCGGAGTCTCTTTTCTAGAATAGAAGTGTAAAGTTTATAGACTACGGAAAGCAAACTAATGGGTCTATAATTTTTGCAGTCTGTTGTGCATCCTTTTTTATAAATAGGGAGGATAATACAATATTTCCAGTCCCTGGGAATTTTCTTTCTGTCATACACTTCTTGGAACAGCGATTGAAGTGCTTTAAGAAGTTCTTGACCACCATATTTCAAATGCTCTGGTGCAATTCCATCCCTTCCTGATGCTTAGATTAGAATGTCAGGTTTTAAAAACAATCTGTCCTTTTTGAACATCCAATGTGATAGGTGTAATATGGCATTACAATAATTGAAAGCAATTAGGAAAAAGACAATAGTTAATCAGGTATTCTAGGTAGGTGCAGAGCGATTTTTTGGGTCAGTGATAAAAAAGAGATGAAGAAGTTAGATTTTGGAAATTTAAAATGAGTTTTTTAATTTGACATTGGAATTTTCTAATCTTCAGTTTCACTAATTCATTTCAAATTCACTATTTAAAGTTATTGAGCTTCCTGAATCTGAAGTCACTTTTTAATAACTCCAAATGATGGATCGAATATGGTGTCTAAAAATTTTCTCTTTTTTAGTTCACTAAATTCGAATTTGATGTCAGATTTTATATATGAAAATGCCCTAGTGAAAATGATTCAGTGACACACTTTGTTCAGAGATAGGGAAAAAATTTGTTGTTCTTTATCTTTATTTATATATGGAAGGGAGTATCTGAGCATCTAACTCTATTCCGTGATAAACTGAGTTAATTTGAAGCTGGTGGGTAATATTTTAATTTATTTTACTGTAAGATCTTATTATCTAGAATAGTAATTGGGTAAATTTTAAAAAAAGTTTAGTTGTTTTTCTAAAAACATACATTTTTTTTGTAAAAACAACAACAAAAGAAGCAATTTTAAGAAATTTTAATGCAGGTACTGGTGCTGGACGAGGCAGACAGGTGTCTTGATTTGGGTTTTGAGAAGGCAATGAACTCCATCATAGATAACCTGCCATCTCAAAGACAGACCTTGTTATTCTCCGCTACACAGACCAAGTAATTTTTTCTTTCTTTGCCTTTTTTAAGGAGGGACTAGCACCCAGGGCCTGGATAGATTTTTATTACTTATTTTAAAACCCTTCATTGTTTTTTTTTTCTAAAAATTTAGTAGAATTTGTTGAATAAATGTATCAATGAATCTACTGAAGGGTAGCACTATATTAACTCTGAAAATTCCATGTTTTTGCACAATATAACCTACTTTTTTTAAAAAACGAAAATAGTTGCAGGTTTAAAATTTTCACAGCTTAATTTTGATGTTATTTGAATGAAACTAACACAAGGATAATCAATTGACTTAATAGAAACTAATTTCCAATGAAACAATGATAAAAAAAAAAAAATTGGTGTTGATTTTAAGATTCAAATTTTTTTTTTTTCTTGAGTTGTTAACAGACGAAATACATTTTAAAATATTCAGTAAGAGCTTAAGTTTCAGAAAAATAAAAAAAAAAATCAATTTTTTATAATTTTCGAGTGCTAGTCCTCCCTCAAACTAGTTGATTGATTAGCTTTCAAAGATAGCTGTTACTTTTGAATTTAGAAAAAAATTATGCCTGACTATAAATTACATGTAGTTATGGATTGCCATGTCATTTTGTTATTTCACTGTTTTATTATTTATTGTTTAAAAACTCTACAAAGACCAAGTGTTCTAGATTAAGTTGAAAACATCAAACGCAATAAAATATTACAGCCATTCATAGGTGGCAGAAATAAAAATGACAGTAACATATGCATGAATTAGATGAAAGACTAAATAACAAAAGTTTTGAAAAATATCTAATCAGCAGTTTTTCTTCTTCTTTGGCGCAACAATCCATTGCTGAATCTTAAGAAGCAGTCTAGCATCTGCTGCTACTCAATCTAGCCATCTTGGTTTTGGCCTTCCCACTCTGCCTGTCCGATCCGATGTAGGACCTTTGTCATGAGTTTCTTGGGGATCTTAGTGTTGTTCATCTTTCCTATATGACTGGCCCAACGAAGTCTCCCAAGCTTGACAAACTTCACCACGTCCATACTTTGGTACAGCTCATGGAGCTCCGTGTTGGTGTGTCTTTGCCAAGCGTCCCCCTTACGCATAGGGCAGTAAATTCTCCTCAGTATTGTCCTTCAAATATATGGAACTGATTCTCATCTGCTTTCGTTTCTGCTTCACATGAAAGAACTGGGTGGATGAGGGTCTTGTATAGCCGTAGTTTAGTCTGATAGGAGATAAATCTGCTTCTCATGTGCTGTGTGAGGCTGAAGTGACATCCATTTACTAAACAGATTCTTTGACTTATCTCTTGACTCAGATCATTCCTTGAATTAACTTCAGATCACAGATATACAAAACTTGTTGAAACCTGTATTCTCCAGCCTCAAAGTTCTCAGTTAGGTTTCCTCCGCCCCCGGCCCTATTTACTACTACACCGAATTTTCTGGCTACCTTCTCAAAGTTCATGAAGATTCTCGTAGGAAACATTCGGATGCAGCAATAATGTCAATATTGTCAGCATATCCAAATAGTTCAACCAGTCGATTGAAGATAGTCTCACCAACTTGGATATGGGATTTCCTGATGGCCATTTCTTGTGCTAGATTAAATAACAGACAAACCACTGCATCCACCTGTCTTGTGCCAGCATCCGTCTCGAACTCCTCAGAAATTTCTTGGACTATTCACACAAGGCATTTTGTGCTTCTCATAGTCATATTTACCAGCCGGATCAGCTTTTCGGGCATACCTAGCATTTCCAGAGCATAGTATAGTTCCTCAACTATCAGCACATTCATAATCAGCCTTTAGGTCGACGAAAAGATGGTGTGTGACCATTTGATATATGATGACAGTTTATCTATAAGTGCGGGGAAAAAAAAATAGTACAAAGAATGAGATAAAATTCTCGTAATATTGGATTGAAATGGTTCTGAGTGATTTCAATGCCCAATGAGGAGAGAAATCTAGTTTTAGGCCCTAAATCTTTATTTTTTTTCTTTTTCTTCATCTGAAATAAATAATAACATTTGATGGTTTATCAATTTTTATTTTCATTTTATATCTCCAATTGCTATAGAAATGCTGTTAGCATGCCAATACATCACAAATGTGTATAATGGTTAAAATTGAAAAATCTAGTGATTTAATACCCAACTTTAATTAAACTGATAAGTTAATTTTTAATTCAAATCTGCCTTTCCTTTTACAGGTGTCTCCTAACTTTGATTAAACAATTTATCCCACCCTCTTTCATAGAAGTTTTAAATTTTATAATCCAAAATTATGTCTCTGAAATATCTTTATTTATTCTAATAAGGGCTACAATTGGTTATTCTACAAGTTGCCAATCTATTCTAGTCAGAATGGAAAGTCGAGTGTCATGAATCAACCACAAAATAAAAGTCAACCCTTATTGGCAGGCCATAGTTGAATACCTATCAGCTCTTAGTCAAGAATGCCAGAATTCTGCTCCAACTTGTTCAACTTACACTTTATTATTAGTTATTAAAATTTAGCCTATCCCTCACATTTCATTTACTATATTATATCCGCATTTCCCTGAAGGTAAATATGATGCTTACTTAGTTAATATTAAACATTTGTTTATTTTAAGGAAAGTAAGTGACTTGGCTAGGCTTAGCCTGACTGATCCAGAGTACGTAGCCGTCCATGAGCATGAGAAGTTTAAGACCCCTGATGGTCTCACACAAAGCTTCATTGTCTGTGAAGCTCACGAAAAAATGCCTATTATATGGTCTTTCATCAAAGCTCATTCAAGGCAGAAGATAATGATTTTTTTGTCAACATGCAATCAGGTTAGTTTATTTACAATTTAACCCATTCAATAGAGTGGCCATATTTCTGAACTTACTGAGCATAATACGCAATAAGCGAAAAACTTTTGGTAATGAACGTTATTGCCTTTTAACATAAAATTCTTTCCTTTTTTACCCGACTATGGTGTAGCAATAAGAAGAGTAATGTGTTTATACTGGCCATTTGCAGGTATATAACAATTTATTGAGCAAACTGCTCAACCGATTTTCAAGTTTGATGGATTAAATTACTCATTGAGATCGTTTGAATATTTTGAAACAATTTGATCTCAGAATGCTGGGAAAATATTGTATTAAATGTGTTTAATCTGTTCGTTTGAGGTTATGTAATGATTTTTTGAAAGATTAGCTCAACCAATTTTTAAGTTTGATAGCTCAAATTTCTCAGTGAATTCTCATGAATGTTTTGAAACAATCATGTGTAAGTTCATGATCATATGTAATAAAATATAAATTGTTCTTCTTTTTCTTCCGCACTCTGTCATTTCTAGCGTGGAGGAGCCTCAATCCAATGCTGCCAAGCGGCCCTGTCCTTACAGTGCTGCTTCATTTATTGGAGTGTTTTTCTTTTTTTCCTCCAATCCTCTAGATTTATTCCTGGTACAAAATCCTAGGCCTTCCGCATGGTCTCTTGCCGGTGGGTAGAGCTTCCATCACTTTTCTGGGTTCCCGGTCCTCACTCATTCGACAAACATGGCCAAACCACTTAAGCTATCATTTCTCTAGGGTGGCTTTTAGTGCAGGAATTTTAAGCTCCTCCCTAATGCTTTCGTTTCTTACGCGGTCTCTTCTGGTTTTTCCTGCAACCCGGCATGAGTACTTCATTTCGGCTGCAGTTATTCGGCTAATCTGCTTGTCAAGCATAACACAGCTCTCGCTTCCATAGGTAAGAGTAGAGAGGTACACGGACTTGTAAATGTGGAGCTTAGTCTCCTGCCCCACATCCTAATGGCCAATGATGCTGTTGCATATGCTATAATAGATTTGGTTTGCTGTTGCAATCCTGTTTGCTATCTCCCAATCTATTCTGCCCTGGCTGTTTATGTTGGTTCCCAAGTAGTTGAAGTTGTCAACTACTTCGAGAACTTCACCGTTACAATACGCCTCATCTCGGGAAAGGACCAGTATCTTACTCTTCGAGACATTGATAGTCATTCCTTTTCTTTTCAGTTCCTCCTGCCACTCCAGTAAAGCCTGCTGTAGTCTCTCCTTTGTATCACATATGAGGGCAATATCATCTGCATACAAGAGAGACTGGCTGAGTATTGTCCTCATATTCCATTTTCCAATGGCTGTTCGGGCAGTTCACCTTTTACAAATTTTATGGATTTAATCCATAAATATAGTGAATAACAGTGGACTTAGTGTATCCACTTGTTTGACAACTGTATCAATAGGAAAAGGGGCAGACTCTGTTCCGTTGATCCCCATGACTTCTTTTGAATTATTGTATACCGACTGTATAGCAGCGATGAGATCCCTAGGAACATTTTTAGCTGCAAGAGTGTTCCATATCTCCTGACATGGGACCGAGTCTAAGGCAGCCTTAAGGTCCAGAAAAGCTAGGTATGTGCTTCTGTCCCATGATTTTTCTAATATGTTAAGTAGGACGAAGGTATGGTTTTGGGTCTGCCTTCCCGGACGGAAACCTGCCTGTTCCTCCTCCAGCTGCTCCTCCATAATCCGTCGTAGCCTTTTCTCCAGAATGTATTTGTACATTTTGTAGGCCACGGACAAGAGACTAATTGGCCTATAGTTAGCACACTCTGTTTTGCTGCCTTTTTTATAGATTGAGATTATAACACTGTATTCCCAATTTTGTCTTGGTGTCCCAAACATTCTGAAATAGCCCTTGTAGCACTTTAATGAGCTCATGGTCGCCATACTTTATGAACTCAGCAATATTGTCTCTGCCTGCAGCCTTGCCTGTTTTCATTTGCTCAAGAGCTGATATCTTCTATTTCCTCTTCAGGAATGGCTTCTTCACTGACATCACAGAGCATCTGTTCCCTTCGTTCTGTAGTGTTTAATTCATTAGCGAAGAGATCTAGATAGTATCTTCGCCATCTATCTAAGATTTTACTTGTCTCTGTCAATGGTTTGCCATTAATGTCTTTTACGTTTCTCACTGGCTTTGCTCTTTTTCCCTTCAAGAATTTCACAGTTCGCCAAAACTTTTTGATATCTTCCCTGTGGTTTTGATCCAGACATTTCCGAATTCTTCCCAGGATATCCTTTTAGCTGCTTTAACTGCTTCTTTTGCCTCATTTCTTGCTCTTCTATACTCAGCAAGGCTATCAGGTGTCTTATTCTGTTGGTAGGACTTCCATGCTCGTTTCTTTTTACTTACTATTAATTTTATATCATTGTTCCATCATTTACTGCATTTACCTTTTTTTGTAAATTTCTGTAGCCCACAGATCTCCATGGTAGTCCTTAAAATAGAATTTTTGAGAGCATTCCATTGTTTTTCTGCATCTCCCTCTAGATTCAGAACTCTGAGGCTTTCTTCTAATTTGGCAAAGTAGAAGTTTCTCGTGTCCGGATTGTCCAGAGCCTGTACTTTTATTGTTTGATGTGCTTTAGGCTTAGGATTGCTGGTTCTTAAGATCCTGGTATCCGTGACCAGCAGTGGATGGTCTTTACCAATCTTCACTCCTCTTATTACTTTTACATCTGTGAAATATTGTCGAATTTCCCGATCATATATGAAATAGTCTATGACACTATTTCCAACTGCTTGAAAAAGTAATTTTGTTTACCCTCTTACTAAGAGATTGTTGTAGACGCAGAAATCGATCGTTCGCTGTCCATTTTCATTTTTAGAAGTTTCACCTCCATATGCTCCCATGGCACCGTATGAGGTTCTATAACTCCGTCCGGTTCTTGCATTTAGGTCTCCACACAGAATTACCGATCTTCCTTTGTTCCTGCTTCTGTCAACTGCTCCTTGCAGATCTGAGTAGAACAATTCCTTGTCCAATATCCTGGCATCATTTGTGGGAGCATATCCTTGTATAATAGTAATCTTACCCATACTCACATGGAGATCTGCAAGTATAATCCTAGAGGAGATCGGCTCCCATTCTTCCATTATGTTGTATACTGCAGGAGGCATGGCTATTCCTGCTCTTCTTTTGCACGGACCTCCTTTGGTACACCTGCATATATCAGAACAGATCCTTCATCCAGCTCTACCTCCCCACTTCCTTTTTTCTTCATTTCTCCAATTCCCAATATGTCCACCTTATATTTCTTCATCTCCTCGATCAGCTCTACCTCTTTTCCTGTCAGTGATTTTATATTCCAGGTTCCCAAATCATTTTCCATGCGACGTCGTTTCTGTATAAACATTCCATTTGTTCCGAGGCCATTTATGTTTCTTTGAATCAAATTTACTCCTTTACAGGTGATTGGGCCCAGCAAAGAAGGCTCCGTTACCTCAGGACAACTGGGACCATTAAATACCCAATGGCCAATGGGTCTTCCCAGGGGAGGAGACCCTGGGGTGTTTAGTGTATTTGTCCTTGTGTCAGGTTCAATGTGAAGTGTATTGTTCTGTGTGTTTTTGTGAATGTACTGAACTCAGGAAACTAGGGAAACGTTAAATCCCACTAACTGTGCACTTCAGCTAGCCCTTGCAGTTATATATAAATTTTTAATACTTTAAAAACTAAAAATGTTACAATAAAAAATAATTTTATTTAAAAAAAAGTATATGGAAATAACATTATCTGTCCTGAGGGATGGAAAGTACTTTCATATTTACTTAAACACATTGGTGGGTGGTTGACATCGATGACTTTTGAAACTTGGTATAGTAGTCTGGTCCCTTCTGCTACATATTAAGGCTCTATGCAAGTACATTTCTTTATATTATTTCTTGTATCTGTGCTTCTCAGAATACAAAAAGTAAATTTATATATTGTCAGAAGAGTCTTGAGTTTCATTCGGGTATAAAAGGCACCCGACTATAACACCAAGTTTCAATACTCATGGACTTCAACTTCACTAACAACCCACCAATGTAAATATGGTATTAAGTAAATATGCAAGTACATTCCATCACTTAGGTTTATTTTCATAGTCGGGTTTTTTATAAATTAAATTATTTTTTATTGTTAAATATAAGTTTAAAATATTACAAAAATTCCTTTGTTATTTTTTCTCAAACGTTAAAATTATTCGTTTTTTATTAATTAAATTTTAACTTTTCAATGGTGAAGGTATTACAATATGATCACCTGCTCCTGGTTTTCAAATCTTTTCTGATATACTGAAATGGCGACGAAGGCTTCTCTGAATGACTGGAGAGACAGTATAAATACTGATGGGAATGAGCGCAATGGCGTGCTCCCAGTAATTTTGAAGGTGCTCAATGAGCGTACAGGTGCTCTTACCATAAGGAATGGGTTTGGACTTCTAGTGGGAAACATTAGAAGTAGTATTATTATTCATGAACTCTTCTCTACACAGCAATTGCTGGAACTATTCACCTAAGTCAAGGGTTAGACTCCTTCAGTTTATATTCAGAACAGTTTGTATCATACAATTCTAGCTGTTCCCAGAAGTATGGCTCTAACATTCACCAATAAGGTCCGCTGTTAAGTTCAGTTCCATACTAGAACTGAGCATTGCCTCTGGTATCAGACCATTGTTGGATATTATAATAGATTGCACTCATGTGGATTTTAATTTATAAAGCTGTTTTAGGCACTACTCACATGGGGATACTCAAATCGCGAAACGGCTGGGATATGCAGCGACTCGGAGACCCAGCAAGTGTTTTTAGATGTTGCCGCTCAGATGAGGTGATTCCAGTATCGAGGACTTGGCAACGTCGCGACGCAGAGACACGGAGACTCGGCATACCAGTCTCCCAGTCCCTCAGTTGCCTGATCACGATGAACAAGCAAGCGTTCAACATAAAGTTTGTCGGTGAAGTAGAGAAATTTTCAGTGTTATATAGTTATAAACTCAAAGAATACTCCAGAAAAGATGTTATGGAAAAGGCGTGGAATGAAGTAGCCAAGATAGTTAATTTTTCAAGTAAGTTCAACCTTATCTACTTTATTTAAATTAAATATAGGTATTTTAAAAATATAATATAATGATACAGTGAACAACAAAATAGCTATTGGAAATTATTTAAACAAATGGTATAGACAATCTTATTATGTAACCACAACAAAGTCTAGGTTTAATTTGCGTATGTATTTGATAAAATGAATTTCTTCTTTACACTTGACTACTGTTTCATCGGTTTCAAAGGTTAGTGCAGTATTTCCATTGCCATGGGAGGAAAGCACGAGGTGTCAGAAAATAGTTTGCTAAATAGTTTCTTATTTCATAAGCAATGGACCGAGATTGCAATGTAATATCTCTCCTTGTTTGAGCACGAGTAGTCGAAGTTTTGTTGTGGTTCATCTCTATGATATTGAATACCTTCAAATCTACGAATGAAATTATGAATGCACACTGGTTTTATTATGTCAACTCGTGGTTCGGGAACGAATAGAACTGCTCAAGACTTGAAATTGTTTTGTCATCATTCCAAAAGCGCATTCCACCCCTTTTTCTTCCTCTACTCAGTCTGTAATTAAAAATTCTTTTTGTATTATCAAGAGTTCTTTGAGGGTGAGGCCGCATCAGTTACCTTGCTAATGGAAAGGCTTCATCACCAACAAAGTAGTAAAGGAAGTCACACTCATTTTCATCATCAGGTAGTCTTGAAGGTGATGGTAAGTGTGATAGGCCACCTGTAATCCACTGTTTGGTAACTGATGCACGAAATATTCCTCCATCACTATTTCTACCAGCATAACCAGTTTCAATGGTGGTAAAAAAACCATCAGCATCACTACATGCCATTAGTACTATGGAATGATACTGTTTAAAATTAAAATTGGTCGAGCCAGTCCCAGGTAATTTTTCGATGCGGATGTGCTTCCCATCCACTGCTCCCAAGCAATTAGGTAAATTCCACAGTGTGTAGAAACGTTGAGCAATTGTTTTCCATTGCTCTTCGTTTGGAATGGGCATGTAAGTGTGATTCAACACTTGCCAAATTAGTTGGGTAATTTCACGTATGATGTATGTAACTGTGCTCTGTCCTCGCGCAAAGTACAATGCCAGCGATGTAAAAGTACAGCCTGTAGCCAGATACCTGCAATAGTTAATAATGTTCTTGTATCTACAGTTACATAAGATAAAATTACTTTCAGTAACTTATTCTTATCGATTATTTATGTTTAAATATTGATAGGTAGTTCTTATTTTATTTATTTTTGTTCAGTTACAGAGTGCAAGGAGAAGTGGAAAAACCTGCGATCAGTTTTTGTACACTGCTTGAAGCCACCACTGTCAGGTTCAGGAAACAAGACAAATTTGTCAGAGGCGATGCAGTTTACACTTCCCTATATACGAACAGTAGGGAAGCCAGAAGGAAATTTGTCTGAAGAAGCCAATGTACCACCATTTACATCTGTTGTGTCTGATCAGTTGTCTGAAGACACATCTCAGCAACACCATTTGTCTGAAGAGGAAAAAGATTCATCATTCACTCATTCAACTGAAGTCCCACAATCTCCACCTTTTCTTTTTGAGTCAGTCTGCTTCTTTTCACCTAATTGAACCTCATTGCACACCAACAACTTCTGTGAACACTCCAGCGTTTAAAAAAAAACGTAAACAAGATACGTTCACAGATGTAGACAAATCATTCAAAGATTATATGGACACGAAAAGGTGAAAACTTGAAAAGCAAGCAAGAGATTCTCAAGCGAAAAAAACAATTCCTTGATAGTTTACTTCCCAAAATAGACCCTTCAAATTGTTACTGACGTTTATATTTGCCAAAAATTGAATAAATAAAATAATAACTACTGTAAATTGTTGAATAATAACTGTAAATACATTGTAACTATAGAATAAATAAAATTGCTTGTACACTGCCACTTTCAGTTACCTCAATATAATAAGAACTCGTTCCTCAGGGCACACATTCTCTTATGTTAGTATCGGTATAATGAATAGCTGGAGCAATAAGCTGCATTAGTTTTTGGTAAGTACCCTTTCTCATTCTGTAGAATGCGAGGAACTTCGAATCTGATTCATGTAATTCTTTTGCAGCAACGAATAATCGGCAATTAATGTTCTTCTCTATGTAGGGGTGTAACCACATCTTTCTCACTTTCCTTTTTCTGTATCGGTTTTAATAATAATATTGGATAATGATGTCCTCATCACTACTAGAATCACTAGTCATATTATAAAAAATGAAAAACGCCACAACAACAACAGACCTCTTCAACAGCTTGTTGGAAACTGAATACTAGCAACCCGAGTAGCAACTGTGTGAAGATAACAGGCAACTGAAGTCTCCGAGTATCCAAATCTCTAGTATCGCATGATTTCGGTATCCCCATGTGAGTAGTGCCTTAGTGTAATTATCCATGTAATAATTGATTGTATTAAATTACTGTCTGATAAATTCATCTTGAGTAGTTTTCTAATTTATCTTTAAAATTACTTATATTATTTTTCTTCAATATCAATAGTAGACCAAAGCATAGATATTTATTAAAGTTTGATTCGCTTAGTGGTTCTATTACATCTGTATTATTATTTTATTTTTCTCTGTTAATATGATTATAATGCACTTATATGTTCTGAAAGTCATCAAATTCATTCTCAACTCCGAATTATACATTTTATCATTAGCTAACCAAGTACTACATTTTATGGTTCCACTTTTGTTTTAAATTTAATACACTAAATTGATGAAAAGCATCTTGAATTTTACAGTTCAGAGTCTTGAAATCCTTGAATTATGTTTGGATTTTTTATTCTATATCTTTGGACACCCTGCTGTTTTCATTTTTGTAGTACAATTTTAAATGGTCTGTGTATAATTCAGTAATTCACGAAGTGGATTCAATGCCAGACCATATGCATGCTTAATATTACTAAGTTTAGTTATGCACAAGATCATTTTGGGTGTTTATCTGATGTTCTAATAAATCTACAATTTTATTGTCTACTTTGTAGTTCTATAATTAATCAGCAACTTATTAAAAATAACTTTTAAAAGTTTTTAGTTCTCTTAATATTGTAGGATGGAACACTCAAAGTGAAATAATTGAGATAATTGGTCGTAAAATATGGTATCCAACATTTTTAAACTAAGCTTTTGGCAACACCATATTCCTTCTAAGTCTCTTGTGCGTTTCCATGTATTCTCCTTTTTTTTTCTTTTTTCATAGGGCATTTATTGCTATTGAATTTAATTAGACATATATATTCTCTCGCTGCTGAATGCTTATGCCTTTAGAATTCTGTAAAAACTGTATAATAGGCTCAGGAACTGAGGTCAGTGTGAGTCTTGAAGTAGTTTTCTATAAAGACCTGGTAGATCTCTTGCATGTTTCCAAGTAATTATTCTTATTTTTGTTTATTCATAAGTTATTTGTTGCTACTAAATTTAATTTTTTAATTGTGCCATTTATAATTCTATCTAAATTGATTTGATTATGTATCTTACTATTATTATTGTTAAGTAAATCTTTTTTTTTACATATTACAAATAAACTTTGAATCTTTTTTTTTTTTTTTTCAAATTTACTAAAACTCCTCATTACTTTACACTCCTGAAAATGCTTTAGTTTCATGCCCACGTGGTAAATAAATCAAAAGATCATTCATTCAAGCGACTCATTTAGCTTTACCTAAGGAATCATTCCTCTAATCTAGCTATGAATCAAAGGATTGAGCCTTCATGATTGATTTTCGTATGGGCATGTGAGGAAAAAGCACCAAAAATGTATATTTTTCATATGAGACTTCTCAGGTCATTGCACATTCTGGCAGAGTAATATTCCATAATTTTTTCAATAGTATGCACCATTTAAGAATTATAGGTGAAAAACCAGAAATAGTCCTAAAATTTTGAGTTTTTCTGGTCGTCATTTTTAGATCCCTCCTCTCCTAATGTCAGCAAAGTTTTTTAGCATCTGGGGTGTCTATACTTTTATTTGTGCTTAAAGAAAAATCATATATAATGTGGAATTCAAATTAAAATTAAATTTTTGCAAACCAAACTGGGCTAAAATGCCAATAGCATAGGATCGGGAGATTACTTATTATTTTGAGAGGTAAAGGACTGAATTTAACATTTTTATACTCAATGGACACGGAATTTGATGCTTTACAACTTATATATTATGATTTATGTTTAACTTGTACTAAAAAAAAAAAAAGATTCTTCTAAAAACAATTTTTTATGATTTTTATTGGTTGTAATGCTATGTTTAAATTTTGTTATTTGTTTGCATCTTCTTACTGCTATTACTGTTTAGGTGAAATATTTTCATGAAGTATTCAAGAAGCTTAGACCTAGGAATCCAGTCATGGCCCTTCAGGGGAAAATGCACCAACTAAAGAGAATGGAAATATACCATACATTTTGCAGAAAAGAGTATGCTGTACTACTTGCTACTGATATTGCTGCTAGGGGGCTAGGTATGACTTAAAGAAGGTGCTCTTAAGTCTTCAAGTATTATATAACATAAGCCTAGATGCATTTCAAACTAATACTGTTTTAATTATTGCATATTATGTTTATATATGTCAGAATAATAAAGAAATGTACTTATAATTAATTTCCTCAACTTGTAGACTTTCCTAGTGTTGACTGGGTGGTGCAGGGAGACTGTCCTGAAGATATAGATGCTTACGTCCATCGTGTAGGCCGTACTGCAAGATATACACGCACTGGGGAAAGTCTTCTCTTAGTCACTCCAAAGGAAAGTGCTATCATAGAAAAACTAGAAGCCAGCAAGATTCCAATCTCTGAAATCAAGTATGCTCACATTTGTCTTATAAAAATGAGATATCAGATTTTTTTTCTTCCTTGAGGTATTGTATGAAGTGGAACATTACAGCTAAAAAAATTCTTTAATATCACACAGAAGTAGCTAAATTGATTTTTTCATTAACATTTTTCTTGTTCCTAAATTGGCTTATTGTGTTCAATAGTTTCATTTTGGTTACCAATATTTTTAATCCTTCCTGCACTAAAAAAACTTTTTAAATAAATGTATTCTCATAACCCACATGGTTAATTTGTGATTTTCTTCATGGCCAACTTCATTATTTTCATCCATTATTTTATTCTTGATTTATTTTATTTCATTTTTTATTCATATAATAATTTAATCATCTTATTCTTTTTTTTAATTCTTATTTTTATATTATTGTTAAAGCATCTTCTATTTTGTTTTATGTGATTTCTCAGCTTTATCTCATTTACTTTATTATTATCTCTATCTCTATTATTACTCTTATCTTTATTAATAATTTTATCTCTGTTGTTACAATGATTATTTATCATTTTTTCTTATTACTTCTGTCTTTTTACTTTGTTCAATACCCATATCTCTTATCATGTCATAATATTATTCTTATTTATACTTCTACAAAGTACTATTTAGTTTATTTATTACTAATATCATCTCACTAATTTCACCTGTTCCTAATATAAGACTAAGTCTAATTTAGGCATCTAAGTGATCCACAACAACCAGAGCTGCAATACACCTTACCAATATGAAACTATTTATCATAATCAGTACTCACCATCTAAAGGTGAAACTTCTTACTTCTAAATAGGGTGGGCTCATCATATAACAATATATTATAATTATCTATGATCAAGCTATTACTTTATCGGTCATTTAAGTATCAATCAGATCTGTAAAAATAATATGGTTTAATACAAAAATTTTATTCATATTTCTTGAAGTTATTTTATTTTTGATCATCAATATTTTATTCTGAATCATTCAATGTTTTTTAAAATTATTATTATTTATATTTTTTGTTTCATAACAGTCAAAATGATTGTATTCTAAAATTTGTTTTTTGTCATTTTGACACTAGAGTAAATCCAGAACAGATAATATCACCGCAGGCAAAACTGGAGTTGTTTGTAGCTAAGAGCAATGAGCTGAAGGCCTCTGCACAACGGGCTTTTGTGTCATACTTCAAGTCATTGTTCCTGATGCGAGACAAAACAGTTTTTGATGTCAAATCAGTTGACTCTTACAAGTTCGCAAGGTAAATAGATAACTTATTTTGTTGTGTGAAATATTTTTATCAAACAGTTACTGTACTTTTTGTTTTAAATAATTTTCTCTTATTCTATACTCCTCTAAAATTGTATTCTAAATTATAGAAACCATTTATAGTTTGTCTAAAGATCGTTTTATACGAGTAGATTTTTTTTATCAAGAAATTGTAGTTAGTAGTTACATTTTCAGCCACCAGGGGGGTTAAGACAGTTTACATATCGTTGTTGCCCCTGTGAAGTCTCCTATCTGGCCAAAAGCCAATTACTTATATGATTTGGATTTTATCTTTGATGTGTTGATGTATCATGTGAAAAGCACTTATGCTTTAAAAAATCGCAACGTTATTTGTATTAATGAAATAGAATTCTGTTTTTTTTTTTTTTTATCTCATACGCAACAGTTATCATTAGAAATCACTAAGACAGTCTTGATATAATTGGTTTCACAGTTTCTTACCTACCATGCTGGAATGATAATTGATATATAGTATAGTTAGATCTTATACATTGCTTATAACCACTTTTTCTTTTGTCGTATTTGACTTATAAGAGGTTTTGCGGCAGCAATGTCGATATTCAGATTTGGTTTGATGTACAATCTCAGATCCCTTCATCAACTCTAGAAAAAATGGTCAAATACTGTTTATATTTAAATGGTGATAAATGGTAATTTAAAAAGCTATTCTCTGATTATTTTCTACCCTAAAATTATTTTTGTTTACCTTTACATTGGACTGTTATGTTAAATACATTTCGCGATTGGCCTGCTTTGGATTTAATCATCTATAAGTAAATCTAATATTTATTATATCGATGGCTTTTTTATAAAGGTGTAAGCACCATTTAGCAAACTTTACAGCAAACACATGAAACGTTTTTTCCCCTGAATTACAATATTTATATACACATTTATATTTATATTTATATTTATATTTACATTTTTTTTATTCTTTATTGTATACAATATGGGTTTATTCAGGTAGCAACACTTTTATAATTAGAATAAATTTTGAAGACTTCTAGTACTGGGAAGGCCAGAGTGACAACTGAAAATCGTTAGTATTTGATGCTTATGTCATGAATAGTAAATTTTTAGACTATTTCCAAAAAAAATTTCGATGTAATGTGAGTAGGAATCGATAGAGGTGGTGTTTATATCCCCTAATAAATTGAAAACTAAATTTTGCATTTTTGGCACTTACCCCTTTTTCAAAATATGATGTCGATATGATCTAATTATTCTACATAAACATTTCTTTTGAATATTATTGTAACTCTTTAAGTATGCATTATTGTAACCAATATTTTTATTATCTCTTATCTAATTATTTTAATTGAAATTACTAATATAGTTATCAGAAAGTTTTTATTTTATTTATAATGTCTATATAATATGCAATGGGTTCCTAAATTATTAGTATTTGGTGATAGATATTGCGTGCTATAACTTTCTATTTTTTGTTCTGTTCTCATTACCCAATATTTTAGGCTTCTCAAAATTAAATTCATGCTGTAATTTAATGTTGTGAAATGAAAGTGCTGATACATTTATATTCTTGACTTTTTTTACAATTATAGAGATATGTTGTTTGCATGCACATGTAAAAGATAAACCTCCGCTAATTAAAATATATATTGTTGATTTGTTTTTAATTATGAAGAAACAATATAATGAAATATTGGAATCATTTAATAACTGAAGAGTCAACGGAAGAAAGGGGAAAGTCTCATTTTTTCTGAAATGGAGTTATACACATAAATATGTTCATATCGTTCAGTAAAATAAGATAGTAAAAAGAACAAGGTGGGAATGTGGACAGTCGGTTTGTCAGAAGCGTTTACAGAAGAATGCCTATAAACCGAAGAAAATAGCACCTTCAAACTTTAAAACATGATTTTCTTGAAATTCATTACAGGTGACTCTCTCCCTTGTTCCATGCATTATTCAACTACAATAACAGATTAAAACTTAGATTTTTAGACAGAGGTGTTCATCGAAAACAATAAATTACTCACTAAATGGACCAAAAAAGAAACGGCAATATATTGTTGAATTTTCGCTCAAATCACCACAAAATACAAATAATGAATACTGCAAAAAACTTTATTTGTTGAACCATCAAATTGACTAACAGTTCATAAAAACTATAACAATAGATATATATATATATATAATATACTTTAAAAAAACTGATTAATAAATTTTGGTACACCACAATTAATAATACTTTGAATCGAAAACAGATACGAATTTAATTTAATTATCATATATTAAATATAGCAAGAAAAATGGAGAAAACAACTAAAATTAAACAGAAATTTATAACACAATGTTTTAAAGAAAGAAAGTATTCAACAATATTAAATTAGGTTTTACATTAGCAATAAACTTAATAAATATATTATTTATTTATTAAAATTAATAAATATATTACCAAATAGATGATAGGGATAAACCAAATATTTAAAAAGTTGACTGTATAAATTGCGACAAAGTCTACGTAGGAGAAACATCGAAAAAAACTGTAAAGATAAATTATTTGACCGATAAAAACCAGCTTTTGGCAAAGTTGCTAAAGATATAACTAGATAATTTTTATTGACAATAGTTATATTATTGTAAATTATGAGTTAATTAGTTGAGGCCGTGGTGGCCGAAAGTGTTGAGGTGTCACCTTAGCAACCTCGAGACTGCAATTGTGCCGGTTTGAATCCGGTCTGGGCGGATTGAAATTTATTTTGTGGCTGTCCCATTTAATGAATCTCGATCTTCCCATTCTAGTTAGAATAGATGATCATAATAAAATAAAATTTACCATTGAATCATAAATAAACAACACAAATAGATATTTAGATATTGATATAATTTGAAAGATATACACAAAATGGAAAGTAATGAATTAGTTAATTACTATGCTAATCATTATCACATAAAAGAAATAAATACAGCAAACATTTCATAAATAATGCTTGTAGATTAATGGATAAATAATTTTAATATATTGTTGAATAACTGCTTGGGGGTCTCTATAAATGAACCGCTGAGACTCATCTTTTTCTTGCTCAGCTTTTCAGACTCACTGTATCAGAGATACAGATAACGGTGATAACTAAATGTTACTTACCATACTATGTCCGTTCCAACCACACATCTCATGGAAATTTCCTATTTATTTTTCTGGGCCAAATACATTTGTCTTAAGAAACTCCATTTTTTTTTTTTTTTATTTCTTTCACAGAAGTATTTGAACTAAAAAAAAAAAAAAATGTGCACAATTCAGTAAACCACCAATATCATTAATCCACACAAAGTGTGCCAGCAGAATAATAAAAGCTAGCTCCTGAATGGTTTCTGTCTTTCGGAGTTTATCAAAGGTGTCTATAAAAATTCTTCAAAATAAATTTTGGCTGGACAGGATTTGGCAGTATATTGAACTTGAAAAAACAAAAAAAATAATAAAATAAGTTGTTCAAAGTTCTGCTACATGTTTGTTCAACTAAAAAAAAAAAAAGTAGATAACACTTATTATAGCTATGTATTTTTATGAAAAATGATTGCACTTCAATGCACAGTACAAATTTAGTTTTTAAAATGTATTACAAAAAAAGTTGTAGCCCCTTGTAGAGCATCAAAAGTTATAGAGCACCAAATTCTGCGTTCACTGAGTACCAAAATTTTTAAAATCGGTCAAATACATCTCTCTAAATTGGCAATCTTCCAGTGTTCGATTATTGGCCTATAAAGGTAGCTGTGAGTTAGATTTGGTTTTGCCCAAATAATTGTTTTTTATTATAAAATTCTTTATAACCGACCTTGTAGAGAATTAAATTTCCTGTACGATTCATACAAAATATTTGAAACTACTCTTAGACACCTCCCGATGTTCGGTAATTGGCATATGAAAGTACCAATTGGTATACGACTTACAATGCTTCAACAGTATGGCCATAAATCCTATCGTTGTTCTTGCTTTAGTATATTTAATCAGGGGAGTCAAAGGCATTTGCCTTTGTAAAACATTTCAAAATTTTACTATTAGGTTTAAAAAAAAAAATCCATATATGTTTGTTGATTTAGGTAAATACTTTAATATATAAAAATAAAGGCAGACTGTTGCTATTTCACCGGAGGATGGCTTGCTGGCCGAAAATTTGCATCGTAATAAATAAATTGGTGAAATAGCAACTGCCTTTATTTTTATATTTAAAAAATCCATTTTTGATTGTTTTGACCTTAATTCGGCCATTGAAATGAAATGATGATATTTATTTAGAAATATTTATCTTAAATACTGTTGTTGCATTTTATTGAGAAGTGGTGTCAAATTTGGAAAAAAATCATCGTTTTTCGATTGTGGTTTTTGATCACGCCACTTGATCAAATGAATGTATAAATGTTTCTCTAGTGGTGAAAATGGTCACCCATTTTCGCATTTTTGGTTTTTACATCCTTGCACCCTTATGTACAATTTTAAAAAATAAAAGCTCCTATCTCATCTTTTGCATCGTAGACTCCTGTTTGGTCCTCTACGATCTGGCCTATTTATACTAAGAGATGATTTTGTTTTTATTTTAATGCTTTCTTGCTCATTTTAACTAAGTTAAATCTGTCATTTATTGATCAATGACGCTTTATATGATTTTGTCAAAGCATAAAGTTGTCATTTTTATCTCTGTTATGCCATTCTAAATAAATAGTATGTTTTTAGATCGTTGGGCTTAATAGCAGCTCCAAGAGTACGCTTTATTCAACGAATGGAGAAGAAGGGATCACAGAAAGAAAATACAGATGACAATAACCAACGAAATGAACAAGAAGATGGAGATGTGCAGACTATTGAAATCGGAAATGTTCAAGAAGAAGATAAGGATTTTAACTTTAATGGTATTTTTATTTAATTTATGTATTTCAATTTTATTTTTTTTAAGCACTTACAAATATTATAGGAGAAATTTGATTGAAGTCGTATATCCGTTGTATTGTAGTTTATTTATTTTTTTTTTTTTTTTATTAAAATGGGGGTATTGTAGTTTATTCCCACTAAAAAAATTATGAAACAAATAATTAGTTAATTTAATTTTTTATTTAAATTAAATTCTTTTCTTTTTTCAATCTGCTAATAAAAATCTAATAAGTAAACCAAGAGAATATATGTTTGTATATATTATCTTAAAAAATGTATGTATTCTTATGTATGTATAAATGTATTCTTTAAGGTTTACAGTTGAAATTAGAATCTGGCCTCATTTTGTCTTCTCTGAAGATATTCATATAATGGCCTACAAAACGTTGATTTTAGAATGATGTAGAAGGATAGTTGGGGTATAATGGAAGAAAAATGAAATAAATTGTTCACAAATGATAATAAATATTAATGTGTGTGTGCATTTATATATATATATATATATATATATATATATATGAATTGACACATGATAAACATTGCTCCATTTTACATTCAGACTTCCTAAACTATCATTTAACTCTGAGGATCAATCATTTTCTTTTTTCTACTGCTTTCTTATTCAATCATTTGTAATCTCAGCTAATAGGCTATATCTTGGCATGTCGAGGATTAAGCCTTCAAATCATACATGGCGCACTGCTGAGTTGTTCAAGCTGGCGAGTGAGAGGATCAGCTCTCTACTTGTTTAGGTTTATGGTAGCACCAATGCAAATAAAAATATAGAAAAAAACCTCAATTTTAAATTGGACAGTTTGCATATGTTTTTTTGCAGATGGATAACCACTCAGCATAATAATAAATAAATCTATATCCCTACAAAGTTTCATTGATCAAGGCTATACTCTAGTTTATGTGAACTCAATAATTGCTACAATTATATTATTCTGTTATTATTTATTTGATTTTTTTTTTCTTCCAGCATATATGCACCGCGGCATATTAAGGCCTATTGTGCGCTGGCCTAAACCATTTAAAACAGGCCAGTAGCCTTTGCGAATCTGAGTAGACTCATCGGATCCATCATTTCGCAGAGCTTAGGGTCAGTGATCCAGTCACAACCAAAGTGGAGGTGCCGCAACCTTGCCAAAGCATCGCATCCACAGATTATGTGGAAAGCCGTTTCGTCCTCCATCCCACATAGTCTACATGTCAGTGACTCAGTTAGTCCCATGTTGTGGAGGTGCTTGTTCAGTTGACAGTGTCCTGTATATAGACTCGTCACTCTCCTAAGGTTACACCTATCCATAAACAGAAGAATCTCACTTCTTTTGGGGCAGGGTCCATCTAAAAACAGTTTGGAGTGTATCTGTTTCCTAGTATTTTCCCAGTAGTTCTTAACTTTATTACCTACAGCCACTCTAATATGCCTTTTGGCATAGCTAAGGCGTATGCCACATGTGGGCTCTGGTGTACAAGGTTTCATCTCAGAGCCTCTCCTTGCAAGGTGATCAGCCTTTTCATTCCCCAGAATTCCCGAGTGTCCAGGGACCCATTCAACCCTTACCCTGTTGGTTTCAGACAGTTTAAGATTACCTTTGCATTCTTTCACCAACTTTGACCGGGTCGCATAACCACTTAAAGCCCCAATAGCAGCTTGGCTATCTGTGTGGACTGTAATTAGTCTGTTTCTAACGCCCTCCTCAATAAGGGACTGGGCACAGACATTGATAATACCTCTGCTTGAAAGACAGAGGAGGCATACCTACCTAAGGATATGAACATTCCCTCTCTAGGCTTATCCATCCTCCAGATACCCGCCCCTGAACCTTGTACTGTCAGGGATCCGTGTGTATAACAGTTGACTCCATTGCATGGTACATGGGAGTCAGTTCTGCTGATCTTAGTACTATAGTGTCCCTCCCTATAGCTTGGTATTTGAATGTCAGAGTGCCAACACCTCATCCTGATCAATCCTGTTAAACAGAGTCCCATGTCCTAGGTAGACCTGAGATTTTGATCTTGTCCTTAATTTCGTAAATCTAAACGCAATGCTGAATGCCTGCGCCTCAATCTCCAGGCATTGGTGTTAGGCTCAAAAGAACCTCCATTGCAGCAGTGGAAGTAGTGCTCATGGCACCAGTTGTCATAAGACACGCCAGCCTTTGTAGTCTGCCCAGTATGGCTCGAGGCCTAATAGTATTAACCCTATGCCACCACATAATTGCAGCATATAGTACAATAGGTCTGATCGCCGCCTTATATAGCCATAATGCCATTTTAGGTTTCAGACCCCAAGATTTGCCCACAGCTCCCTTGCATGCCCATAGGCAGCGAAGTGCCTTCGTGCTTGATAATTTTTAATTGTTTTTTTTTTTTTTTTTTTTTTTTTTTTTTTTTTTTTTTTTACCTCTTATATATTAATTTGGCCTACTATGTACTTGAAAAAATTTATGTTCTCTTTCTATTTATACTTTTTTCAGTATTTGTGTAAGATATTGATAAGAGTTTGTAGAGCCATCCTGATAAATTCCTGGGTCATCCCTATGCTAGAGATGTTGAAAAAATATTGATATATCTTTCTTTTTTTTTAAACTATATTCATTTTTTTTGTTTATTATTTTCAATAATAGGCCTTCATAATCGACCAAAGAAAAAAATGTTGTAACCCCTCTGTCAAAATTTGAGGTCTTACGTTTAAAGATACGTAAAATCCAAATATCGAATAAAAAAAAAAAAACCCGTCCATACACCGTCCACGGCTTTTCTCCGAGACTACTGGACCGATTTTCTTGAGATTCGGCACTAATGTCACAGGTCACCCCAGGATGATCCTCGGAACTCGACATTGCCATCCAACTGTTTGTTTCAAAATGACGGCCGATTTGAAAGAGATCTTATAAGCCCATAACTCAGCTATTTATAAAGATAGAAGGAAAATTAAGGTGTTTTGGAATCAGCATAACGAGGCATTAAAAATAAATAAAAGGAAAAATAAAAAATCTATATGAATGCCGATTAAAGATCTTATAAGCCCATACCTCGGCCATTTATAAAGATAGAGGGGAAATGTAAGACGTTTTGGAATCAGCATAACAATATTAAAAAAAAAAAAAGGAGGGGAGAAATATATATCTATAAATGCTTTGGGTTTATTATTTTCATTAATAGACCTTTGTAATCGACCAAGGAAAAAAATGTAACCCTCCCTCAAAATTTGAGATTTTACATTTCAAGATATGTAGAATCCAAATATTGAATAAAAAAAAATCTGTCCGCAAAAATTTTAAATTAAAGGCTTTACTTATATTTAATTGAAAGCTGATGAAATTCCCTACAAAAGGAAAAAAAATTTAATTCAGTATTAGCTGAGATATACCATAATAAACTTCGTTAACTAATTCTCTGGCGCTGCTGGTCATCGTGGCCCTAGGCCTCTTTTCTTATCAATTGAGCTTCTGACTTCCTCGCGTCTCTCTACTTTATCCTTCCTTGGATTATTTCTGCACTTCCTTTAACTTCCTTAGTCTTTCCTTTTTCTTTTCCCATTGAAGTGCCTATCCAATATTTCCTCTTTACCCTTTGATTACATGTCCTAACCATCTCAGCCTACTTGCATTGACACAGTTCTTTCTTAACACTCCCAGTGCGGCATTCACATGGCAATCATCTTGGGACAAGCCTCAAATTTCTTTTCCTTTGGTGCCTACTGCTTAATTTCTTTGCTGAACTTGTTAGTTATGTTTTATAAAGTATTCTGCACATGTTCCTTTCCCAAAACACTCCAAATGCTCATTTGAAAGATAATCCAATTATCTGAACTGTAAACCAAAGCAATTCGGAAAGTACAGTGAATAGACAGACCAGATATTTTTGAAATATAACTATTTGGAAACAATAAACCATTGTGTAATAATTTGCTGGGTTTTTTTTTATGTATCGTAATATCGATATTTAAATTTGAGTATCGAAAACCGATATTTTTTCAATAAAAAAATAAGAAAAAGTATTAAATAAAAAAGTTCTACAATTAATGGTGGATTCGACAAAAAAAGAACCATAAAAGCTTGTGGGGTGGTGTATTTGTGTTACTATCTATAGTGGCTGTATTTTAGGGAAAGCAAAATATAGATATTGATATCTTGATAATATCGGCATAAAAATATCATTAATATTTTTATAAAATTAAAAAAAAAATATCTGATGTGAACAACACACTACTTCCTTGCACGCCTATTAAACTATTAATCGGTGGCTCAAAAAGTGATCCTCAATTTGGTTACTAGTTTCCAAAGATTGCATTAAAAATGACACTCGACGTCGCGACATCCATCTATTGACACACACACATTCTTGTTTCTGGAGGTCTCATTCCGTTATTATATGTCGTTTTCCTTCAGTAGATAACTAGTTTCCAAGAGATTTCCTCGTGTTCCGTGACAACATTAAAACTGTCAATATCACGAGATAAAGCATTGCAAATCGACAGTTTCGACATTTTAAGCGGAAAAACCCACTTAACTAATATCTTAAATATTCTCCTGCTGCAGACTTGTTGATCTCACAAATGGGGAGGAAAACCAGTATTTTACATTCAATTTTAACACTTAAAAGAAGTAATAAAAATGTTTTGGATTGGAAACCAAATCGTGTTTGTTTGTAACCTTTATTACCAAAACATATGATTTATGTATTTAATTTAAATATAATTTTTGATGTAAGCTTACTATGACCTTCAAGTAATGTACCCTTTTCTGCTCACCAATTTTAACCAAAATCTAGTAAATACATTCATATCGATATAAAAGTCCTATTTACCAAATTTGCGATGTTTTACATTATATTTTAATATATTTTTTGATGAAAGTCTAATATGACCTTCAAGTAAAGTACCGCTTCCGGTTTTCCAATTTAGATTAAAATCTAGTATGTAATTTAAATCAATATATAAGTTCTGAATACTAAATTTGAGAAGTTTTGCATAGTATTTTAATACAATTTTTAATGGATCAATTATGACCTTCAAGTAAAGTACCACTTCCGGTGATCAAGCAGTGACCAAAAAGAGAGGTTCACAACTTTACTTCGTACAAGGAAGTAAAAAATCTAAATGAATTGTAGTAAGATTAGGAGATAGCCTGTTTCTTATTATTGAAATCCTGCTGGAAATGAAATTAGAAAAAACAATATCTTAATTATAGCGTCCCAGAAATATCGTTATTTCAAAATATTGTTAATTATTTTATAATATTTTTAAAAAAAAACTAAAAGAATTGAAAGAAGGATAGGAAATAACTGGTTTCTTAAGTCTGCTGTAAATGAACTTAATAAAATAATATCTTAGTGATATCAGTACAGAAATATCGATATTTTGAAAAAAATATATTAATTATATCGGTATAGAAACATTAATATTATAAAATCAATATCTTAATTATATCGCCCCAGAAATATCAATATTCTAAAAACAATAACTTAATTATATCTCCACAGAAATATTGATATTTGTGTGTCCCTTAAAAGATAAAGATCCTTTAAAAGATTAAAAATATCAAGGCCCGATACAAGGAAATATCGATATTTTTTCTCGATATATCTAATTACTATTTCGATATATTCAAAAACTATCGATACGATATTTATCTATATTTTTTTTCGGTATTCACATCCCTCTCCTGAGCCAGACTTGGTCAAGACATTTGCTTCTGTAAAAAGAAACTAGATTTATTTGTACCACCAACCCTTTAAAATCAAATACCTGATTTAATTTGTTTATATTGAACCAATACTTATTTTATTTTTAAAATATAATTTTTTATATTTCCTTTAAATATTATATTAACTTTGATTCTCTTCAGGTGGTGATAGTGATGATAGTGAATCTGAAATATTTTCTCTCAAGCATAAAGATCATGAACTTGAAAAATTGATGGGAGATGTTCTGGGACCTGATGATAAAGTTTCTGAAGATACTAAGCCAAAATTTAAAGCAGTCATCACCAAGGCGAAGTTGGCTAAAAAGATTCTTAAGAAAAACTTGTTGCCAAATAAAAAAATTGTTTTTGCTGATGATGGAAAGGTAAAAAAAAATTTTAATTTTACTTCTAACTTTGTTTTCTTAAAGGGATCTGAGGAAGAAAGAACTTACATTTCTGTTCTCAAAACATTATATTATCTTAACAAAGATATCCTAGTCTTTAACTCTGCATTATTTGCTTATTATAATATAAGTAGGTAAAGTAGTTGACTTCCTGCTCATGGGCCAGGTTCGAATCCCAGCTATAAATAATCAAATTTAGAGTCAGGAGGAGACCCTTTTAGGGTATAACCAGTCTTTATTAAGTAGGTACTGACGGTTATCCCCTGGTATGACCGCTGTTCAAGAATCTTATTGCATCCATTTATACTTCGCTCTCAGCTTTAATTTTTTTTTTGTCGAATGTTCGGACTCAATAATTAGTACATCTTAATTTAGCATGTATTGAAGCATTAAACATATTTTTAGGACATTTCTTTGCTTGATCTTAACATTTGGAATTCCATATTTGTACTGTTTGTACAGATGTTGTATTATATGCAATGCAAATGTTGCAACACTTAATGCCTATTAACACAAATCATGCAGTATTATTTGTCAAGTCTACCAGTTGAAGTAAAAGAATAGGAACTGATTTTAATTCTTTTAAAAAGCCAAGTACTTGTTACCTAAGTATATTTTGGATTATTTTTCATTGTAATTAAATCTTAACTAGAATGGACTATGCAATTATTATTATTAGCTGGCGTGATGACCCAGCTGTTGAGTCAAGGTCTGGCCCATCATGGATCCCAGTCTTCTCCATTTTTTTGCTGCTGCATTCCAATTTCTGCTACTAAGTAGAGTCCTTGTATCGGCATCCATCCCTTTTTCCCTTTGAAAACTTAATTATTATGCACACATCTAGATCTCCATTTATGTTGCTTAATTCTGCATTATTCCTCCTTTTCCAGGCATCTTGTTCTTGGTCTACGACTATCAACCTGTGTCTCATAGATTGTTCTGGCCATCCTTCTTTCATCTATTCTGCTGGCATGTCCATACCAACGTAGTTGATTCTCCTCAATTACTGTTTTTACAGGTTTTACTTTGAAGTTCATCCTTATAGTGGTATTCCTTATTCGGTCGCGTCTTGTTTTCTCCTTCTCCAGAAGAATCTCATCTCGGAACTCTGCAGTAGACTCCTGTGCTTTGACGTAGTAGTCCAAGATTCGCTGAAATATGTCAGTATCGGGATGAATGTGTTTTTGTAGATAGCCACCTTTGTTCCCCTTGATATCTCTCTCCTGTTTCTTTTTAACAGCATTGAGAAACTTTCCTACCAATAGTATTCTTTTCCTAATTTCCGTATCTATAAGACCATTTACCTTTAGGTATGCTCCTGGATATTTAAAGCTATCCACCTGTTCTATTATTTTTCCATTTATACAGACTATCAGCAAATTATGATCCCGGAGCTTTCCAATCCTCATTACTTTTGTTTTTTCTTCATTTATCTGGATGTTTATTTTTTCCAGCTCCTCTTTTAGGATCAATATGTTATACTGAAGATCCCTACCATCCTTTACTAAAATCACCAGATCATCAGCATAAGCCATTAACTCGTCATTCACTGGTCTCAGATTTCAGTATCCAAGGTGAAATCCCCTCATTTTAGGTTTTGCTTTCTTTAAAGCTGAGTTCAGGAAAACAATAAACAGAAGAGGAATGAGACAACAGCCTTGCCGGATGCCAGTGATTGTTTCGAATTCTGTAGATGTGCAGTTGACTACATTTGAGAACTACATTTCTCACTACATTTCTGCATCTTTTGTAAAGGCTTTCAATAGCCATTCTGAGTCTCGTGTCCACTCCCAGCTCCATGGACCTAGCTAAATCTTCCTTTCTCACTTGGTCGAAGACTTTAGTCAGATCCACAAAACAGCAGCTTATCTCTTTCCCCTTCTCAATCAGTTTTTCAGAGATTTGTCTCATAATGAAGATAAGTTCCTCCTGAGTGCTTCTCTGGCTACGGAATCCATATTGCTCCTCATCCTAGACGCTGTCTATCTTTGTTCTTCTTTCCAGGTTCCGTGCATATATCTTACATGGGACACTCAGTAAAGAAATTTCTCAATGGTTTTTACACTTCCGGTTATTCCCTTTTTTGTAAATCAGGATGATGGTGGAAACTTCCCAATCTTTTGTAATCATTTTTTCCTTCCATATGAGGTTTGTAAGATGGAGAAGAATTTTCCCTCCATTTTCTCCCTTTTATCTGAGCATTTCTGGTGTTATACCATCTCGGCCTGCTACTTTTCCTAATTTCATGTTTAGCAGTATTTCATCTACTTCTTCTTCCTATTACAGGTATATACATCTCCTTTCTTAAGTATAGAACAAATCACAGTCTTTTTCCATTCAGGTGGTAACCTTTCTTCTCTCCAAATATCTGTCATAAGTTTCTGCAGAAACTTAATCATTTCATTTCTACTTTGTTTAAACAGATCAGCTGGAATACTATCAAACCCTGGTGCCTTATTGGTCTTTAGCATCTATTATTTATTCGTCATCGGGAGGTTCAATAAAATCTTCAATGTCTCTCACTCCAAGAACGATTGGGTCCAGGTTATCTTATTTTCCTTCAATCAATTGATTTTGGAAGTAAGAAACCCATTTTTCCATGGCGGCAGCTTCCTCTATGATGAAAGATCCATCCCTATCCCTGTAGGTGTGATTCTGAGGTTTAAATGTTCGGCATCCTTCATTCATCATTGAGCCTACTGTTTTTTTTCCTTAAAGGCAGTTTCTATGTCTGCTAGGATTTTGTTTTCCTATTGTCGTTTCTTTCATCTGTGCATATGATGTTCTCTTCTTCTGACTCAATACTCTTCCACATATCTTCTAATATATTTCTTCTAGACCATGGTTATGTAAGCTTTATTTTTTTAAGGCTCTGCATTCTTCATCAAACCAATGTTTTTTCTTTTTTTTAATTTCGGTACCTCTCTTGCTACATTTTTCAATAATAGATGTTTCACAATCTTTGCCAATTAGTGAGGTTATGGTCCGAGTCTACATTAGCTCCTCAGTAAGGCCTTATATCCATCACCTATGATCTATGTCTGGTGATAATGAACACATGATAGTTACTCGGCTATTTACTCCAAATTTCTTCTATGTAGCCAGATGTATTTTCTTGTGAGGAAAAAATGTGCTGCCAATTGCAAGTCCGTTTAACGCTGCAAAATGAATTAGTCTTTAACCATTATCATTCAATGTTTCATGCAGGCTAGGAAGACCAATTGTTGGTTAATGCACATAATCTTTGCCAATTTGTGCATTATAATCTCCAAGTACAATTTTCATGTCAAGGAGATATTATTGAATTTCCCTTTTAGTTGGAGCATGCAGATTCTTGAGTTGATAGGTTTAAAATTAATGAATTGTTGAGCTAGTCTCCTACAAATGGCAAAACCTGTACCAAATATATGAAGGCGGTCATCATAGATGTAATATATCATATTGTTCCCTTTTCTACAAATACTCCGTTCCGTCCACCTGATTTCTTGAATGGCAGCTATGTCTATTTTATAGTACTCAAAAATATCGAAACACAATTGCTCCACATTTGTATAAGGTCATAGCATTCCATGAGGTGATTGAATAGTCCAGTTGACGGTTGCAGAGTTGTTTACCACTGTTCAGTCCGGCTAATCTTTTTTGGACTTTATTGATATCTCTATTTTAAAGAGAGTGAGTGTATCAGCCAATGTGACTCGGTTCAAGTGGAGGGACTGGCTACTCAGAGCTTCAATATGCTCCTCTGTCCGGGGCGGCAACCTACGGAAGGTGATCCTAGAGTGTGTACTGTAAGTGACCTTTGTCTGTTGTGAGGGGGAGGGTGTATGTATTGTACTGTGTACGGTGTAATTGTGTGAGTATAAGTGTTTTTGTTCCTCCAATCTGAAGAATGAGTGTCTGATTGCAATCTAATGACTGGGCGATGGGGCTGCCACCCGATGCTGGCTGTACAATGTAATTAATTTTAATATTTCATCTATTTTTATTTTATTTTTTTAAAAATTGAATATTTGATTATTTGTTTAATTGAATTTAACTTTTATTTACATGAATATAAGAACTAATTTTTACTGTTCAATAGGAAATAATCAACCCAACAAAACAGAAGGTGACTGAAGGAGAGCAAGGTTTTGAAGCAGAGCAAGGGTCAGCCATTAACTTTGAAGAAGCAAAGAAGGTATAATCATATGTTTTATGGGTAGATTTGTGTATAATCTCATTATGGTCAATTATTCATATAAGAAGATAAACTTATAATGATTTCTATTCATTGATCTTACCAAGACACATCATAATGTAGACAATAGACAGTGTAATATTTCATGAAATGCCACCATGCATATGCAAGGAGAGTAGTAGCATGATTTTCCATAAATTAGAGGCACCACCAACCACATACCTCACTGACGTTCATTAATACTATTAATGTGACCTACGCATATTAGGCATTTATAAAATGATTATTTTCAGGCTTATGATATTGATATTAGGACACCATAGGACATTTAGAATGGCGTTTTTCACAGACAGCTAAAACGTATCTTTTTTTAGCATACTCTAGTGGCTTTGCTGGTTGGCCAATTATTAAATGTATGCATTTTGTAGGAAATTTCGTCTACTTTTATTTTGTATCGAATAATTATCTTAAAAAATTCTTAATTTTTTTTTTTAGTTTTAAGCGAAAAACTGAAAAAAGTTCCAAAATTTTGTTGTTTTTTTTCCTATTTTAGTTGAGAAGCTGACAGTTGGCTGAGGTGTCAAACCTGAAATTCGGATTCAGCACTTCAAATAGCATGTAGAATCATTGAGAAAAAACTTCTATTCCTTTTTCTAAAGAAAACCCTTTGTTGACTGGCCTAAAATGGTGGCCTTTTTTTTAGCAAGTTCTTGGGACGTCACAGCCAAAATTAGTCAAAAATTAAATGTGATATGCCCATTTTTTAGGAAATTTTGTCTACTTTTATTTTCTTTAGGATGTTCATCATCAGAATTTATAAGCGAAAAACTGAAAAAGTTTCAACATATTGTTTTTTTTTTTGTTTTTTTTATGTTGAAGCCGGTGGCTAGCGAGGTGGCATATCTGAAATTCAGATGTATTACATTCCACACTAGATGTGTTCTTGATTTTTAACTATTAATTTCAAAGGATATGTCTTATTTTGTGATCTGTGCAATTTCGTACAACTAAATTTCAAGTAGAACTGTATCAACTCAGAAATAATTTCATCTGTTAATAATTCCAACATTTTTTTACTTTCAAAGGCGTTAGAAAAGGAGGATGTTCATGACCGCAAACTGTATTCAGAACTTGGTCGTCAAAAGAAGAGAGAGAGAAAACTAAAACAAAAGGGCAAAAGGAAAAGAGACAAAGATCAAGAGAAAGATTCTTCAGATGAGGAATCCAACTCAGAACCAGATTTATCCTGGCTTCCAGACCCAGATGATGTCTATGGCATTCCTAAAAATTCAGGTTCTGAAGAAGAGGATACACCTGAAGTGCATTATATGTAAGTAATTGTAAAATTATACCAGTAGACATTTTTATTTAATATAGCCTAGATTTACAATTTAAATCTGGTAACAGATTGTGATATTTATTTTACTTTTGGCAACTTTAAAAAATGGTTCCTAGTTTTAAATATTATTGTCATTTAAGATAGCATTTTAATGATTAAACATTGCGTTTTAGGGTACTACTGCAGATGAGAATATAAAATTAAATATCTTTTTTTTTTTACAAAATTGTTTATTATGTGCAATATCACTATAAATTTGACTTCAAAATACATAATCCTTTTAACCCATTCTACAAAGAGAGCGTACCCGTGCACATTTCTGCCCGTTCTCAGTAGCCGAGCACACATCATTGCGCTCTCCCTATCCCTTCTCAATGACTGAGAGCGTGGCAGATGAAAATTCAAAATTTAAATAGTAAAAAAAAAACTAATAAATTTTAGTGAAATTAGTGAAAATACAAAAAAGGAATTTTTGTAATATTTTTAACTTACATTTAACAACTGTTTTTCCTAAGCATATGTAGTTTATCTTAAAATGCAGTAACAGTGATGGCCAAAGTTTTTTGTTTATTGCACAGTATGCTCAATAAGTTCACAAATATGACCGACATATTGAATGGGTTAATAATAATTCTTGAGAGAATCAACAAGAATTATGTATCAAATGCATGAAATTATGTAGCTGTTATTCTAGTGGCCAGTTGTTTGTTTTGTCCTCCAAAGGATTAAGTGACTCCATTCCTGGCCAGAATCCTACCTATTTTTTCTTAGCCAGCTATGCTATCTATTTGATTAGCAATTTAACCTTTCATAAACTATTACAGGTATTAATTTTTATAGAACATTATTTCTAATTTCTTTATCTATACAATTTTTGACCTTTAACTGGGTCAATAGCTTTGACATCTGGGATAAGTTCAAAATCTCTTCTTAATTTCATTTGATAAGTATTTGAATCAAAGTGCTAATATATTATTACCATGTAAAACCCCTTCACCTTCTATTGCAAATTATCCTAGAACAGTAATTGATGAAATGCAATGATGGTTGAGACATGATTGATTTCTGTCCTTGTTTGGATCATGCTTCATTCTACTTCGAAGAAATAACCATGGAGATAACCTGCAGTGCAAGCATCTCTCCGAGGTGTATAAACTTTTAAAGTTTGTTTAAAGAATCTGTTTCCATTAAGTTTTATTATTGCATACAGTGATTATCTGTTATTGTTCTATACTTTATTTATTAGTTAAAAAGTTTTTTGGTAGTGTTAGCCTATTAGTAATGTGTTGCTTCATCTCATGCTCCCCACATTGGTGACCTTTGCGTGATATGGACATAGGTATATAACTTAAGAAAGAATGTTTTGGATAGAGTTTAGGCTGGGAGGTTATGCTCAATGAGGGGAAAGGCTCCCTGTATATAACTGAAGCAACCTATATTGCCATATATACCACATTGATTTTTTTTTTTTTTTACCCGACTACGCCGAATCCAAAAGGAGGGTAATGTGTTTAGCTTGACGGTTATTAGGTATCTAACAATTTTTTGGGCAAATGGCTTCACTGATTTTTAAGTTTAATAGCTCAAATTATTTGTTGTGATAATGTTTTGAAACATTTTGAGCTCAATATACTAAAGAAATGTTGTATTAAACATGTTAAATCTGTTTGTTTGAGGGTATTTAATGATTTTTTGAGAGAATCGCTAAACCGATTGTCAAGTTTGATGGCTCAAATTATCCAATGAATTCCAGTGAATGTTTTGAAACATTGAGAGCTCAATACTGAAAAAAGATTTCATTATATTTTAAGTATTTTCGGCTTTTTGTCAATATATCTTTTATCATTTGTAAGTTCATGATCATATGATAATAAATTATATATGACCTATACTTGAAAAATTAAAAACCTTAAAATAAAATTTAATTTAAAAAAATAAAAACCCCAATTACGGAAATAATGTTTATATCTTACAACCTCATTCGTCCTAAGGGACAGAATGTACTTGCATCTCTAGGTAAACGCATTGGTGCGTTGTTAGTGAGGTTGAGCCCATGAAACTTGAATCTTGTTGTTGGAGTCGGGTGCCTTCCGCTACACGTTACGGACTCTTGCAAGTACATTCCGACCCCTTCATCTGTGCATGTCAAAATAGAGAAAGCTTCTTGCATCTGTGCAAATAAATATGCAGAAAGTAAATGATTATATTGAGTAAAGAATAGTCTTAATTTTCCTTTGGATGTTGAAGGCGCACAACTACAACTCCAAATTTCAATATTCATGGGCGTCAACTCCACTAACAAGCCACTAATGCGCTTAAATAGGTATGCAAATGTATTCTGTCCCTCAGGACGAATGGGGTTACAAGATATAGAAATTATTTCTATAATGGGGGTTTTTATTTTTTATTAAATTAAATTTTTTAATATTGTGATTTGTTTTGCATTCTTTCAATCGGATGTACTAATTTGTAAGTTGATTGTTATATCAGTAACAAAAGGTTACTGCACATATGCGCACTGTAAGGTCTCACTTAAGTTTTTCACCTATAACCTCCTGATTAATCAACTGTTTTTCTACTTTAAGTGGTTTAAGTTATTTTTCTCACGCTCTCCATACTTGTATCGAATGTAAATAAAGTTTTTACAACTTTTGAATGACTTAAAAATTAAATATTTTTGGTATGTTTGATATTTTGTTTCTATCACAATTTTTTCTTTGCAATTTGACAATTAAGTTAATTTTATGTCACAAATTTTAATTTCCAAAATAACTTTTAGGTCTTCTGAGGAAAGTACAAACAATAAAAAGTCTAAGAAGCCTGTTGCTAAGAAAAGGAAAAAATCAAAACGTGATGTAACTAGAGAGACTGGAGATGAAATAGACTTGTCACTGGGTGAGACAGAAGATCTTGCTCTCAAACTAATCTCATTGAAGTAACATTAATTGTTCTTGTATATTTTGTAAATATAAAATGTAAATAATGTTGAAATATATTTATACTTTTTTTTCCTTGATCCTGGTGTTATTTTTCTTGTGGGAACTGTAGATCATTCAGCACAATATTTTTCCTTGTGGAAACTGTAAATCAATCAGCAATACTCTTTCACTTATGAATGGTTTTAGAAATCCCACTTTTCTTTTCTTGATTCTTAAGATATAAATCAATATATTTAATCAAAGACATTTCGATGAATAGAGAAAATACAAATTTATAAAACATATAACAGTATTTAAACAAACAAACATTTGTCAAGACCAGTATTATCTGATAAGCTACGAATCATTTTTTAAGTACATCCTTGTAGTATACTCATATTGGCCCTAAAAAATAAACATCATAATGGCATTAAAAAATCCTAAAACCAATAATTTGGATACAATCATCAAAATTCAGGCTGTTTAATGTCATAAAAAGGTTTAATTTCTAGAGGAATTTGGATACATTACAAAAATTTATTTAGAAAAACAATTTGGAGTTAAAACATTTTAGGTTAACAGGGCAGAGTATATAAATACCTTGAAACAGGTTTTCTAGAAATAATTGCTGCTGTTGATCTCAAAATAAAAAAAAAACAATGCAAACAAGATTTATTTGAAATTGACTACTTTGCAATAAAACTTTTGTCTTGTTAAAAGCTTTTCCTTATCCTCTCGATGGAAAATTAGTCCTCTAAGAATTTATAAATTTAAATAAAAGCATGCTCTAAAACTTAGATATTACATTTTTGTTTCCTATAAGCACTAATTTAAAAAAACAAACAAAAAAAAACAGTGGTTGCAGTTGCAATTAACAAGAAAAGATTAGTTTTCTAAACCTAATAAGGAATACAGAGGGAGTGTTTATATTAGAGTAGTCACATAACATTTATCGTGGCTCACAATCAGGGAGTCAGCAATTGTTTATTCCCCAAATGAAAGTTTTCTCTTAAATTCTTGTTCATAGATTTTCTTCAATGAAGGTTTGTGGATGGCCATCATAAGTAAAATAAATTCTTGCATGCCAACCTCCTTTGTCTTTAGTGCTGAAATCTCTCTCATGGTCTTTTTTTTTAACTATTATTGAATAGTGTTGTTACTTATAGTAATTTTATTCCACACTTTGTTAATATTCAGGGCCCAATCCTGACTAAGTTTCAACTTTTAAGAGGAGGTTAAATGAAAATCACATATTCACTTTTTAATAAAACCTAAATTATCGGAGTTACAAAAACCTATAATTGTAAACATTATTAGAGACAGAATTACTTGGCGTTGACACTCATGTCTACTTTGTTTTAAATTATAAATCAGTACCTTCTAATATAAAAAAATGGGAATCAGTGGATTACCTGTAAAAATCATCATCATAAGGAAGAATAATACTTAGCAGCATTTCTTCCATGCCATTAGCTTAGTCTTAAAAATTTTAACAAAAATTTTCAATTTTTTCAATGATTCTTGAGTGTTTTTTTTCCTTTAAAAAAATTGAAACAGAACAGTACAGGTGGGGCAGACATCTGCTGTTGTTATATTTATTGGGAATCTAATGACGTAATGATGACATAAACAAGTTTAAATGTGTGCGTGTATATGTATGTATGTATATACTCGTATAATTGACAATAATTATAATCGTATAATTTTATATATGCATATAAATGCACACATTTAAACTGGTCATCATTGATAACACTAAGATTTTGATGATTAAGATCTCAAAAAAAAAAAATATATATATATATATATATATATATATATATTACTATATATGTAATAAACAGGGTGTATCACAATCAGATGACAATATTCATGAGGTAGAACGTCTTACTCAGAGGAGCCAATATCGATTCCGACCATTTCCTGAGTATTGCCCATGTTACAGCAAAGATTGCTATTAATCCACCTAGAGCACGGGAAAGAGCGAAGAAATATAATATTGTAAAGCTTAAAGACCCACAGATTAAGGCGAGATATAGATAATCATTGGGCTTATGGTTAAGGTACATGCAAACTACAGATGATAGCATAGAAGATATCTGGAGCAGCTGCCGGAAAACTATTGAAGAGACTGCTGAAGCCGTTCTGGGACCAGCCGAAAAAGAGGCTAGGCATTGTTGGTTCGATGAAGATTGTCGGACTACCACTGAAGCTAAAAATGGAGCCTATAAGATGATGATTAACAGGCGCACTGTGGCAGGAACTGTGGAAGAATATAGAAGGAAACGAAGGGAAGAAAAGTGCTTACATCACAGGAAGAAAAGGGAAAATAAGAACAGGGAGTTAGAGGAGTCTAGGACCATTGGGGACACCAGGAAGTTCTCCACAAATGTTAATAGAACCCGAAAACCATTTAAGCAAATCTCTTCGATGTGTGTGGATGAGCAGGGAGCTCTCCTATCTGAAGAACAGGCCTGCCTAGCAGAATGGAGAAGATTTTTCGAGAGGCTTCTGAATGGCCCTAGTATAGAAAGACAGATAGAGCCCCAAATCCTGGAATCCCAAATTGATGACTTAGAACCACCAGATGAAGACGAAGTGACAGATGCTCTCAACAAGCTGAAAAACAACAAAGCGCCAGGAATTGATGGCCTCCCTTCCGGATTGTTCAAGCATGGAGGAAACGAACTCACCAAACTCCTTCACAATTTACTGATAAGCATCACAATCAAGGATTATACCAACAGGATTATACTGAGGAGATTATACCAACGGATTGGAAGAAGACTGTATATGCCCAATACACAAAAAGTGTGAGCTACTGAAATGTTCGAACTACCGTGGTGTCACTTTGCTCCCTTGCGCATATAAAATACTGTCCAAAATTCTGTTTCAAAGACTTTTACCGTATGCAGAGCGAGAACTGGGTCAATATCAGTGCGGATTTAGACGTGGTCGATCGACAATAGACCAAATTTTCTGGAAAGAGGACGTGAATACAAACTTAAAACCCATCATTTGTTTGTCGACTTTAAATCAGCCTACGACACAGTAGATCACGCAAAGCTATACGAAGCATTAACTCATTTCAGAATCCCCAGAAAGCTTATAAGATTGATAAGGATAACGATGGAAGACATTGTTTGTGTTGTTAAAATTCGGGGCAACATCTCAGAAGAATTTTCAACAAAAAGGGGAGTGAGACAGGGCAGGGCGATGCTTTAGTGTGCCTCCTCTTCCTAATAGTACTGGATTATAAGATTATTGTTAAAATTCGGGGCAACATCTCAGAAGAATTTTCAACAAAAAGGGGAGTGAGACAAGGCAGGGCGATGCTTTAGTGTGCCTCCTCTTCCTAATAGTACTGGAAAAGGCTGTTCGAGACTCCAACATTCAAACGTCGGGCACGATATTTAACAGGATGGTCCAGATTCTCGCTTTTGCCAACGACATTGACATAATTGGACGCTCTCGGCAGGCGGTTACTGAATCCTTCTTGAAACTGGAGGCTGCAGGAAGAAATCTGGGTTTGATTGTCAATGAGGAAAAAACAAAATACATGGTAACCCAGGAGATCCCTCGGCAGGGTCGTGATAGAGTAGATTTTGGCTCCTACAAGTTTGAGCAGGTTCAAGAATTCTCTTACCTAGGTTCGCAGATAACCAGCGATAACCAGATGGAGGTAGAGGTAAGGAAAAGGATTTTGATGGCTAACCGTTGTTACTATGGATTAAACAGCACTTAAAAAGTCACTTAGTAACCCAGCGTACCAAGTTCATCCTGTATAAGACTCTCATCCGACCGTTTCTGACTTATGGATCTGAGACATGGTCAACAACAAAGGCTGTGGAACACGATCTTCTAATATTGGAATGCAGGATATTAAGAGGAATTTGTGGTCCAATACTTGTGGATGGAGAATGGAAACGTAGAAAGAACCAGGATATCTACAAGAAGTTTGATGCCTCTGATGTCGTTAAATTTATAAAAGCAGCCCGACTCAGATGGGCATGCCATGTTGCCATAATGGGAGATGATATGATACCAAGGAAGCTTCTGACTGAGATCCTTCATGCTGGACGATGCGTCAGAAGACCCAAGTTGCGATGGAGGGACTGTGTGGACACCGATGCAAAGAAGTTTGGAGTGAGAGACTGGATGGTGGCAGCAAAAAATAGGGACACCTGGCGGTTGCCATGACTCGCTAGCGGGTTGTAGTGCCAAGAAAAGAAGGTCTTACTCAAGTGCACAAATACATCGTAACTATAAAATCCCAAAATGTTTTTCATCTCGGAGAAAATGGTATGAAAAAATGAAAATTCGGTATGTATGCTTGTTTTCTAGGCAGAACAATACCATAAATGTGTGAGTAAAGTTCAGGCAAAAATTTCGACTTTTTCAGATGTTTTTTCACAGATTTTGAGGTTTTGTGCACGTCTACAACCCCTTTCCATTGAGTTAGAGAGTTGAAATTTTTTATGTGGATTGAGATAGAGAAGTGTTTTTTGTGGGGGTCTAAGACCAATTTCTTCCACCCTCACCTTAATAAATAAATATCACAAAGCCAAAATAAAAACCACACCTTTGTGATAGTGGAACTAATGAGACTGATTTACTATTTTCTAGTAAGGAGGCGCTCTTTTCTACGCAGCGATAGTGATTTCCAATCCATAAAACATATATATAGTGGATAAAGAGTGTACATACCAGAACAGTGCGTGGAGCTGATTCTAAGTCAGTAAAGCTGGGCATTTTTTCATTCACTGAATAACCACAGAGATATTGTTAAAATATGTTATTCAGCTCTAAATCTTGGTGGCCTCAATTTCACAAAAAAAGTCGTTTTAGAGGAATTGTTCTCAAGAAACAAAGAATCCCATTCAATGTTTCATCTGAACGATTGGAATATAAGAAAGAGAACCTAAGAAAAGTTGTAGTTAAACACTTTATTGATGGTCTTACATTCTCTACATTTACCTTAAAAAAATACAAGAACGTTCCTGAACTCCCAATAGTTAGAGCATAACAGCTGGAAAAGTACCCTTCATTAACAAAAAAAAAAATGAAGGGTAGATGGCCAGGTAAAATATGTCCTGAAGAAGCTTTTTTTATAAAATTTGAGATAAACGTTATATTTTAATTACAGACAACATTCATTTTGAGAAGAGATATACTTTAATACCCTAAGTACTTGAAAAAAATTCACTTTCCAGGTTTCTGAAAGAAATTGTTCAATATAAAGGTTTATTCCTGTTCAATAATGAAAAATAGTAACTTCTTATACCGAGGGCAGGATGATTCTAGGAGCTCAACATTAGCATCTGTCATTTTGTTTCAAAATTGCTGCTTATTAAGAGGTCTCATACGCCCTTATCACAATAGTTTTTTAAGATAGAGGAAAAACATGTTTGAATTTATTGTTTTTTATTATTATTGAAATTTTTATCTATTTTTTTTTTTTAATCTCAGCCTTATATACAATCTTAGGTGACGGAACTCTGCTGCTCAAGCTTTTTTTTTCCTTCTAGCGATCTTCTAAACTTATATTTTACATGGTTATTGGTCTATCATGACTGACAATTGCTTATTCCTACCACAGCAAATGTGTTTTATAAAAAATAGTATGAATCAATTTAAATAGAAATAACTAAATTTTATACACAACATTTCATGTCAAGATGAGCCTTCTTCAGGAATTTTTTATCATATTAAATATACATAGGAGCAGAGGCATCGATAACAGGTGGCAAATACCACAGCAAATAACTTGGGAAAACTTAAGTTACTATTATCTGACGTATAATGAACAGATTAAAACCATTTCCAGCTTTCCAACACTTATTCCAACCAGGGTTCCAGATTAACTGCCTTAATAATAGTAATTAAAATGAATAAATAGATAGGTAAAGAATACATCAAAATATTTATAAAAAACTCAGTAAGATTTTACAAAACCATTTATTTGTGAAATTATAAAATTAGGCAACAAGAGCAGATGCAGTACTGGACTCATACTTCCAGTTAGGTGGGAGTCCCCCCTTGGTTTTGTAGTAGCGAGCAAGCCTGTGAATCCTGGACTCAACCAAGATAAGACGGAACTTGGAGTCCTTATCTTTCCTGCAAATAACAAATCAATAAAGTAACTTATTGTCCTTAAGTTTAACAAGATGTAATTATTTACAAATAAAATCTTAAATAACATTAGTATATTGACAGCTCACCTACAAAATCTTGTGTTACTGAAATATTAGGGACTAATGACTTATCCTGTTGATATTTTAAAAATCAACAATCTTTTGTAATGAAATTGGGATATAGACTTTATAATTATTCAAATTCATTCAGAAGTCTGAATTGTGTATTTTATCAGAAACCTAACAAATATCATATTTAATGATGCCGATTTTGTTTTAAATTTAATCCAATAAATTGGAAAAAAAAGTGTCATGAATTTTACAGTTCACAGCCTTGAAATCCTTAATTATGCATGCATTTTTTCATGTGGTATTGCTGGGCACACTGTTATTCTAATTTAAAATTATAAAGAAAAAATTGAATCAACATAATTTATTATTATAAAGGGGAACAAAAATATGGGAATAATCAGACCATTGGTGGGCCACTCCACAGCGTGGGACAAAAATGCAGTGGCCCACCGGTGGATTGCACCATACTGAACGTGTTAAAAATAAATAAATAAAAATGTTTTAACTATATGAATTAGAAATTAATATGAATCAACTAATAAACAAAATGAACATGTCAAAAGTCATTATTGAAATAAAAATAATTAATTTTCTATAAAAAAATAAACAAAGTAGAAATAATTAATTTGCACAAACATCCCTGAAATAGAAATATATATATATTTAAATTGGAAATGGTTACAATTGAAATGGAAAAGATGACAATTGATTTGGAAAAGGATAAAATAGACTTGGAATTGCTATATGAAGATAAGGAGTGTATGTGGATTGCAATTGAAACTTTGAGCTGGAACGCTAAAAGGAACCTGATATAGTGGCAGTGCTGCAACGGTCGGAGGTAAAATGTTATTTTAACATTCCGTAACAAACCTAATTTACTTAGCTAACATAGAGACAGAAAATAGAACAGTACAAGTTTGAGAGAGGGACTGATAGACAAAGTTAGCAGGAGGTTTTTATAGTTTTCTAGGAATTAGTGAGGGTAAGTGAAACAACATCAACCCTCTCCGCAATATTTTATATACTTTTTGCCTAGTAATATTGGAAAAATGGAATCATTGACTAAAAACTATCGCTGGACACTCTGAATAATCATGGTTTAGCTTGTCATCATAATATGATTACCAAAGACATTCAATTAAAGATTGGTAAAACACTAATATACATTCCTCTGATTTATAAGAAATCAGTTTGTTCCAAGTTTTTACGATAAAATCAAACATAACCGGAAATATTGAATTTTAAAAAATATAAGGTAAGTAAACACCATTCTATAAGAAAATGCTTATAAAATTTCACCAAAAAAGGATATTTCAAATTTAATTATGAGCCAATCTGAGTCAGAAGAAATATCATACTTTCATCCCACTCAGAAGAAATATCTATCCCTCCTTTCCCCTCAGAATAAATACCATCCCTTTTTCACTCTCTGAAGAAATATCACCCCTCCTGATCAAAAGAAAAGAAAAAGGAGAAAGAAGGCAAAAGAACCAACACCACTACAAAGTTCAAACGGTTTTGGTTGCGGTACTAAATAATCAAGTTTCGATTAATGTCTAATGGTCATGTGAAGAGGTGATAACAATCAGCACCACATTCGCTCACTACATTTTTTTCCCTGACCCATTCGCTTCAAGATATAAGAACCTAGGGTTGGGATATTTTATGATATATTGATGATTCCAATCTTTTAAACTATTTTATTTCTGGAGTTGTACCAGAGGAATATTCTAATTTCAGACTCTTTACCTAGATTAATAAATTACCAAACTTTAATACTAGAAAAGTATGAGGAATAATATGAAAGTATATTCATAAATACTAACAGAATTAAAAAAAGATAACCCACAATAAATATAATCATGATGAATTATATAAAACAAATTCTATAACACAAATCAATCGGCCATGAGTGTGGAAATAAGCTTGTCAACTAATAAATTTGCAAAGAGTTTGAAAATGTTTGTTTCCATTACATGAATAATTAGATTTGAATTACGTTAAGGCCCCGATCTCAACTGAAAAGGACTTGTTGGGGGTTTGTACATTTGTTGAGCGAGCGTAATGAGCAGAAGTCGACAGCTGTAATCTAATTAAAGCAGTAATGATATAAATTATGACAAGGCCCCGACCTCAACTAAAAAGGATCTTGAGTATTTCGTTGGCTTGAGTATTTGTCGAGGACATGAGCAGCTTAAATTACAGTAAGATCTTAAAAATGTAAACCTGAACACCATTTTGGGGTCACGATTCTGGTGTTTTACCTTTTTTTCCACACTCTTAACCCCTTGGAGAAAACACTTTTTCATTCTGATCAATAACAAAACAATAATTAGTAGATAAGATTTATATACAAATATAAAGATAAATAGATAAGAATATAAATGGTGATTGTACTGAGATGTATATCAGATGATTGTTTGATGTTGTCAGACGGAAAAGATATATAATTTTTTTTAGAAGTTTGAAGTTTTATTACTGTAAAACTTGTAGAAGAATATAATATGTGAAATATGGCTAAAAGCCTTCAAGATGAAAATGTCTTATAACATTTTTTTTGCTGACGTATAATTCTTTCCTATTTTTTTTTTTTTAATGGTTCATGTCTAATAATGATATTGTTTTATATATAATAACAATATTATTTCATGACCTTCTTCACAGTTTAACATTATACTCATTTAATGCACTTTTCTTAGCATTTTCCAGTTTCTTTCGATATATTACTTTCAATGTCCTCCTATAAGACACTGGAATTATTAAAAGCATTCACTGATGCAACTACAGTTCAATATTATGGAGTTAGAAGCTATTCATATTAATTAAACAAAGTAATCCTAACAATAAGTAATAATAGCCAATATTCAGTTAATATGTACCAATAAATTGGAAGGTTTACCTGTTCCTCTCAAGGTGCTTTCTGATAGCAACAGCCTTCTTAATTAGAAAATACAGATCTTCTGGAAGGTCAGGAGCTAACCCCATAGCCTTCATGATTCGAAGGATCTTGTTTCCAGTTACAAATCGTACTTGGGCCACACCATGTGAATCTCGAAGAATGACACCTAAAGCCAAATATAATTAATTCTTCATGAAAAGAACTGACATAGTTGAATGAATTCTTACAAGATTGTTAACAGACAAAAACATTAAAATTATTCTTTTAGCTCCATTTTTAAACTTGTTTTTCTTTTTATCATTTAATAAGTGAAATATCACTTATATCTTTTAAATTGATATAAAAATATTTCTCCCACATAAAAAGTGAAGCCAAAAAGTGGGGTGCTGACAACACCCACATTGTCAAGTTTATTTAGACGTATACACAGGTTTCTCCCAATTTATGTCAGTAAAAACGTTTATTTAATCGCAAATATGAACAGAATATAAACAATAATTTGGTTCATCAACCATGGAAATTCATTAATCCGTTCTTAACAAATTCATGCTTAAAACGTTGTGCTGAACAAACAGATGAATTTCAAAGTAAATAGTAAGGATCTCAAGATATATTGACTGTTATCAAAAGCAGGGACTGAATTAAAATTTATTAAACTAAATTTTCAACAGCTTAGTGAATTTCAATGATTTTTCAATTAACACTTTTTCAGACATCATTGAAAAATGAATTTCTTTTTAGAAAAGTATTAAAATATTAAGTTATACAATTAATTTTTTCTAATAAAACGGTTTATATAAATTAATTGTTTCTAAAAAAATTCTTTATTAAAAAAATATTGATTTTCAAAATGTATTGCAAATTGCAGACTGAAGACCGATTTAGAACATGTGCTATTTTTTCAGGTCTCTAAATTTGGGCGAATATTTCAACAGAAAAACTTTCTATAAATTTCTACTTCATCAACAAAACATAAAATATAGGCTTGAACAATATATGGTAGCAGGAAAGAAAAAAATCATGCCTAATGATTGCTACCGTAACAAGCTGAATAGAGCTAAAAAATAAATAAGAAAACTTATTAAAGAAAAATAAGAGATGGTAGGTAGCAGGAGACAGGACCGGAACTAGGATTTTTGTCAAATTAATAATAATCACAAAACCGGATTGTAAAAGTGAAAAAAACTAAACGCTCCGTGAGAATATAACAGTAATGTAAACAGACAGAAGATAGATGACCCCTACTCCTTTTGGGCCAAACCCCCACCTTTTAGGCTTCACTTTTCTGGGCGGGTTACCCTCTCCATTACACTTTCCTCCAAGCCCTAGCAGAATAAGGTCCTGACCACATAGCTAGGTTCCCTTTTAGGCTTGGATCATTTCTAGAAAGAACCAAAACAAATTTTAACAATTGCGGTCCACCTAAAGACTTGATTAGGTCAATGTACTTACATAAAAAACCAAGCACTGCCATTAGCTTACTAAGATTCTAGCATCCTAAGTCTAAAAGGAATACCTCTAAAACCTAAGGATAACAGGAAACTGAGATACTGCCGATTTCATAAAGACTTTAATAGTTTTTCAAGATGCATCTTATTTCTTTAATTATTTTCTGTTATATGGAAATAAGATACGACCTCCTAACTTAGAAATAAAGTCAGATAGCTTGCAAATATTACTAAGCAGGAAAAATATAAACAATTAAAAAAAAAAATGAGATACACTTTTAAGGCTTAGGACGGAGATGTCAGTATCCACCATCTTGACCTGTTATAGTGACCAAATCATGGAGGGGCACCTGTCAGTGAGAAATAACTAAGAAATTAAATTCAGCCATAAATAAAAAAATGAAAACTATGTAAGTATAAAACAACCTGTTATGTTTGTACACTTATGATGGGTAGTTATCAACATAATAGTGACTAGCAACAAACAATCAGAAGATTAACCTTATTGTCCAAGGACTCCGTGATTAAACAAACACCATTACTTTATTTTATTATTTGCATGCCATGCCTTAATTGAATAAATATTAACAGGATGTAAACCTGTTTGTAGTTATTTTTGAAACATTAGAGTTTTCTACATCTAAGAACAGAGATATAAAAGTCCATAGCCAGCATTTATAAATTTATCTCAGGCATAATCAATTATACAAACTTATTGATCCAAGTAAGTTATATCCCAGCATAGGTGTTTCTTTCAGATATTTTGATTGTTAAATTATCAATATTTGTATAGAAATAAATCCATGATGGAAAATAATTATTCTATTTATATAATCTGGTACGTACAAGTAAATAACTTCAAGTGCGCATGTGCTAATTAGAGGAGAAAAGTACTATCCCCTCAATAAAGCCTAAAACTTCTGTCTCAAGTGTCATATATTTATTGTTACTTGTTTGTACAGCGATTTAGTCTGATATTTCTACCTTTTATCTGCATTCAAAAATTCGGAAAGTACTGAAGAAAACGACACCTCTTATGAGGACTGGTGAACCCAAAAAATAAAAATATTTAAATTTGTATAAACTGTAGACGTTTTATATATTCTGGTTGAAAATATAAAAACAGCATTAACTTTCTTCATCAGAAATTTTATTTCCATTGAAAAACGACAAAAAAGCATAAATAATTAATTGCTTACAAAGCTTTGTAAACAATAAATAAATGACAAAACAAATTCAGAATTGTTAAGCTGTTTTTAAATGGACTCAAATAACAACCAACTAAGAAGTCCACACGATCGAAAGAATATAAATTTTAAAATGGTAAAAAAATTCAAATTGGTAGCTTTTTGAGGAGGCAATTGTTGGAAATTATGTAGAGAGAAAAGGTTTTCCCCTCATTTATTGTAGCCTGCCAGTCTAAGCAGCACACGCAAGATCGTTCTTTTAATTTTATGCCCACATATATATATTAAGAAAACAAAAGCATCCATTTACTGGATACAATCAAAATCAAAAAAATCTAAACAAACAATATCTCTGATAACACTCGTACACAGATAAATAGCGCTAAAACATTATTTGCATTTTCACATTACATTAAAAATATTTAGAATATTATGCACTAAGCCAATAATTATAACAATTAGAGCTCACAAGAACAAGCTTTAACCAATTAATGTAAATTTTATGCTCTAACTTGGTAGAATTTCAATTTTTAATCTACAACCTATTTTATAAAAAATAAACAATTACACACTTCAAAGTACACCATGGTTTCTCAACTTGAATAAGACAAAAGAAATTTATTAGAATCGAGCATAATAAAATAAATGATACTATTTTTGTGCAATTGAATAACTAAGAATTTTATGAAAACAAATTTTTGAGCAAGTATCCACAATCACCAACCATACATTAGAGCATGTTACGGATAGTTCAACTAAAACATTTCTGATACAAATAAAAACATGAAGGCATAAATTACATACACTGCAAATGTTGCTACTTTATCATTTTACACCTTCAGAAAATCATCACTTTAAAACAATTGTTAAATACCATTGCTAGACAGGCAATATGTTTAAACAAAAATAAGTACCAATTTGAGAAGGAGTGAGGCCCTTCTTTCCTAATTTGTAGATCTGTTCCTTTACATCTTCTGGTGATAGTTTCAACCAAGTTGGGACACTTCTTCGATAAGGTAAAGCAGACTGGGATATACCCTTACTAAAAAATAATAATAAACCAAGATTCAATAGAAGATTAATACTTATAAAATAAATCTAAAAGTATAATAATAAACCATAGATAAGATCAACACACATCCGACTTTATTTCTATTAAACGAACTAAAAATTTATAAGTTAATGTTGAAGTCTCAATTTTTAACACATTAAACACTTATAGATATATATATCAAACATTTCAGTAAATCTGTTTTCAACCACGTTGCAGTGAACCAATCTTTCGTACTCAATGATCCTAATGTTTTTTTAACATAGTTCATAATACAATTTACAGATGAAAATATATAAAATATGACAAAAAATTTACCCAGGAGCATGCATACGACCCATGATTAATAATTGAAAAAACAATCCACACGACCGAAACGTGAGAAGCTCGAACTGAAGAAGGCTCCAGTGGAAACAATGTTGCCACTATGCTCGTTAACACCAATAAACAAATATTCTTATTAAAAATAATTATAACTCGAAATATAAACGATACAAAATTATTAGAAAATTAAACTTTGAATCGTAAAATATATATTCTATTATTTAATTTGTATTTATTATACCAATTCTGAAAAATAAATTGTTTAGCTAATCAATTATCTCACGCTTTCGGCTATTGTACTTAAATCCAAATGATATACAATATTTCGATCAATAAATTTTATTTGTAAAAAACAACTTTAATTTTCATAATGCTACTCAAACTAAAAACTAAAAAGGCTCCCCTCTTCAATGACCCTAATGTCTAGAATCAGAGTTTAAGAACAATAACTACTGTTTTAGCTTAAAATATACACTGATTTGTATCCACTAATTACAAAATTTCTTGTTTTTATCCAAACTACAACTTATATGAAATATTAATTAATTCTATATTTTATTTTTATTATTAGAAATAAAGGTTACTAGAATAAAAATAATTAATTGTGCATGATAGAAAACAGTATTAATATACAAATGTTTACAACTACAGATGGAATACCATTGTTTTTTTTTTTTACTTATGGAAGATCATAGCTATGATAATATAGCTATAGTAGTTAATTATTAGTTATGACCCTTAAAATTAAACTCTTGTTGGGTTTTCTTTAGCTATAGTAAAAAAATCTGTGCGAAATGGGAAGAAAACAACCCAAATTAAGTGCAGTCAGTAGTGTAGCCAAGATTTTGTTTCGGGGGAGGGAGTGGACCCATCCAAGGATCTACTTTAAAGAAACCCATCCAAACCGTGGATGTAATATTTTATTATCTAATAAAATATTCTCTCCATGCAATATCTTAAAATATTCTCTCTATGCAATATCTTAAAATATTCTCTCTATGCAATAGTTTCTATGTCTACTCAGTTTTATTTATACTCAGTTATATTTTTTTTTTCTTTTTAAAATCTTGTCCTCGTTTACCGCTGAGCGGTGTGAGGCGCCTTTCGATAGAGCCTGATCCAATTATCCCTATCCTCAGCCAGCTGTATTTTTCTCTTCCAGTCCATGCCTCTCTTCTCGAAACCTCACTTTATACCCTCTACCCAGGTTTTTCTGGGTCCCTCACGTGGTCGCTTCCCTTCCACTTTAGCCTCTAGGATAACTATTGCTACCCTGTCTTCAGCCCTGTCATCCGCAGGACAGATCCGAACCATTTTAGCTGCTTCTGTTTTATTATTTCTTCTGCAGGCCTTATGTCCACGTTCGTTCTTATTGTGGAGTTCCTCACTCTGTCTCTTTATGTTTTCCTCTCAATTTTCCTTAGGTATGAGCATTTCCATTGCTTGGATCTGGTTCTTGTGCTTGGAAGTGAGGGTCTAGGACTAACTTGCGTATGTCAGGATTGGAAGAAATGTATTTTTGTATATAATTTTTTTTTGTTGCTTTAGAGTCTTCTTTCTTGTCCAGAAAGCCAGTCTTGAGGGATTGAAAGCATCTGCCTGCTATCTTGGTCCTTTCATTAATGTCTCCGTCAGCCCATCCGTGCTTGTTGAGATGAGTCCCCTGGTATTTGAAGTCCGCCACTTGTTCTAGACGCCTTCCACTTAGTCTGACGATCGTGTTCCCACGGTTCCTCCTTCTGCCGATCCTCATATATTGCGTTTATTCTGCATTTATTTCCATGTTTATGGATTTTAGTTTATTTCGGAGGATCTTTAGGTTGAACTACAGGTTCCGACAGTTGTTTCCAAACACTACCATGTCGTCCGCAAATGTTAGGATGGTGTAATGAACACCCTGGAGGTTCCTGTATCCGAGGTGATACGGCCTCATTTCGTGTTTCGCTTGCATTAGTACAGAATTTAGTACCAGGATGAATAGGAGGAGACTAAGGCTGCACCCTTGTCTGATTCCTTGCTCGCTATGGAATTACCCTAATGGGTGGTTGCACATCCTAAAAACATTTCTTTGGATTGTTACAGACTCAGGATGGCCCTTCTCATTCCTGTGTGAACCCCGTACACCTCCAGCTCTTTGGAGATTTCTCCCTTCTGCACCCAATCGAATGCCTTGTTTAAGTCTACGAAGCAAGCGTAGGCCTCTTTGTCCTTTTCGATAGCCTTCTCGGAAACTTGTCTCATCGTGAATATCAGATCTTGCATGCTCCTGTTAGGTCGAAATCCATATCGTTCTCCTTCCAACTTTTGTTCCATGATGCTCCTCAGCCTTTTTTCGAGCACCTGTGAGTAAACTTTATAGGGGATGCTGATTAGGAATATGCCTCTGTGGTTCTGATATTCACGATTATCACCTTTCTTGAAGATTGGGATAATTATTGAGATTTTCCAGTCCTTTGGGATCGTTTTCGTTTTCCAGACTATGTTCAGGAGGTGTTGGAGCCTTTCCAGTCCCTTTAGACTGCTTAGTTTTAACATTTCTGGGAATATGCCATCTATTTCTGCTGCTTTTCCTATCTTGAGCGATTCTATAGCCTCATTCACCTCTTCGTCGCTAATGAAGTCATCCTCTTCCCAGCTGCCTTCCGTGCTCCAATTCTGCTGATTTTCTTCCAGTCTCTGCGCATGGTTTGCTAACAGGTCTTTAAAGTATTCAGCCCATCTGTTCATGATGTTTTCTGGACGACTCAGGACTACTCCATTTTAGAGGAGACAACACCGTCTCAGGTCAGTAGTAGCAATTTTCCGTCTACGCTATGAAGCAGTAAGAGAGCTGGCCAAACAGCTTTGAGGAAGCAGCCCTTCTATTTGGCTATGGGAGCAACGGGCTCATGACCCATTTTCCCGAGACACAGCAACCAATGAAAAGTAATAAAAGAAATAGAGCCGATCAGACTTTATGCGAACAGACACGGCGCGGAAAACGGATTACGAGATTAGGAACATGGAATGTTAAAGGCTTAAATGGGAAATAAATGGAACTAGTGGAGGAGAAGAAAGGAGCAAGAATAGACATCCTACAGATCACAGAAACCAAAAATAAGGGCAAAGGAGAACAGAGAATAGGAGACCATATACTGCTGTATGCGAGTGTTAAACCAGTGGAACACGCAAAAAGCGGAGTGGCCTGCCTGCTTCACCAAGACCTAGCTCACTGTGTAAAGGACAGGAAGGCCATCAGTGACAGACTCATCCGAGTGGAACTAGCCAGCGGAGACGTTCTGTATTCTCTATTTATCGCCTACGGCCTAAGTGAAAATGCTAGTATATTATTTACAAAATAAAATTCAAATAGGATTATACAATTTTTTGTTTACAGATAAGAATAAGTAACAGTATTTTTTAATTTCGGGGGAGGATGGGAGGGGAGGGCTCCGGACACCCTGGTACTCATCTTCTGGCTTCGCCACTGTATCAGCATTTCATTAAACAATAAGTTATCAGAAGATTGGTGGGAAGCACCATTTTCCCATGCCATTGTCCAATACATTATAAAAAAAATTCAGAATAAGTTCAATCGGTAATATCTAGGGAGCGAATGTATATGTATTTGCATATTTTTTCTAAGCCTTGTACATCCTTTTTCAACCTTTTGTAAACTAAAATTTATACAATTTGAAAGCAAATAAAGCATTTTTTTTAATTTTACATATCTGGAGGATATTACATATTTTTACATATTTAGAGGAGATATTACATATTGTCCATATTTAGACAACAAAGGAAATACAAATAGAAATTAAAAAAAAAATGAGAAAGATAGAAGAAATGTATGCTATATTGAAAGCATTTTAACAATAACACAAGAAATCCGAAGAAATCTCACGTGTTTGACATTTTAATTTCATTTTCCGCGAACAACTATTGTTTTCCCAACCAGTTCTCCTTTTACTATTCAGAATTTGTCAAATTCCGTGTCGAGAAGTGTGCTAGTGTCATATTTTGTTTGTTGTTAAAATTAGATCGACCACAATAGCCCAAACGTCGAAATACATTCGCGAATTTCCTAACGAGATTAAGCGGAGACGGAGATGCTTAGTTCAGTGATACCTGTGAGAAAAAGTTACATACATTTTAAATATATTTTCAAAAAATAAAAAATTTAAGTACCTGGTTTCGAATGATTTTGAGGAGTAAAAGTTCATATTTTATTTTATTTTTTCTATATTCTCATTATTTTATGAAAAAAATCGATACATACATATCGACGTCGATTTTTGAAAAAGGCACAAGCGCCATTTAGCAAACTTTATAGGGAACACATGAAACGATCATCCCCAAATAGCAATATCTTTTTTTAAATCTTATTCTTTATAGCATACAGTAGGAGTTTATTAAGGTAGCCAAACCTTTATAATTACAATATATTTTAAGGCTTTTAGCACTGGTTAGGACCAGAGTGACGACGGAGAGTCGTTTGTATTGGTGCTACGTCATCAATTGTTGATTTTTAGACCATTTCCATTTTTTTGTCACGATATATCGTGGGCGGGAATCGATAGAGGTGGTGTTCACGTCCCATAATAAATGGAAACCTAAGTTTCGACTTTTTGGCGCTTAAGCGCTTTAAGGCCAAACTCTGCCTGTGAGAATCACTTTTCGAAGATCACAGCCTCTTTAAGTCAACGACGCAATCCACCCTCAGTCGAGGACGCACTCCTATTCCCCCTTCCCAACTTACTGCTACTGTTATTTATTGAGAATCCCAGTTTATTGTGTCGCTGAATACGTAGTGAGCTTTGCTGACAGATGTTTGGAGTCGCACCTGCTTTATGTTGCAAAAGATTTCATATATATATTTTTTTTTTTTTGGCCATTATTTAGGAAACTTTTAGTTTTTCTGAGATGACCACCTGATACGAAATTAAAGTAGACAAAATTTCTACATTTTATGTTCATAAAAAATGTCTATAAGATCATCCGTTACGCCGTGAGAGTGCGCTGAAGAAGTTTAAAAAAGTGGCAAAAAGCGATGATAAATGGCTCTTATGTCCGATTTCCATAAAAACTATCCAAGTTACTCTACTTTTGATGCGTGCTATTAAACTTCATGAAATACACATTAACTACATAAAAAGTACAGATCACCTATGCGCATTGTGCTTGCAGCGTGTTTCGAAGCAAGTTTTAAATTCAAAATGAAACGGAAAATGATGAAAAATATGAAGGCTAATGAAGAAATGAACTTGAAGATATGAACTGCAAAACTACATCACAACTACATCAACTACATCTACATCTACAACTACATCAACTGAACTGATCTAATCTGATCTGAACATCAACTGAACTACATCACAACCTGTAAAAATGGAAGTATAAATTTTACCGTTCACACCCTTACTTATATTTATAGGTTTTTATTTGTAAAAAGTAAAAATGTCAGTTTAAGTAGACGTTCTCTGGCACGTCCTTCATCATACTCGGTTGCTGCTCAGAGTTATATGTTGTATATATAGAACAAAATGATTAAATAAGGAGGCAGTAAGTGGATTATTTATCGATACTGGTAGTCCGGAATTGGATTTGCAAAAAAAATATTGTTATAGGCAAACAACTTCAGGAAGAACCTTTTAGTGCGCATGCGCCTAGCAGTAACCTTTTGTTATGAAAATAAGGACCAACTTACGAATTATACACGCAGCTGAAAGAATGTTAAACAAATCAAAATGTTAAAAAAAATATTCAAGATCGTTTATGTACTTTTTAAAAATTTATTTTCATCCCAACCTCGCCTTTACGGTATTCGGCAGCAATATTTATAGCACTGTTGTCAATTTTCCGATCATTTATACATGATTTCTTATCTTCCATGCACAATGGCCTCCACCTTCCGACGGTCTTCCCGTTACTGGCCTTCTTCTATTTCTATAACCTGTATTGTAGTGAAGTAGCCTCACCGTTGCTCCCAGCCATATATGAATTCCTCGCGAGAAATTTTCTTCATTCACCAACCAAGGAAATTCTTTCTCATTAAGGACGTAGATTACCGCTGTTAATCAAAAGCGATTTACTCAATCAAGTTTATCAAATTTTTAATAATAATCTTAGCCCTTAATGCTTTAAATGAGATTCAGTATCTGGAATGCCTCATCTGGGGCATAGGAGATCAGTATATAATTGACAAGGTATTGGTCTGAAGTTTTTTAGAGATAAAAGGCTTTCCGATCCTTCAACGTAACCTCCCGACCTATGTTCAGCCCACAAGGGTCTTTCTCCTCCAAGGATTCTTGTTCTGGGTTATGAGGCTGAAGACTAGAAAATCGAAACCCAGTTTCACCTGAAGGTCCATGTCGATAATATCGTATTATGAAACATAAAATAACAAGTAATTTAATAAATAATAATATAACAGTTTTAAAGTTTCGTACAATTTATTGTAATATTTATAAAATATTGTGACATTGGAGAAGATCTGGACAATCTACAATATTATGGAAGAGTTTGTGACCAAAAATAATATCACAATTAAATCTTTGCGTTGAAAGTTTTTCAAGACCAGTCAGTTCAATTAAATGATTATATGGATTTTCCCTACAGGAACCTTGTCTTGTAAGATTGAAATGGTAGTTTTTAATTAAATAGTTTTTAATAATAAACCTAATTTATTTTTTTGTAATAAACTATCAATTTTATCCATTTTTGTAATTTTTTGTTTGCTTTTTAGTCGTTTTTTTCCCCGAAAAAAATAGACTATTGCAGTGGGTCGAAGGTCGGCGGTGAGCGGCGGGACTGCGATTTCTATCCGTTTCATAACCCCTAGAGCACGATTATGGAAAATTTGGAGATGTCTGATATATATTTATATATATATTTTTTTCCCGCTACATTTGAGCACCTCCAGCGGCCCCCTTCGGGTCAAATGAGCTGAAATTCGGTATGTAGGGCGTTCTTCAAGGCAGAACGATACCATTAAAGAATGGGTAAATTCCAGTCAAAATTTCGGTATGTTTACCTGAAATTTCGGCGTTTTTTAAGTTTTGCGCATCGCTACAGCTCCACCATATTAGTTTATAAGGCTGAAAATTTGTATGCGAATTCAGTTGGTGTCGGGGAATTATCCTTTGGAGGTCTCGACTTGGTCCCCCCACCCCTCTGGGTTTTCCGATTTTTTAAAGCATTTGCGCACCTTTGAAGCCCCTCCATGGTGAGTTATGGAGCTCAAAACCCGTCGCATTCGAAAAGAAATTAAATTACCTATGAAACAAAAGAAGCTTCATCGAAATCGACCGGCTATTAGCAAAGATATGGCTATTTCAACTGTTTCAATGCCTTATTAGTCGTTTTTCCCTGAAAAAAATGTGTCATTTCATTTGTAAATTTCGGTATGTCAGGGAACTGCCTTTTGTTGAAAATATGACTTTAGTGACGGAGTTCTACTGCTCATGGATTTTGGACATTAATGGAATTTGGATGTTGCACATTAGACATTAACTAACTGCAATACTTACCAACCAAATAGTAAATCAATTGCTTTTTAATGGAAATATTGACTAATAGAAGATTGACTTCTACTTCTTGTTAATCATAAAATATTATTATTTTAATCATAATTTTTGATAGCTGTTATTTTCCTGTAATCATTTCTTTAAACATTTTTGGTTATAATATTTTTACTTATTGCTGTTTTATTAATTTAGTATTGTTCCTTTTTAATAGTAATTGATTTAAAAAATTGCTAATACCTAATGAAATTGTTGTGTATTATTTGATTTTCATAAAAAAATGTAAATTCTTCAAATAAATGTACGATTGGAGGGAGAGCTATTGACGGATAAAAATTATATATATATATATATATATTTTTTTTTTATCCGTCAATAGCTCTCCAATCGTACATTTATTTGAAGAATTTACATTTTTTTATGAAAATGAAATAATACACAACATAATATATACATATATACATATATATATATATATATATATATATATATATATATATATATATATATATATATATATATATATATATATATATATATATAAAGGGTGTCCTTTTTAGATGGTCCGGCTGAATTTTTATAACCGATAGCGTTATAAAAAAAATAAAAAATGCATATTTAATATTTTTCAGTCTAGTTTAATATTTCGACCTGCTCACAACACCTGCTCTGCTTCCCGAATATGATGTCTGCAAATAAATATTTATTTAAAAAAAAAAAAAAGGCAAAAACGGTCACAGGGTCCAAATTGCAAATAAAAGTATATAATTAGGACTACAAGACAGCACCAGAAAAAGAAAAGTGATATATGATTTTTTAAAAAGTTAATTAGAATTTTTATAACATTAAAATCACTATTATTTTTGCGTACATTGTAATAAGTTTTTTATAATACAGGAAAGATTTGTGAGCAATTAATTCTAAATGTTAAACATGATAACATTTACTCATTGCTACAATTAGATAACAGGATGCACAGAATGAAATCAGAGACTGATAAACCTGGACGTGAGCTTGACAAAATAAACATAAACTGAAAGTATTCGATCAACATGTAATTTCAACTTTTTTTCCACTTAGTTGCAATGGAACATGTGCTTGTTTAAGTGATAAAAATTCAGAAGTTTTTATACATACTTAAAAATAAATTTAGAATAAACTTATTCATGAATAAACATGAATATATGTTTTATTTAAAGTAAAAAGTTAATTATAAATATGAGCATGTAAAAGGAATGTAGAAAAAAATAATAAAATAAGAAATATAGGCACACTACTTTATTTTGTCAAGTTAATTAGCAAGTCATTGCTTGGCGGAGGAATTAAGAAGCAGCTTGTGGATGAAAGTGTGTTTTTGATAATAAACTGCCTGAGAGAGCAGACCTCTTTGAACGCCTAATGTGAAGTCCATGAAAAAGTGAAGTTCAGCTAGTGCATGAATTTAAAAGTTAAAAATGAAACTTAAATGCTGGTCAAGCCTTACTAAATTTCAACATCTCCTAGCCTGAAAATAATGAAGAAACAAGAGAAGCACCAAGCAAGAATTAAGAAGACTTTAAATGAAGGAGCAAAATAACATTTCTTACTTTGTAAATAAAATTTAAATTAAATTTGTTTTTTTCTGGAGTTAATATATGCTTGAAATTGTTTTTATTATTTTTTTAATATTTCACATTATTTAATCGAGCCACTTTTCTTTGCAAATTACAAAAACTAAAAGTCTGAATTCTTTTTAAATATAGGTTTCTGGAATCTTCTAATTATTCAATTTTCATAATTTTAAATGTATAATTTAGTTTTTTTATTAATAAATGTCTTTTTGTCCTATTATATTTTCTGTTTGTCAATTCGAAGCCAACAACCAACGCAATTATTATTATTTTTTTTTTTTAATATTTTCATTGTTCACTAAGTTTAATAAAAAATAATAATAATAAAGCTTTTATTTACAAATTTACTGAAACAAAAATTATTAGTTACCTGATTACGGATGCCACATTTTAGATTTGATTTCTTTAACATGAAAATAAAATTTAATTTAAATTACAAGTTTTACATTATTTTTAAGTTCTAATATTAGGAAAAATTAATTTAAAAAATAATAACGTAAATAAATAGAAAAGATGAAATAAAAATAAATTAAATAAACAATATTAATTTACATTAGTAATATATGTTTTGTTATTTTATGAGTGTAGCGTTTAAGAGAGGATTTGTTGTAGTTGCAAATTTATTGTTGCCAGTTTATTGCTATTGTTTTACTGAAATATGTAGCAGTTTGTGTTAAGACAAGTTATATTGAAGGGAGTTGCAACTCTTGGTACATGGTAGATAGCTTTATGTAGCAAGGATAGTTGTTTATAATTCTCATGGATAAATTTTGTATTCTTTCCAGGTTCCTATAATTTGTTAAACAAGTTGAACTCCAAACAGGTGAGGCATAAATGATCTGAAGTCTGATAACTGATTTGTACAGTTACTAATAAAAATAATTCAAATCAAAAGTAAAAATATATCAATATAGATAGATAAATAGAAAAAATACTTTATTCTGGGACTAGGTTTCTCAACACATTGTGGTCGGGACATGTAAAAAGGTGTTTTTCGCGAACTGAGTAGAATATCACGCAGTTATGCGTTTTCAATAGATTTCTACCCATCTATACAAAATGTACATCTATGTGACATAAATTAAAATTATAAATGAATATATTGTGAACTTTGGATAATAAGATTGAAACCTGAAGATGAAGCTAATGGTCACGAAACATTGGTTCTAATGTACAAAACTAAATAAAGTTATAAGGAAGAAATTTCATACACTATTACCCTGAAGATTGTGAATAACACATAAATCTTCCAGTATAAATTAAATTAATGCATAATCATTAGGTTTAGGAACAAAAGGAATAATCTCCTCAAGTTGTTAATCTTCAGTTAATTAATTCTAGACTTAATAAATCTTTATGAAATAGTTTCTTTAAGCAATTTAAAAATCAGGGATGTATAAAAGCTTTTAGTCAAACATTTTGGATGCGATTGGAGAAATATTAATTTACTGGTCTTTTGCAAAAAAGTTATGCTATCAGTACTTTTTAATGTGTCCTATGTTTGAGAATAGCAATAATGGATTCTGTTGTGAAAAAATAGATGAATCCATAAATTTAATAATTTAATTAATTTATAAACTACTTTAGCTATAGTAGTTCATTAGAATTAGGCCTACTAAGCAGTATTGTTGAAGATTTCATGTTTTCATTACAAGTTTTATGTTGTATCTATTTTTTCTCTTTTGTCAAAATATTCAATTTATTTCACAACTTGCATAAAAAGTACATTACAGTTTTCAATTTATTTAAGTAGTTTTTAAATTGCCTAATTTTATTTATAGACCAACTTACCATTCATTGTTTTTTTGTTCAATAATTTTGTAAATATTTCTTGTTTAATAAAACTATTTTTATAGTTATTTTAAGAAGAAGTTGGTCAGGGGTTGTGGCTAATGAAGAACACACTAATAAGTGTTTTATTTTTATTATTATATTATTTTATTATGTGCCAACAATAAAATAAGTTACACTTATTAGTGTGTTCTTTATTGACCACATCTCCTGACCAACTTCTTAAAAATATTTTTATTGTATTGTGTTTTTTTTTATAAAGAATTTTCAATAGTTAAAAAAAAGACTTATCTTTGCTTTTTTATGAAAAATGCATGATCAAATTTTGATCAAATACAATCTCCATTTGCTTTAGGGTCAAAACCAAAAATAGTAAATTTTGTGATTTTTTTTTTTAAAACAGTTTTAAAACAATATGAAAGTATACAATTTCCATACAAATATCTTAAATTTATCAAATATTTTTCAAAATTAATGTACAAAATTATACTAGTCTGAAACAGTTCCATTTTTTATTTTTGGAGGCAAACTGGAAGAGTGATAGTTTTTTGTCTTATACCAAAAATTTGGAAAAATGGAGATTGTTTATTTTGTTCTTGCATTACTCAATTATTGTCTGTACACCTACCATTAGCCATGAACTTTCAATATTTATAGAAGTAAAAGTTTATCATAATGAATTATAACACTTAATAAAATAATTTCAGTACCAATATCCAATGCCTGTCCATAACAGTTATGATAATGGATATTTTAATCATACAAACCTTAATTCATAATTATTCTCCAAGGTTCATCAATAAAACAACATATATTTTTAATCAGTTAAATCAATTTCAAATATATTTATCCTTGAACTAATTATAAATTTGTATTTACTTAAAGATCTTTCTTTTTTTTTCTTTTTTTTTATCTAATCCCCATTGAACTATAATTTGTTTTTCCTAGTGTATTTATTTGCTTAGATTTAAAATACATATGCAGCCATTTCCATAGAGAAGTTGTGGAATGTAAAATATACAGATGCATAATAAGTTATATTTCTTTTATGAGTAATATTTTTTAATATACCTTGTTTCATTGAAGCACAATATATTGAATAATTATATTTATCTAATATATGTTTCTTATTGTGTGCACTTACTTCACCATATGAAATGAGAATCCTAGAATGTAAGTTAAATGCTGTAACTACTGAACAATAATGCTGCGTTGAATTATATAAATATAACCCATCAGCATTATAATTTCTTTACTAAATTATGCCATTTACAGTCAGAACTTAATTTATTTAAACAAGCTGTGCTAATGTATTATATTGACGTATAATGTGGTAAAATGATTAAACAAACTAAAATTGTTATTAAAAAAGATGATTTTAGTTTGAAAAACCTTAAACATAGTAAGTAGATAATGATATTTTGAGGATTAATATGATAAAATAATTATATTTAGGTATAATTTTTCTTCATATGAATAAATAAATAGTTGTAATTGGTAAATAAAATAGATGTCTAAATATTACTGGTGATTTTGAAATATTCTATTATTTTATAATGTGATATTTACAACTCCCATAAAAAAATAGACTATAATTTGTGAAAAACCTTAAAATATTAAAATCTTAAATTCAAGTGAAATCTATTAAAACGCTATTTGGAGGTGTGTCTTTTACGTCATAGCGATGTTTTCTTCTACGCCGCAATGAATTTAAAAATATTCATTTAGACAAGAGGTATTAGATACGTCATACATCTCCTGTTACTCATTTATCTATGTTTTTTTTACAATGGATCAGACTTTAAATGAATATATTATTATAAATATGGACAAATCCTTTATTACAGAAACAGATGTGAAATTAAATATGAACTTTTCTTGATTTATTTCAAAGACAAAATAGACAATATATCTAATCTCAGTGTAGCAAATATTTGTATTTTAAAATAGAACCAATAATAACATTTTCGCAAAGACTTTTAAACAAAATTAAGAATTTACAGACAAATTAATCATTTGAAGAAGGAGAATAACGCAGATTACAAGGTATATTATTAGCAAGCTACGTAGAAGAATTAAATTTACCCAGTCACCTTGTCAGGAGATTGAAAATGCTATTTTCGATCCTAAATATGATTTTGGATATTAAATTTATAAAACAAATTAATATTTATTAATTTATTATTATTATTTATTTATTGATGTAGTATAATTATTAATGAAAATTGTTAACTTCAATAACCGTTTGCCTATTGAAATAAGTGTTCTTAGTTAAATATATAAATTTAAAAAAATAAAATAAAAAAATCAATGCATGTAATAGTCATTCAAGTTAATTGAAATGTTAAATAAATATTGTATAAAAACGTGATAGCGAGATGTTATCGATTAGTGGTTGCTTGATATACTATCGATACTGAAAGCAGGTACTAGCCGCATACACAACTTGAGCTCGTCAGTACACCGGCTACCGTGATCGGGGATGGTTTCCACGTGGTCAGCTGTGCGCCTCGAGCCCCTGATCGTGCTGTTTCTGTCGCTCTCTACTTGGGCCCGACAAAACTTTACTTCAGGCATTGTGGAGTGTTCTCTCCGTCAATTCAGATGTGACAACGGTCGGTGTGTGCAACAGGTATGGGTTTGTGACTCAGAAGATGATTGCGGTGACAATTCAGATGAAACGTCTGCTCGTTGCAAAAAAGTCGAATCTTGTAAGGAAAATGAATTTCGCTGTAACAATGGAAGATGTATACCCAAATCATGGCAATGTGATCGAGAGCAAGACTGTCAAGACGGAAGTGATGAAAGTGAAGTATGTGCCAAATCTGAGTGCCGGGCTGATCATTTCGAGTGTCGACCCGGAGTATGTATTCCAAGCTCATGGGAATGCGATGGCCAGCAAGACTGTGATAATGGTGAAGATGAAAAACACTGTGCCGAAACTTGTGCCCCTGATTCATTTACCTGTAAAAATGGAAATTGCATTCCGATGGAAAATGTTTGTGACATGGATGATGATTGCGGCGATGGTTCTGATGAGAAAAACTGTCCCCAAAGATCTTGCCAAAAAGGAGATTTTCAATGTCATGATCGTTCGTGTATAATATCTAAATGGAGATGTGATGGTGATTATGACTGCCCTGATATGTCGGACGAAAAGAATTGCCCTCGTACAATATCCTCGTCTACAGTGTGCCTTAATAAAGAGTTCCAATGCTCGGATAAGTTAACATGTATTCATTCTAGCTGGGTTTGCGACGGAGAATTGGATTGTCCAGATGGAGCCGATGAAAGTTCCTCTCTCTGTGCTAATGTCACCTGCCGCCCGGATCAGTTTCGATGCAACAGCAATTTCTGCATAGCTAACCACCTTCGTTGTAATGGACAAGTAGACTGTTCTGATGGAAGTGACGAAGAAAATTGTGGCAATCCCTCATCTAATTGTAAGCAAGACGAGTTTAATTGTGGTGATGATACGTGTATTCCAGTTTCAAGTGTTTGTGATGGTAGTAATGATTGTCCTGATGGTGAAGATGAGCCTGATGACAAGTGTGGCATCAATGAATGCACAATCAACAATGGAGGTTGTGATCACTTGTGCATAGATACTTCGATAGGCTTTCATTGTGCTTGTCACAAAGGATATAAATTAGTTAATAATTTCACATGTGTTGATATCAATGAATGTGACTTATTAGGTTCTTGTTCACAACTATGCATAAATGAAAAAGGAACATTTACATGTAAATGCCATGATGGTTATGAGAGAGACCCTGAAAACCCAACTTCATGTAAAGCGATAGAAGGCAATTCTGCACTTTTATTCTCTCGGAGGCATAGCATTCAAAAAGTGAACATACCTTATCATGAATCTACAAGCATTGTTTTTGATACAAAAGCTGCCACAGCGTTCGATTTTCACTACAGAAACGAAACCATATTTTGGTCTGATTCTATAGAAAAGAAAATATTGAAGACTTCTGTCAATGACGGTAAAGTACACAAGGAAGTTATCAAAGACGGGATAAGTATATGTGATGGGTTAGCTGTCGATTGGATTTATGAGCATATTTATTGGACTGACACAGGAAAAAACACCATCGAATTGGCTAATTATAAGGGAGAAATGAGAAAGACCTTGATTAACAGCAGTCTGGACGAGCCCCGCTCGATTGCCTTGAATCCACTGGACGGTTGGATGTTCTGGAGTGACTGGGGCAAGCAAGGTCGGATCGAGAGAGCAGGATTGGACGGCTCACACCGTCAAGTTATCGTCTCGCATGACATCAAGTGGCCAAACGGTATAACTTTGGATTTGGTGAATCGACGTCTGATATGGGTGGACGCAAAGCTCAGTTCGATTTCTTCTTGCAATTATGACGGCTCAGACAGAACTTTAATTTTACGTTCTGCGGACACTTTGCATCACCCATTTTCTATTTCAGTCTTCGAGGATTTTGTCTATTGGTCTGATTGGGACACGCAAGCTATTTTCAGAGCAAATAAGTTTAAAGGGAATAATATTTCTGCAATAACCGACTCTAGAATGCTCCAGAATCCGATGGTAGTACATGTTTATCATCCATACAAGCAACCTGTTGGAGTCAATCACTGCCAAGAAGCCTACGATAAATGTTCACACTTATGCTTACCAACGCCACAGATAAATGAAGCTTCCCTTAGATTTACATGTGCTTGCCCGGATGGGTTACATTTATCCAAAGATGGGCATAAGTGTACAGAAAAGAAGGTTGAGGAAGAAATTGATAGGGATAAATATCATTTCCACAACCGTTCGCACACTGTAGAAATTGTTTTCAATGACGTTCGACCTGATACTAATGAAAATAATAGCGATATTATTGCCATAATTATTGTTTCTAGCGTTGCTGTGTTTTTACTTTCACTTTCTCTTATTGCAATCATCATTTGTCGTTATTATTTGAATAGAAACGTTACCATTCACTTCGAACAGCCCTTATTCGAAAAGTGTATAGATGGTGAGTTCGTGAAAAATGGAGCCGTCAGTAAATTAATTCAGTCACAAGGAACGCGGCAGGAAGTCCCGAAGGAAGAAGCTTGTGTTCCCCTGACGAGGCCGGGATCATACGATATTGTTTAGCTTTCATTATTGTCTGCGTGGCAGCCAATTGAAATTGAAATCTTCGAATTAACTCAGATGCCTTTTTCGTCATCACAAGATAGTTACTGGCGTAATGATTTTTACAGCCTCAAACTATTAGTACCAAAGCAGTGTTATGTTAAGAAAGTATTAGTGGTATGTTTTAATACGCACTGTGTAAACGCAACAGTATTTAAGGGGATATTATGTTGTTATGAATGAAATGTCTTGATGCTTGAGTATTTGGACTGAAATTAATATTAAATTATTTTTTTACCTTATTTATTTTGTAAAAAATTCTATTTATTCAATTTTTGTAAAATACCATGACTTACTAAGTTTTAAATAAAAAAGAAAAATTAAAAATATGTTTTTGTTGTAAAAAATTATTTTTTCCCCTTTTTTATTCATCGCATGTTTAATTAATTTATTATTTTGACTGGAGGTTAATTAAAAACATTATTATTATTTTCTTAGAATAAAGATAATTAACTTCAAACTGTCATAGTACCATACTTCTTAATTTTTGTAGTAATGGTGTTACAAAATAATTGAAGGGCTATGTGGAAGAACATCTTATGTGAGACGACGTCTAATAATTCGAAATTCTAAAATTTTGCAAAAAACACAAAAAGGTTTGCCATTGTGGAATGAATTTCTGACAAATCCTCTCTTTTGTTTTTAGCAGTTAAAATTAACTTAATTTTAGAACATTCAAGAACTTTAAATTAAAATAATAATAGAAGTTTTGAAAGAAAAAAGTGGAGCTATTTCTTTTTGCTAACGCATCACAGATCTTTTAAGAAAAATAGGGATTTTGGCTGATAGAAAATTTTAAATACTCCTTTCTACTTAGCACCTATCTTAACTTTTTTAAACCTTAATTGGTAGAATTCAGAAGTTGAAAGTGAGTGATCCAATCTAAAATAGGAATGATAAATCATTTAATTAAATTTTTCTCAGATTCAAATTATTGTCTTTTATTTTGTATATAACGAATGTTTGAGCTTTTATCAGATATAAGAATCCAGCAAAACACATTCTAATAGAGTAAATGATGGAAGAGCCATTATTAAAATTCTCAGAGGAAAGAAAATTAAACACAACCTTGAATTAGTTATTCCATCACCGTTTTAGAACATCACCTGATGTATGACGTCATCAACGGCCGCGCCCGCCTTTCTTTATCTTCGTTATCAATGGGGTGATGCGGTTGCGTAATCTATTATGGCTGATGTGGAATTTTTCTGTTATTAGTTAGCTATCACCTGATGTTCAATTCATTGAATTTTACATGAATAGAATTCATGAAATTTCCTAGAATGGTAATATACTTCCACGACATAGTCTTATATTTGTAAAACAAATACTGAGGAAATTAATTAGTTTTTTGTTTAACAGGTAATATATTTTTTTGGCGATTGTTGTCGGTTCTTGGAAGTTTTTTTAATTTATTTTATAGATCACAATTAACAAGGATAAGCATTGTTGCATGGCTGTCAATTTTAGTACAGATTCTGTTTAAGACTTTCGTTTGACTGGTGGATATAGCTTAGTGTTTTGAATGATTTCCAACTGGTGCTCTGGTTTAAGAGTATTAAATGATAGCGTTTATTATTAACACTCCCATATAACTGTATTACATTCAAAATGTTTATGGTGCCTAGAATTTTATGTTATGCAGTATTTTTTATTTATGTGTTAAATTATACTTAACGATGTTATTAATTTTGTTCTTCGTTGTGTATATGTTAACAAGTTGTTGCAAATTTCTCTTAATAAAATTGCATTTCTGTTAATTGGCATGTATCTTGCTAAGTGGTAATTATTTACTTTAGTGGTTAGTTATTTATCCAATTTTTTTTAAAATAGTTCTGCAAAAATTTAAAAGTCACTTATTGTGAACTTTGATATACATTAACCTTAATTAATGGGCAGATGTCCTTTTCAGAGCCAAACTAGGATTTTTTAACGTCGGTTAAACTTAATTTTGCTGTCCCTTCTTTCACTCCTCGCCCAATAAAAGTCAGCAGTTTTTCACACTAGTTTAGGTAATATATTTTGAAATAAACACCATAACTCATTATATTGACTGAATTAAGATCAAAACAATCCAAAAGCAGAAGTAAATATTTTTTATCTAACCTAAGAATTTAAGAATAAAATTTCGTGTGAAATTAATCGCCCTCTAAATTCTGTTGCCTTGGGCAAGTGTCCCTTTTACCTACCCTCTCTCCCTTCCAGTTCCGGCCCTGGCTCTTCTCAATTAAAATTTAAAAAGACAATGGTTGGAGATGCGACCTAAAATAAAATACATTGTGAATACTTATTCTTTCATTCAACTTTATTTCCTTTTTATATTATTTTTCACCCCTCATCTGCTATTCCTCTCTTTACTGTATTTATTGTTTTTATTTTGTTTTATTTAATGCTAACTTTCTCTTTTGTTCTTGTTTAATTCTATAACATATTCTACATACTTCTTACCATTACATGTAATATTATTTATGATTTCAACTTTATTCAGTTTTGCATAATAGTTTCTTTATGTTTATAATTTTATTTGTTTGCATTCTATTTTAGTTCTGTCTTTTTCCACTATACTTATTTTTCTCGTATCTTAAATTGTTTTTCTTAGCCCCTAAGAAGGCATAAAACATGGGCTGAAATCTTGGTACACAAACAGTGAATAAATATTTATTGCCTCTTATATTTTTGAAAGCACTTCCAACCATCATCTTATAAATTTTATCAACAATCAACTATATCTCCTTTATTATCAAAAGTTAAGTTATTTAAGCAAAATAAGGAGTTAATTAATTTTTTTAATTATAATTTTTTATAATTTATTTATTATAGTTAAGTTTGAATGATTCTCACAAAAGTTTGCAATATAATTAAGTATATTTTATATTTATTTATGCTTTGTTTTTTCAAAATATCAATAATCTCGCTAAAGCAGTTCTTTAAACTTGGCATTAAAAAATTAAATCTTTACACAAACTATATATCCTGATTCTCTTCCCACTGGAATGCAGAATGATTATTTGACTTACTGGCTCATAAAAAAATGAAATGTATCCAATTACTAAAAATACAAATGCTGAGCTATTAAAATAATAAAATTATTTACGAATTTGTTCGAATGGGCTTATATATTTATCACATAACTTATATACTGAACAGTGCCAATCTATATCATATCATTAGAGAACAGCTTTTTCTCAGCTTTGTCTTGTGAGATAAAACCCAAGAAGGATTTTAACTCACAAGACATAAAACCTCTTACTAATTACTGAAATTGGATTCATCCAGCTGATCTTGAACCTATTACCCTTTGTACAACACAACACATCAATTACCACTTCTACACAGATGGCAGCAAGGACCACAATTAAGGATGTCAATAATTATTTAGTGTTATTAGAAAATATCTTGGTTTCTTATGTCTATAAATAGCTGACACTACCTATAATTGGATACGCAGAATTCTAAAAATTAAAATTATACAAAATATGGAAACTGGCTTGTAAAACCTGATGATCTATTTTTAAACTTATCAATTATTTTAAACTTTTAAACTTTAAACTTCATATAATTACCATTGGGAATATGTACATAGATGGAAAGATTGAGTACATAATCAGATCTTATAACTACTCATCATTGATTTTATTAGAGTATACTCTCTTGTGTACCAATATTTTGAGTGGGAGCTTAGGAATAAAGAGCCGTCATCATGCTTTGTCTATGTTTATTTTGCTATTCATATCTTAATTTTGATAAAGAAGTAATACATTATATAGTAATAGTAATATATAATAATCAAGTGATCGAATATTTTACCAGTTATAAGTTGTATACTATTATTTTTGCTGTGTAGATAATGTAATAATTTATCATATAATTTTAATCTTAATATTTATTGATATTTAATTGTATTATTATATTACATTGTAGTTGTAGTATGATTATTTACCTACAATCTCTCTTGCTATTATTTCTAATCTAATATTTATTTATTTGTTTTAAATTATTTTAGGATGAATTATAAAAATTTTCATCATCTTGGCATTCGCTTTGTCCGCTTTTATTCAAGTAATAAATTCCTCACCAAAGATCTTTACCCAGATGTTAAACGTGGTGACTTTGCCAAGCTGACTTCAGGGCATTTGGAAATATTTGAACGTTTGCTTGGCAAAGACAGAGTTATAACTGACAAAGATGACCTTGCTGGTTATAATATGGATTGGCTAAAAATGGTTTGTGGTAAGTTTTTATGTTTGATTATTGTTGTTTACTCTTCATTATTTTTTTAAACCTTTCTTTAAAAATAATCTGTGAGAGATAGAAATTCAATTGAAAAAAAAAATATTAACTATCAGGAAATATATATACTACCAGCCTCTACACTGCTAAAGTGGTAGAAAAAACAGACTTGTATGTATTGGCCAACAAGTTAAGGGAGAACCTTATTGGTGGAGCCTATGCCTGGAGGTTACACTCAAGGTATAAAAAGTCTTATCCCTCTACATAACTTTAGACAGCTATCTTGTCAAATATACCTTCTGGATCTTTTTTTTTTTTTTTTTTTACATTTTAATTTGTTTTATATTTTTTTAATCTGGTACACTAATTTGTAAGTTGATTTTTATTTCAATAACAAAAGGTTATTTTTAGGTGCATGTGCACTGAAAGGTTTTTCCTTAAGGTGGTTAGCCTATATATTTACTATTAATTAAAGTAACACATTAATTGCCTTTGTCCTGAAAAAATAACAATGACGAGAAAACTTTTTTTTAGATCTGTTTTGAGAGAGTCTATATTGTTAAAAAGTTAAAGCATTTGTTGGTCTTTTGGCCACATTCAGTTTTTCTTTGTTATTCAGTGATTATTAAAAAAGATTATCAAAACAAATTTAATAAGTTTCACAGATCCTAAAAAATGATAGAATGTAGAAAAAATGTTGTTTTTATACTCAACCAGTAACTATACTATTATACTTAACGGCATAGCCAGGCGCTATGCCGTTCCTTGCACAGCAATCACACTTTCCCGCTATTATGAGGAAAAGTTAGTATCCATTGCCTTTTTGGAGTCAAATTATTCTATATGGAACTCATCCCTTACAATATGTGGTTTGGACCAAAGCACTTTGAGCGGATTTTGGAATTCACCTATCTTGGATCCCAGGCCACATGCACCAACACTATCGAAACGGAAACGAGGAGAAGAATATTGTCTGCAAACAGCTGAGACAACATCTAGGAAGCAGGGTAGTTACTAGAAAGACAAAAATTATTTTGTACAAAACTCTAATTTGCCCAGCCTTACATGTGGAGCGGAAACCAGGACGATTAAGATATGCTCATATTTGAATGTAAGGTCCTCCAAAAAATATTTGGACCCGTGCTGATTGGTGAAAAATGGAGACGAAGGACCAATGAAGAAATCTATGACCTCTTTGGTGAGCCTGATGTCACAGTAATAAAATGATCCCAATTGAGATGGGCTCGACATGTGGCCAGGATGGGCGAGAAGGAGATCCACGGGCGGGGATGAGAGTCGGTGGATCGACTGTGTGGCTGAATAAATGAGTAGCTTGGGAGTCTGCAACTGGATGGCAGCAACATTGAACTGAGACTCCTGGCGGCTGCTGATCGGATTGTCATATTGTCAGCCTGAGTTAATAATAATAATAATAATATTTAATATAATTTTCAAGGGATATGTAGGTCCTAAATGAACTAGTTCAAAAGAACTCTTCCGCAAAGGTATGGTACTGAACAATAGACGGTCCGATCAACGTCCAATTGTTCAGTGTATTGGTATGGAATGCACGGTGTACTGTATACAGTTATATAAGTTCTGAACGAACTAGTATGATCTACTGGATTCGTACATAGTATGACCTTCCCTTCTTCTATACCGTACAGCGAACGAACTAGTTCAATGTACTGGATTCGTAAGTGGTACGCCCTTTCCCATCTCTATCCTATACAGTGAACTAACTAGTTCTTTTTGAACTAGTTCAATGTACTGGTTCTGCAAAAGATACGGTCTCCAAATGAACTATTCACCAAAAATAATGATCTCTCCTCACTATAAATTTTATAGTAGTAGGCTATATAGTAATCAATAGCCTTCCTCCATCAGTTTTGGAATTTTGGATAATACATGCCTTTATATTGTTGATACATTAAATATTTTTATGCAATATACATTGATATAATTAATATATAATATATTTAATATAATATATCAGTATATTTTGTTGGAATTAGTAATAAATTATGTAAGTCATTTGATTCTGCAAAATTAATTTAATAAATTCAAAAGTTCGGATAATCGAAATTCACGTACTCGCGCACACACACTATATATATAAACTAATTTATTTTTTATTTATTTATTTTTTTATATATAATAAGGAAAAGGAAGATCTAAAACAACAACTTTGTAAAAAAAAAACATGTTTGTTTATTTATATAAATATAGTATTTATGTGCATAGTGAAAAACCAGTGTCATAAACTACATATAAATTGTTTAACTTAGTCACATGTACATTATGAAATGAACAAAAATATGTATTTATGTGTATGCAAAAAAATAATCAAAGTGTATCTAATCAAAATTTTATCAAAATTAATGCTGTGGCATATAAAATGTCATGATCAAATTAATTAAACTTACACACACATAAAAAAAAAAAAAAAAAAATTAAAAAAAAAAAACAACGTTCCGATAATCGAACGTTCGACGCTCCACTGTATATATATATATATATATATATATATATATATATATATATATATATATATATATATATATATATATATATATATATATATATATATATAAATATATAAATAAATAATGGCCCAATATAAACTTTAATTTTAGATTCATTTAATGTATTCCTGTTGGAGATAATCATTTTTAATGTTAGATTCACACCATATTGTTATTTCAAATGCATTCTGTATGATTATTTAATCTTGTTAATGCAACCCATTGACCCAATCAGTTAAAGCCCTGACCCAACAAGTGTCTCTCAATAAGCATCAGCTATTTAAATGATAAATTATTTATTGGGCCTTATAATAAAAAAATAATAATGTTAGATAATCCTATAAATTTGTAATCATTATTTGAATATATTTATGTTATAATCTGTAATTTCTATACAACAACTCATCCACAAGAATATAGGAGCCTGAGGGAGAACTCGAGCAACACTAAATTGAAAATAACATTATTATTTGTTTATTTTTAAAATATATACTAGATTATATTGTAATCTATGTGCATATTTGTAAATAAAATAAGATAAGGAAAAAAAATGTTGGTTTCAACTTAGTGCTGCGTCAGTTCACTCTCAGATTGCCATATTCTTCTTGACAAGCTATAGTTATATACCCATGATTGATGTTGAGATCTGTTGTTTGTTTCTAGGCTATAGTGATGTTGTACTTAAGCCTAAGACTACTGATGAGGTGTCTGAAATAATGAAGATATGCTTCAAAGAACACCTTGCTGTGTGTCCTCAGGGTGGCAACACTGGTCTTGTCGGTGGTTCTGTTCCTGTATTTGATGAAATTATAGTATCACTATCATTAATGAACAAAATCCATAAGATTGATGAAACAACAGGTATGTTTATAGCTTTGAATAGTTCATAAATACCAGTGGATACATAATTTGTATTTTTAATTTTTCTACTTATCTAAATTTTTTAAAATTTCAGTATTATTAAATTGACTTACCTTAATTATTTATTTATATATATATATACATATATATATATATATATATATATATATATATATATATATATATATATATATATATATATATATATATATGTGTGTGTGCGTGTGCGTGTGTGCGTGTGTGTGTGTGTGTGTGTGTGTGTGTGTGTGTGTGTGTGTGTGTGTGTGTGTGTGTGTGTGTGTGTGTGTGTGTGTGTGTGTGTGTGTGTGTGTGTGTGTGAAGGTCCATTCAATGTTGAATTGCTTTAGTTAATATTAGCAAAGGAAAGTAACATCATATGTATCCTATTTGTTTTCTTTATATTTACAAAACTTCTCTATAACATTACTATACGAGGTGTGGCTATTAAATAACGAGACTGACGTTGCAATATAATTTATTTTTATTTTATACAAGTACTTACTATCACCTTCAATATACACTCCTTCTCTATCTTTACAACGCTCCATGCGAATTTTCCATTGTTGGAAACAGTGCTGGAAGTCATCTTCTGTCAGCTCCTTCAGGACGCGTGCCGCTTTCTCTTTTACAGCTTCCACGGTAACATGTGATGAAACGTGGTTTTTTACTTATGATCCGGAAACGAAGCGCCAATCCATGCACTAGAAGAGTCTAACTTCACCGAGAGCCAAAAAAGCTAGAATGAGCAAGTCAAAATTTAAAGCAATGATGATTGTTTTTTTCGATATTCATGGGATTGTGTACCTTCACTGGGTTCCTGAAGGTCAAAATATTAATCAATACTACTACCTTGAGGTACTTGCAAGAATTGAAAGAAAAAAACGACCCGAAATGTGGAAGGACAAATCATGGGTTCCACCAAGACAATGCGCCAGCTCATTCCGCGTTATCTGTCAAGAGGTTCCTAGCCCAGTACAGCATCCTAGTGTTAGAACATCCACCTTATTCACCAAATCTTGCACCATGTGACTTCTATCTGTTCCCTAAGGTGAAACATTCATTAAAAGGGACGAGATTTAAGTCCGTGGAAGCTGTAAAAGAGAAAGCGGCACGCGTCCTGAAGGAGCTGACAGAAGATGACTTCCAGCACTGTTTCCAACAATGGAAAATTCGCATGGAGTGTTGTAGGGATAGAGAAGGGGTGTATATTGAAGGTGATAGTAAGTAATTATGTATAAAATAAAAATAAATTTTATTGCAACGTCAGTCTCGTTATTTAATAGCCACACCCCTTATAAGAGAAAATGAAGGTGTATTTACATTGATGTTTTTGCATATTAATGATTATTTTATTTGAACAAATTGATGTATTGTCAACCAGTCATTCATATTAAACTATGATGCACAGAAATTGGTCTCCTAAACAGGATTGGTGAGCTGTGATGCTGGCTGTGTACTGGAGCGTCTTGATACTGAGGTTGCTAAGAAAGGATTGATGATGCCACTTGATCTGGGAGCAAAAGGTACTTGCCAAATAGGAGGCAACATTGCTACATGTGCTGGCGGCTTACGCCTCATAAGGTATGGCTCCATCTCTGCCAACCTGCTCGGCCTAGAAGCAGCAAGTATTATTTATATATATAAACATAAGACTTTAGACATTGTTATTGACTAGGTTATCATTTTAATCTAAAGTCTTTCCTGAATAACTAGACAAACAAATAAGTAACAGGATTTTGGATTTGGGATTTTATATAAATAACTAGCATTTAGTTATATTATATAGCATCAATAAGAAAGTTTTCTTGAGTATTTTTAGAAATTATTAAACATGATGGTTTAGAATAGCGGGTACGCCAGGTAGATACTAGCAGATTTTCTACAATTCTTCGTCACTGTTCTACATCTTTTTAATTTTTTCCTTCCCCAATCACACTATGCTTTGTTGAAATACAAACCCCTTTCAATAAATGGGTTATTACAAAGAAATTTTTGAACACTTCTTTTTTTCTGAATGAGACATTATATCTTTAAAGTTGTCCTTAAAAAAATTCTATCTTTTTTGATGGAGGGCTTTGGACCATCCCTGTAAGAGGTAGATTTTTTTTTTTAATGAAAATGAATTTTTTAATGCATAGTACATACGTAAATTTTCATTGATTAAATACTTCTTCCATCTTAATTAGTAATTAATTAATATTAATTATTATCAGGTTCTGGCAAATGGCGAGGTTTTATCAATGATGAACCATATGAAGAAAGATAATACTGGTTATCATCTAAAGCAGGTAGGTATTAATATAGACCACATATGAATTTCAATAAGTTCAAAATAAAGGTTAAGTTCAAACCTCCCATTGGCTAGGCAGTTGTTGAATATTTTAAAAATATTACATGAAAATGAAATGGTCCCTATTCTATGAATAAATTAAACCTACCAACATTATTCAGTTATCAACCAGTCTACAAAAATGAAATTATGGTTGCGAGAAATTAGTTATGGCTGACCATAAGAAACCTAAATCTTATTATGCCAACGAGTGACGCATTAGTAGCTGATTCAGTAATTTTTGTCATATTAAAGAATGTTCTGCTTGAATTTGTTCTTAATAAAAATAAATAAAATTAAAATTGAAATTGAAAATAAAATATTTTTTATATTTATAAATTTACCAAACTTATAATTTACAATTTATAATACATTATTTGCATGCAGCCCTTATACGTGCTGAGAGTTAACATTTATTTTTACGATTTAACAATTAACTCCATTGTTTTTACACTTTCTCTGAGATTTCACTATTTTTATTCATACTTCATAATTTTTAAATCTCTAAATGTTATCTTTATTGTATTTAATGCATTTGGAGATCTCATCCTACAGCGGCAAGACCTGTTGAATTAGTCTGTGGGCCAGACCCTCCTATTGTGCTCCCTCTTCCTCTCCTCACATCCCTAAATAATGAACATTGTGTTCCTTGTGACTAGTGATTAAAAAAAGCCAATATTGCCAGAAAAAAAGTGGCTGCTGTGCTGTGCCAAAATGGCATCCAAAGATGGCGGACTAACGAATTTGACTTGAGCTAGTTTTTTGGTCACTGTCATTCAGCATTTGGCTTAATTTAACCATAATTGGCTTGTTTTCAAAACTGAACTGTCAGAGAATCATAAGTCAGAATAATAACTAAAAAAAAATTAGGCTAGACTCTAAAAAACATTAGTAAAGTCCTAATACTACTTGATACATTCAAGTCCTTCATTAAAAACCATAACAAAAAAAACTTCAAATAAAACATTTACAGTGTTTATTTTTCTTTAAAAACCAAGTCATTTTTTTGAAGTATTCAAAATGGTTTGGCAGAAAATTAAATTAATTAACGTTGAAGCGATTGGAATGTAAGTACTTCATTCTTCTTCTAAATCAGTGAGTATTCATAAATGGAATAGTTATTAGTAAAGACTGGATTTATATGCAACAAAAAAGTTTAAATTTTCCATATAAACTGCATTAAAAAGTTCTCAAATATGTAATAGTATGCAGTGAAACCTGAAGGAAAATGCAGGAAATATGCAAATATAATGCCAATTATGCAATATATGATAAATATCAGAAATGTGCAAATAATCTACAAAAAGCTATAATTATTGACTGAATTGCTTTGTTTATCAATTATAATTATAATGTATAATATAAATAAGAAAAAAAAGTGAAAAAAATGTATACAGAATAGTTTTACTGTTAAATGATTCTTAAAAATTTAAATAATTGTAAAATACATTTTGTCAGATTCTTCCTTTTTCGCAAATGGAGATTTTGTAAGATTAAATAAGGGAGTACCAGATGCAACTAATGCATAATAAAGCATGTATTTTACTGAAACATCTTTAGATTTGAACAAGTTCAGCAAAAGGTGCTGAGGTCTCCAAAGTAGGAAAATTCCACAAAGTCTGCATATGTAATTGTATAGTGTACAATAAACTATTATTACATTGAGAACTCAAATTAGGGTATAAAATTCCAAGAATAGTTCATACAAAGATCTGTCTTTACATGTTGGTCGGTTTGAAAATTTCTTTAACACTGTACATTTTTATTACACAAATTGCAAAAAATGTTTTTCAAGGAAAAAACTCTCCCTGTTGAATTCCAACTGTTTAACATGGAACCAAATGATGCTCCTGCTTTGGCAATTTTGGTTTATGTAAGAAAATTAAAACATAGTTAATTAAACTATTATGCACAATGGAATCAACACACTGACTGACAGAATAGAATATAAAATTCCAAAGCAGAAGGGCAATGATGTGTTTTACATTGTTAAATAAAGTACTCACAAGTAAGGGTTCTAGAAAAGTTATCAAAACTAGGATACTAAACATTATTTTCTATGAATACCTAACTATAAAAATTTGATCTTTAAATTTTTGTTGGTTTTCAAATGCCAATAATGAACTTTAAATTATTTTAAACTGCAGGTACACGTTCAATTCGATTGTGATCACAACGATAAAAACTTGAAGTTGTCTGTGAGCTTTTGTCTTTACTATGATTACGATTGTAGATTATTTTTATTCATCATAGATGGTGTTCATCTATCTTAAAATTGATACATTCAACAATAATTTTAAAAACGAATCATTTATTCTGCATTGAACATGTATCATAAAATAGTTAAATTTTTTATTTTCTATTTTTATTGGAAGAAAAATGATTAATTTTTTTGGGGGGGACAAAATATGCAATAACCCATCAAATATGCAAAATCAATTTTAATAAATGTATATTGGCAAAAAGATATTCAATCATTTGGTTGAAAAACGTTATAGGAAAAATATGTATTTGCATGCAAATCCGGTCTTTAGTCATTAGCTTGATCGACATAATGTAGTTTAATGACATTAACGAGTTTATATTAGTGCAATAATAGTGCCAGTTACAATGATATAATTTTTTTTTTTTTAAGAGTTTATTATGCTCTGAGGACTTATAAGATGGGCTCATAAAAAATATATAATTAGAGTAATAAATCTAAATCCAAGCTCACACTTCCTCCTCACTCTAACTAAACATATATACTTAATTACCTGAATGCCAATGTTCCCATAATAGGAGGCTGCTCTATGTTGAAATATTGAATAAAATTGACACACAAAAAGTTACGCATAGTCCTCATAACTTTTATTTCAAATTTATAGACCAGTTGATAATGTAGGTAGATTTAATTTTTCTGATATTATTAAAAATTAAAACCTCATAATGAGGAAAGAGGTATGATAATGATGCATTTCCAACTACAATGGGAATACGAAGATTTATATTTTAAAAGACTCCACTAAATAAATATTAACTCTTCCCAGTGGAAATTGTGCACAAACCACTCAGAATCTGACATCCTCTGATCCTTGAATAGTTACTTATTTATTGTAGCCAACTCAAAAAGGCTTTTATGTCAATCATAAGCAAAACCATTTTCATTGATAAGTGATAATTCATTAATTTCTGTGATTACTTACCGATGAGAGTGATAGAATAATACAATATGAAATCATATTTTATATATGATATATATATATATATATATATATATATATATATATATATATATATATATATGACAAATATTTTAAATGAGCTTGTTGGGTTTAGAAATGGACAAGTTAAATTTAATAGATTAGGATTGAGTGGATATTTTTGAGGTTATAAAAATACTTTTCTTTATAATTATTGGAATTAGATATTCATAGTACTAACTAAATGGCGAAACATTCCTAGTAGGGTCTTGGACTCATTTAGCGATTCCTGTCGATCTTCTGCCATCCTCTCCCTCCCAGGCGCCTCAGATCATTTTCGACGTTATCTAACTATCTCAGCCTTGGTCTCCCATTCAATTTCTTTCACACTGTCCTGTTTCTAATTGCACTTTTTCGAGGGCCACGTTGAATAATATGGGCAAAAGTGGGTCACCTTGTCTCAGTCTGCCTGTTACTTCAAACTCCTTTGATAGGGCTCCAGTAACCCTTACCCTTACATCATTTCAACTAATGTCACTAACTTAAATTGGACTCGAAGGGATCTGATTTCCCTAGCTACCTTTTCCCTTTCTACTGAGTCATACGCCTGCTTGAAATCTATAAAGAGGTGATGCAAGCTAACACCATTCTTGTAACTCTTTTCAATAGGTGTCCAATAGTGATAAAATTGAATGTGTTGTTGATCTTCTATACTCTCTACCTTCTCTAACCTCTCTGTCTATACCCACACTGGTAATCCCTAGTAATCCCCTCACTGGTAATTCCTAGTAATCCCCTCACTGGTAATCCCTAGTAATCTCCACAGCCCTTCTCACCAACCTCCGCCTAATTGCAATGGATAATATGTTATACTGTCAACAGTTTTAATATGTTATACTGTCATCTGGTGATATTTCTTCAATGTCATCCTGTCGCCTTTCTTATAAACTGGGAAAAGGATAGCTTTACTCCAGTCTCATATCTGCATGATCACTGCCCTATCCTTCATACTTAAGAAATTCCTCCTCTGTCTGTATCTCGTGCCTTATGATTTTTCAGTACCGCAGTTAACATCTTCTATCCTATTTCTAATAATAAGTCCTGCAAATATCTCTCCAATCTGTCTAGAATGCCCTTACTATCTCGTAATAGCTTTCCTTCTTCATCATTCAGCTTTCCTCATGGAATGTGGGTCTTGGTGCATACACTGCCTTTATATATTTGACCCTCCAGTAAAGCTTCCTAAGTTTCTCCTTCTCTTTAATCCTTCTTTTTCATCTACTCATTTTCCTTGCTTTCGCCCTTTTTCTTTAAAAGCCCTCTGTCATGGCTTTTGTTGCTCTCTGTATCAGTTTCAGTCTAATATCATTTCTTTATTTAAATGCTTTTTCACATTCCTTGTCATATCAATCATTTATCCTTCTCTGCTGTCTCCTCTAACACCTGAATTGTCACTCTTTTTAATAATTTTTTTAATGCATGCCAATTTTCTTCAATCGACTAAGTAATTTCTAAGTTCTCTAACCTCTTCTCAATTTTCCTCCAAAATAGATCACGAATCTTCTCATCTTGCAATTTTTCTCGATTGAAGATTGATTTCTTCTCTCTTCAGACTCTTGGGCTCAAGGCTACTTTTATTTTATACCTCTTTAAAACTAGAAAGAGATCCGACTCAGAGTGCGCACTGCGTCTGCCGCATGCCTACTATCCACCAACACATGGTCGATTTGGTTGTGGGTCCTTCCATCTGGAGATATCCAGGTCATCTGAATATTCTTATGAGCAATAAAGGTTTCACTTACTCTCACTTCCTTAGATGCAGCAAAGTCCATCAGATGTATCCTACCATCACTTGAAACATGGTGTTTGCTATTTATCCCTGAATCGAAAGCCTTCTTCCCGATTTTTGCGTTCCAGTCTCCTAACATTAGCTAAATGTCATATCTCGGGATTTCCTCAACAACCCTAAAAAAAAAAAAATGTATCTTTCTCTTCCTATTCATAATACTATTGACATAATATTAAGTTCGTTGCAAGGAGAAAGTTATGGTTTTCAATGTGAATTACAGTGATATTTTAACTATTTAAATCTAAAAAATTTCCTCTTTAAAGATGAATCTATTTTATCAGCAAATAAAGTAACTAATTGTGATTAATTATGGAAATTATTGTCTCACTTTCATATCTTTGAGAACTTCTGAGTCGCAATAATAACTTTTTACATTACTTTGGCCTGTATTTGTAAAAAATTAACTTTCCCTTGTCAATGTTGTCCAAAGTTAATGATCAATTTGACTTTATTTTATTGAATGAAAGAAAAAATACTTGGCTTCTCTTTTGTTCTGAAATTTTAGTTGTAGATCAACAGTCTTCACTAGATTTCTTTTTAAAATGTTTTTCAGCTGTTTATTGGCTCTGAGGGTACTCTGGGAATTATTACGGCAGCTGTAGTTCAGTGTCCACCTAGGCCAAAGTCAGTGACCTTAGCTTTCTTAGGTAAGTGCTGGCTTATTAGGATTTTTGTTTGTGTCTGTCCCCAAATATATTTGAAATTAGCCAATTGACATTGGGTTCTTTCATTGATCTATTTTTTTTTTTAACAAGTTATCACTTTTGTGATAGTTTTCGATTGTGTTAATTAATTACTTAAGTTTTATTTCAGGTCTTCAAAGCTATGAAGACGTTCTTAAGACATATAGACTGGCCAAGTCACTCTTGAGCGAGACCTTATCATCATGTGAAATGATGGACTCTAGATCCATGGAATCTGTTGAGAGGATTGGCCTTACTTGCCCAATAAATAGGAACAAGTAACGCCCTTTGCTTTTATTTTGTTTTGTGTTGAGGATAAAGTTTATTATATGAAAGCATTAGTATTGAGTAATTTAAAAGAAATTTTCTCCAAACGGTAGCTCTTAAAAATATGAAAGAGAAAAGAAAAAGAGGAATTGGTAAAGAAAACATGAGCCAATAACTTCTATGCGGTAAATTTGGTAGGAGAAGTGATGCATAAGGAGGCCTCTACACCATCATGAATGCAGGCCGAGAGCGTTAAGATGTCACTTTAGCAACCTCGAGTCTGCTGCGGCGCTGGTTTGAATCAATATGGTTTGAATCTCACCCTTCCCACTCTGGTTACAATAGGTTGGTAACCGGTAGAAATAACCCATCCTGTTTGCCTTAATAGGAGTAGAAAAGGACGTTAAACACCTAAAAAGAAAATAGAAAGATATATCAGTTGAAAATTCCATTAACACAAAACTTAATTAAAATACTTTTTTATATTCAATACAACAGTATTGTATTATTGTGGTCTCTAGTGTATATTGTTGTTGCCGCCGTGAAACCTCCTATGTGACCAAATGTCAGTTATGTGATTTTGATTTTATCAGAAACAGTATTTTATTTCCTATGGGCTAGTGAAAAGCACTCATGTGTTAAAAAATCGTTGCATGATTTAAATTGATCAAAAAGAATCCTCCTATTATTAATGTTTATCGCATTTGCAACAGTTACCGCTAGAAATCACCCATGAGACAATCTCCAAGACAATCTCAGGACAATGGTGGTTTCACGGTTATTTATATATAATATTGGAATGTTTATAATTAGTTTAAAATTATAACATTGTTTATAAATCAGTTTTTCATTTACCTGTAAAATCACGTGTTTGACTAATAGGAGGTTTCACAGCAGCAATGGTGATGTATTTTTATAACAATGAATATATTTTTATCTGATTTTTTTTATTTATGGAGTATTAAATGAATTTATGCAGTTTAAAGCATTATTATTAAACTGCTTTAAATTAGGTTAAACAGATTAACACAAACAATACTTTTTGTAAAATAAAAAAATTAGTATTAATTATTTCATTTCATAGCTACTACATTATTTATGTTATAGGAAAACTCTCTGACATTTACCTTATTGCAGGTTTTATATGGTGATAGAAACCCACGGTTCCAACAGTGGTCATGATGAAGAGAAGATGTCTAATTTTGTGACAGAGGCAATGGATGCTGGGGCTGTGGTTGACGGTACTTACACCTCTCAACCATCGACAATGCATGTAATGCATCAGTTTATGTTCTTGGAAATTCTCAATTTAGTTTCTTTTTAAATGCTCCTTTGTGCCTAATCTCACTTTCTAGTTTAATGGTGGTTATCTCAGATGTTTCTTAAACTTTATCACTGATTTAATATATCAGTGACAAATCTTTTAGTAAATATAGAGAGCAGCTATATTATAAAATAGTTATATAGTTACTACTGTATTTAAAAAAAGTTAACCATTGCAGTATCACGCTCTATAACACAAAGTTAAAGTTGTCTGTGAATCTCATCGATTTTATTATTGTTTTAAGCTGTCTCTTTGATCTGAATGTTCTAATATCAGATACTGTTTTATTATGATAAAGTTTAGAAAGATGTTAGATAGAATATTTGTTAGGTGAAATTGATTTATTATTTATTGATAGCATGGGTTCAGTTAGTTAGCTTGTGCCCGCCATTGTAGAAGTTGATCCACAACAATTTGGTAGCAGAACGTGGTTTGGAGTTCATAAAAGTTTCAAGTAAAGAGTAATATACACATATTTTAACACATACGAGTTTTTTCGGACCAACCGCCGTGAAGAAATATAAAGGTCTTTGTTTTACGGACTAATCGCCCTAAAACTTATAAAACACAATGGACACGACTATTTTTGGAATCGAGAAGCTGAAAGCGGAGAACTACACAATATGGTCCATGAAAATCAAAGCATACCTCGAGGCGAAAGGCATTTATGAAGACATAGTGGAAAAGTGAGTTCCACCGGTGGAAGAAGCAGCTTTGAAGGATTGGAAAAAAAGAAACAAGGAAGTCATGTCTGCAATTATCCTAACTGTAAGTAGTGATATTTTACCATCTATTAAAGGAGAAAAAAGGGCTAAGATAGTTTGGTACAAATTAAAGGAAAGATTTGAAGGCATCCCTAAGGAAAAGGTTATAGACCTCATGTTTGGCCTTAATAACATCAAGAAGCCTAATTCGGAATGAGTATCTCAACAGATTTCAATGTTTGGTCCAAGAGATAGCTGAACTTGGGAAAACGCTTACACATAGAGAATTAATAAGGTACGTAATTGAAGGATTGCCTCCTTATTATGACTCAGTTGTGAACCTCATCTTAGCAAACAGAAGTATCAAATTTGCCGAATTGAGGCAGATGCTTTTGTCGTCTGAAAGGAGAAATGCCTCTAATAAAATCGATCAGGCGTTTAGAACCTTTCATAATCGGACCAATGTCAACACTAAAGTGTGCTTTGTAATAAACCGGTTCATTTAAAAAAGGATTGCTGGTTTAATAAGGGTAACAATAAACAACCCAGTTCTAGTAAACCTCCCTATGAACGTAGACCTCATCCCAGGAAGAATAACAAAGCTTCTTTGGCGCAAGACTTTGCACTATGTGCGACTGCCCATGTTGATGATTGTGTGTGGTATCTTGATTCGGTCTGCACCTCTCATATGATCCCAGACCCGTCCTTGATTGAGGAAGAGAATAAAGAAATTTCAGTTGCTGAAGATGGTCGAGCAATTAGATCAACGTGTCGTGGTAATAAAGTGAAGGTCTGTAGTAAAGGTATAGAGAACAATCTGAACGTACAGGATATCTTGGTTGTCCCTAAGTGCCGGGATAATTTATTATCTGTGCCTAAGTTAGTAGAAAAGGGACATAAAGTTGTACTTTTCCAGGAAGGAGCTGAAATAGTCACGAATGATGGTGAATTAGTGTGCTCTGGTGATTATAAAAATAACTTGTTAGTAGTTAAGTTTAACAAATCTTGTGACAAGGATGTAGGAGATATTTGCCTAAAAGCTGAAATAGGAGACAGGAAACTTTGGCACCAAAGGATAGGCCATGTTAGTATAAAGAAATTAGATACTATGGCAGAAAGAAACTTGGTGGTTGGTCTAACCAAACTCTGTGGTGACTTGGGCGTGTGTGAGCCATGCCTGGCTGGGAAGATGGTTAGGAAGAAATTTTATCAGAACAAGGGAGAAACTACGTCAAGACCTCTGGACAGAGTTTATGTATGATTTGTGTGGAACTATGCGAACAACCACACTGGGCAATAAGTATTATTTCATGATTTTAGTTGACAGTTACTCCCGAAAATATTTTGTCAAACTGTTGAACAATAAGGCGGAAGCTTATGAGAATTTAGTTTCCTTGATTGAACAGTTAAAAAATCTGACCTCATTGAAATTGAAAATATTAAGGTCAGATAACGGTACTGAATTTGAAAATCAGAAAGTCAAAAATTATTTATCTCAAAAGGGTGTTCGCCATGAGCACACAGTTTATTATTCACCACGAAGTAATGGGGGTGTGGAACAGACGGATAGAACAGTGTTGGAAACCTCTCGTCTCCTAGCGGATGGGGGTCTACCAGATGAATTTTGGGGTAAAGCCCTAAGTACGGCAGTATACCTACACAACAAAGTGCCCAATAAAATTAACACCAATAAAACTCCACAAGAGTTATTCAGTGAAAAGAAACCCTGTGTCAAACACTTGAGAGTTTATGGTTGTTTGGCTTATTACAAAATAAACGACCCGAATTTGAGGAAGTTACACCCTAGATCGAAGATGGGGATATTAGTATTAGTAGGCTACTCCAAAACCAGGCTGACATACCGAATATATGACCTTCAAGAAAGAAAAATCCATGAAACATTGGATATAATGTTTGATGAAGACAGCAGGGGTTGGAAAAAAGGTAAAGAGGAAGAAAGAAAAGATTTTGCTCTCCTGGAAGTGCCAAGTTATCAAGAAGGAGAAAAAAGCATACACGGAAACAATGTTGAAGATCTGACAGTGACTGAGGAAGCATCGGTGCCAGAAGCACAAGAAATGCCCGACAATCGATGTGTATCATCGGATGAAGAAGACTTCAGGGTTTTTGAAGATATTGTAGCTCCAGAAGAACAAGGAGCGCCTGATGATCTGTGCACATCAACTGAGGAAGAAGAAGAAGGGCTTATTGTATGAAGGGCTTATGGTCCTGGTGTAGATCGAAATCAACGAAGACCTAATAGAGCCATAAAGTTGCCTGAAAGATTGAGGGATTTGTCTTGGAAACTCTCGGAAAAACCCAAATCTTACCAAGAAGTTCTAAAATCAACATATTCCAAATGACGGTTTGAGGGAATTCAAGAAGATTTGAAGAACATGGAGGACTTTGAGGTATGGGAAGAAGTTATGCGACCACCGGACCAGAAAGTGATCAAGAGTAGATGGGTCTTTAAGATGAAGAAAAACTCGTATGGATCCAAAATTTACAAGGCAAGGGTTGTGGCAGTAGGTATTGGTAGTAGGCTTCAGGAGGGTATCGACTACGATATGTCCTACAGCCTAGTAATTAAGTGGGAATCATTAAGAACTGTCTTGGCACTGTCTGTCAAAAAAAAATACTCGCAGAGGTTCCTTCATGTGAAATCGGCATACCCCAACTCTGAGCTAACTCTACCAGTATACTTGGAGCCACCACCTGGATGGGAGAAATCGGGAAAGGTATTACTTCTAAAGAAAAGCCTTTATGGGTTACCGTACTCAGGGAGAAACTGGTATGAAAAAATAAAAAATATCTTACAGTTGCTAGGGTTCACAATCTTAATTAAGGATCCATGTATATTTAAAGGCAAATTTGACAGGAAAGTAGTGATACTGGAAATTTATGTTGATGACTTTATTATCACTGAAGAAGATAATTATGTCATCGATAAGTTTGCAACCTTGCTGCAGAAGGAGGTTGACATCAAACTCAAACCCATTGCGGGAGGAAAATTTCTTGGTCTTGAGATCAAAGAAGAGGATGCCTTTATTTGCTTGTCTCAGTTGGAATACACAGAGGCAGTCCTGAACAGGTTAGGAATGACCGAGTGCCGGCCTGTTAATACTCCAGGAGTGAGAGGAATTGACTTGCATGACTATGATAATTCTCCAGTTATATCGAAAGCAACCTACACAGAGGCTATTGGATCTTTTTTGCACCTGGCCCGTTGCACTAGACCTGATATTGCATATTCTGTTAGTATACTTTCCCAATTCAACTCAGATCCTAGAGAAATACATTGGCTAGCCGTGAAAAGATTGCTGAGGTATTTGCAAGGTATAAAGAACTTCAGGCTGAAGATAGATGATGAAAATGGAAGACTGCAAGTTTCAGTGGATGTGGGATGGTGTACTACCTCAGATGCGAGGTCATTCAGTGGGAATGTTATTCCCTCAGGAGCTAGTATATAACTCAGGAGCTAGTTTGTGAGAAGACCTGTAACAATATTCTCGGATAGCAAGGCTGTTATAGATCGGGTTCAGAATGGTGGACAAGGTAGGAGAACTCACCACATTAATAGGAAGTTTCAATTCACCAAAGATGCGGTCGAAAAGGGGGATGTCCAAATTAAATACAAAGAGACAACACCAGCTGGCAGACGTCTTGACCAAGAATGTGACAAGGGAAGTGATGTTGAGACATTTATCGAATTTAGGTGTAGTTGGACTGCCGGACTTGGAGAACTAATATAAATGACCTGTATAAGAAAAGGTTTATTGTAAATAAATCAATTTAGTTTAATAATTTAATTTTATAATCCATGTACATTGTTAGTGTATGATTAATAGTGCTTAAAATTAAGGCTGTAAAAATTGTGTAGTTGTTAGGTAAATTTATGTAAATATTACAGTGTTATTTTAGATAAAAGGTAGATATTATATTTATAAGCATTATTGTTTTTAAGAGAAATAATAAATAATTTAGGAAGGAAATTGTTAGGTAAAATTGATTTATTATTTCTCATTGTTTGAAACATTATAAATATAATATTAAAAAATAAAACAACACTGTTGGTGGCAACACTGGCACAGGCAGTACCCTGGCTTGAAAGGATAGCGTGGGTTCAGTTAGTTAGCTTGTGTCCGCCATTGTAGAAGTATCACCTCTTCCTTGCTTGGGTTTTTTTTTTTTTTTTTAATAAAACCTCTGATCCACAACAATATACCTGTGTTTTTAAGAAGTTTTTTTAGCTTTAATGATTCAGTTACCAAGATGATTTGCAAAATCAAACCCCTTACAGATGGTTCATTGTTTTGTAACAATAATTTACTTCTTCCACTAAGTAATACCTGTATTATCATATTTAGTATTATGTTTTTACAAGGATTTCAAAAGATAAGAATATCAGAAAAGTGTATGCCTTCCAAATCTGTTTTGCTCTACAATTATTCTTTTCTTAATTATTTTTATAGTTTTTTATTAGTATATATTTTATAGTTTTTTACTAGTATATATTTTGTAGTTTGTAATTTGTTTATTTATCATAAAAAATATTTTACAGAACCTTTGGCAGTTACGAGAGAGGATTACTGAATCACTCACCCGCTTCAGCTACATTTATAAATATGATATTTCTCTGCCGTTGGATCACTTTTATGAAGCTGTTGATGCAACACGTGAGCACTTAAAAGAAAAAGGATTCACAAGTGTCAATGTCTCAGGTTTTGGACATATTGGTAAGAATGTTATTTTTATTCATTGTAATATTTATGATGTTGGATGAAACAAATTTCGTTATGGATGCCCAGTGAGAAGCAGCAGAGTATGAAAGGGACGTGGTATTTTTTTACACTTTTATTGCAGAATATTTCGACATACAATTTTCAAGAAACGGAGTTTATTATTTTATTTTTTTACTTTTCCTTACCTATATATGAACTACAGTGGAGTCTCACTTATACGAATATCAGGGAGAACAGAAAATTCTTCATAGTAGTGAATACTTTGTATAAGTGAATAGGGGCAGGTTATGTGTTTTTTTTTTTAAATAAAGAAAAATTCTTAGAAGAAAAAGACATTTAATAATTATTCACTTTTACACCAAACAATTTATTAAAATTTTACAAAAAAAAAATGAAACATATTTCTTTTACATACATATCAAGAAGAATAGAACTCGAAATTCTCGAATTAAAAACATGATCAATTAATAATAATTAATTATTAATTAACAAATTAACTGATCAAATTATTTTATTATTTATCAAATTAATTAATAATAATTAACAAACAAATAATCAAACATGAGCAAATGTTAGTGGTGCCACTGGCTTTTCGTCATCTAAACATGGGAATTGAATCGTTACTAAAGTTCCTTAGGGTTTTTCCAGAGGGACTGCAGCTGTAATTTTCTGGTCACTTTGGGATGCAAAGACAGCCGGGTTGTTCTGCAAAATGTTCAAAAGTTACTCCTGCAGTTCCGTGAAAATTGGATCACTCAGGAGATTCTGCTATAGCTGTTTTCGTCTCATTCAGGTTGTCAACTTCTTTTAATTTTCTCTTCTCGGTAATGTTTCGTTCTTTTTGTATTCACTTTATAATAAAATAAATTGTTGATAAAGGTGGTCGTGCACAACAAAAGACTTGGAGAATTTCGTGAACTGAAGGGATGAGTCATTTATATACAATGAAACAGAAATCTCTGAAGTGATTTGCGGAAAACCACACGGAAGTGAACACCTTCAGGCATTTACAAGCAAGAAACATTTCGTTGAACAGCCGTGGTTTCTTTGTATAACTGAATAATTGTTTTTCTGTGATTAACAGGCCATCTTCTGCTTTGTTTGCGGGAGTCCTCGGTTTGAATGGTTTTCTACCTTCATTCACCATTTTAAAGAAATTTATTGCAGTTTTCTCTTTAACAGAGTTTTCTTTATCCTGCAACTTTTTGGTTTCCCATCTTCTCTTGTTTCTTTAGTGAACGTGCTTCTCATGTCTTCTTGTGGCTTTATATTCCTCAACTGAATTTCTTCTGTGTTTCCGTTGAATCATATTTTTATAAGCCTTGTTTTTTCTATCTGTTACACTAAGGCATTCCTCATCAAACCATGGTTTGCGTCTTTGGTTACTCTTAAGTCCCAGAACTTAAGCTGTCTCAGTTAGGGAAGTGTGGCATGATTCCTATCTTGAATCAAGGTTCATTTCTTGGTCAATGCTCTTTAACTTAGGGCTTATGATTTGGGAAAGACGTTCACTTAATTCCATATTCTTCAGTTTTTTTACTTCAAATCTAGTTATTGTGTTCTGACATCTGTCTTTCACTAGTTTCACGCTCTGATTTTCGCGATTGATAGGTTGGGGTCTGAATCTACAATTAGCTCCATGGTAAGATTGTTCATCGAGCAATGAGGACCTGTTTCTGATACTGATAAGAATATGGTCTATCTACGATGTGGTGACTTGCCTATTTCGTTCAAACTTTTGCCATGTGGCGAGATGTATATTTTTATGTGGGAAGCAGGTATTTCTAACAATTAAACCTTTTGAAGCAGCAAAAGTTACCATGTTTTCATGCCAACGGTCGGTTGGAATGATTGGATTTTGGTGTGAAATGATGGAATTAGGACTATGAAATTCCAGCTGCTCCTCATCACTCCAAAAAATCTAATAGGGTTTTCATACTCTGGATTGTTCCACATTATATTTGGTGTGTAGCGAAGGAGTGGAACGGTCGTCTGTCGCCAACCTAAAGTGTTTTGAGACACCAACACTCATCATGTATTCATCCACCTTCATGTAACTTTTTATATACCTAGTGACTATATTGGCATTGAAAAATGTATTTACCTGTATGTTATATTTTTACCTATCACTTTCTTTTCTTAATGACATTTCAACACAGTTGTAATAACATTTCAAAAATCTCCTTGTTTTTTTAATGAAAACTATGAACTTTGATGCAGGTGATGGAAATCTCCACTTAAACATTGAAGACAAAGCCTTCTCCCGGGAATTACTTGGTGCCATAGAGCCATGGCTCTTTGAATGGACTACACAGCGTGGTGGATCAATATCTGCCGAACATGGAATGGGCTTCAAAAAGCGAAAGTTCATTGGCCTCGGGAAGAGCCCCTCAGTTGTTGGTGTAATGTCTGCTTTGAAAGCTCAGTTGGATCCAACAGGCATTCTCAATCCATATAAAGTCGTCTGATTTTATGTCTACTGATGATTTATCTGAATATTTTTGAATATCTTCAACTTGTTCTTTATATAATTACAAGGGATTTAATTTTATATATATCTTGGATTTACATAACCAATCTTAAAATGTTTAAAAGATTCCAAAAAAATTTTTTTTTTTTTAATTCCAAAAAAGGAATTTTTTGAAACCTTTTAATATTTTTTTAAAAAAACCTTTTAATGGAAATATACTGTATATGTCATATCTTAAATAATTAAATTTATTTTGCTAAAAGTCATTATACTGGTGAATGAGCTTCCACAATTTTTATTTTTTTTTTATTACATTATCCCTTGAGATACCATAATAAAATTTATATGTGCGTTCTTAAATTAGCATTAAACATATATTTTAAATTTAGCCCATTAAACACTCAAACACATATTTTTTTTTTATTATAATTTCAATTTTGAGTTTAAAAAACCTTTTTGTTTTGTTTTTTAAAACACCAAACTAACTTAAAAACACAGTATGGATTAGAGAAATCCTGGTGAGCAAAACAGCATTTGGCACAGTGCATTTTTAGATATATTGTGATTAAAATATGTAATTATATATTAGGGATTGATAAATTATTTGCCACTTCTATAATTTTGTTTTATTGCAAAGTAGTTTCAAATTTTATATATTCATCTTCAGTTCTAAAAATACATAAAAATTCAAAAATAAGCAATTCAGAATATAGTTTAGCATTATTATACATAGTAAATTAGATGTAATATAAACCAGTATTATCAAACATTTATGAATTATGAATTTAGTTAAGACAAGAAATCAAATACAGGTTGGTACTCATCAAGGTTTAAATGGATTATATCAAACAGGAAAGTTCGTACTGGTTTCTTCTCGCATTGAACTAACAATGAAAGAAAGGAAAGACGGGATGTTTAAGGATCAGGGTTTTTACAGTAATGCCAATGAGTAATTGGTTTTTTTGTTATAGATGGGAATAAATTTAAGATTGGACTATTGGAGATATTTATTTGGTGATTTAAGCAAAAATCTGGATTGGATTTGAAGGATTTTATTATTTCAAGTGCTTCATATATATTTAATTTGAGGCTGTTTTCAACGTGATGCATTAATTTAACCCCGGAGTCTTTGATGAATTTATGTTTTTTTCATTTAAATGAATTGCAAAGTTGGAATTCTCTGTCTTATTATTATATGCACGTATATGTTCCTTTAATCTCTGAATTAGCGACTTCCAGTTTTCCCTGTGTATTTGGCTGCACAAACATTACAATTTAGTTCGTAGACTCCGCTTTTTTGGAAATAGTCTATTTTGTCTATAGAAGAGAAATATGAGGATAGTGTTTTTTCTCTTCTACTAAGAAAGTTAAATAGTTTTAATGAAAAATTGTTTTTCATTAATGGCAGTGTGGAATATGATAACATATCAATCACCAAATGAAGATAATTAATTTAAATAGTGTCTTCCTAATTGTTAATTTGGCCTTTTCTAAATTATTTATTTTATTTTTTTTATCTACGTAGTAAGGTCCATAAGTTTCCGGTCTGAGGAAGAAGGAAAGGTGAAAGAAAAAACTTGTGTTATTGTCTTTCACTATATTCACTATACAACGCTCAGGCAACATTTTTATACCATGAAAAAAATAATTTTCTTCTTTAGAAAAAATGTTCTTCTACTGCTGCTTGGGCCTCTTCATCAGTGTTAAATATCCTCCCACGAAGGTCAGATTTTAACTTTGAGAAAAGGTAGAAGTCGCTAAGGGCCAAGTCTGGGCTATAGGGTGGATGGGAGGTTTCTTGGAATCAATGCTGAGGGCAGGGGCATTGTCGTGAAGAAGCTGAACACCTCTGCTCAATTTCTCCCACCTTTTCTCTTTGATGACGCCTCGTAAACGGTGAATTAGGGCTGCATAATACTCAGCATTCACTGTTATATTCCTTTCCTTAGAATCAATCTGCAGTATTCCTCTACAATCCCCAAAAATGGTGGCCATTACCTTTTTGGTCGACTGTGTGACTTTTGCCTTTAGTGGAGGTGCTTCTGGCCTTCTCCATTCCATAGACTCCCTTTTGCTGAGTGGGTTATAGTATAGAACCATTGTCTCATCCCCAGTTACAATTGAATCCAAGAAATTTTTTGGACCAGCATTATACTCACATAAAAATTCATTGTAGCTGCGAACATGTTCCTCTTTTTGAGCAGCTGAAAGAATTTATGGAACCCATTTTGCAACCATCTTGCTCATATGAAAATGTTCTTTAATGATCCTCAGAGCATTTATTTTTAAAAGCCCCAGTCTTGCTGCTATTTCTTTGATCTTCAGCCTCTGACCAGACAGCAATTCAGCTTCCACAAGTTGGATTGTTTCAGAAGTGACAGCTTCCAATGAGCGATCAGGATGCGGGCCGTCATCCAGACTTTCTCTCCCTAACTTAAATAATTTTTCCCATTCTTTTACAGTGGAATACGATGAGAAGGACTCCCCATACACACCATCCAAGTGCTCTTTAATTTGCACAAGAGTAAGGCCCTTTTCACATAAGAATTTAATAACTGCACAGTATCCGATCTTGAGCATTGTTAAAACGGTCAATTCCTTCAAGGTTAGATACGGACTGACAGGACTAAGGAAGTGCGGGTGATTAGTATGGAGTGTATAGGCATAGACATGTACGACGGGCTAGTCTCAGCCTGCTTGAAGTAGAGGCACGAGGGAGGACTTAACTACATATAATCAGTATGTTTATACCATTTATGTGTTGTATAGTTTTGTGATATGATTTTATTAAATAATATTTGTATGGGTTTTTGGATATCTGTAACAGTAAATTAATGTGCAATATTTTTGGTAATAAATGACAGGCTTGAAAATTGGCAATATAGGCCAAAACTTTGCCTAATATAATTTAGTAAACAAAGTAAAGAAATGAAACTTAAAAAGGTTTATTTTTTTAAAAATATTATAATATAGGTAATGAAGTATTTTATAAACTTAGGCAAGCCCTCAAAGTACCATGTCATCGTGTGAATTCATGTTTCACAGGAAACATATATACAGACACCAATTATAATAAACCCTGAGACCTGCTGCGATAATTCAGTGGTCTACCGACCGAGTTCAGTAGCCCAATTTACCGATGCGATATTACCACAGCCCTAGGGAACCTTTCGCTGAGTTAACGCTTTCAAATATCACCATTTAAATTACATATAATCTCGAATCGTACCAAGTTAAGTATCGTGCCCGTCTGAGGGAGCCCTTTATGATGGCGGACACTGAACTGTCTGAAGTTGCTGCTGCCTTTTGTACGAGGAATGTGAACATCGAAAAAAAAAAAATAATTAAGATAATGTTTCACAATATAGATATTTCTGTGCTGATATAATTGAGATATTTTTTGTATAATATTGATATTTCTGTACTGATACAATTAAAATAATGTTTTTGTAATATATCGATATTACAAAAAAAATTATTTTAATTATATTGGCACAGAAATATCAATATTAAATAAAAAATATCTCAATTATATCATTATCATTATAATGTTTTTGTATAATATTGTCCTTAATATCCTTCTGATTTGTTATTAAGTTTTTTTAATTTAATAAAAACAAAAATTGACGATATTTCTATGCGAATATAATTAAGATATTGTTTTTATAATATCGATTTTGCTGTGCCGATATTATCATGAGACTGTATTTATTGTTTATTTACAGTAGGATTTAAATAATGTGGAATAGGTTATTTCCTAATCTTCCTCTAATTCCTTCAGAATTTTTTTTTTTTTTTAAAACTACAATATTTTAAAATACCATTAGTTTGAATTATCGAAATGTTTATGCTGATATTATCAAGATATCGATATTGCTAACCGATATGGATGGCAATATCAGTATCGATATTTTGCCTCCGATATTCCATCCCTATAACATAGCCATTATAGATAGTAACACTACACACCAAACCACAATTTTTTTGGTCATTTGTTGGGTTTTTTGGCTAACAGCCATCCTTCAAGATTTTTATTTTATTTGAAAAAATATCGGTTTTTGATACTCAAATTTTAATGTCGATAATACAATATATAAGAAAAAATAGACAAAAATATCGATATTTTTTCAACATTTCTGGTTTGTACTCTCGTTCAATTATTTCATTTTCATTTTGAATTATTTAAAAAGTATGAAAATAGTACTTATTGATACAGAAAAACTATAAATCAATTACTGATATTTTCAGTTCATTAAACTAAAATTTCTATTGATAACTAAAATTTATAGAAAGCAGCAAGGTTATTGTTATAATAACTATTTATTTATTAGGTATTATTATAATTAATGCCAAAGCAAATAATAATAATTATAAATTATCAGAAACTAAAAAATAGTCTTGATATTTATTGTTTATTTTGACAGTTTTTTTTACATTTTATATTGACAAAAACCGTAACAAAGCTACAGATTTCGATTTCTGGATCATGATTTCCGTAATTTACTCATAAAAAATGATCACAACATGTTCTACATTACTCCAGAAGTGAGCCAATACACTTAAAATCAGGTGCAGGCTGATAGACTGTGGGGAAGATGATTGCAAGCAGCTCACTATAGCTCCCTAAATTATTGCTGCTGTTCTGTGACCACAAAGGAAAGATACGAACGGCCGATATATTGGTCTTTTATTATCGGTATCGGCTAAAATTTCTGTATCAGTCGATAACTACTGAATCATTTATGAAAGTTATTTAAGTATAAAAACTTTTGTTGGTGAGTTATTTAAAGATATAAACCGAGTTATTTTTACCCCCCGACCAACTTCTCCCTTAAAGATACAAACATTTGTTCATAAATTATTTACAGATATAAACTTTTGTTGATGAGTTATTACAAGATAAGATACAAACTTTTGTTGATGAGTTAGTACAAGATAGAAACTTTTGTATATGAGTTATTTACAGATATAAACTTTTATTGATAATCGAAGCAAACATGACATTTAAAAAAAATCTGGTGCGGTGCGTGCATTACACAACTTTCCCTTACCTTCCTATAATAATTATCTTTTTAATATAATTTTAAAAAGTTCACATAAACAATGCTTGAAATAAATTCACCAGCATTCACATCTCCCAATTCAGTTCAATAAAACAGTTTTTTAAACAATTTTAGTACAACAATTCTGTACACTATCTATATACTTTAACTTCGTCAGGTTGCAAATATATTTTTAAAGTTTCGGTTTAGTTTTCATAGAAATATTTTCTTTCCATTAAATAATATGAAAGTAGAAATTATTAAGTTAATTTCCGCTTTTGTATTCTTAAATTACTTTATTACAGAGTATATTGTTTATAACAGATTGGTGGGAGAAGGTTCGGTCGCATCCGTCACATTTCAGATATGTATTTGAGAATACTGGGTGAACTCTTGCTTATTTAAAATATTATCCGGATGCCACATAATATTATACATTGATGTACACAATGAATCAAAGGACTAGCACTTATCTTATTGTTGCTCTATGATCTAGGTCTCTCTCTCTCCTGTCTCGATGTGCTGCTCAGCTGTACCCTCTGCGAACCTCCGTCTTCTGGCTTCTTCCAAGAACTCTCCTCTTCAACTCTGTCCCCAGAACTACCTCTTTCAACTACCCACTTCAAACTTCTCACCAGAACTCCTCTTTCCTCCGTCTCTTATACTGTTTCCCCTACTTCTTCTTGAAAAGATGAATTTTGTTCCCACTCTCCTTTTGGAACATCTTATTGGCTGACACTATAAGAATATTTTCAAAGGACTTCACAGATGTTTGATATTCTTTCTGTAACCTTGGCGGCAGATTTTATTACATCTTGTCGACCTGGCCTAACTCTAAGTTTATGGTGCTCTTACTTTCGCTTACCTTAAGCGGCCTATTGGCCGTCTTGAACTGCATCCCTCCCCGTTCCAGGTACTTCCAGTAGAGACTCGCTTCTCTTTGTTTGAAAATGCAGAGGCATCATTATTTAATTTATTCCTTATTTAATTACTATTGTTAATCTTAATTATTTCCTTTAATCCCAGTATCCTCAATACATAACAGATTCTTTTATTGTTTTTTAGATAATTTCATTACCTTTCATATAATTCTATACATAATTTACCATAAAGTGCATACTTTTTAAGCTATGCGCAAATAAAATATTCTTTTCATCATAACTTTTTTCGCTGCATTTCCTCGGTGATGTACTACATACATGAAAAGTTAAAGGGCTGTAAGGAGAAGACATTAGGTAAGTTTCATCAAAATCATTTGAGCCATTTACGAGAAATTGTAAAATACAAGATATAATTGCCACTTCCTGTTAATCCAATGCGCTGTATCTGCTAATACCGGACCGATTTTGATGATTATATTTTTGTCTTTTAGATAATTTAATTATCTTTCTTACAATTATATAGATAAATTACTATAAAATGCAAGCTTTTTAAGTTATGCGCAAATAAAATATTCTTTTCATCATAACTTTTTTCTCTCCATTTTCTCGTTGATATACTACATACATGAAAAGTTAATAAAGGTCTGTAAGGAGAAGACAGCCAAGTTTCATCAAAATCGTTAGAGCCGTTTTCGAGAAAATTGTAAAAAAGTTATATAAAGTGACACTTCCGGTTAGTCGATTTTGACGAAAATGTTGCTGTAACATCACATGCATGTGCCAACCTTAAATACGTAATTTCAGTAGCGTACAATTTTTCGTTTTTGAGTTAGACTGTTCACATACACACAGACCATTTTGCAAGACTTTGTCATTTGGACTCAGGGGACCTTTAAACGTGTATTTCTGTCGAAAACTCGAATTCGAAAATTTTCACGATCGCAATACTTCCCCTTACTATATACTTCGTATATAGGTAAGGGAAAGTAAAAATTGAAATGATTGAATTTTCGATCAATCAACATTCTTAATTTATTTATATATGTGTCCTAGTCTTTATTTATGATTCTGTTCCTTGAAACAGAATAATGAGAACACAAATATTCATTTTTTTTCTCATTAATTTGACTTAAAATATTGAAGCCATTGAGTGCAAAGGATTGGGATATTATTTTAACACATAGAGACTTTATATTATGTCCTGAGATATTATTATAAAACAAAGAGAGAAATTGTTTATATCACTATCATTTCTTGTATATTTTCAAAAATTATATCTGATTTAAAAGAGTGGGATAGCTCAGTGGGTAAAGACACTTAACTTTTCTGGGATATCCTGCCCCAGGGATAATGCCGTGGGGAAGAAGATTGGGGCACTTCATGGCTTAAATTGAAACAATTTTTAAATCTGATTTCAAAACATTTTTGTTCTGTGCGGGTATCGTTATCAAAGTTTATAAAACCCTAGATTGCCATTATCAGTGTTATCTGTTTTTAGTATGATGTAACTTTAATTCAAAATGAAACTTTTTTTATCATGGATTTGTACCAGATTTTGTAAATACAATTTTAATTAAAACTAATCTTCAGTTATTTCATGCTGTTTCCATTTTATCTTTATGTTGTGCATTTCAAAATTGGACTACTATTGGCATCACCACATGAACTACAATATTCATTATTAGAGTTTAAGGTTGTTGCCAGCAAATGTTTTTGAACAGGTATATTATAATTAAATTTCTAGTTGTGCATATTAATGCAACCATATATTTTTCAAAAATATTCAATAGTATTGATTGAATTTGGTTAATTACCATTATTGATATTATAGTGTTCGATATGAACAAATAAAATAGCTAACATTAGTACATTTTAATAATTCCAATAAAAAATATTTATAAGTAGAATGAAGTATGAAAATATATTTTTAATTGTAATGTATTTTTAATTCATTGGGTAAGTCACATTATATGACCTGACTAATGGATAATTATTAAACAAACTAAATTGATATGTATTATTGAATTTAGAATTTTTTTGAAAAAGTAGATAAAGTCGTACATCTACATTGATCTTTAAGGTTCCTTGGAAAAAGAGTGAATTTTTTTTAACCATTGGCATACAAATGTATGTATTGCCTACTAAAAATAAGTAAATTTAAATTATTATGTTTAAAAAACTTTTTTGGTATTAAAGAGAAAAAAATTACACCATGAAAGAATGCGCTCCTAATATATTACTTTGACTTACCTGTGTATGAAAAATATAGTGAGAGAAAGTATTGCAATTGTGAACAATTTTGAATCCGAATTTTCAATGGAAATTGAAGTATTATGGTCCATTGAGTCTAAATAACCAAGTCTCGCAAAATAGTCCGTGTGTGTGGCAAGTCTACCTCCAAACTGAAAAGTTGTACAAACTCAAATTGGTTACTCAAGGCAGGTATAAGTCTGTGATGTTACGGTAACTTTTTCGCCAAATCAACATACCAGAAGTGCACCTTCATATCAATTTTCTCGAAAAAGACCAACAATTTTGATCAAATTTGTTATTTCAATGTACAAATAGTTTTCAATATCATCTAGGTCTTATCCTCATTAAAATAGCCTGACAGGGCTTAAATGCTGATTTTCAAAATGGCTTCCTCTAAACCTTTATTTTCTTTATTTGAAATAATTAACCATCTCTCATTTTTAGTAGCTATAAAAAATGTATAAATATAAACTATGAAGGAATTTGTTAATTAACTAAAGAATAAATATTTTCCCAGGTTGAAAACAAATGTCGGGAAATAACAGAATAATATAGATGTGACTATTGAAAAGCTAAATATTTTAGAAAAATATTATATCTAACACTTAAGGCCATAGAACATAATGGAGAGTGGTGAAAATCAATTTAAGTGATGCTTTAGTGATTAATTAATGAGAGCTAAACATCTCCCATCCCTCCAAAAGAGGCCTCGAATCTCTCAAATTGCAGTAAGCAACTGACCATTCAATGCTTCCTCAATTCATATTATAATTAGAACTGAAATCCAAAAAATCACATTAATCCAGCTCAGAGATAATACATCCCACTTCAACAGTAAATCACTCATGAACTGTTCAAACATGTACAGCAAACATGTACTGTCTTTAAAACTTAAAGTAAACCTTTGATCAACTCCTGCCTGTATAGTTCTTAATCCAGAATAGCTCCTAATCCTGCTCTTAATCATTCACAACTTATTTAAAACACTCCACTCCCTTTCTGGTTTCCATTTGACTGGACTACATTTTTGGATACTTCCAGAAAAAAATTGAGATAAAAAAGTTGCAATTCGTAATTAGCCCTTTAATGAGCAAATTTTCAGAACTTCTCCAAAAGTTTCCACGGAGATCCCTTTCTAGAGGCATTCAGTCAGAGCAATGCTTTTATAAATTAGAATCAAAATATCAACAAAGTTTGCAGATTTATGATACTACTTCCTCACGTAAATAGAAACCCTAATAGGTTCAGAGAAACAAGTTAGAACAATGCTTTCGGCTGCGCTCAAAAGATGCACACTTTCAAAAAAAGCTGTTTAAACAATTCAAAAAATACATACAAAAACCCTTCAACCATCGTGTCATATATGTCAGATGTACCAACAGTATCATTGCACATTCACAGATAAATTAGTGGTAATGAAATGAAGTGACACCAAATTCCATATTTCAGAGTATGATTTATGATTGCTGCGAGTTTGAGCTAAGAAAATAAAACTGTAAAAATGCCATTTTCCCCCTTAACTCTAGAAATGTGCATGTGAATCGGGGTTTTGATTAGTGTGCGTTGTAGTGCCGAATGTCGTTCGATATTGCTATCTTCGGAAATTAGCAACCAAATACAGGATAACTTTTTGAGCCATCAATTTAAAGTGTAATACGCGTACAAGGAAGTCATGCGATGTCCACATCAGACATTTTTTGTTAAGGCCTTTCAAAGTTTCCAGTTCATCTTCAGCACCTTTTACAAAATAAGCACACGATATGCCGATTCCATTCCATTGTTCTTGATGATTGTTTTTTTAAAGAGTAAAATGTTTTTTTGTGTAGTTTAACGCCCTTGATTCTGTCCTGAGTACTTATAATTATTTCTTTTTATAGTATTATTTTTTGATAAACTGTTGGAAGTCACTATCCTACACATCTCGCATTAAAAAAAAAAAAATGAACCATAGTTTTCAAAACTAAAGTCATAATTCCACATGTAGTTAACCTATGTCACTGAGAAAGTGCAATTCCTAAAGAGTATTCCTTGGGACAACTGTTGATGAAGTTAGAGCTTTATTCCGGATGTTAGTGGAAAATTCAAGCCAAGTGAAAATTTCTCAGTATTGAAAAGACATAATTATTATTTTACTTTAAATTGGTTTCCTTTTTCCTCCACTTAAATGTTCTATGTTAAATATCGTTTCCTAATATGAAATTTAAGGTAGGATGTGAGTCCGTGGTGAGATTTTACTTTATTCCAGCAGAAAAACGAGATAGCAATGTTATTATTTAACAAAAACAAAAAAAAAAACAACGTTGTTCTTGAGGAAAAAGAAAAATGTCCATTTTCATCCAGATAACAAATATTTTGGAATTTTATAGTTAAATTTCTTTGTGTACTTGAATAGAGCATTGGACTAGGGATAGTCGTTAGTCGATAGTACTATTTATATACCAATAGTTTAGAACTATCGATTGCCCTAGTTACCATCGATAGTTCTTATTTCTCATTAGATAAATTAATCTCAAATTAATTTTTTAGACAAATTTTCACATCGGGAGTTGCGTCGATGAAAAAAAAAATCGCATTTTAAAGCCACTTTTATCTCTTCTTCTTATTTTCTAGTAAATTATAAAATTTACAATGACGCCAGCACAGTTTTATTATCTTTAATGTAATATTAATAAATTAAATTTAGGGAATTTCAACCTTGGAAATTAAAGAATAACGCATTTCCATTGTAATGTTCCCTATTGGTTTATTATTGTCTATAAAGAACGTTTGTGATCGACCCAGAAAAATAAAAATTCAACTCCCCCCTTACCTAAAAATTTAAGGTTTTACATAGAATCCAAAAAAAACAAAAAAAAAACGTTCTTCCGTCGTCCGCGGCTTTTTTTCTCCGAGGCTACTGGGCTTTTTTTCTTTATTTTTTGGTTGAGATTTGGCACCAAAGCTCCAGGTCACCCGAGAATGATCTTCGGTACCTGATATCACTGGCCGATTAAAGGTTTCATTCGCCTAGATCTCGGCCATTTATGAAGATAGTGGACAAATATTAAGAGTTTTAGATCCATTATAATAAAGCCCAAGTCAAAGCTGAAAAAAACAAAAACGTTTTTTAATATATTATTTCAAATATGATTCCGAAGTTTCGGTGTTTACACTTTTACTTTCACTTATTTATTGTTTTTTTGGTGTTATATATTTAGGATGCAATAAACCATTGAGCAATAATTTGCAGCATTTATTTATTTATTTTGTTTCTTTAACAATGTAAATCTTCCAGAATGAATCCAGCATTTTTATTTATCCAACAAAAATTAATTATGATAAAGTATATGCAGGACTTTAAAGTAAATAACTAAAGAATTCAGCAAAAAAAAAGATGTGATAAAATAAAATTCATAGTAATCATCATCTATTCCTCCTGAAGCCAGTTTGGAACAAAATGGGCGAAGATGGTAGAGTTCCGAGGATTATATTGAGGTGGCCTGTGACTTTGGTGCCAAATCTCAAAAAATAGATTTCTCCAGTAGTCTTGGAGAAAAACCGCGAATGGCGGACACAGGATTTTTTAAAATTCGATTATTGGATTCTACGAACAAATCTTGAAACAAAATTTTAAGCTTAGAGGAGGGATTAAACATTTTTAAGTCGATTACAAAGGTTCACTATTGAAAATAATAAGCTGAAATGTGAGAGAAATTTTTTTGTTTCTGCAAGTTCTTTAATTTTTAAGATTGCAATTCCCGAAATTTAATCTATATATATAAAAATTCAGCCTGTGCACATTTGTGATCGCAAAACTCGAAAAGTAGTCCGTGGAGTTTGATGCGATTTTCACAATCATTTAAATAATATCTTCGACAAGGTTTATATGCTTTAATTTTGTATAAATTTTCCCGTTAAGGGATGAAATGTGGAAAAAATATTTAAAAAATTAGATAATTTTGTAATCGTTGTCATGACAACTTCACATGTGGAAGCAAGTTCACTACAAAAACGTTTTAGCAAGAGTGAAATTATTGTGTGAAAGCGCCATTTGTTAATAAAATCGGAGATTAAGTAAAAATAAAAGTGTTAAAATGTGAAGCTTTATTGCCGTTTCGACAAATTTATTATCATTTTGATTATGCTCCTAGAAAACATCTAAATGAAATGAGACGAATTCTAAACAATACAGTTGAATACCGAGAAAATTTTTCTTCACTTAAGCCTTGGAATATTCAAAGTCAAAATTATTGTTGTTAACCGGTTATTTCGTTGAAAGTCTGGTAGTCCTCTCCCCCTCCACTAAGAGTTCTAATAATTGAAGCATAGAAATACAAAAGAATCTAAGTTCCTTCAGAAAATATTTTCAGAATTCAAGTATCTATTTGAAAAATATGATTTAATTAAAAAAATATATAAATTTCCCTGATAATGTATGAGAAAGGTAAATTTTCAAGAAAATCTAAGATCTATTTGTTAATTTTTTTAATGTTCTAATTAATTTATAGTTTTGTAATGTAAATATTGTTTCATGAAAATATGTTTTTATAGAAGTCATGCAATTTTTTTTTCATGTACATAATGTGACTATGTTTTAATGTAAATAACCTAGATCTTTTATAGTAAACTTTTTGTGTCAATAGTTCACTTATAGTTTGTCTTTAATTATGTTTTTTATTAAATTTATTGATTGCCCTACTACACTGTTTTATTTAAAAGCCTTCTACTTTATAATTAATATTAATTAAATAATAATTATTACTGTTACTATTTAAAAAATGCTACTATTCATAGCTGAACAGATCTAAAAGCTGAAGCTAAGGGCAGATAATTATAGGGTATTGTTTTTTTATAAAACTTTCTGTTTTATATTTACAACAACAATTATTTACAACACCTATTACCTTCTTTTCTGCAAAAGCTTGAATAATCGAATCAAAATTCAATGTTCTTGAAAGGGGGGTTTACAGAAGCTTAGCAACAACTATCCGTAAGTGCCACCGGAACCCCGGTAGCTGAACAAAAACCATGTGTGTGCTAAGGGCCTAAGGTTTTTTTTATTATTCTATTTTACCCACATTTTAGTGCGTTCTCTGCTGTTACTATTAAAAAAAAAAATCTCAAAATGATTATTTTTTTAAGGTGTTTTTGTTTCTGCTAAAAAGTTGGAATTTGAGAATTACCTACCCGGTTTCCTATTGTGACCAGTGATATATTAGTTCCAAAAACGTTTTTAATGCAGCGTTTTCTTTACTAAACTTTTATCAGGCCTTCCAGAAGCTGCACATCTGGGTTTTGCCTCTCTCCTACCCCTCCCTAACGACAAGCCTGTCTTGGATTCCTGTGATCTTGGTCTTTTAACTCATGAAAGGAAATTTATGAGGTCCATCAAGTTTGTAAGACATAGACAAGTCAGGAAATATACGTTTTTTTTCAATTTGATCAGAATATTGACTTATATATCTGATTAGGGATATAGCTCTGGGTTAATTGTTTAGCTTGGTTTTTAAATTGAAATTTCTAGAAGATGGTAGAGATCCCAGACAAGATACAGAAGTAGAGGAGAAAAGGGAAGCTGTCTGTAGGCCTGTACAATGGTCTACACCACAGTCGTAAAGTCCTTTTTTCATTTATACACATCCTAAATGTATAAAGAGAATTCTAATAAATGAAGATTTTTTTTTTTGCAGCAGAAGAACCATCAAAGCTCAGAGGAGAATTTATTAATCTGCATAACCCAACATATCATATGACTGATTACTTATATATAATAAATCTCGGAATGTATATACTATAGTTCTACAATTAGAAATTAATTATTATTTGCAAATTGTTCATTTATAAAAGGATCTTTTTTTTATTTTTATTATTATTTTTTTTTTTAGAATGATTTGTATAAAGCAACTGCTGAAACATTCTCGAACTAGATGCTTTTATTCATTCCTTACTAGAAATATCTACTCTGAAGTTAAACGAGGTCCCTATGCTGTTTTGACTTCATCGCACATTCAGACCTTTGAAAACTTGCTAGGCAAAGATAGAGTCATAACCAACAAAGATGAATTAATAGTATACAATAAGGACTGGCTGAATATGGTCTGTGGTGAGTCAGTGATTTGAATCATGTATACTATTTTTATGCTTCTATTTTATTGTTTTAATACTTAATAGTGGTCAAGCGTGTTAGGAGAGCACCAACACCAACCATCCCCTGTGGGGACTTTATTTGATTTTGTTTTTTTATTTTATATTATGTTACTCTATATTTGTACACATACAAGTTTGTTTTGTTTTTGTATAGAGCGCTGTATGATGTATTAGATGATACAGTTGTAAATAATTTGATTAATAATTACTGTCAAAATTTACTATTATTAATATATGACTGGCTTACTTAAAAAGTTGTACCTTTTAAAAAAAAGGAAATAAAAAGGTAACAATGAATGCCAGAGAAAAGAGGAAAGAAAAATTGTTTGCACCACAGAAAAGAATTATTATTAACCCTTCACAATAATTAACACCATAATGATCTGCCTATTTTATTTGTCAGCCTTCTAGTTCAGTTCCTGATTAAATTTCTTCAGTTCTTTGTATAATTCTTGAAATCACTCTCTCATGTAGTGATTGTTCTCTCAAAAATACACTTTTCATCAACTTTCTTCTATTTTTTTCAAAATAGTAATGTCTTAAAATATGTGGTTTAATGAATAACATGTCCAACATTCTGTTGGAATATTTACAGCTAGTTATATTTCAGAAGTCAGCTTTATTTTAAAATGGTTTAGTTTTGTTATTTTCTTTATTGACACTAGAGCCATTCTCATTTGCTCTTATATCTTTATTTTATGAATTGTTAATTTTTAAAAAGTCATTTGACCATAATTATTTTATATTGCTATTATTTGTAATCATTTCCCATATTAAATATAGATTGGAGTTCTAGAGAAAAGAAAAAGAATTATTTCCATAACTATTATAAAAAAAATTATTTAAAAAAAATAATTTAAAAAAAAATAATAATAAGCAAATGGATTGATGCTGTTTCTGTTTTTATTTAAAATTTCTTTTACTTACTTATATCCATTGTTCAATGTGCGAGAATCGTCTGTATCAATTTATATTGTCAATAGAGTCATCTTTACCATCCAAAGCCATCTGAAGTTCCTTCTTACGTGCAGTGCTGAAATAACACAAGACAGTATAGACAATAACAGTATAGACAATGTAGGCAACTGATAAAATCTTCGCTTTGAGGATCCTGCTTGAAAGAATGCGAGGGTACAATATCATCACACATCACCTTTTCATAGACTTTTGCAGTGCATTTGATAGTATCATTAGAGAGAGGTTGTACCAGGCTATGGAAGAAATGAATATCCCCTTTGAATTTATCCATCTTACAGTGCTACTAATGATAAAATCGAGGTGCCAAATCAGAATATAGGGAGACCTGTTGGAGACATTCATGACCTCAAGGGACCTGAGGCAAGATGATGGTCTGTCTTAACTGGTATTCAATCTAGCACTGGAAAAGGTGATAAGGGAATCTGATGTACAAAGAAACTGTACGATTGTCACTGTCAGTCCAAATTCTAGCCTGTTGAGACGATATAGATATTATAGCCAAGTCACAGAGAGATTTAGAATGGTCCGACAGAAATTAGGACAGAAAATGGGTCTGCGAATAAACCAGGAAATGACCAAATACATGCTTGCCAACCCCCATCGTCACCACTCAGTGTAACGTTTAGAGTTTACAAATTTCAAAGGGTCAGTAATTTCATATATTTAGGGTTCTTAGTATGTGCAGACAATCTGCCTGACCCAGAGGTATAGAGGCAAATCACCACAGCAAACAGATGTTATTTTGGCTTGGCAAAAACACTAAGAAGCCATTTGTTGTCAAGAAATACAAAAGTCATTCTGTATAAAACATTGATTAGACCTGTACTAACTTATGCCTCAGAGACATGGCCCTTATCACCTGTGGCTGCCAACAGTTTACAGATATTTGAGAGAAAGATTCTGAGAAGAATCTTTGGCCCTGTGAAGGATGGTGACCAATATAGACTGAGGCACAAGGCAGAGATATACCGGATACCAGATGTGGTACAATATATAAAATCATCAAGACTGCGATGGGCTGGGTATGTCGCCAGAATGGATGGTGATTCACCAACTAAGAAAATACTATTCGGGTATGGAGACGGAAAAAGAAAGAGAGAGTGGCCACAATTGAGATTGACAGATGAGGTGGAAGCCGATGCCCAAAAACTTTTGATCACAAGAGCTTGGCAGACCCTTACGCAAGACAGAGAGTAATGGAGGCAACATCTTGATGCGGTGAAGACCCACTCTGGGTTGTAGCGCCTGTGATGATAATGATGAGGGAATTGCGGACCCTGAGCCTCGTAGGGACCCCTTGGCCCATGAGAAAAATAATTTAAACTAGTTTTAATTTCCTATCCTTTTCCTTTGAATTTTAGATTTATTTTTAATTATATTATATTTCACAAAATAAGCTAATATGGTACATTCTTGTTTCATCTGTAAAATAAAACTAAATTACATTGACAGACACAGATAACTATACTGATACTACCTTCAGCATTTCCAGGGGTGGATTAAGCGGTAAGCGAAAATAGTGGCTGCGTCGGGTCTTTAAGGGCTCCGATGTTCTAAAATATCTGAACCCAAAGATTTTGGGATGGAATGAAAAGGTTCAAAAAAACCTTCCATGATATAATCAAACAAATCTAAAAAAAAAATATTAAATTTATGTCCTCTAATTTGAAACTTTTTTTGGAGGAGTCTTGAAATTTTTACTGCTTAGGATGGGCAGAATAAGCTTAAAGCAGCCCCCAAGGGCTCCCATGTATTTTGACCTGTCTGAATGTTTCAATATAATTTCAGAACGCATTCCAAATTAACTTCATGCACTTTCATTATTTAGATTAGTAGCACTGATTACTTTTGCAAGAATATCTACTAGGAGATTTCCCGTTTAGCTGAATACGTTGAATCATAGACAATAAGAGATATATATTTTGGGCATTCAAGCAAAAGTCACTAATTGCAAATCCAAAATTGAAAAAAAAATTCATATTCACAGTTGTTTTCTTCACTTAATGAACCATATATTTTCCATATTCCATGGAAACAGTCATTCATTGCCTTATTTGGGCATATTTTGAGAGATAAATTCATTTAGTCCTTCTATGTTATTTTTTCACCATGCAGAAATCATTTATCATAAAAATTCACTAACCAGACGTGTACACAGAATTATTTTTCTTGGGGAATTTAAATTTTTTTTGGTGGGAGAGATTTAAGATGAAGGCAAGTTAATCATTACGTTTCTATAATAGCCAGTTAGGTTTTAAAGATAAGAATGATAATTGGATTAAAATTTATTATTAAAAATATTAAACTTATATGAAAATCATATTTTTTCAAAAATTTTGGGAGAGGGAGGTGAGGGATATATCTTTCTGATTTCCTCCTGCTTACACCTCTGTCACTAATGGAATTAGTGTCTTTTGCTCAAATGCCCACAATAGATTTGTTTTACACTTTTATTTGTTTATTTTTCATTTTGTTCAGTCATTGGGACTGTCAATCATGTTAAGTCTTAATTTAGAAAAGAGTCAACAATTTTTAGATGGAAAAATGTTTTGAGAAAATCAACGGAACTATGTTGTAAAGACATTCAGATAAAAGTGAAAAGATATCTTCAAAATAGAAAAGTACATGTTTTGAATATATAATTTAATATTAGAATACTTGTTAATTAGTTTTTCTGACTAGTAATGATGATGATTAACAGTTAAGTTAATTGAGAAATAAAGCCTTGCTTATTATCTTTATTTGCGAGTATTGAATAAATAGTATTAGATTAAAATCATTACAATTACCTACAAATAGTTTTGTTTTAATAAATGACATACATACATTATATATACATTAGCACCGATGTATTAAAATTTGGTGTTGGCTTAATCCGGCCTTGCTTACATGTGCTCTATCCAAGTTGGTGATGACTGAAAAATGCTAAACTGCAGTTTCACTCTGATTAAAACCATGCGTTATTACCAGAACATCAATGTTAAATCTATTGCAATCACTAACTTCATTGTATGCTGACTAATCATTTTTGGTATTTTGCTGGTCTGGAGTCGGTATCTGGTAGGATTATCAAATACTGATTGGCTGGAGTTCTTGGTTGTATCTAATTACAACTATGCAAGTTATGGCAGGGCCCTTTCTAAGATGTTTAGTTCACTCTTTGCCAACATTTATTATTAAATAAAAAATTAGGTATATATTTCAATTGCTGTGAATTGTGTCAAAATTTCTGTTCCTGAAGTCTTGGTCCAAATATTTTCAGAGAGCCAGAAATTATTTAAATCAATGTAAAGCACATCTGTGCTTTTAATCATTTTAAAATTACAGAAAATATATTTTTTTCCATAATGTTTCATTCATGGTTTATCACTATTTTTTCTTAGATCTAAATTTTTCTCTATTAATTAATACAAAAATTCATTATATTCATCAATTTAAACAGAAAACATGAAAAAGAATGCTGCCAATTATTACACAATGGTTTATTATTTCCAAATATTAACATTTCAGAAATATCTGGTCTGTCCATTCATAGGACTTTAGATATCGCTTTAGTTTGCAGTTCAGATAGTTCAGCAGTGAAATTAAGCAGTATTAAGCCTATAGAGCAGAAATTTGAATTTCTTATTTTTCTTATTATTAAAAAAAAAAATTAATAATTTTATTTTTTAGGTGACAGCAGTGTTGCTCTTAAGCCAAAAACTACTGAAGAAGTTTCTGAAATAATGAAGATATGTTATAAGGAACACCTTGCAGTGTGCCCTCAAGGTGGCAATACTGGAGTTGTTGGTGGCTCCGTACCAGTGTTTGATGAAGTTGTCGTGTCTATGTCATTGATGAAAAAGATACATCACATAGATGCAGACGGAGGTTAAAAAATATGAATAATTTATTAACACAAACACACACTCAGTCAAACTTGAATAATTGAACTTGTAAAATTCAAAGTCATTGTGGTTTACTAGATTTTGTTTCCTGATTTCTTGAAGTCCCACAAATTGTACTGATTTTTTCAATTTCATATAAGAAAAAGGTTCTCAAAGTACTAAAGCTTTAAGGGCTAAGAGAAAGTCATTTATTAAGTAAATAAAGATTCCAAACAGAAGTCAGAAATATCTATGGATTTTAGGATTTCAGTAAACACCTTGTAGACATTTTTAAAAATTAAAGAATCTATCCTCGAAATTTCCACAACTAATGAAAAATCTAAAAATATTATATTAGGGTCTGAAAATCTGGTTGTGGGCTAATCCATTTTAAAACTGTTAACAATTTTTTTTTTATATCGATTCCAGTTCTGAAATTTCTCTATTCTTCACAAAGAAACAATTTTTGGATATGTTTAAAATAGTGGGGTCCCTACCCGAAAAATTAATCTTTGAGTCATCTTTAGTAATCTCAATTAAAAATTAAAAATTATGCTTAAGTCGTAGGCTTATATCTGTATCATTCGACCAGCTCTGTTGTACGGTTCTCCAATGTTCGAACATATAACCCCTCATACAGCAAAAGTGCTACAACAATTTCAGAACGTGGTAATTAGAAGAATATGCAAGTATACTTCCCTTTGGAGACAAAAAGCTGCTACCGTTCATAGCACTTTACAAATACCGACAGTGAAGCAATTCCTAACGCGACGCCATGTCAAGTTTTTCAATTTGTTAACTCATGTCGGCAATCCGCTATTTGATAGCATTGTACCTCCACCAACTCCGAAACGATGGCAAGATGCTGTAGCATCTACTAGATAAAATTAATTAAGTTAGAATTAAGGCATAATTATAAGTTACTTTTGCAAACAGAAGTGAGCCCCGTCACAGGTATGATGAAATTTTTATTTAATATCAAAAATATTTAGGAATATCAATCCTACCTTAAAATGTATCCAAGATACAGAAGAAGGATCAAAGACCAGAAATTAGCTATTAGCGAAAAATTGATCAAGAGAAAGAAAAAATGGGGATAGAAAAAAAAAAATAAAAAAAAAATAATTATGCTGAAGTTATGATCTGATTCTCAACAGGTTTATTTAAATATTTGAAAAGAAAAAAAACAATTATTGACTTTTATCTTTAAAAGCTTCAATTACTACAAAATTATGAACACTACACAAAGTTGAATAACAGCATGAAAAATTAGTAATTGCTTTTTAAAAGTATCTTTGTTTTTGAGGGATATTACTATTGTTAATGCTATAAGGCCCAAAAATGAATTTATTTTTATTTATTTTAATATATGTTATTTAAGTAACTGGGGAAATATTTCTCACATATTTTTTTTTCTTCAGATTTTTTAAATATCTAAGTGCAGACGTTTCATTTACTTTGAAAATATGTATTGAGTCTTTAAGTGATATCTGTAATACATCAATATCTTTTTTTTAGATCAAGAAATCAATTTTTAATAGTTAAGAAATGTGATATTTTATTTTAATAAATTTTTTACCTAAATTAACGATACAACTGCTTGATTTCAAATATAAAATATTAACTTTTCATGTGCATAACAAAATTGCTGCTGAGAAATGTTTACTTTAATTCAGTCAGTAATAGTCTGATTTTTTATGTGTTTCAGAATTAAATGCATTTATCTTCTGTGTCGGTTTCAATTTCAAGAAACGATTTGAAAGTTTGTGTAGTAGAGAATAAAGAAATAATGCATAAAATAATTCAATTTCGATTTTAGTATATATTTGAACTTGGTTGAAGTGCTAATGGAAAAACATTTAGACAACTAGAATTTTTTTATAAAGCAAAGATATGAAATTCCCCTCCATAAAATTTAACTTTCTGTTGAGAGTTTTTGAATATGATTCTTAATGATTATTTTAAATCATAATGTTTAAACTTTAATGCAATTTTAATGGTTTGACAAATATTTAATTCTATCCTTTAAATAATGTTGATTAGATCTATAGCATCTAAGAATGTCAATTTATTTTTGTTTTAATTAGACATATTTGAAAAATCTTGTCTGGGATGTAAAGAAGCAGATACAGACAGGGAAGAGGGTTAGGTTATCCCTAATTATTACTGGTATTTTTAACTGTTTATCCATGATTAAAGGTTGAAGCTAGATTTAACCTACTGGTTTTGGTACTTGTCTGTTTTGCTGTCCCTTGACATCAGCGCTCAGGTGCCACTTACCTGAACTATTTTGACCATGTCTGGTTATGATGGCTACAATGAATTTCAAATAGGCATTGCCTTTCATTATGATAGAACAGATTTTTAGGAAATGAAATAAATAAGAATCATTTGAAGAAAAATAAAATAGTTATTACAAACAATATTCACTAAAAAGAACAATATCTTCCAATATAACATCAAAAGGGTGTCGTCCCTCTAAATTTGTTCTTCACATGAACTCCGCCAAGTAAGAGTCTAGATATTGTCTATTAATGCCTCTTCTTCTCTTGTTTTCCCACATCACTGATACCCATAACCTTTCTATTGTTTGGGTGTTAGCCAGAGTTGTGGGATCGACGAAGTTCAATTTGTGATTAACTGTTAAATGGGCATAGCCTTCATTATCCAGGTATTCCTCCAAATATCCACTGCTGAGGCAAAATCTGTCCTGAGTTGTTTTTTCTTCTAGTATATAGACTTTCGTCAATTTCTATATACATCCCTGAGCCTCCAATGGTTGATGAACTTCTCTCTAATTTAAAAACACACTTCTCTCATATAATTGGAATAATCAATTACTGTAGAGTGAGACATGTTGAGCTGTTCGTTATAGAAATTTATGGAAGTCAGTTCCGCCGACTAGCAATATATGAAATGCACTATAGTCTCCAAAGGTAAAGTACTTTTCCTTAACCACATATTCACTCGTACACGCAGGCTCTTGTTGCATCCTTTACCATGGCATTTCCATCTAATTTCTGTCCCCACTTTAAGTTTCATATTATGTCCGTTTGCACAAGACATTTTCTTAGGAATGACATTCTGCTCCTGAAAAAATAGGAGAGCTGATTTTTCATCAGTGACCGTGCGAAAAATCTTCAAATTCCAAGTCATACTGAAATTTAACAAAAACAAAGTCACCTTCAACTAAACAAACAATACAATAAGTGATAACAATACACTTAGGAAAGGTTACGATAAAAGTAGGAGATTAGTAAGAAAAGTGACACATCAGCGCTGGTGTCAATGGACGGTAAAACAGACAAGTACTGTGGTTTCCACATGTTCATACACTATAGGTTGTACTATCTCTGTTATGGCAAGTATATCTATAAGTATCTCTATATAGGCAAGTTTAGAGAATACATTCAATATTTTCTCTTTGTGTATGCTCATTTGTCATGTCCCATCCAGTTGGTATAACTTTTATAGAAGTATATGGAATAAACTAATTAAAAAATGTTTCACCTCAATCCTTATCTTGTATGATGTAATGTACGACCATCCTGACAAAATTCATTTAAGTTTACCTAAAGAAAATTATGGGTTTAGTTAGAATTAAGAAGCTTACTTTTAGTATTTATGTCTTTACTGTAAGTAAAATGGATTCTACTTTATGAATTTTATAAGCTCAATTATAATTCCCTGAAGTGTTTCTTTTTTTATTTTAACTTATTAGGAACAGTGAGATGTGATGCTGGCTGCGTACTAGAGCAACTTGACTTTGAGGTTGCTAAGAAAGGATTGATGATGCCACTTGATCTGGGAGCAAAGGGCACTTGCCAAATAGGGGGCAATATTGCTACATGTGCTGGTGGCCTACGCCTCATCAGGTATGGTTCTCTGGCAGCCAACCTGCTCGGCCTAGAAGTAGCAAGTATTATTAATTTATTTCATTTATATGGCTTGAGACTATTTTAAAAATCTTCTGACTTTCAGCATATAGGAAATCTATACAATAGTTTCTTTTAGCATCTTGTCTCTCCTCTACATCGTTATTTACTGACATCCTCAAATCTGGTTCGATCCTACATTTGAATCCTCCCTCCATATGGATATTCCTCTCTTTCAAAATGTAATCGTTGCAACTGATCTCTATACCGATCTCCTCTAAGATTCTCCTGATAGATCATACTTTTTATTGACTTAATTCACACGTGCTATTTCTTATTTGTAAATATTATTGGAAATTCTTTATTATATATTTTTATTATCATTTTAAGGTGGCATTTATTCAGTCAATTTTTATTATTGAGTCAATATCGAATTTCGTCAATATTGATCGTCCAAGGGGTATATTGTTACAATTATTTTGACACATGTAATATGTATGCCATGTTAAATAATATTGTTTTAACAATATTGACCGTGCCAGGTAGGCTTTATATTGTATTATCAGACATATATAGGATAACATATATAACTCTTCGTTTTGTTTACATTTCTCTTGCAATTTTTTTTTTTTTTTTTTGCAGTTAATGATGCTTACCCTTACCGAAAATACTTTTAATAGATTAATAAATCCTTATCCAAATCTAAATCTATATCCAAACTTTTAGACAAAATAGAGGTTCTATCACCCGATAATGTTAAATATATCGTTTTAATTTCTTTATAACACAGTAATGCTAATTAACCTGAATATGGTGAATTAAAGTCTAGACTTCAACCCTATTATAATATAGACACAGTATCCTCAGGAATACCTGAAGACATATTCCAAACTAAAATATGTCAATTCCATGATGTTTACGATTCAATATTAGAGTGTTTAATCTGAGACAACCTAAATCCTATTGCTTCATCTACCAAATATAGTCCAATCCTATGGATACTTCTTTGATTTCATTAACTAATGTACATATCCTTAAATTCCGTGGTCATATTGTGACTGGCCATACTTTTATTCAGCATTTAAACTTCTCTTCTGTTATTAGTTTTTTCAGGTCTTAATTTCATTTTTAAGAGTTTTTAATTTATCGTTTCTTGGTGTTTTCCTAAAAGTGAACTCAGGTTGTCTTTGCTTAGTATTTTAACTAGTTGCGTTTATCTGGTGAATAAATATATTTGAAAATGTTGCTGCTTTGCTCTCCTTGATCTCTATTTGAGACAGTATCCAAACATGTGATGCTTGGAAAAATTAAAAATTTGATCTGAAAAATTGTGTAAAAGCCAAAGAGGATATTTTGATGCTAATTTATAACATCAAATCATATTTTTAAAGTTGTCCTGAAAAATTGATATTTCATGTGATAAGATCAGATATTTACAGGAATTTCCTGTATGCACAAATATACTCTTTTAATTTTTATTTATTTTATATGATATAAATTACAACAATAAAGCAATAATTTTTTTTTAAGTTATTAAAATTTGCAGGTATTAGCCAATGGAGAGGTACTATCAATGATGAACCACATGAAGAAAGACAATACTGGCTATCATCTAAAGAATGTAATTTTTTTCATATTAGCCTTCATACCTTTTTTTATGTTTTGGTGATTTTTTTGTTATAGTTTATTTATTAAAATAATTTTACTTCAGCATTTTCCTGTCACTTGTAAACTGAATGTTTGACAGTGATGAGACCCTGGCAATACTGCGAAGCTTAGGATGTCCTGTTCGATCCATGAGCAGGTATTGCTGCCTTTAAAACATAAATGGGATCTGTGGGTGGTTAAAGTTAGAAAGTCTTTAAGATATGCCTGTTACAGCTACAATTTATCTTGATTAATTTTATAGAATTTATCAAAAGCTGAAAATGGTGGGAAAATATTTTAATCATAAAGGCCATTCTACCAGAAAGCGACAATTTGATGTTCAGGGCATTTTTCTAACCCCATTATACTTTTTTGTGTTATTGTGTCTCACTTTATTTAGAATCACTTTTTCCATTTTTCTGATAACTCATTTCAGTAGAAAAAAAATATTTTTTTTTTTTTTGGAGGGGCATGAATATTCATTTTTGATTATTAGCTGAGTATAGTTATTTTTTTAAGACTGTTTAGAGTATTTTTAAATTTTAGAAAACTCAGATTCAAAATTGTCGTTTTCTGGTAGAATGGCCCATATAATGATTGCTCTAGTATTTGGTTTAAAATCTACTTAACTCCAACCAAAGCATATTTATAATTTTAATATTAGTTTATTTTTTGTCATAATTTGATATTAGAATCAACGAATGGCATGTCTGAGCTTAGTGCCATCCTCCAAACATAAGCTTTATCTCTGTCCAAAGCAAAATAAACATCAAAACGTCATAGGCTTTACATCAGTGATCATAGTCTGAAGTTGAAGAAAATTAGGGGGTTGGTCATTGATTTTTGTCATAAAATACCTCTAATCTGATCTCTAAATATTAATCATTTAATATTAAGCCATGATTTTCAAGATTGAAATCAATTTTAACTAAGGCTGCTAGTGGGAAAATAAAAAACAACATTTGGCATAGATATATATTATTCATAAATAAAATATATACTTGATATACTCCTCGTATTATCGGTATTATCGCATCGTATGGATATAGGTAGATCTTTTTGAGATTAATAGATTTGGACACCCTTTGGGAGATTACAATGAAAGTTGGCACATATATGTATTTTATCATGGAGAAGGTTTTTAGGCTTTGTTGTAACTCACCAAAAGATGGGGCTGCAGCACACAAAATGATACAGTGGCTTGATAGAAACTGTGTTCATAGAGAAGCGGTGTCCATTTTGGTTTAGTCTGGTCTCTGTATTTGTATAGTTTTCAGTTGATATTTCATTGTAAATCGCAATTATTGCAGCAAAGCATTAACTTTCATGTGTTGAAAGACCGGATTGTTGTGGAGCAAGTTAAAATGATATGAATTATCATTGATCTATGAATTATTAATATCATGTGAAAATAAAATCAAAGAAAAATATATATTTTTTTTTTAAATTAGGCAAATTATTTTAAACATATTTCAATGAGCTTTGACCTATTGAGATGTGCCATTTATTTATCTAGTTCTCCCATTAGCCAAATCCACAAAAAAATTAATTAAATATTTAAAAAAAAAAAAAAAAGATGTGAATGAACTTGAACATTTATCAGAATCTTATTAGGAAACTTTCGGAAAAACATACAAAATCCAAAGTCAACAATCATGAAAAATTTTTCTCTCATGAAAAAAACCTCTCCTTTAAAAAAACAACAAATATAAATAATTCAAAATTAGATAGTCTTGGGTGAATGATTTTTTGTTGAGATGGTTTGGCTCAGACCATTGTTTAAATAACCTATTTTGCACCTAATGCTGCAAGAAAAGAACACAATCATTTTACTTCCGAGCCTACTGAAGGTATTGGAAGGGTTGTATTTGTTTCTGGTTGGTAAAAAAGTTTTCCTCTAATTTGAAAATTTCTACTTACATGTCAATATTTTTTATCAATAATGTTCATCACTCCTCAGATGAGTTGACAATTGGTGCAAAACCTAAGTGCCGGGTAATCGTTTCCTTTTTTTTCCCCTCTCTTTGTGGAAGCTTAAAATCCATAGTTCCCATACAAAACAATAGGAATAATAACTTAAAATGCACCAAATTTAAAATTATATATTGGAAAACACTTTAAAAAATAAAAATTGTGTTGGTGGTTAGCCTCAAATTAAAAAAAATATTATCACATTACCTAGTTTCCAACTTCATTTCAGTTTTTCTTTCATCACCACTGAATTACTGCAGGAAATTAATACAATAAAACAAAAAATAAGTGTACTAACAATTTTAAAAGTTCTCAAGGCGAAATCACTATTAAACATAAATTACCTATAAGTAAACAAAATCTACTACTAAAAAAATACAAATAAATTTCTAAGCAGAAATATCTCTAACAAAATAGGAAAATCTAACAGCTTTAAGATGCAAGCAGAATAAGCTAGAATAGAATTCAGAACCAAAATGGCTGCGCTCGCCTCAGCCAATAGAAAAGAAGATCGGTATGAACACACTGTTTCTATCAAGTCACTGCATATATGGCAAAAGACAGCCCATTTTTTGTTTGTTACCGCTAACTGCAAACAGTGCAGAAGCAATTTTTACCAAATTTTAACTACATCATCTACATGGTTTCCAGAAGATTTAGCCATCATAAAATCCACCGATTTTTCATTAAAATACTGTTATATGTGTCATAGCCATGATGACTTTGTACCCATGGAAGCAAGTTGACTGTAAAAACTTTTAATGAGTGTGAAATTATTGAGTAAAAACGCTATTTAGTAAATAAAATCAGAGGATAAGAAAAAAAAATAGTGTGAAAACATGAAACATTATTGTTGTTACAGAAATTTACCGTTATAAAATTTAAATATAAATGTTTGTTGCAATAATTGCAAGGCAAACATAATAATACATTGGATTAGATCTTCGTGAGGAATGATTCTCCCATGGCTAATTGCAAATAGGATTTCCAGAACTGGAAATTCTAACAATCCGTAATTACCAACTATCGTGTTTTGTCTTCCAATAATAAATAATTATTATTATTAATTATTGGGAGACAAAACACGAAATATAACTCATTCAGGAGTCCTATAAATTTTTTTTTTCTTGAAATAATTGCATCATTAATAAATATCAAGCATTGCAAGTATGTGGATTGAATTTGGAAAATCCATACTCTTGGGCAATCAATGTTGCGCTGTGTAGGAAAACCAATGGTTTTATTTGAATGTATGCCAATTGGAATAGCCAAAAACATTGTATATATACATTGGAAATATGCAAGAGCATTGCAATGAACTTAAAATTGAATAAAACAGTCATTACTATCTGTGTTATCCAAGACATAAAAATAATAATATTTATGCAAATATCTAAATTTAACTAAACACAATAATTGATATCAAACTCTAAATTGTGTTTATTTAATCTATTATATACACTCAAATCTAGCAATAGCAAAGCATTGCCAGACCAACTAGTAATTACATATTTAGGCACATAGATTAGCTCAGATAACTTCTTGTTTAATAAAATTCATTATTTCCACTTGTGATGTTTAATATAAAAACTCTGAATATTGTTCACAGCTTTTTATCGGTTCTGAAGGTACTTTAGGTGTCATAACAAGATCAGTGGTCCAGTGTCCTACACGACCTAAGTCTGTGACTTTAGCTTTCTTAGGTAAGATGTGACTAATATACTCTTATAATGTAGAAAGTTTTATCAGATAATGTTTTTCAAGTTTTAACACAAATGAATACTTAATCATTCCAGTTTTGATTGCAATTCATTGTATTCTTTATAAATTTGAAAGAGGTAGAAATGCTGGTAGAGTGGTTTTGGTGTTTAAAGCCATTTTGACCTTGGTGACAAGTCGCACTCCAGGAGATCATCATAGATGGATGACAATATTGTTAGGACCATTATACCTATCCATTTTGGGCTATATTTGGAAATTTCGATTGGGGTATAAACAGTCAAGATGAGTGCCTCATGAGTTAAATATAAAAAAAAAAAAAATTAGATTGAATATTCATTTGTTCATCTATGATTGCTCAGAATAGAAACAAGCAGTTTTTAGACCAGGCAATAACAAATGATTAAAGTTTCATAATATCATGAGAAAAAGAGCATATTGGGAGACCAGTAAACCTTTCCTCTCTACTTTGAGACTGTGCTTAAGCTTTAAATCCAACAAAAAGCTCAATTCAAAAAGTTACCATTAGCAAATGGATCACTCCAGGAAAGGAATAAATATTTGTTTGGCAATAAAAAGTGAATCATATAGCCCTTCTTGAATTTTTTGCCTCCAAAAATGAATCCTTTATGAGAAATGGGATTTACAAATTTTAATCTATTAGAAAGGATCTAAGCAACAATAGGCTAAAACTACATTATTTTATTTCTCTTTTCAAAGAATGGACAGAATTTTCCTAATAGTAGATAATTGACAAAATCTAGATAATGGTAGGAGGGGAGAGGGGAGTGCAGTCAGAAATAAAAGGTAGTAAATTAAACCATTTTTTATGTGCTGACAGCCACTTAGCACTGTTGAAAGGAATTCGATGAAAATTCTACAATTTCTATTCTGTTCACCTTGAAAGGGAGAAAATATACTATTTTTGTTTTTCCAAGAACCCTTCATTTGTATTATATATATATATATATATATATATATATATATATATATATATATATATATATATCATCATCATCATCATCATTGTCTATCCTCTATGAACCGCATTAAGCAGTGTGAGGAGGAAGTCTACAGAGCCCTCTCCAGCTCTGCCGGTCCTCTACAAGACGCCTTCTGTCATTCCATTGAAGTCCTCTTCTCTGGAAGTGGCTCTTTACCTCATCTTCCCATTTTCTTCTTGGCCGCCCTTTTCCTCGCTTGCCCTCAACTTTAACTCGATAGGTTTCGCTAGCGATTCTGCTTGGTTCCATCCTCAGGAGGTGTCCTAGCCATCTTAGTTGATTTTCCTCTATTATATCGTTTGCCGACTTAACATTGAGGTTCAACCTGATGGTGTTGTTGCGTATTCTATCTCTTCTTGTTTTTCCTTCGATCTTTCTAAGAAATCTCATTTCCGATGCCTGTATTCTCGATCGATGTTTCTTTGTCAGCGTCCATGATTCTGACGAGTACGTTAAAATGGGCAGAAATGTCGATCGGAATACAGCCACTTTTGTTTTCTTTTCCACCTCTCGCCTGCTTAGAAAACCTCTCTTCACTGCTTCAAACATCCTGCCCGCAGCTGCGATTCGTTCAGTCACTTCCGAATCGATATATCCATATTCATTAAGGTGCGCACCCAGGTATTTGAAGTTTTCTACCTGTTCGAGGATTTCGTCTTCGACTCTGATGACGCGCATGTTTCTCCTGGGTTTCTTCCCAACCCTCATTAGTTTTGTTTTCGCAGGGTTCATAATCATGTTAATCTTCAGCAGTTCTTCTTTCAATTTATTAATATTGTACTGAAGATTCCTATCAGTGTCGGAGAAAATGACAATGTCATCGGCGAATGCAAGTAATGAGAGGCTAACTGGTCTCAGATTGGCGTATCCTAGGTGATATTTCCGCATTTTCTCTTTAGCCCTCCGAATAGCTGAGTCCATAACTAAGATAAACAAAAGTGGGCTGAGACTACAACCTTGCCGGATTCCTATGGTAGTTTCGATTTCCTTAGAGGTGCAGTTGGCAAATCTTACCACGTTTCGTGTTTTCTTATAAAGACTCTCAACCGCCAGGATATGACCATGATCGATCCCTTTTTCTCTTAAGGCCTCTAAGATATCTGACTTTCTTACTCGATCAAAGGCTTTTGTAAGGTCAACAAAGCACACGGACATTTCCCTTTCTTTTTCAAGTACTTTTTCGAAGACCTGTCTCATAGCAAAGATAAGGTCTTGGGTGCTACGATTTTCACGAAAGCCGTACTGTTCCTCTTCAAGCAATCCTTCGATTCTTCTTCTTATTCTCTTTTCTAGAATCTTAGAGTAAATTTTACTTGGTACGCTTAAGAGAGATATACCTCGGTGGTTGTTACAATCTCTGTTATCTCCTTTCTTAAAGATAGGGACAATGACGGCTACTTCCCAATCTTTCGGTATTTTATTTTGCTTCCACACTAAGTTTAACAGATGCAGCAAAATTTCTTTTCCTTTGGCCCCCATGTATTTTAGCATTTCAGGAGTTACTCCGTCACTTCCTGCGGATTTCCCGAGTTTCATACTACAGAGTGCTTCTTCTAGTTCGTCATCATCAATAAAATCATCCTCTTCCCAGGGTCCTATCTCTCTTTTCTCTTCATCTATGGAGGGCGTTTGTCCATTCTCATTCAACAGATCTTGGAAGTACTCCCTCCACCTTTCCATTATATCATCCTTCTGCCTGAGAATGTTTCCTTCCTTATCTTTGACGAATTTCAGGATTGGTGCTCTTTCCTTTCTTAATCCCTTGAGGACTCGATAAAATAACTTTTGATTTTGGTAGAAATCGGATTCTAATTTTCGACCAAACTCTGTCCAGGTAATCCTCTTGGCTTCTATAACTTTATTTTTAGCCTCAATTCTTTTCCTCTTGTACTTTTCGTAGTTCTCCGGTGTTTTGTGCTCGAGGTATTCTTTCCAGAGGGTCTTCTTTTCTCTTATTACTTTTTTATATATATATATATATATATATATATATATATATATATATATATATATATATATATATATATATATATATCCTTTACTTAAATTTATTTTTATAGTATATTAATTGGCACAGTTCAAAAATCTTTTAAACAAGGTTTACTCTTCAATCTCATAACTTTGTTTTTCAGGTCTTGATAGTTACGAAAATGTCTTGAAAACATTTAGATCTGCTAAAAACCACTTAAGCGAGACCCTGTCTTCCTGTGAGATGATGGATGCTGGATCAATGGAGTCAGTGATGAGACTTGGCCTTACTTGCCCAATAAAACAAAATCGGTTGGAGAACAAATTTTTCTTCTTGAGATAAGATTCATTTACTTAATGTATAAATGTTAAGAAAAAAAAACACTATCATTTCATTATTTTCTTTTTTTAAAAAGATTTTTTTATTTTTATTGTAACACTATATTCTATTAATGCATAGATTTTACATGATCATCGAAACCCATGGCTCTAACTCGAGTCATGATGAAGAAAAGATGGCAGCTTTCATCACAGAGACTGTTGACTCAAGAGCCGTTTCTGATGGAACTTTCACTTCACAACCAACTTCTATGCTTGTATATAATTTTTGAAATATTAATTTCTCTTGTTTTATTGTTTACTTTATTTATTTGATAACTGTTTAATTCAATAATATTTGAAGGACAACCATTTCAAACTGTTGATATGTTCAGAATGCAATCACTTAAAACAGAATGACTAACTTAGGACTGCTGTTCTTTAGCTTTGTATGCCATCTCTTCTTGCAAATGACAAATACTATATAATACTATCAACCATACTATAAGAATAAGAATATCTCAGATCTATTAAGGCCAAAAGGTAATGAATCTAAATTTATGGGTTAAAAGACAGCTATAATTTATGATCTTTATACTAAGGGGTGCCCAACCGAAGGCACGCATGCCACTCACAATGTGGCATACTGTTGGTTCGGAATTGGCACACGGTTGGCCAGTAGATTTTTAAAATTTGTATTCATAATTTTGTTACTTAGCGTTCATATCAATTTTCTGAAAGGCTGAAAAAACTTCAAGTTTGTGTAAATTATCGATTAGCAAGTAGGTTGTATATAGTTACTCCTAACATACATTATTATTATATAAATAATAGTTAATAACTGTTTTCTTATGTAGATATATTCTCAAAATTTACAAAATTAAAAAATAAGCGCCTAAACTATGTAGAAATGATTATTGTGAAGGTGACTGGTTAGAGGTGAGAGAGGAGAGGTATAGTTGTGGCACGCTTCCACAGGGAGAACCCATGATTGTCGCATGCATTATAATAAGGTTGGGCACCCCTTCACGATGGCATGACCCCTCTGCTGAGGTTTATTTCAATAATGTTTGGGTCTTCTTCTGGATATGTGACTGTCAGCATACACACATTAGACAAAAACAGAGAACATTGGAATAGTCTCCTCTCCCGAATACTTGACAGAAGTTTTCTTATCACTAACCAACTTACTAGAAGATAATGAGATGCATTTTTGGTCCAATCTGTGGGCAAAGCAATTGGAGAATAAGGAATAACTAAGAACTGGATGAGTTAAATAACCACGAGGATATTGTTAGATTTATCAAGTCCAGAAGAATTAGCTGGCTTGGACATGTTGAAATGTTGCCCAAAGAGTAAATGGCGAAGATGATCACAAGAGAATCCTTTCCAGCAAAAAGAAAGAGAGAACATCCTAGGAAAAGCTGACAAAAGGACTTAGAGGAGGACTTTCAAAAAATTGGAGGGACTGACTGGAGAAGAAAGTCTCTGGATAGAGAGGAGTGGGGGCGAATTGTTTGGGAGGCCAAAGTCCATCTTGGACTGTAGAGCCGCTTGAGAAGAAGGTAAGGGCAAGTAAAAAACTCAACATATTAAATTTGTTTACTTTCACTTTCCTATAGTCCTAGCAAGGGAAAGTAATGTGATCATGAAAAAATTTAAATTCAAGTTTTCAATGGAAATACACGTTTTATGATCTTATGAGTTCAAATAACCAAGTCTTGCCAAATGGTCTGTGCGCGGGCGTGTAAGTGCATATGTTGTAAACAGACAGACAAAAAACGTAAAGTTTTACAAAACTGAAATTACAAATTTAACGTAGGTATATGCCTGCGATGTTACAGCAATTTTTTTTCTAAAATCACTTATCGGAAATGCTACTTTACACCTTTTATTTTAAACTTTTTTACAATTTTCTCAGAAGCGATTCTAACGATTTTGATAAAACTTGTCCAAAGTCTTCTCCTTTAAACCTCTTTAACTATTTGTATATGTAGTATGTGATTGAGAGTATACACGAAAAATAATTATGACATAAAGAAAATTTTATTTTCGTTTAACTCTTAGGATATGCATATTATGGTAAATTATGATGATTATCATATGAAAGGTAATCATAGATAAGGGAAAGTAAAAAAGGAAAATATATTCCCAGATTAAAAACAAATTTCTGGAAATAAGAGTTAATAAAGACACACATTAGACAAAAACAGAGAACATTGGAATAGTCTCTTCTCCCTCCTATATATATATATATAAATATATATATATATATATATATATATATATATATATATATATATATATATATAAAACACGTATGAAGTTTTCACGACAACCATTACTAAATTTTTTTTTTTTTAATAGTATTTTCCCATTTTTCTCTTTAAGCGGAGCATTTTGAAAAATGTAATGCATATAAAACTTCTGGAAGAAATTCTCTAAATGATAATAAAAATCGACCGACTACTTTTCAAGTTTTGCGATCACGAACATACAGAAGCTGAATTTTTATATATATATATATATATATATATATATATATATATATATATATATATATATATATATATATATATATATCGATAAGGAGGTAAGTAAAAGTTGTGTGATGTGCACACCAGATTTTTATAAATGCATCTAAAATTATACAATTAAAATGACAAATTTCAGTTAACATCACATCACGTATTGTAACTTTGTACCAGTTTATTATGCACAAAACCAAAAATATCAAAAAGAAAAAAAAACCTCTGGATAATCCGGTGTTTAGATATTGGAGATCCAGATAATCTAGGTTCTACAGAAAATAAAATAAATTTCCACTTCAACAACTTGTAAAAAACTGAGATGCTCAGATGGCATGGTCTTATTTCATTTAAGAAACTGAAAAATAAGATTAAATACTTCCCAAGACTGCTAAAGTCAATAGAACTACAAGAGTTTTGTTAATTAGTTTCATACAGAATTTTAGTAGTAACAAAAAAAAAAAAAAGAAGAAGTTGAGATATCTTAATCTTCCCCAAAATAATATATAGTATATTTGGTGAGCGGGTTAGATCAGTGAGTAAGGCTATGTGCTCCTATTCTTCCGGTACCTTCATTACTTTATGAAATGATATCACATGGAATGCTTTTCAATATTTCTTATTTAGATTAATCGAAGCTTTAATTGTTTTAGCTGTATAGCAGGGTTAATGATTTATTATTGTTACTTAATTTTTTATTTTATAGTTGATTGAATCAATTTTGTAAAGTATTATTCTACTATTTAAAAGAAGAAAATCAAAAACATTTTATAATTAATAAATATGCAAAATTGCTCAATAGCATAGGATTGCTGGAAACATGCCATATTAATAATTCATAGTTCATACAGTTGTGTATTTATTTCATTCTTCATGTATTTCCTCTTTTTTTAATTTAAAAATATTATGAGCATCATTCTTAATATAATTCTTTATGTTTTGTTATTTCTAAAAATGTTGTTTCAGAATCTGTGGCAGTTGCGTGAGAGGATCCCTGAGTCTATTGTTCGCTTTGGCCATATGTATACATATGACATATCTTTGCCTTTGAGTAATTTCTATGAAGTTGTTCATGAGACTCGCAAAAGACTTAGCAAACATGGCTTCAGCAACCTTCCAGTGTTTGGTTGTGGTCACATTGGTGAGTTAAAAAGAATAATGCTTATTATTTGTAACTACTATAAGTAGGTATATCAAGTGTATCCATGTTATTAATCGTATGACCACAAAATAAGTCTATATATGTTTCTGTTCTGTTGTGTAAGCAGTTTTGAAGAACAGAAATAAAAAGAGTTTGATAATGATATGTCAGAAATGTGTGACAATCTTCTTTGACAGTCATGAACCTTCAATGACAGAGTGACAATCTTTAATAAATATCATGAATATTATGCCGAAAAAATTAAAACTGTTGTTGTAAGATATGGTCATACTAAACAATCAGTTCACTAAACCATCAAATACTTTCTCTGCAACAGCTTTTAGAAAGAGGGAGCTTTATCTGGTGTATCAAATTATATCTTCTATATCCTGAAAAAATATGCAATCACCATTATTTTCATGTAAAAAAAATAAATAATAATAATGAAATAAAACAAAAGCAATTTAGATATTTATATTTATTATATACTTAGAATATTTATATTTGGATGAAGCCAATCTAGATTTGTAAATATCTATAAATGGTTTAATTTTCTTATACTTAAGGTTTATTTTAATTCTAAATTGAAGATATACTGTCATAACATACTATCAAGTCATTTTATCAACATGCAAATAAGCTGAAGACTAACAATATTATGGTGGTTGTATTTATAACAATTATTTAACAAACTACTGAGACAATGTTTCCGACTTTTTTCCGTGTTTCAGGAGATGGAAACTTGCATATACTTATTGAAGGGCCCTCTTATCAAGATGAGGTGACAAACTTACTGGAACCGTGGCTGTTTGAATGGACCGTAAGCCATGGAGGGTCTATGTCTGCTGAGCATGGTCTGGGCTTCAAGAAACGCAAATACGTTGGTCTTGGCAAAAGTTCATCTGTTATTGGTGTTATGGTATCATTAAAGAAACAATTAGATCCCACTGGAATACTTAACCCATATAAGGTCATCTGAATTATTACATCTCTATCACTCTTTATCAAAAGAATTTATGAAGCTGTGTAATTAAAAGTTTATTATTTTGTCTCATCAATAAATAAAGTATTGGTTTCTCAAGACTTTCCTAGTTTTATCTTTTTGATATTTTGTTGCCACTTTATTATGTTTATTATTTTGATTTATCTTCCTGAACTGATTCTGTTTTAGTTTCTTTTGTTAGTATAAATTTAAAAAATCATTTTAAGAAGGTTTAATTAAGAATCTCACTATATTTTCATTTGTTCAGCATATTTGAATGATAATGTTATATTTTTGTATACTGTATGACATTTGAATCTGTCGTTTCCTTAATAATTATTCAAGATATAGAATTCTGAGGGATAGTGAATTGTCTATTAGTGTAAAATCATTAGAAGGTCATTGGGACTATCCATCCTACTTTTTACACCACCTTATTTTTCCTAAATTTACATCAAACCCACATAATGCTCTGGAGGGAAAGAATTTTGGAAAAAAATCATCCAAAGCAGAGATTTAGACTTTGAAATAATTTTTAGTGACATTTACAGTTTTGTTTTTCATTATGCAAATTAATTGTGTAATTGTCGCCCATAAATCAAGTAATTTTCCACTTTTTTTTTCTCTTGATTCATGTCATTCTTCTTTTCCTGAACCCTCACTCTGAATCATTTATGAGGATATAATTCAAAATAGAAAATGTTTTAAATAGCTATGAAATATGGCTCCATTCATGTTTATGTTGTTTTTTTAAATTATCAAATGCATATTTCTTTCCATGATTTTTATGGAGCAGGTTTTGTCTTAAATATCATCTAAGGCATCATTTTAGTTTAGACCAACAACTGAACTCAATTCCATACAAATTTGTGGTATTTTTAATTAAGATAATTTTTAATAAATTTTCCTATACATAATTCTTACAAAAATTATAAAAAATAAAAACCTATTACTTTTTTTTTCTTAATCCCAATTTAAAAAGTTGTATAAAATAATTTTCAAGATCAGTCTCCTTCTACTTTATTATAGATACATTTTAAGGTTTTTCTAATTGATTATTTTATTTTAATCTTACCAACTTTTCATATCTGTCCATCATGGTGATGGGGCTCACCTCTATATTGAAACTGTTCTTAATCTATACTTAGAACTACCTTATAACTCTATCTTATCGCCGAGGTGCCGGCGGAAATGTAAGGCAATCAAATTGTGGGTTTGGTACATATTTTAATGAATCATAAAATTCTATGGTTTTTCTCATAATGAATTCATCTACTTTTGGTAAATTAAATAATTCATAAGTTTGTCTGCCTTTACTTTTTCAAAAGATGTTTTATTTTGGTAAGTTTTTTAAAATACCATTTTGAAATTAAGGTAATCTCTTTTTCGTATTCACTGATATCCACTGAGATAGTAACGGAGCACCGTATAGGAGATAAAACTGAAGAATACTTTTGTAGTTAAGCAGTTTTAATCTGAGACTGAGATTTGGGGTTGTGAACAGATGACTGAATTTGCATGATTTTTGTCTAACCTTTGATAATTTTTTAGTGAAATGAGCATTAAGTTTTAGATATCTATCAATTATTATACTGAGATATACCAAGTTTTTTGAAACTTTGTTATATGAATTCCCGATTTTAAATGTATTGGGCAGTTTCTTTTTATTTTTTTGAAAGGAAAATATGATGCAATCAGTTTTAGATTGGTTAGCTTGTATTGTTGATAATTCCAGCTAATTTTGTCTAATATTATAAGTCTATTCAGCTTGCTTCGGTGCTTTTATGGGGCTCATACTATTACTGTATATTGCAATGTCATTGACAGATGCCTTTGAACAGAAATTTTTGCCAATTATTTCAGCATTGTTAATATTAAATAAACTGCATTTTGCAGAAACTCCATATGTTAACAGTACTGTCTTTGAGAAACTACCACTAACTAATAAATTAATACCACGGTCATTGAGAAACAATTGTAGAATTAATACAACTGTTCTAGATTGTAAGCTTTTCAGGTTTCGAAGCTATATAGAATGCGAGACCGTGTCAAATGCCTTTGAAAATTAATTTAAATCATTGCAGTCGCACAGTTACGTTCTAGATTATGAGTCATGTCATTTTGAACGTTTGTTAAATAATTTTCCTTACAAAGCAGTGGCTGAAATTCTTTCTGTTGATCAGGAATAATGGAATTCTCCTGGCAAAAGTCTTGGAGATAATTCAAAATAATTTTTTTCTTGTACTTTGGCAATGTGTGACAATGTGACAAAAATTGGAAAGTATTCCTTGTTGTTAAATAAATTGTTTGAAAAATGAAGGAGATGAGAAGAAAATTAAATTAAATAAATAGTCATTGTTGGGATTAAGAAGTAATAGAACAAATACCTGTGTAACAGAGACCAACGCTTTGTAACTAGACTATATATTACAAGCATCACACCTTGAGGGATTATCCGTGCGTTGCCATGGTTCCATTCCAAGCCTTTCCTCGTTCTCTGTTCAGCCTAATGGCAGCATTGACAAGCCCAGTACTTCTAAAGAAGTCGACAGCAATGATATTGGAGCAGCTTGCCCACTGTCTGCACGATCTGAAGGACAGAGTGAGATTGGTGTTGATGCGATTTGCTAGATTTCTGAGGCCTCCATACCAATCAGTGAGCACCCCTAGTGTTGTGGGTGTCAACTCAGCCATTGCTGCCCACATCTGTTTTTTATCCTTCTCACACCTAATAACACATTTTTTATTATTAACATAGTTAATTTATGATCAGGAAATATATGAACAGATAATCTGTGGGTTAAGATATTAACTACAATTGAGCATCAATATTGTTGATTAAATTTGTGGAAAGCCAGTTTATCCTCACCATTCCATTCTTTTTTCTATCTTTTTATGGTCCATATTGCTATACTGTCTAAATTTATGTGGATGTCGCACCCTATTTGGTTAAAGCCAGGGAAGCATTAAACATTTTCTTTCAAAATATAGCCCATGTTACTTGTTTGGCACATGGATCAAACCCAATCACAGAAAAGGTGTGCGCTATTTTTCTAGTCTTCCTCATTTCTGCACACAGCTATATACTCGGTCTTTTGGAAGTTGATCTTGAGAACTGTCATCTCATAAAGTTCCTTCAACTGGAAGACCACCATCTCCAGGAAAACTTTCCTTCAGGCTATCACCACCTGATCATCCATGAAGAACAGGATAAGAAGCTCTTCGTTGCCATTAGCTCTCCAAAAACTATGTGTTCTCCAAGGGTAGATGGTCTAATGAATGAAATGATTATAAAGCTAGGAGTAAAAGCAAAAAAGAGACTCCTAAGGTTTTTCAACACCAGCTGGACTGAGGGCAAAATCCCTCAAATCTGGAAGGAAGGAGCAGTGATTCCCAATCTCAAAATCTGAAAACCAAAGCATGAAGTCTCCAGTTTCAGGCCTATTACTCTGTGTTAAGCTGCCTGGGAAATCTTATGGAGAGACTTGTCAATAAAAGACTAACCTGGTTGCTGTAAAAGAACAATCTGATAGCTCTTGAGCAAGGAATTACAGGTCCACAGAAGACCTCGTCACACATATCACTCAGGAAATTGATGATGGATTCCAAAATCAGAAACATTCCCTTGCTATGGAAAAAGCATTTGATCGAGTCAGGATAAAAAGCCTGGTTCTTAAGATAGCAAACATGGGAATAAGAGGCAAGGCACTGCACAGCTTCACAATTTCCTGAAAATGCAAAAGGCCAGGAATAAAGAAAGGCCCACTCTTGGGAAATAAAGAGCACAGTTGAACTCATTAAAAAGGGAGTTGCTCAAGGTGGAAATCTATCACCAACTTTATTGCTTATATTTATTAATGATGTGTTAATTGACCTTTCAAATAATGTTAGCGTCTTCCTGCATGCTGATGATATAGCCCTTTGATGTATGACTACATCAATATAGCTGCTAAATATCAGATGCAGTAGCACTTGATGGCCTCTTCTTGTAGACTAAAAAATAGGGACTGAAGATAAATACAGGAGAAACAAAGTAGACCATCTTCAACCTAACAAAAAATGCTCCTGAATCCATCCATCTAAAGCTGGATGCAAGATTGATTACAAAGGATGACACCCAGCTACCTTGGAATCATACCTTAGATTATCATAAAAGAGCCAGATTGATAAGTGTGATGTGAAGGTAACAAAAAGAACAACCTTATGAGGATGGTATATAGCCCAAATTGGTTAGCAGATAATAAGACTGAAATCTCTTTATACTGGATATGTTAGGCCAATGTTTATAGTATTATGGGATAACCACCTGGGAGTTGCAACAAACTCCAAATTCTAAAGGTCTCTGTAGTCCAAAATCAGAGAATAATTACCGGCGGTCTAAAATCTGCTCTCATAAATGAAATGGAGTCCATTAGGGGCCTTCTCAGACTGGAGGATAGGAGGGATATAAAACTGCTTAATTTAGACTCAAAAGCAAAATGCATTCCTAACCACCCACTGAAGGATCGTGTTAGTCAAAGGATACAAAATTGTTAAAAAGGCAAAGCTTCACAAAACACGCTCAATAATATTTCTTATATAAACTTCAATTAGCAGATATCCATCCCGAAAAAAATAAGGTAGCTGATGACATCTCATCGTGGTCATGTTCTTGCAGATCCTCCATCTTTCCATCTGTTCCAGGAATTAAAAAGAAAAGCGACTTAGAATTAGAAATTAGAGCTCAAGCACTCAAATATATGAACTTAACCTATCCAAAAAGCTTGTGGACCAAAATCTATGTGGATGGTTTAATTGAAAATGCTATTAGAAATGGAGGCATAGGTATTAACATTGAATTTCCAAACAGCCATGCACTTGAGAAGGCGATTGCCACAGAGTTCAACTCTACAAAATATAGAAATGAGCAAGATTCATTACTGGAGGTCACTAATATTCCTCTAATATACCTCAAGAGGATTCAGAAATCAAAAATTGTATATTGTATATCTGACTGATGCAGCTGCAGTTCTTTTGAACATAAAGACCAATTGGAAAGCTGGCATTGCTTGTCTCTGAGTTGGAATATCTCACAACTATATACGAATAAGTCACCCTGCAGTGGATTTTTGGGCACTATGGAATACTAGGGAATGAGCTGACTGATAAACTTGCCAAGAAAGATTCCAAACTATCTCAAATCATCTTCATACCTCCACTGGAGGAAGTTAAAACCATAAAGCTTCAATTTAACAGAGGTGATACAATCAACATCCAGACTTCAAACCCTGGGATCCATATTACTTACTTTCCAGAAAAGAACATGTTTTAATTTTCTGCCTAAGAACTGGTCATAATTGGCTTATCTCAAACCTCAAAAAAAAATTTAAAATTGGCCCAACCCCATTGTGTGAATGTGGAAGAGACAAACAGACTACCAAACACATTCTATACCCTTATGGAGGAGCAACAGAAGCAGAGATGGCTTGAACTTGTTGACTTGGTGACCAAGCTGTACGGCAACCTGGAGGATCTCAGGAGTACCGCCAACTTTATTCTGTCATCATCTGACTTGGCCATTTGAATGGTAAATAAGATCCAAGAAGAAGAAGAAGATGGGCAAATTTTCATCAGTTCTCAGGAAAAAAAACCTGGTTATGGACATCTGAAAATAATAAGTCCAGTTACAAATGGTGAATATGGTAGGATCTGTGTTAGAGCTATCTATACCTTAAATAATCAGTTGCTACAAAAATTGTCCTATCTCAAGTGTAACTGTTGAGAGAGCCTTTTCCCTTGCTAAAAAATATTCTTAGCAACAGATGGCACAGTTTTACACCAAATAATTTTGAAATGTACTTAACAAATTTCAATTCAAGGAATAGCTAAATAAAAAATATATACCTACAAATTTAATAAAAACCAAATTATGTTGTAAACTATAATAAAAATAAAAAATAAAATAAAAACCAAATTTTATATTTCTAGTATTTAAAAAAAAATTACAAATTATATGCTTTTATAATTAATTTAATATATCTTATATTTCTTGTATTTTATTAAAAACAAAATAAAATATATGTTTTTTAAAATTAATTTTATGTTGCCCTTATGTCTAGTATTGTTTTAAAATAAAACATACAAATTATTTACTTTTATAATTAAAACACTGAGGCAAACAAAAACTTTATACAGTAAAGTTTTCAGTAAAATTCTATAAATTATGAAAATAAATTCCTTTAAACTTTTTATTTTATTGATTTATTTTTTCATCCTACCTAATTTTATGATGGAAAAATAGTAATTTAGGTAATAAATAAAATATGCAGATAAAAAAGAATTTCTGCTTAAAAGAAGTGAAGGATTTTATTTTTTATTGCACATTTTTGCAAGTTTTGACATTTTGATTGCACAGTTTATAGATTTTTTACTGAAATCCGGGCCATAATTATGACCTTTATAAAGTAAAGCTTTATATTAAAACCAATATATTAATGCTTCATATTTAAAAAAAAATATTTTTTGTACCTAACCTCTGTTATAGATTGAATGTTTTACTATTATTTGGCTAAAGCTAATTATTTATAATTTTTCATGGGATAACGCAATATTTGGAATTTAAATTCTATAAATGTGTTTGCTATAAATTATTTATTGATAACCTTACCCTTCAAATTGATTGTTGAGAAAGGAATATAATTCACTAAGGGTTTGTTTGTTACCCCACTGCTGTTTGATTGGTAAGTACAGTTTATAGGCATCAGCAATGATCTCCTTATTGTAAGACAATATCAATCTTCTTCCCGAGTTCCAGATACTTCTAAGACTAACTCTAAACTCCTGGTCAGTCCTCTTTTGAAGTAATTCTCCCAATTCCTTTTGAATGTACTTCACTAGTCTGTGGTGGATTTCAATGTCATTGAATCCTGAAAAATAAAAAGAATTGAAAATAATTAAATAAAAATTAAGCATAAAAAAGAATAAATGTGGCAATAATTTTTTACTTAAAGCTACAGCAATTAGAATAGAAGTAGAATATACTGTATATATATTTATGTATACCAATTGTTGGTCGATATGTATCCTCTTTGCCAATTTGTGCATTATAATCTCCGATAAGTATCCTCTTTGCCAATTTGTGCATTATAATCTCAAAGTACAATTTTCAAATCATACTTAGGGCAAAAATCTGGGCATCTTTTGAGGTCTTCATCAAGGAGTCCTTCACTCACTTCTTCTTCTGATACTTTGGTAGGAGCATGAGCACTTATTAAGGAAATATTATAGAATTAATATATATAATATAGATATATATTAATATAGAATTAATATATATATATATATATATATATACTTTGGTAGGAGCATGAGCACTTATTAAGGAAATATTATAGAATTAATATATATATATATATATATATATATATATATATATATATATATATATATATATATATATATATATATATATATATTTTAGTTTTTTTCATTTGGTACTATAGCTCATAGAGATTTTTGGCCATGCGATGTGGTATTCATACAGACATGTATTGCTTGCAGGAGAACAGACAGCCTGGAGGGGGTCACCTCACGTTGCTACGAACCATGGTTTCCATGGTGCAGCGGCAGCTATCCATAGCTCCATAACTGGTCCCTTTGAGGCCAATTCAGCAGTGTCCTTCCCACCAACTTACTCGGATTCAAGGACACTGACAAACCGGCCAAGATCCATGGATTATGACTGTTCGGAGTCAGCAGGCGCACGAGGACCTATATTTTTTTCCCCATAGCAAACTGTCCATGGACCAAACCTCCAGGCGGCTATTTTATGTTCTGGGAAACCACACCGCGATTTGCAATTTAGGTACACGGTGTAGGGTCATCACTCCTACACCTGGCCTATGTGAGTTGCCTCCAGTAGGCTGAAGGGCCTCACATACCCGGGGGGAGGGGTGATAAATTGCTTGAGTTATTAATTAAATTAAATTAAAGTAATGCCGATACTGGGATTCGAACTCACAACCTTTGGTTTTGTGAGTAGGTGCACTTTTGCAAGCGCGTTAACCCGCTCGGCCACCCCGAATCCCTATATATATATATATATATATATATATTAATTCTATAATATTTCCTTAATAAGTGCTCATGCTCCTACCAAAGTATCAAAAGAAGAAGTGAAGGACTCCTTGATGAAGACCTCAAAAGATGCCCAGATTTTTGCCCTAAGTATGATTTGAAAATTGTACTTGGAAATTATAATGCACAAATTGGCAAAGAGAATACTTATCGGAGATTATAATGCACAAATTGGCAAAGAGGATACATATCGACCAACAATTGGTCTTCATAACCTTCATGAAACATTGAATGATAATGGGAAAAGACTAATTCATTTTGCAGCTTCAAACGGACTTGCAATTGGCAGCACATGTTTTCCTCACAAGAAAATACATCTCGCTACATGGAAGGAATTTGGAATAAATGGTCAAGTAACTACCTCACAAATCGATCATGTGTTTATTAGCACCAGACATAGATCATCGCTGATCGATGTAAGGTCTTACCGAGGAGATAATGTAGACTCGGACCGTTACCTCACAAATGCCAAGATTAGAGCCAGGATATCAATGTCAAGAGGTCAATGTGTTACTTCTGTAAGCCGAATCGATATGTCTAAGCTTAAAGATGAGGAAGTCCAAACAAGATTCACTGAAGCTGTTGATACAAAAATAATTGGCATTAATAGAAGTGTAACGCTTGAGTATAAGTGGAAAGATTCTGAAATATCAATGATTGATGCTGCGAAAGAGGTACTAATAGGCACCAAAATAAAGTATGAGGAAAAACATTGGTTCGATTAAGAATGGAGGACCCTAAACGAAGAGAAAAATAAAGCTTACAAAACCATACCTTAAAGAAAAAAACAGCAGAACATTCTTTCGAACGATGAATGAAGGACACCAAAAATTTAAATCGCAGAATCATGTCTGCAGGGACAGGGATGGATCTTTGATCAGAAAGGAAGCTGCTATTATGGAAAAATGGGTTTCTCATTTCCAAAAAATAAGATAAGCTGGACCCAATCATTCTGGAGAGAGAGGCAATGAAGATTTCATTGAACATCCCGATGAAAAGAAAATAATAGATGCTATTGAAAAGCTAAAGAGGAATAAGACACCAGGGTTTGATAGTATTCCAGTTAAGCTGTTCACTCTTAGTTTCCAAGTGGAAGTGAAGAAAGGTTATCACTTGAATGGAAGAAGACTGTGATTTTTCCCATACATAAGAAAGAAGATGTACATACATGTAATAATTAAAGAAGCATCTCACTCCTTCCATGTGCGTACAAAATCTTTTCTATTATTTTAGTAAATCCTTATCAGGAGATATCAGTCTGGGTTCCGAATAGGTAAGTCAACTACTGATCCAATCTTCACTCTATGCTTTCTTTAGAGAAAGCAAAGGAATATCAGATATCTACACCTCACCTGTTCATAGGTTTTCAACAGGTATATGATTCTGTAAACAAAATTGAGGGATACAAAGCGATGATGGTCATGAGTATTCTCTTAAAATTGCTTCGCTTTATAAGGATGGCGATGGAAGATAACTAGAAACCCAAGTTAACAGTCGAAATAATATGGAGGAAGAAATACAGAGGCGAATACTTCTAGCAAACCAAACATCTTTTGCTCTCCAAAAGCAGTTGAGAAGGAGGTGCATTATGCAAGCATGCAAAAACAAGAGTTTATAAAATGCTTATTCGAATGGTCGTTACCTACGACTCGGAATGTTTAACTAATGTTTAAGTCCTTCTCAGGTTTGAGAGGAGGGTGCTGAAAAGAATATACGGTGCTGTTTATTATCAAGGCACTTGGAGAAGAAGGAATAATGCAGAATTGAGTGCCATATATGCAGATCTAGATGTAGGCACCATAATTAAGTTATCAAAGCTTCCAAGACGAGTTGTACATCCTAAGCTTCGCTGGGAGGACAGGATGGCTGCTGATGCAAGTGCTCTACTTGGTATCAGACATTAGAAGGCAGCAGCAAAAAACAGAGAAGACTGGCGATCTATACTGGGACAGGCTTTGACTCAACAGCTGGCTGGTGGTCGTGTGGTAGTGCAAGCTAATTCTAAATTAATTTTTTAATATATATGAAAAATTCTATTTGTTGGCACTTACACAAACGGTGGTTCCACTTATATATGGACTAATGCATTGAAATAAAAGTTCTTTTTTCAAAACATTTATTTAAATATGTTCCACATCTCACTTTCATGGCTGTCACTAAAGATTGCAAAATGCGAATCCCAGACAAGTTTTAACTTTTTTTAAAGATCACATTAGTAAAATAATCCTCTGGAAAACATTATTTAAAAAAAAGAAAAATTCTAGCTTCAAAAATAAATATTTTACAGTCATTTAAAGCAGAACTTTTAAAATTTTGCCCCACATTACCTTACATGAAATATGAATATATATATATATATATATATATATATATATATATATATATATATATATATATATATATATATATATATATATATATATACAGACCTTGTAGATCTTTGGCCGCCTGAACCAGCCTTCTCCACCTCTGCCTATTTTGGGCCACTGCTATTCAGTTTGTTGCATGCAGCTCTTTCGCATCTTTGTTGATCCTATCTATCCATCTGGTTTTTGGCCTTCCACGTGGTCTCTTGCCAACTATTGTGGCATTCATCGTTGTGAAAAGGCGTCCTGATGGATTGCTTCGAGCTACATGCCCCGCCCATCTTAACCTCCTTGCCTTCATATATCATAAGATATTGACTGACCAGTTTCTGTAAGTAGTTCTTTGTTGGTTCTTCTCCAGGATTTTAGATTCTGATCCCATATCGCTCCGGTTATCGTGCGGAGGACTTTCCTTTCAAATCTCTCGATTCTGCTTTCCTGGGTGCCGGTTAGAGCCCAGGTCTCGCAGCCATACATCAGAACTGGTTTTGTCATTGCATTGTACACCCTTAATTTGAGATTTCTGGAGATTTTTCGGGATTTCAGTACTCTTGAAAGAGAGAAGAAAGCTCTATTTGCACTTGTTATACGCTGGTCTATCTCTGTATGCTGGTCATTGACTGAGGTTATTGTGGAGCCGAGGCATTTAAAGCTGTCTACTTTCGGGAATGTTTTGCCATCCACGCAGATACTATTGTTGAGGTGGATTTTTCGGCTATCATATATTTTGTTTTATCTTTATTTATTTGCAAGCCGATTTGCTCTGCTTCTCGTAACAGAGTCTTATCAAGTCTCTCAATGTCCTCTTCATTGATTCCAAGGACAGATATGTCGTCCGCATACGCTAGGATTTTGTGTTTCATTCCGACGTACACCCCTCCATTTTCGTATGATGTTCTAATCACCTTCTCAAGGGCTAAGTTAAACAGCATCGGCGAGAGTCCATCTCTCTGCCTCAGACCTGTTCTAACTTCAAAGGCTTCAGACACATCTCCTTGTTTCAAGACTCTGCATTTGGGGTCGTTTGTACACGCCTTCGTCAATCTCACCAATTTCCCAGGAATACCCAGCTCAGTCATGATTTTCCATAGGCAGTTTCTGTCCACGGAATCATAGGCTGCTTTGAAATCGACAAATAAGGTATGCACATCCTGCTCTACTTCCCAGCGTTTTTCGAGTACCTGTTTTAGGATAAAGATCTGGTCTAGCGTGCTCCTTCCTTTTCTGAATCCTGCTTGGTGGTCGCCTATTATATTTTCATAGTGGGGATATACCCAGTTTAGCAGGATATTAGTCATTATCTTATAGGCAACCGGAAGGAGTGCTATGCCTCTGTAGTTACCACATTCATACATGAACCTCTTCTTTAGGATAGGGCATATTAGACCTGTGTTCCAAGCCTCCGGTATCCTTTCCTCCTCCCACATTTTCTAGATTAGTTCTAATAGCTTGGCTCTTAGAGTTTCTCCTCCATCTTTAAACAGCTGATGGTATGCTGTCCAACCCTGGTGCCTTTCTTCTTTTAAGCCTGTCGATAGCTATTTCCACATCCAGACTGTCTGGTTTTTCAACCTCTTGCGGGTCGAGGTCTTCCACGTGGTCCATGTCTTCTTCGTTTGTGGGGTTTCCTTGGTTGAGAAGCTGCTGGAAATGTTCTTTCCAGATGCTTAATACCTTTTCTTTTGATGCCGTCAATTTGCCATCTTTTCCTCGCATTTGCGTGTTTCTTGCTTTATATCCTACCCTTTCGTTCCTTATGTCTGCGTAGAATTCGCATATATTTCCGGGCCTGCCAGTTGTCCTCAATTATTTGCAGTCTTTCTTTGAGGAATTCTCTTTTTGATTTTCTTATTATCCTGTTTGTCTTTGTCCTGGCGGCGGCATATTTTTCCAGTGTGGCTTGATCAGCTTTGGCTAGGGAGAGAACTTTCATTTTTCTTCTTTCATCCACTGCCTTTTCACACGCTTCTGAGAACCACTTCTTGGCTTTTCGTTTCTCCTGAATGCCTATTACTTCTGTAGCTGTTTGTTTTAACCCGGTCTCTAATGCTTCCCAGTGTTGATCAACCGTGAGGCCCTCCGAGTCCAAGAGTTTGAATTTATTCTTCAGCTCAATTTGGAATTTAGCTTTTAATTCAGGATTTTTCAGATTATGGACTTTGTACCTATTTCTTTCCACATGGTCCCCTACTTTATTGATTTGCTTCAGCCTCTGACAGAATTTGATCCTAATCAGAGTGTGGTCTGAATCACAGTCTGCTCCACGGTAGCTTCTTATGTCTTGGATGGAGCTCTGATCTCTCTTATCTATCAGCACGTGGTCAATTTGGTTTTTAGCACCTTTAGGGCTTACCTAGGTGCACTTGAGGATGTCTCTATGCAGGAACATCGTGCTACTGACCACTAGACCCTTAGCTTCTGCCAGACTAATACATCTCACTCCATTGTCATTGCCTGTTTCGTGAAGGCTTTGGCCTCCGATAATGGGCCTGAATTGGGTTTCTCTGCCTATCTTGGCATTGAAGTCACCTATGACTATTTTGATGTCATATTTTTGATCCTGTTCCACTACTTTTTCTAGCTGATCATAGAAATCATCCTTCACCTCATCATCTTTATCTTCAGTTGGTGCATACACGTTAATAATCGTGGTATTAAACCAGCGACCTCTAATTCGTAATACACATATCCTCTCGTTAATCGGGGTGAAGTTGGGCTAACTATAAATTCAGTACCAGCTGTTCCGTTTTTGGCATTTCTCCCAGTGTAGAACAGTGTGTGGCCATCAATAGTGGTTTCACTATTGCCATCTCACCTCTTGTATGGCTGTTAACGGTATGTTGTACCTTTTTACTTCATTTACTATCGTTTGCGCGGCCCCTGGTCTGTATAAGCTCTGAACATTCCATGATCCAAGATGGAGTCCGTTATACAAAGCCAGGGTCGTTACCATGTTAAGACACTCAGATTTTTCGAGGCTAGTTTTAGGTTTCGTAATAGTTGTTTTTTGACGGGATAGGGTTATTAGCCCTATGCCCAATCTCCAACCTGGAGGGCCAGGAGCTATGTCAGACACAGAGGTCGCTCATCTCCCTGTGACTCTCAGGGTAAGGACATTACTGTCCCTATGCGGGAATCGAACCCACGCCATATTGGCCTGAGTAATCGGGTAGTGTTATCTTCTTCCATAGTTAATTAATTAATGTCTTTTTTATTTTATTATTGCCTGTGGAATCCTGGGATCGGGATTTGAACCCACAACCTTTGGGTACATATATAATTGAATTAATCCATATAAATATTTTTTTTTAAGTACTTATTTTTATAATCAATAACAATATTACCATTGCTCATATTCAGTTCATAATTTTTTTTGCTTTTTAATATATCCTAGATTTATTTAACATTATAATTTCTAACTAAACTTTCTTCTTATAATGCTATGCTTACCAACAGGGAAGTGGTGAAAGTCAACTATGACAATCTCATTGGTGTTGGTCACAAACTGCTTTATCTGCTTGAAAATTCCTGATAAGGGTTGTACAGGCATAAAATCATGATTACACCACCAGTTGAATGGTGGTTCTCCTAGGGTATGATTGTAAAAGCCGATTTGCAGGTCCAAGTAGCGCACACCCATTACTAACTGCTCCAGCACATTTACATCCTATTAACACTATTTCATAGAGTGAAATATGTTTATCGTATTCTAAGTAGTTTTAAGTATTTCTAATGAGTAAGCTGAAAAGAAATTTTGTTTGGCATTTATGTGGCTTCTATTATTTTATAATGGGAAAGCTAGAATTACTTATATTCTCAAATAACAGTCTTATAATTATTCTGTAATTGTTAGGTTTTGTAAAAGTGATGACTATTTCCTAATATTTTTTTTCACATTTTTTTTTTTTTTTGTATAATTTATTAACTTTAATAGATTATTTATGTAAAGACAAATCATCCATATTAAATTAAAGATGATTTATTGGAAGGTAAAACCGTTATAATATGGTAAAATGATATAATAAAAATACTAATTACGAATTATTAGGAATATTTGGTCCTTACCATCATAACCTGTTAAGATTAATAAATTAAACAAAAAAAAATTGTACCAAAAGAGTTCAGCCTGAATAAAGATAAAAATTACTCAAGTTTGTTAAAAGTGAAACCTTAACTGATTATTAGGTTTTTATATGTTTAAATGTATTTTATAAAACTTTTCGAAGGCCAGCTCCTTATACCCAAATCCAAAAAAAGAACTAGTAACTAATGGTATCTTAGAACTATGAAACAGATACTTGCTCAAACTCCATTTTGCTTACCTGAAGCATTTAATTTTTCATATCAATCGCAATCTATCACTAATATATAATTTTAAAATTATGCCAATGTAGCACATTTTTATATTATTTTTCACCATACCTTGCCTTTTGGCAATACGGGGTTTGATTTTATTTTATGGAACAATAAAATGAATTGTTTTCCATTTCAATTCATCATATTGGGAAATTACTTCTATCTGGTGGTCTCCCCATTACATTTTCGATGAGTTGCTGCCTTCTTCACATAATACCTAAGTTGTAATGAGCTACACCTACTGTTTCCTTCCACAAGTACACGAAGGGTTCGTAGTACGGGCTGTTCTCTTCAGTGAGGAGACGAGAGAATTATATGTAAAAAAGCATTGTTTTACATTGAGAACATTTTTAAAAAAATACAATTGACTTTGTCAAGCATTTTTTCTACACTTGTTTTAAAATAATCATTCTTTGAAACATTATACACAAAATAATAACAATGAACCGAAAACATTTTTACAACTGTCGAAATGTAATTTATAAGATTAGAAAAGTTGGCTATTGATATTCATAATTGAGAATTGCAAGCACTACCTAAAGGTACCATGAGAGAATCAACACAGCCTTCTAAGTGGCAACTAGAATTAACAAGTATTGAATAATATATGTTCTGTTTACTAAATATCATAGGGGGAACAAAAAATATGAAAAGTAATGATAAAGACATAAATACTTTGAGAAGAAATTGTTAATTATTTTCTTAAGAAATATATGTATAAAATCAAATATGACGTACCTGAGTGTAAACATATTTCTGTAAAATATTTTCAAAATATCCTGTCTTTGAAATCACATATGATGCTGAATCATGAGTGCCAGGTATGAAAATGTCACCTAAACTCAAGTTTTCAATGTCATTCCTTATGTCATTCATCCATGTTGGAGAATTTTGTAAACATGAGTAAGCCACTGAAGCAAAAACCATAGTCAATCAAGTTTTCCATAATATGTTCCTGTAAAGCTTTTTAGTCTTACTTAGAATTACTTTCAATGTTTAGAAAAAAATAATGATCATAAATGATTTATAAATCATGTAAGCAAGTGATATCTTAAAATAAGATTTATGATTTATTTAGGCAATTTATTATGACAAAAAAAATTACAGCCTTCAAGCCAGAAGATAGTTGCTCAGTGGGGAAAATGAGAAATGAGACAATAATCCATTTCCTAAACTACTGCCCTATCTTCAATGAAAAAAAAAAAATAATATGTTAGGCAGCACAGAATTATCCTTGGATCGTATAGAAACCATATTAAGAGTTAAACATACCACTACTGTTAATGAATTGTATGAATATTTCTCCCATTAGTATGAAATTAAAGCAGTTATTATTAAGCTAAACAAATAACAATAAATATATTTATTTAAAAAGTTAAAAAAATAAATAAACATAAGAAAAGTCTATTTATTTTGTAAAAGTGACATTTACAAATAAAGAGAATAGAAGCGAGAAGAATAAGGCAAATAAATAGATAAAAATGAAGTACAGGTCATGGAGAGCAGTAAGCAGAGGAGAAGCAGGGAGGGGCCCAAAGAGGAAAAAGTCAAGAAAGAAATCAGAAGAAAAATGTTAGAAAGAATTGTAAAATTAAAATAAAGAAAAGTCTATTGTCTATAATAAATGTAAATATTTTCTTTTTACCATTTCCATTTTGTGAATATAAATTTCTATAAAAAAGTCATATTGTTAATTTAACATTCAAATCATTGCTATAAGTTATGTACTTTTATTACTTTATTAGTACTTTTATTAAATTTATTACTATTATTATTTAGTTTTATAATTATTTCATTAGTATATATAAACTTATTGAACCTGTATTTAGTTTTAAAATATATATACTTTTACTGGTAGTATATTAAGAAAAGCTTTAAGTTAAACTATTAAATAATTAAAATGCATTTTTTTTTCTTTTTTATTCATTTGTATTATGGTTGTTGTCAGATAAAAATTAGTAAGCCAAGTTCAGAAGTGAAAATTACATTAGAAGCTCATTCAGATCAAAATAACTAGAGGTTATGAAATTATATTTGCAAGAAAAAATTTGAGAAATATATAAAAAAGTAATATAAAAAAATTCTTCCAACTAATATTAAATTCTGGTAAGTAAGTAGACAATTACATAGTCTTAACTTTTTGAACTGCCAAAAGAGTGAAGTAAGGATTTTCAAGCATCTGCAAATTATTTAATTGATGATTATCGTGCACTTGTTACAGAGTCAGATGCATGTTTTGGTGATGATTTAATCCACAAATGTATATTAATAAATGAGTATAAATGTTAGCAAGAAGCAGCATGCTCGGAATGCAATGCTGTTTAAAAAATAATACATAAATAAAAACACCTAGAAGAAACTTTTGGTCAGTTTTATTGTGCCTCAAAAATTCTATGACTGAACTCATAAGTATTTTCAATGCAAGAGGAGGAAAATATAAAGCGATATTGTTACAAGTTTCATAAAAATAAAGATAAGAAACCAACGTATAAAGAACTTTTCATTATAGGTAAATGATCAATGTTTTTGTTCCATATTTATGTTCATCATTATTTTGGTTAAATTTATTCATTTATTAAAAAAAATCTATTGTTTAAATAATATTTGAAAAGTGACTCTTCCAAGATGACAACTTCCATAAGTACATTATTAGTGCTATAATGTGACATCCTAAGAACTGCCTTATAAGGTGCCAAAATTCCCTGGCCTCACCATTCAAAATGGTTCTTTAACTCAGTACAGGCCAATCAACTTCTTGGCCCACAGCAGCTTTATTAATTTTTAGAGTAAAATCATTGCAAAACTTAATCCAACTTTCAAATGACTGGCTGGATTATCTCAAGAGAAGGATATTTTTTTTTAGATATTTCAAGATAAGCTATCTATAAACCTTTCATTATTAGACATTCCACCCACTGAAACTTTACAAGGATGAGCAAAATGGATGTTAAAATGAAATTAAGGACTGTCATCATTCAAGGATTATATGACCTTTGATATATACTTACAACCATGCATTCTAATTAATGTCTTACTTGAATTTGTAGGGTACCATTTAATATTCCTTGAATAACGTTTTTCTTTATTTGTTTGTAGCAATATTTCTGGATTTATTGTTCTTATATATTAAAATTATCTATGAATCAAAGTTCACACTGATGCGTGGAAGTTACAATTTGTTATTAACAACTTAATAACAATTAAGTAAAAATTAATTGCAACAATTAGGTTGCTGAGAATGTTTTGAAATAAAATTCTCAAAATTGTAAATAACAGACATATTAAACAAAGATAATTTCTTTTGATCAATAATATTAATATTAACTTAGTAACTTACTTGTTTGATTGTCCTGTACATATGCTCCTGAATAGATGGTGCAATAAGTTGTGTAGGACTGGGTGAAATTTGTTTCTCCAACAAAGGAACCGGTATCAATAGAACCACTGCATGCCTGTGGTTCATATTGGAACACCACATCCCCAGATCTGTAGAGGACAACGCGATCTCCTAGTGCAAACTGTCTTGATTCCCATATCAGCCTGATCTCACCAATTATATCCAACCTCATAATTGGTGAAACCACAATTTCGATGTAGAAATCATTGCTTGCTGCTAAACAGATGTTTTTAGAGTTATATAAAAAAAAAGAATTAATTGCTTCTGTTTTCAAGGGAAGGTATTAATAATAAATATCAGGGTCAATGTACATCACAGATTGGATGGGGTTTCTGTTTATATTATATTTATACATAAGGAATATTTGTGAATTGCTACATAAACTTTTAACAGAGTTTTTGTTAAAAAAAAGGAGATGAAACTTTCTTTAAAAAGTCAAATGCAAATTTTATTTACAATTATTCAGTATAATCATCAAAAGGAAGTTACTTTATGTGATGATGATTTCATTTTATTTTTTCTATAAAGTTATTTTCTGTCTATTTAAATATGGTCAAAACATTGCATCTAATTAGATATATTTTACCATCATTTATCCATAAGTAGTCCTCCTTTTAATGTAAACAAAATGTTAGTTGCTTATTGTTTGCTCCCTTCAAAGGGAAAATTCACAGTTATATTTAGAATAATAAATGATAAATCATTAAAATTTTTGGTTTTGGTTAACCTTCCCTTTATTAATTTCAGAAATATCAAACTAACCATGATTTATAAGTGTAGATTATTACTTTTAAAATAAGTATTCAATATTGTGTGTTTTGTTCTGTTGTGCTGTAACTTAATTTTAAAACTATAAATTGGCAACATTTTCGGACTTAGTGAGATCTTATGCTTTGATTAATGTTGATTTATATGATAATGTTTGGATGATCTGAAAGATTTTAATCAAAGTATTTTTTGTCCCAGTTACAATTTAGATCTTAGGTCTATTTTGTTTGAAATGTTTATTGTCTATAGGATGTTACTTTTAGAGACCATTGTCTAAAAGTGATTTTGGTGTTTTCAGAAATGAAGATTTCAACTGAGAGTTTTGCTCCAAGCTTAGATGGAAAAAATGCAATAATATGTTACAAAACAATATGAATGCATGGATTTAATTTATTTTCAAGTTCCAGAAATTGTTTGCGAATTTCCTCTCTCATTAAAAATGCTACAAATTTATGTTATTGCCGATAATATTTATTGTATCATGATTTTTTTTTTTTCAATTAATGAAATATTTCTCCAAACATATCAATCAAAAGAAATGCTTTTAAAAAACATAAGTAAAAATTATGTTTTAAAATTAATCATGCACAACTAATTTTCAGTACTATTCTATTTATATAATGATTCATTGGTATACAAATTTATTTTTAAACAACTTTATAATGAGCTGAAATAAAAAAATTAAAAAAAACATGCCTTTGAGTAATAATGATAAAAATATTCAGCAAATTAGATATTTCACTGCACTAATATTGTAAAAAGTGAACCTTTAATTAGCTATATTAATGAATGATTTGGTTCTCTAAAATACAATTACCAGTATTGTTTTCAAGCAATATTTCTATGTAATTCAATAAAAATCTTGAGTGGCTTATTTTTAATAAAAAAGATTGTGATCTTACTTTTACTAAATTTGCTTATATTAAAAGCCAACTTTTTACATTTTTTAAGCAGAAAGACTAGCAAATAATAGCCAAATATCAACAAATTAACATATCTATTTCTATTATTTTAAAATCAAAATTGGATGTTATTGAAGTTTTAGAGCACGTTTAGCACTTAAAAGTTGTTATTATGAACCTATATAGTTATGTAAGTTATTACTGTCTGCCGTTTCTCTTACAGATACACAATAACAAATTTAAAACACTGAATTATAGAATAAAAAATATATAAACAATTAGAAACTGGTTCAATCAAAATTAAATATTTATTCCACTAAAGGATTTACGACCACATAAACCTTAATAAGACCATTGGATAAAGCAAAAAACCTACCAATTACAGAAGTCAACAATATAACTATTAGAAGATGAAAAGGAGCTATTGTGACTCCCATGACACTGCATTCTTTATTATCGAGAAGGTAGGGCTATGATAACCAATGAAATCATTTCAGGATTTTTTTTTTCTTTTCAAAAGACCAACAAAATAATGTTTTATTTTTTTATCCTATATTCAGATTGAGGCCCGATTATTTAATTTTCATAATTAACTATTGATTAATATAATTCATAATTCCTTGATCCCAAGGCCACTTAAAAATATTAGATAGAAATTGATAAATAAATGATAGCAGCCGAGTTTATGAATAATCATTTAATGAACAACAATATCTTTTATTTCACTATAAACATGAAAAATCTGGCACAAATAGTCTCAAATGTATACATGTATACATATATAACAATTCCATTTAAAAGCAAATAAATAATATTTTTGAAATAAAAAATAAAATATTGAGTAATTATAATAAAATAAACAAAATAACTTACAAATGTCTAAATTATTAAGTAAACAGGCATTTCCATTATTTCCTTCATAATTTAACTAATTCATTCATACTTACACATACCAATTATTAAACAAAACATAATAATCTATAAAATATACAAATCATAAATAAAAAGTGAAACAAGTAAAAAGTCTTTTATGGAATAGAAATGACAAAACAATAATTTTTAATTTACCTAAAATATTTTTCTAGATTTTTAACTCTTTTGCGAGAAGAAAATTGTCTGAATCACTATAAAATAGAATTTATTTTAAATAAAAAAGTAAAATTGTTTGAGCAAAATAAATATACATTTAATTAAATTTTGACAAAATGCGGTAAACTTTAAATTCCTAAATTTTATACAGAATGCTTACGTAATAAGTGACTTATTAGGAACATAATTATACAAACTTTAATTTACCAATTACATTCTACATACATGTAATAAAATAAAATACTTCATTGCGTTAGGAAAAGAAAATAATTTAACAAACAGATATACATCAATATACAGGATTATATATATATATATATATATATATATATATATATATATATATATATATATATATATATATATATATAAATATATGTGTACATGTGTGTACAATAATATTATATAAAAATACAACCAGCGATTTTAATTGATTTTTTACAAATATAGTTTATATATTACAAAAATGTTCAAATTGCATTAAATGTACACTAACTGTTTGCACTTCTTGAGGAATAAGTGTTTACTAAAACTACTAGATAGCTTTGATTAGCTGGTAGCCTTTAGATACCTGATAGTGAAAACACATTTGCTGATATTTCCATTATTTCAATGAATCACTCACCTCTGGTATAATGTGCAAACAGTATTATAATTCAAAGACTAGAAGCAGTCATGGCACTCAGCCATGAAATAATAATACAAATAATCTACAAAAAATTTTCGAAAGAGTACAAATATAACTTATATAATTATATACAGGATCATTTTAACGATGTTAATATATTAATGAAATAATATCTTTATACAAGATATATTATTTTTAAAAACCTCATACTATATACTACTGATATGGTGTTTTGCCAATAATTGAACAATTTTTAGATCTACTTATAATGAACTTTAATCCTCCTTTGTTTTATATATCTGTACCAATTTGTAGAATAAATTAAATCAATAAAAAGATAATTGCAAAGGTTTTTAAACAATAATCTACTGGAAACATTTACGAAATCTCAGAATTCATAATAAAAAGTTTAAAAATGAAATGTTTATTTCCTAAAAGTAAACTATAAAGTTGGACTAAACTCAGATTCAGTTTTGTAAGGCTTTCTTTAACTTCAAATGGATAGAATATGATAATAAAGCTTGCAAAATGCAATTTATATTCTTTTTAGATTCTTACAAATCTTAACAAATTGATAATTTACAATGGTATTAATATAACCATGGTATCACTGAATTATTCTCTATTTTTCAATGGATTTAATCAAGATTATTTTCAATCATATTCAGTAAGAACTTTTCTAACATAAAGTAACAAGAATTTTATTGAATTAGAAAACATGAATGCTTTGAACCATGATTGATACGATGCCAGAAAAGCTGTAATGACTCATAGAATGTTTGTATGAATGACGCATGCCAGAAAAACTGAATTTTGTAATTATTACTGTCATTCAAAAGATAGGCAATAACTAATTCAGCAAGAGTAGGCTTTTATCACGGGTTATATACCTGTATACAAAATCAAACAAACAAATTCAGCGAGAATCTAGGAATTAAACTGCCGAATGTTATGTATAAAATCGTCACCAGTTGGTACCATATTACAAAAGAGGTGTAGGCAAATATCAATGGGAGTCATTAAATTTCTCTGATAAAGTTACAGCTTTTCTGATTTGCTATTGTAATATTTAAATAAAAAGACAAAAAAATAATAATATTTAATAGACATTGTGACAATGATAGCCAGAATATGTACACTCTTTTTATTAGTTTTTTAAAATAATAGTGATTAGTAAAAGAAAAGAAAATTTATAGATTTTAGGAAATGACAAAAAAAAGTGAAGAAATAAAATTATAATAATAAGGAATAATGCATAAGACTGTAGTCCTGAAGATGGGGAAATTTCCCCATACGCTGAACAGTATGTGATAAAGATTTTTAAATAAACAGAAAGTTCGAGGAAGAAAATTACTTCATAAAATACTATACCAAAAAAATAAAAAAATAAATATGACTTCCTCCTTTTTTGATACAGAAACTAAACTTTAAATAAATATTAAAAAAAACTAAATGCAGATTCATAAACTTTTTTTTTCTGAAAATTCTTCAACAATTATATTAGAAATTAATTTTCTTTTTTAAAAGAATGGTCTATATTTCTCTCATTAAAGTGTAAAATACTTGCTTAGTTATTCCTATGCAGAAAATCACAGGAAATGTATTTTTATAATAAATATTCTTCATTAGCTGAAGTGAACAATATTTCATTAGTTTTAATTTACATTTTAAATAAAAATATAAGTTCAAAAATATTATTTGTATAGTGTTTCAATATATAAACAGAAATAATTTAAGGCAACAAATACTCGTAGAACATGAAAAAATTAGTTAATGTTATGAACCTCTATATGCCATAATAAAATTCTCCCTTCTGGGAGTCATGCAGTTTAGTGTTGCCTAAATACAATCTTTATTAATATAAAATCAATTTCAGTTATCAAAGTTTAAAAAAGCACTTTATTTACGATAATCTAAGAAAATCACATTACTCTTCTGTGATTGAATGGGTAAAATCTATCTTACATTAATTCAGTTAATATTCTACATTAGCATTTACACAAAGGTAAGGCCATTATATATAAGTGGAAATAATAGTTTAATACTTCCTTTCATTATCACAGAGTGTCTGCCTTGTATTAATGTTTACAATGTGACAGGTAATCAATATTTACTATTCATTATTGAATCATTCATAGATAATCTAAAACTAATGCGATGCGCACTTACAATTATCATCTTATGCTGAAATATTGAACAGATTGCGATGTTAAAAATATGGCAGCATCGACTTAATAATAACATGACTAGAGCCAGAATACAAAACAATAGAAATATAAAAGTATCTAGCCTTTAAATGAAGTCAGTAAGGAAGAAATTCATTAGCTTGAGACAATGAATTAATTAAACCTGCCAAAGAAGAATGTGGTTGGTCGAGTCTTCTCTCCCAGCGAGCTCAGATACTGAGGCTGACCTGAAGTCTTCATAGCCATCTCCTCCTGATATTATAAGAGGCTTGTCAGCGGCCTTTCCTTTCCGTACTTCCAAATCAACTGTAGTCAGAAATCTGACATGACCTGTGTGACCATGAGGGACACCTGTTGAAATAAGAATGTGATATTAATATTTGTTTTCAGTCAGATTCTTTATATATATATATATATATATATATATATATATATATATATATATATATATTATGAAGATATTAAAAATAATAAATTTATGAAATAATGTTAATACTTTCAAAATGCGAGATTTTAATAATCATCCATGAAACATTAATTAATACTTGGATTAAGTATCTATTTGAGATAGGAGAGTTATGGCTCCATTTTTTCAATGGTGGTTCAGGGGTAGGTAAAACTAAGAATGCTGGTTTAGGAATATTTAAAATGGAATTGGAGATTGCAATAGGGAAAGTCACTAAAAATTATGAGGGAGTGCTAATAGCAGATAGATCTTGTAGAAGCCCAATCTCAGGAAAAAAATATTATAGCCACCCCCACTGGCTTACAGGCTGCTCTGCTCTCATATGAAAATAAGCATATGCAGTGTGCTTATTAATCATAGAAAAAACATCCACTATATTATGAATCTGTTAATATAGAAATAAAAGAAAACCAAAAGGAAAAACTAAAAGTATTGGACTCACGAAGTACAGAAGAGAAGCAAAGAAAATCACTGGCGTCATGCTAGAATCATATTTTCTAGGAATTTAATATCCCTTGAGATAATAACTCATTTTGGATTCTTAGAGTTGATTATTCTATAAACTTTTGGGTAGTCACTCACTAAACCCAACAAAGATGCATTCTTCACACTTTGCATCTGGTTTTCTCTTATTCACATTATTAATTAATTTCATAGTTTTATATCCAAAAACTTTCAAATAACATAGGTTTATTTTTCTACCTGTTAATGCTTCTTCTGGAGTTATGCCAGGGAATGCTTTTGTAGCACTTTTGTTCTTATACTGTTTAGATAAACCGTAGTAGTAACTGTCTCGTCCCAATATCTTCTTTCTAAACTGAATTCCTCGAACATGGTTCTTGTTTTCTCAGTAATTGAACTATTAAATATTTTTTATGTCCCATTTTGACTTGGAAAATGTGATGCTGATCTTTCATGAATGATTTCATTTTCTTTAAGAAATTTTTCAAATCTAAACTTGAATTGATCCCTACCATTGTCACTCTGAAATTCTTATTTTTTTCACTCATTTGATTTTCAACTAATGATTTGAATTCCTTAAATTTATCAAAAGCTTAATATTTATTTTTCAACAAATAATAAAATATTTTTATAGTAAAATCATCAGTAAAAGTAATAGCTTAACTTGATCTGTCCCTAAGGAATAAAGAGGCTTGACCAATAATGTTGTCATCTCATGTCAAATAGATGGGAATATTATAATAATAATAACAGTATACCATTTATAACAGTATAAGGTTTGATGCTGATCCACAAAATAGCATTGTCTAGACCTTTCCCTTAATCCCAAGTCAATTCCAGATCTATGAGATCTAATTTAACATTATCATACTATCTATATCGGTCATTTAACCATAAGTTTAGCCATGATACAATAGTGAAAGAAATTATTCTTTTATTTTAATTAAATTGGGTAGAGAAAGTGACTAACCTGTGACCTGAGGTGGAGCTGCTAGCTTAGCTGTGGCCGCAGATAAATGAGGCAGTGGTAAGGTGAGAATCACACCAGCGCTGGTTCCCACCCATAGTAGTTCTTTGGAAGCCAGAAGGGCAGTCACTCTAAGGCAGGCTGCCTTGTGCTGCCGGATAATATCATCACAGCCTAAAAAAAATTTGAATTTTATTCAGAATTAAGAAGACAAGATTTGAAACAGACCTTAGATATAAGATGGAGTAGTTCAAGATGAAGTTGAAAATAAAATGTAGCAGCTGGGTGCTGATTAAATAAAGTTTGGATAACACCATTTGTATAACAGCATATTACACTTAAAAAATTAATTATGATAAATATTATTAACTAATGAAAAACTATCGTCTATGATACCTACTAGCCAACATCTTGGAGACAGCCGGGGCAACACTGACCTCAGCCAAACATTCAAAAGATGAGGCGTGGTAGAGACGGACTGTGGCAGAATTATGCAATGATAACCAGGCCCCGAGCCCTGCACCAACCAAGCATGCAATACTCCTGTTTCCCTCACCACTCACAGCCAATGAATGCTATTAATCATAAGAAAACAATTAACGTTTAAATTAACTTGACTGGCATTGGGGTGCAGTGAATGTTTGAACTAAGCTACCCGATAATGAAATAAATACTACCCGCCAATTGTCTCAGAAAAGAAGCCATTGCCAACTTTAGATCATTAACAGGGAATGGCAACCAGCAGAAAAATCATATATACCTATACGTATTTATATATAATGATCTGTATGCTCATTCTAGAAAATATGTATACATAGTGTTGTAATTTTGAATTTAAAATGAAATTTAGTGCCAATGCATATGCTTTATGCATATAACCTATTTCTGGCAGGGTTTGTAGAAGAAGTGGGGATATAGGAACTATTACTTGCCTGTGAGCCACCAAGCAATCAACACAGAGTCTGTCAAGTCTCTTTCATTTCAGCATGTAGACCTACATTACGAACTATGCCAATGCTGACAGGACAACTATAGATTGCCGGAGGTGTTGTTTCAGATGCACTCTCTGATCATTAATAAATTTCAATACTGCAAAGACTTTCTTTTCACTACTCTTTTACAAGGTTTATATCATAGTCTTCTATTCACTATTATTCATCTTAAATTACTCTATTTGATGATTCTAAATGTATAGTATTATATTAATATGGCTTTAATATTGAACTGGTTTCATCCTGGCAGGGTGTCCAAAGTTATATATTTACTTTTTATTTGATAATTTTCTAAATAGGGAATGCACCCCGGTGATTCCCAGTCATTCTTGAATTGGACCTGCTTGTGCCAGTGAGCCTGATGCTTTGTAGTTTTTGATTCAATTATAAAGTACTCTGCTTTTTATTCAGTTCATTTCCATTTAACAAATTTAACAGGTTATGGGTTCAGCAGTTTTAACTTGCGCATATATCAAGTGATAATTAGGACATTTTGCTTTTGTTTTTGTATTGAAGTTTGTTGTTTTTCGGAAAACATGGAATTTATGCTAATATCCGTAATTTAGAAGGAAAAGGTAACTAGACAACTTGGAAATTTAAGATTTAGGAAATTGAACTTCTTATAAGTTTTCCAAAGGGAGAGGACATTGTAAACGGTAATTCAACCTGCCCATCAAAACCCGTTGCAGAAGCAAAACTAGAAGAGGTAACTGAATACAATATCAAGCATGGATTATTAAACGGCCTTATTAAACGGATTATTAAAATAAAAATGGCCGATACCAGGACAATGCTTGTTTTATCCTCGAGCATGACTGAAGAAACTTTAACTAAAGTTATGAGATTCAAATCATCCAGAGATATATGGTTAGAGCTTCATCGCTTATTTGAAGGTACTCTAGAAGATAAAACTTTTGACCTATACCTGCAATTTTTCATGTATTAATATGATTCAAAAGATTTATGAAAATTTATAAAAATTTATGAATATGAACTTAGAAATGGATGAAAGATATCAGGTTGATCCCATATCTGACATTCTTTTAATTTGTAACATACCTTTCCTTTTGATTATTTTTCCTTTAAGGACAGTTGGCGATTAACAGATAAGTCAGATAGAACAATTGATAACCTAACTAGTCAATTGTATGCCCATGAGAGAATGTTAAGAAACAGTCCTAACATTTAACTGCCCAAAGTGGAAGAAGCTTTAGCTCTTTCTAAGAATAGGAAAGATCAGCCAAAATCTAAATCTCCTTTCATTTGCAATTATTGTAAATGGGAAGGCCAAATTGTTAAACATTATCTTAAACAAAAAAGGAACACATGGCCTCCAAAACCTAAAGCTGTTGCTAATGTCAATAATTTGATACTTCCTGCTATTAACAATAAAATATTTTCATCTGAATGTGACTATAGCTAATGCTGATGATAATGATGAACCGGCTGTTGGTTTTGGCAACATTGAGATGAAAGCTGTTATAAATAATGAAAGAGTCGCCTTGATTCTTTCAAATGTCCGGTGTGTCCCTCAGATGCACAAAAATATGTTTACTGTGTTATCAGCCGAAGATAAAAATATTTGTAGCAAATCTCTAACTCAAAAAAGTGTAAGCTGTTAGTTAACAATAATATTATTCTCATAGGCCTTTGGCAGTGTCATGGAGACTTATTAAATGATAATAAGAAGTCAACAACAAACAGCACAGTACTGGAGATAATACATCGATATCCAACGGATTTCAACCAAAATTAAGTATGCTTCAACTTAGAATTGAGTATCCTTTCTTCCAGAATTTTGCTTCTCAATCCAGAGATGGGCGACCAGACCTTTCTTTCTCCTGAATCCTATCAACACTGATGTAGGGGGATAAATGGTAAAGATATCAACAAAGTTTCTGCATAAAGTAATATTAATTATTTCCTTAAAATTCTGAAATTTTTCAATTGTGGAGATCAGATAATGAATCTGACTTCAGTTTCATAGGAATCTCTTCCCTATTAACCTATAATAACATTTTCATCAAACATACTGTAAGAACAGACAAGCTTGCAGATTAGAGTTCTTATCAGCTTTAGGCAAATAGCACAATAATCACTCATCTAATTAGTTAAATTACACCTTAGAGGCAAACATACTCCTCAATCTCTGGGTGGGAAATATGATTTTATAACTTATAGGTGCTTCTGAAGAGAGGCTGGGAAGATTCGATCTATGTCAGGTGGTTTAAATGGTGCAGTGGAGTTTTTATTCATCTTACTAGCAGTAACAACACTATTGACCTCTGCCTATTTCTCACTGATGGCTGTTTAGTTGTAGATAAATGGCTTAGTTATTTCCTCTTCTGAAAGCATAACCAAGGCCCCAACCTCAGAGTTAGTGAAAAGCCCTACTAACCATGACAGTGCCTAATAATCCCCATTATCATAGTTTGGAGAAAATACGATTAATTTGAAAAGTGAAGGAAATATCATCTATTACTCTATAAATACCAGACTGAAAGGTGGCAAATAACCTATTGTAATTAAAGTTAATGGAGATTAAACTATTCATTAGGCAACTGCTAGAATTAGATATGACATTTTAGGGCTGAGTAAACCCAGAAAGTGTCTGTTAAACTAAGAATTAAGAGTTCAAAAGAACTTTAAAATACGTTACCTCAATAGCAAAAGAATTTGTATTTAAGATCTTCAATGAGGTGTGGCATGCACACCATAGCCTTCCTGATATTGGCACCATTTTGGTTACAGGTGCTGAAGGGGTGCTAACATTTATTATTATTCCATCACTAGTCTTCCAGCTTCCATCTGAAACAATGAAAAACTATTATCAACAAATAAATGTACTGAGTTTTCATTGGTCAGAATATTTTAAATAAAATTCATCCACCCAAATTTATCAATATTAAAAAAATCCAAAAGGTGTTTTTTGACTTTTTCTTTGTTATTATATTGAATAATAAATATTTCGCATTGAACAAATTTTAAAAGTTTCAATTAGTCATGATTAGATTTTGTTTTTTGGTTTAAAGCCCTTAAGTACTTTAATAAGGTATGAACATTTTTCGATGATTAATGAATATAATTATTACTCAGAAAACAACAAACACCAATAGCAAAGCCAAGAACAATCCAGAGTCAAACAAATAAATCATTGGCGTCAGATAACAACCACTATTTTAAACATATTCTAAAATGATCTTCATTAGAGCTACAAGCCTAAGTCAACAACACATCTTTACACAGGGATAGAGCCAAATGATTCGATAATTAGACAGAACATTGAGAATTATAACACTGGAAAGATATTTGATAAAATTACATGAAGGTTATCAGATACTAGATAAATTATAAAATTTATAAACATGAAAAGTAGAGTTATATCTGCTGGACTGGATCATGAAAAATGATCAGAAAAATAATGTACCATAATAGACAGTTAACAAATAGTTAATAAAAGAAACAGAACTACGGTGGGAAATTAGAGTTCTGCTACTCCCCTGAGGACAGCTGAAGACATTATGCAGATTGACCCTATGCAAAGATACTATGTACATACTCTATGCACCACTTCTTTTTTTTTTTGAGGAGTTTAATTAGACATAATTAATTTATGGGACAGCTAAAAAGACTCAAATTCAATAAGTAATATTTTTCCAATTTTAATATTTTTTTGTAATATTTTTGGAAGAATTTTTAATTTAATTTTGGGTAGTTTTTATGAAGTAAATGTCTTCCTAGAAACTCAGATTCAAAAAATATAGACTTTCCAATCAAAAACATCAAAACTCATCACTCAATAACCCTGGTATGTCAGTAACAAAACATTACATATAGACTTACAGTATGATACAAGATTACATTCGGACTTCATATAAAATTTCATGACACACTTCAAAACATGACCACAATAAATATACTCAAGAAGATCCAAAGAAGATTGAAAAGGAGCTTTTTAAGAGATCTCCTAGAGTAAAATCTTTTTTAGGTTCAAGTTAGGAGTAAGCACTTAAGAATGCTGACCTCACTCATGCCTGACATATTAATGATATCAAGTAATATCACATCCGCTTACTGTCACAGATGTGGATACAACAAAAATAATAATAATAATATAAACAACCAATATAAAAAAATAAATATAAAATAATAATAAAAACAAAAATAATAATATAAACAACCAAGCATGAGGATATCAATTTTTTTAATAATTAATATGACCATTTAGAAGAATGATAATTTTACAATTATTTGATAAAAATTATATATAAATATTTCAAAACAGCACTCTTAAGTGTTACAAATTTAATTTAAAATAATATAATTTCCTAAACTAATACAAATATTACTTTTACAAAACAGAAACGATAGCCACATTTTACACTAAATCATAATTCATACAATAAAAAGTAATATAATAGCTTATTCATTTATAAATGAAAACTCACTCAGATCCCTTTGATACACCATAACATCGCCATTTGCAAGAGCAACATAAACTTTCTTGTCTAAATGTCTATAAAACAGAAAAGTTCACAACTAAAATCATATAAAGAAACAAATGCAGCATGAGAATACTAATAAAAATAAGGCACTTACATGATAGTATGTACTGGCGATGTATGCTGGATCTTCACCTTATTCTTTTTCGTACGTATATTGTCTGTTGAGTTATATATAAGTATACAACCATCTTCCGTGCCAAGCCACATTGTCCCTGACACTAAATCTTCATTTGAATCTGTCTTATTATCTTCCTTAGGATCTTCATCGTCGCTTGATGAGCTACTACTGTGGCAGTAAAAGTCAACAGATTAACATAAATTTAAAACATATACAAATAAATGTGGGTTGATAATTGCTAGATATAAAAAATTAAAATTCAGAATATTGCTTATGTAATATTATGTACAAGGAGCAATAAAAATAACCAAACTTTCCAGCAAATATTTTATTTTCTCCCTTAATTATTATTTTTTGAAATATATTTCCAGTGGCCTAGAAGTACTTTATTTCATCTTTTAATTTATTTCTTTATTTAACTTTAGTAATCTTAATAGAATATTAATAATAAATTATAAGTCTTTTTTGTTTTTTAATAAATGTTGAGGATAGTTTACAGCTAACTGAATACTAATCAGTGTAGCACACTGCACATTATTTCTTTCAAAATATTATTTATAGGTGGTTAGATAATAGAAGGTATGATTTAAATTTTCAATAATAGATCACAAAATTTGAATTTTTTTATTTAAATAATTTGATAGTGACTTTGTTTAAATAAATTATATTATAGTTTTACATTTAATTCATCATTTTGAAATGTAAACCCTAATTTAAATCCCTTTTATTTCTTTTTAGGATGTGCTTATAAGGATTGAAGAATCCTATCTGAATTATAAACCTCTCTATTGGTTCCTAGCAGAGCTAACATAAATATATTCAATAGCAGTCCCAAATCTCTATTAGTGAGTTAAAGATTTGGTGTGTAGTGGGGTTTTATATATTTACACTTTTAACATAAAGCCTTCAATAATAAAGTGCTTTACCTATCTAAATGTATACTCGCCGCTGACTTGTCTGTATCTTCCACTGATATGCTGATTACACCACTGTTGCAATTGGTGCATGCTGTGCTGTCATTGGTTGATTGGCTACAAAAAAGAATGGTGTTTTTAGAAGAGAGTGTAAACTTCAGATAAACAAAATTGAATTAGCTTTTAGACCATTTCTTGCAACAAACAGTATATATAGTTTAAGCGAATTGAGGTTAATTGAAACACATTTAACATATATTTTAAATAGATAATAAATAAGAACTAATCAATTGATAACTTTTCAACAATTTATGCACACATGTATATTATCTACAAATATGTAACCTTTTGATGATTTTAGGAATCCAATAATTTAATAACAAAAAAATAGTTATTTTAATACAGTTGATAAATCATTGACCTCAAACATTTAGATGTAGGTGGCCTCACATGAGTTCCTAATTTCATTATAAACTTGTCATCAAAGAGATTTAATATCTATTCTTCATATAAGCTAAGATTTATTTTGATATAAATAAATAATTAAATTGTAAAATTATAGAAACATACTATGATGACACTGACCCAGGAACTGGGGCTATGCAGAGGATTCGAGCATTACACACACCATTGCAGGAAGTAACTGTTGGTTCTGAAGGACGAGCCAATGATAGCACGCAGACTTGCCCTACGTAGCCATCACTATTGCACACCCATACTTCTGCTGATGCTGGTGTGGGACCAGCGCAGGTGAAAGTGAGGCCTGCACGCGTCTTGCGTACTGGCACTGCTGCCACTAACTCTGGGCATCCTCTCCTGTCTCCACAGGCAGCTATAATAGATATAGCTATCAGTAACTCTTACATTGTATTATGTATATATATATATATATATATATATATTGATTTTCAATTTTTGTAGTCAATCTAATTAACAACAAAAATTGAAAATTTATCTCGCAAAAAAAAAAATTCATCATATAGTAATAGTTTAAGTGAAAATAACTTGTTAGTTTGATCTCAGCTCATGGTTTTCACTTAATACATAATCTCTTGTTTAAATACAAACCCAAAATGATCCAAATTGAATGATAATTTCCTCAAAATGGGTCATGAATCAAAATGATTAAGTTCTACCTGCAAAGATGAATTGTTCATTTTTTGTTGTTACTTACAATGTACGGGTTTTTAATTTCCTTCACCTGTGAAAATGAATGCGAAATGTTTTTTACCATGCCCATCAGTTAATTTATGTTCAATATATTATAAAACATATTTTTATGCGAAAAACTAAGTCTATGAATACCTATTTTGATCATTGATATCAAGATGTTGTAAGTTTTAGAACTGGACTTACAATAAATAAAAGTCTGTCGAGAAATTGAGAGAGCTTGATAAGAGAAACTGAGTAGCTTAAAAGTAATGAAGATAAATGCAAAAAACATAACACTTCTTCTTCTTCTATGGCGCTACAGCCCGATGTGGACCCTGGCCTACTCACTAAGCTTTTGCCAGGTGGTTCTGTCATGTGCTGCTGTTCTCCAGTCTCTGACTTTCAGTAAGGTCTTAGGATCCTGCTTTTCCAAGATTCCACTACCGATCCATCATATTTTCTTGGATAGCAGCGATGTCTATTTTTTTATGTCCAGTTGTTGTAGAAGGCAACGAAGCACCCCCAGTCGGTGAAGTGATAAAACATTCCATGATCTAATTGTAATGTACTTTAGCCAAATCTGGAGTCATTCCCTCGAGTAGATTCCAGCTATTTCTTTTTGAGGCTTTCCAATATGGTATGTTTAAGGGGAACTAGGTATCAGCCCACTGCCCCTGAGTCAAGTGGAAAGACTGCCTCCTCAGAGCGCCTTGACTCTACCTAAGGACAGAAACCCTACGGTGCTTACTTTTAATGCCTTTGTCTGTAGTTTAAGGGTGCATGCAGTGTGCTGTGTCTAGTGTACTACGTGAGTGTCAGAGTTAATGATCCCTCCACCTGGAGGACCAGTGGCTGATTGCAGTCTAATGACTTGGCGATGGGATCACCACTATCATAAGCCTGAATAAACATAACACTAAGCCAAGGCATTGACAAGGAGGTAAAGAAATCTCTACAAATTTGGGAGAGATTGCATATAATTCCTGGTCTATCATATTAGGTGTACAATTTTGCTTCTGCCATTTTTCGATATATAGTGGTCGAAATAGGTTAGGTCAAAAATGTCTAACAGTAAGCTTGGACATCTGTCAACATAACGGCAGCACCATATTAGTGAATTTGTGATTGCATCATAAATTTATTTTCGATCAAAAATACCAGTTTTCGAGCCAAATTCTCGTCATCTGCTAATAGCTTAATACTTTTTATTAATTTTTTGTAACTTCCCAAATTAAGTTAGTTTTTATCAATACAGTGCAAACATATTTTCAAATCTTATTATGACATTTTATGGTACATCATGTTTGGTGCATTTAAGAAAAATAAGAATATAAATCTTATGTATGTCATAATTTTTCTCACCTAAACGATTCTTAGCTTCTGTAAAAACTTCTTCCCAGTTTGTCCTCTTTTCGGGTTTAGAGAAAATCAGTCCGATATTTTCAACACCATTCCTATGCATTATTTTTCTTTAAGAAATAATATTTGTAATGATAGGTATTAACAATGAAAATGAAAATTATGATAATACTTATAACGAAATTATACTTAAGTTTTAGATATCATAAGTAATATAAGTTAATATTTATTTAAATCAAATAGTTAATCAAAATTACAATAAATCATTTATATAGGGAAATTATTTAATTTTCCATTTTTGACTAAACATAGGATATTTAATAGAAAATATTTTTACTCATTTACAAAAAGTTATATAAACTTGCTTCTATTTGTAAATTTTTGAATAAATTCGTATATAATACTTTTCTGCTGTTCTTTTGAAAATTGTTTTTACTATTATTTTTTTTTTTCAATTGATTTAAATTTCTCTGTAAAAATGATGTTAGATTCCAAAGATGAATATTTAAATTAACTATATAATTAAATATTATCTCTGTATATACATAACATTTGAAGAGATTAATTTCAAAAGGGCAAATATCCATAAAATAAATTAAGTGTGCTGTTTCACATTTTTAATTTCATTTGGATGATATTAATTTCATTTTATATGACCCTTTCCTATCAAAACTGAACAAACAAATCTCTTTCTCTAGCAAGGATTAACTTAAAATAATTATTTAACAAGTACTCTCATTCATTTTTTTTAGATAGATAGAAACTTGCTTTATTCTGGGACCAGGTCCCTTCAGAATAACAAAAATGAACAAATAAAAAGTAAACTAAATCTGGCCAAAAAACTACAATAATAAAAGTTGTAGTTAAGCTTTTAAATCAATAATAATAAAAATAAATAAACAAAAAATGAATTCTTCTCTTAACAAAAATGTACATGTATTGAACATAAACAAAAGAAAAAAATATCTGATGTGGACAACACATGACTTCCTTGTACGCCTATTAAATTATAAATCTGCGGCTCAAAAAGCGATACTGAATTTGGTTACTAATTTCCAAAGATTGATACTCGGTGTTGCTACACAGATCTATTGACTCACACACAATCTTGTTACTGGAGGTCTTATTCCGTTATTATATGTTGTTTTCCTTTAGTAGGTAAATAGTTTCCAAGATATTTTTCCATGTTCCTTGACAACAATAAAATTGTCAATATCGCTGGATAAAGCATTGGAAATCGACAGTTTCAACATTTTAAGCGGAAAAACCCACTTAACTAATATCTTATTCTCATGCTGCAGACTTGTTGATCTCACAAATGGGGAGGAAAACCAGTTTTAATACTTAAAACAAGTAATAAAAATGCTTAATTGGATTGGAAATCAAATTGCGTTTGTAACCTTTATTACTGAAACATATGATTTCAATTTAAATATAATTTTTGATGTAAGTTTATTATGACCTTCAAGTAAAGTACCCTTTTCGGCTCACTAATTTTAACCAAAATCTAGTAAGTACATTCATATCGATATAAAAGTCCTATTTACCAAATTTTAGATGTTTTAAATTATATTTTAATATAATTTTTGATGAAAGTCTAATATGACCTTAAAGTAAAGTATTGCTTCCAGTTTTCCAATTTAGACCAAAATCTAGTATGTTATTTAAATCAATATATAAATTATAAATACTAAATTTGAGAAATTATGTATAGTATTTTAATATAATTTTTGATGGAAATCAATTATGACCTTCAAGTAAAGTACCACTTCGGTAATCAAGCAGTGACCAAAAAGGGAGGTTCACAACTAGATTTTACAACAATCCTAAATATAAAATTACAACTTTCTACAGCAAACCGTTTTTGAGTTATGCGAGATACGAACGTACAGACGCCACGACGAAACTAGTCAAAATCGATTCAGGGATGGTCAAAATGGATATTTCCGTCGAAATCTGAAAACCGAAAATTTTCGCTATTACATTGCTTCCTTTACTTCGTACAAGGATGTGAAAAAGTAAAGAGGAGAGAAAATAAAGATTATAAATAAATTTCCACTTAAACATAATAAACATTTGATCAAATTGTTTACGTTAAATTAAAATTTGATGGTTATACAGCATCTTATTGGGAAATGAGGAATGTTGGAATTTGAATGAGGATTGAGAAGAAGCATGACCATTAATAGAAGGGAGGGAATTCCAGAGGAAAGTGGAGCAGGCAAGAAAGGAACGTTCAAATGTTTTGGTTCTGTGGGAGGGAGTATAGAGTTCAGAAAGATGCGATCTTGTTGCTAGTGCGTGGACTGAGGATTTGAATTAAAGGAGTCTGTAGATGTATGAAGGTAGGAGTTGATGGTTTGGTATAGGAACGATCCGAGGAAATATTGTTACCTGGTGGAGGAAACGGGCCACTTTAACTTGCCATAAAGATTGGAAACGTGGGACTGCCTTGCGATACCGAAGACTAATCTTAAAAAGCAGTTCATGATTCGCTTCAATTTGTCCTCGAGTACAATAGAAAGACCTCCATATACCACACTGCCATAGTCAAAGTGGGGGGAAATAAGAGTGGATACGAGGAGCTTACGGGTTTATTATGGAAGATGTCGGGAACAATGGAATAACTTGAGGGTATTTATTGACTGCCAGGAAATTTGGGCGATATGGGGTTACCAGGACAAGGTTTATTCAATAGTAATGCCCAAGTTTCAACAGAGGAGCTGAACATGATGGGGAAATCATTTTGGATTAAAGTAGGGAAGGTGACGTTGCATCTGAGGAGGGAGTTGGAACCTATAAAGATGGCCCGAGTTTTCATAGTGTTTAACCTTAATCTGTTTAAACTTTAATCTATTCAGGTTTGTCCAGGCACTGATCCAATCTAAGTCTTCCTGGATATTGGCAAACGCTACTAATAATTCGAAAGGAGGAAAGGATGACTAAATTTGGAAGTTGTCGGCGTATAGGTGGTGGGAACAGTGGTGGATTAAATTAGGAAGATCATTGATATAGGAATTGAAAAGGAGAGGTGCAATGCTTGAACCCTGAGCTACTCCTGATGACAAGATAAGGAAATTTTTTCACCTTTAATGAAAAATTTTCCAAATTGGATATGTGTTCTTTTGAAAGTAAGCTCCTCATTTGAAAAATATTGGAAATTATCATAATAGCAGAAGTTTAAGTTAATAAATGGAAGGAGTCTACTATTCTCCTCAGTGCTACTACCTTCCAATTATGACAGTATCCTTTTGTGAGGACCCATTTTTATCAGAAATGTATTTTTTACATTGGTATTGAGGAATTCTATATTTAACTACAATTTATTTATTTTTTCAACCAAACTGTCTTACTGATAAGAATGACTTACGGTGTGGTGATATTGAGATCAAGATGACTAAGCTGAGAATCAGCTGAGTGACGCTCACAAAGCTGCCGGTTGAGTGCAGCCAGCATGTCCCTAACTGTTTCTTCGAGGTGGGAATGAGGGCAATGGAGATTGGCACACAGCTCGGACATTTGAGACAGAGTCCCAACATCCGCTGACAGTTGCTCCATCTCCTTCAGTAACCGGCGAACATTCTCATCTAACAAAATTTTAAGGAAATATTTCTGAAATAATATTTTTTTGACCTTGTTTGAGTAAGGCATTAACAGCTGAGGTATTTAACTACTACTACAGACTGTATACTTTGTTTTTGACTAATTTACTTCATTAATAGTAATTTATTATCATTGTTCTTAAGCATGAAACTATTTGTTTAAAAAAATAAATATAAAATACTAATTTAGATTTTATTCCACAATAAACTTAAATTACTTAATAATGTGTGATAACATAAATATTACTACGTGTGATTACACAGTTTGTTTTATAACGGCCGTCTAAACATAATCAAATGTTGAGACAAAATGATTGATAAGAGACCGGAGCACTACTAAAGAACCTGTTAACCTCTCAGACTAGAATGAAGGTGAAGTAGATGGTGACAGCAAGCAGAAGGTATCCCACCATGGCTGCATTTGATTTTAAACTACATTAAGTAGTGCAGCACTCCGCCATGACTCCAGCAGACACCATTTTCCTGAGATGCTGGAATAATTTGGCTTCAAGTAATTAACTTGGCATAATTTCTCTTCTTTAGAATTTGATAAGAAAGTAAAGTTTCTTGAACAACAGCTAAAAAAGGTGATCTGACCAGTAAATTCACAAATCTGGCTGATAGAACATAAAATAAATTTCTACCAATGCCTCACCCTTAATGTTTTATTTTTACTTCGCATATTCTAGAGACTACTGGCATCGGTGGAGGAATTAGTCCAGTTAATTAGGCCTAACCTTGCTGGCTACCTAGAGATTGCTGCCTTTTACTAGCCCAGAATGGGAGTGTTAAGATTCTTTTTGTAGGGTCATCACAAAACAAAATTAACTAACTCAGGAGAGAACCAAATCACAGACCACTCTGAATCGGACACCCTTCAAGCCTCACCACAACAAGTGCGACCATCACAGCATCTATTCTTAAAGTGGAACTGGAAAATGAAAAAAAAGAAATCATTAAGAAAAAACAGAAATTTACGTTAATGAGAGAGAGAGGCTTCAATATGCATCGGCTACATTGTGGAAAGAAAAATCTAGAGAGAAATTCACTTTCAAAAAAATTAAAAGGCAATCACAACTGCGTTCTCTTCAAGTCAATGAGTTGCTTAGATTGTAGCTGTTATTTTTACTTAAGAAAATTAGCATAGATGCTAATAATTTCCTGTTGGTTTAATATAAACTTCTGGACCAAAAGTTTGCATAGCAGTGTAAACATATATTTCTTACTAATTTGTAAGAGAGATTTCTAAATACTGAAAAGGGCTTGTCAGAGTTACAACTTCATTTATATTATTCTAAACTACGAACTCACCTTTTACAATTTCCAATTCATCTAGTGGTATTTTCATGAGAAGTTTATATTTGTTACCCTCCAGGCTGCTTATGACGCTGCTTGGAGCATTCCTACCAACAGAGCAACATCACAAGTAGAGAAAAATGATACTACTGTATAGTTTGTTAGCATATGACATGAAAAATAAACGAGGGTTGAATAAGTGTAATCTGAAAATATATTACAAAAGCTAAATTAAACTTTAGAAAATAAGAAGTACAGTATATTTAATTTAAAAATAGGTATCTATGCCTTGTAATAATTTTTGTATTTCAAAAAGCATTTCATTGCCTAATTAAAGTTTTAAATTATTGATTAAAAGCAATATGAGTACAGCACACATAAACATCTCAACATATTAACTCTTGTCTTTTGTAAATAAATGTATTTAAATTGAGAAAAAAAAAGTATTTTAAAGCTAATTTTATTTCCTATTATTAATATTATCTTAAGTGATGCTGTTTTGTGAATCAATCTATTAATCCTTCTATCAAAAGAACAAAAAGACAAAGTGTTTTGGATTATAAATGGTATCAATTCACATATCAGAGGTACATATAATACCTCAAAACTCTTGTACCAAACGATAGGAGTTTTTATGACTAAAGAAGTAAAATAAAAAACTTTTTTCTGTTTGAGAAATGTCAAAACTAAACAGAGCATTATAGTCTTTTAAGAATACTTAATAAATTGTTTTGAACATTTTTGGTGGTATTAATATTTAGACACATTTAAGCTTTAAAATCATAATTATAAAAACTTACTGGATAGGCTTCTTAATTGTACCACTTCTCCTTTTTATACTAGTTATAATAAGGAGATCGGAGAACAAAAACAGCGCTCGATCTTTACGACCCTGAGAAGTAGTGATTGATACCTGAAATCACAAGGTTATGAGCTAATGATAATCAATAAATACATACCATTTTTAAAAAATTAAGCTTTGAAGTAAATTAAATAAATACGATTTTATCTTTAATATTTATTATCATTTATTGAAATAATAACCAAGAATTCGAAAACATTACCAATGACTTGAATGATGTCTAATAATAAAATAAGTGCTTTATTATAAAAATTAATAATAAGATTTTTCTTGTTTTCACTAACCTGGTCATGAGAAAGAAATGTACGCTCAGGAGATGCTAAACCTGCTAATCCTTCTATCAATGACTCTAGTTGACACAGCTCTTGGCTGAGGCCACGACCAGCACTCCGTTGTCCTAGGTTGATGGTCACAGCTAGGTCATGAATTGCTTGCTGGGCTTCAAGGAGAGTTTGAGCATCACTGTGGCATTCGTCAGTGTGTTTTAGCAACGTCTGCAATCAATTACCAGTATAGCTTGTGAAAATGCTTTCAGAAATTACAATTGCAAATGAAATAAAATAAAACTAAAACTCAAAGCTTTAAAATAGTAGGTGAGGTTGTCAAAGGCATTAGAAAATTTATTTTATTAGTTTATATTAATATAAAAGTTGCATTAATGACAAAGTAAAACAATAGTATCAGCAAATTAAAAAGAAGTCAAGCAGGTATGTAGAGACATGGGAAATAAAAAGTTTCAGGATAAGATGGCATTCCAAATCTGTGAAATGACTGAAAGGCACTTAATATTTTCATTGAAAAGGTTTTATATGTATATATAAAACAAAAGACATGGCAGAGGAACATGTCTGAAAAAACAGAAGCAAAAGGGTAACAAACTGTGATCTTAATGTCTTATTTGTATTTTGGATAAGATTGGAAAATATTCATAAGCAAGTAGGTTTGATAAAGTGGTGAGAATTTAGAAAGATCTATTGGAATGCCAGTATGTTACTGTACATTCTAATGTTAAAAAGCATTTTAACGAATTTAGAGAGATCTATTGGAATGCCAGTATGTTACTGTACATTCTAATGTTAAAAAGCATTTTAACAAGTCCAGAATAAAAAAGTTTCGGAGTAGCACAGTTTTCAAAAAAATTTTCCTCTTCACAACTGATTGATTTAAAAAAATCGAAATTTTTTATTTAAACAAATAGTTGGTGAAACAAAAACTATTCTAAACCTAAATCTAATTTCATCTGAGTTGTGAAATTTTATAACTGTCCAACAACATGCTTCTGATAGCAGCATAATAACAGAAATATTGTTTATCAAGAGTTACTCACCTGTATCAACAGCTCATACCTAGGAATTCGCTGGACTGGCATTATCAGCAGCGAGTCGAGAGCTAGCTTTCCTTTGTGTTCTCTAGCCATGTTCTACAAAATAGATATTTTCAGAGAGTATATATCAATTAAGCAGAGTCATACTTGTGAAAATAACTTAAATAAATACCTCAAGGAACCTAGCAAAAGCTGGTTTCGATTGAGTGGAAGCCTTGATGGCATCTTTTGCATTCTTCCAATTATTAATAAATGCAGTGTAAGTATCTATCACAGATTGCTTTGTAAACTGAAATAAACCAAGATAAATCAATAAATTAAAGAATTGATTCTCCAAGTAGTTATTTCACAATCAGTTTATGCTATTAGGGATCAAATTCAGATTATATTTAGGATTTGGAGATTTGTTCAGTATAAATAAATCTATAATAAATGACTCATTAAATAAAATATCATAACTTTAAATACACCATTTTTGAATTATATTCACAGTTGAAATTATTGAATAAGCCTCTGACAATAAGAATAAAACATCTACATTTCAAATACTCAATGGTACTTACAATATATTTAAAAGTAATTTTGTAAATTTAAAAAAAAATTTATGAGCAGGAATCAATGCTTTACCATTGTTTCAGTTGACCTTGTAACACTTCTAAGTTTTTAGTATATTATGATAAACTGCTATTAATTAATCTAGCATTATTACTAATAAAGTTGATTTGAAACATTTGGCATCTGATGGTATTTATTAAAAACGTAGAGACTTATTAACAATTCAATGAGTAATATTTAATAGTAGTAATTTTATAAAATTTATTAAGAATGTTCTATACTTTTTGTAATTCCTTTCTCATGATTCATTTGAAATAGTTCAACTAAAAAGAAATAGCATTCAAAAAGGAGTTTTATTTTCTACTAGTTTTAGACAATCTAAGCCTAATAACTACAATTATTACAACCATGATTATTATTAATTACTTAAGAGCCTCAACAAATTAAAATATAATTCATCATTGATGATTTCATAATCACTCAATTAGATTACAGTAAAGCTTAAATTAACTGTTAATACAGTAAGAACAAAAAAAAAATTGGATTTTTCAAAGAAAAATATTAACAAAAATAAGTAGATAAATAATAAATAAGTAGAAAAATAATTACACAACATACAGTATTACAAAGAATAATTTAATAACATACACACCGTATTTTATTACATAAAATATTGAGATAGTCAAATTAGTTTTAAAAAAGACAACTACATATATGTGTAAATTAGTTTCATTCATAGGCTCAAGATATTGGAAATATTGTTCAACAGGAAATGAAGGAACAACAATATCGCCATCATGAAATAATCATAATTAAACATTTAATAAAAACATCAAAGTATGTTAGATACTTACAGTTTCTAGAAAAAGGTCTCCGACTTTCTGGTTGATGTCCCAAGCTTCCAATCGCCTCCGAAGTTCTTCAAGGAAAATTTCGTGGTGCATTAGGATCTCTGGAATCTATGAAAAAAAAAATCAATTTATTACAAACACTTTCAAAAACCTACAAATGCAATATAATGAATTATATATAATACTTGAATAAGAATAAATATTGCACTAATTTCCAAATATACACAAATACACCGAATTTAAAAAGAACCTAAATGTGTATTAATAAATTTAATTTTACAGTTTAATATAACTACGGGGCATAGGGATGTGCCGCCCCCATCGCCTGGCTTGCTGACCACAAACAGCCTCTGACCTACCAGATTGGTGGAACACCTACGCTGACAAGTAGACACAGTACACCCTATCATTAAGCTACATTCACCCCCCACACTACAGACAAAGGTCATCTACAGTACACACTCTAGGATCACCTTCCATAGGTTTCCGGCCCGGATGGGGGTGCTGATCTGCAAGCACAAAGGTGGCAGCCCCACCAGCATACTAGGGTAGGCAGTGAGGATTGATAGACCCGTTACTCGAAGTAACATTATCACGAAACCACAAAATGATGCCTCGGATATGAACAAATATATAGGTAATAGACCCGGCTATCCCCATAGGACTTTTGTTTTAGGATTTTGGAACATTTTATCTCTATATAGACCCGGAGCATTGGAACTGCTCTTAGACCAGATTGAAAGATATAAACTGGACCTAGTTGACATCCAAGAAATACGCTGGACAGGGAGTGGAATCCTCGAAAAACATAAGCACTCTATCTATTACAGTTGTGACAACCATCTACATGAATTTGGCACTGGATTTATTATTAGAGGTAGATGCAGACAGTGTGTTATTGGTTTTAAAGCTGTGAGTCCACAAATATACCTCATACGGATCAGGGAAAAATTCTACAAGACCAGCATTCTGAGTGTCCAGGCCCCTACTGAGGATGCTAGAGATGAGGATAAGGGCCTATTCTATGATCTTCTCGAGAGAACGCTCGACGTCTGCCCTAGGTGCGATGCGAAAATCATAGCAGGAGACCTCAATGCTAAGATTGGAAGATAGAATTGTTTCAAACCAACAATAGGAAAACATAGCCTGCACAACACATGCAATAATAATGGTATGCGACTGGTAAATTTTGCAGCTTCACGAGACCTCGTTGTTGGCTCAACTCTCTTCCCACACAAAGAAATCCATAACGAGACGTGGATCACCCCCGACAGGACTGGGGTTAATCAAATAGACCACATATTAATTGCTAGAAGGCACAGGACCAATCTTTTAGATGTAAGAGTCTATAGAAGTGCCAATGTGGACAGGGACCACTACCTCTTACTACTCCATACCTCTATAGTGCATCTCAAAGATAGGATCTCCCTTCTGAGACCTGGAAATCCTCCGAAAAATATCTAATCTTCAGAAACTTAAGGATCTAGATGTGTTAAGCCAATACTTGTCAGCGCTGGACCTTAAGCTCCAGACATGTAATTTGGGAAAAAGACAGTTGAGTAAGAATGACAAACTTTCTCAAAAACAATAGAAGAGACAGCAAACACTATCCTTGGGCCTAAGCAGAAGGAGCCTCGCTCTCCTTGGTTTGATAACGATCGCAAAAATGCAACCAGTAGAAAGAACAAGGCCTACCAAGCAATGACTCAGCGAGATACAAGGCAGAAGGCCAATGAATACAGAAGACTTCATAGAGAAGAAAAGAAGCTCCACCGACAGAAAAAAAGAAATAAAGAAAAGAAAGAACTTAGACAAATTGAAGAAATGCATAGTGTTAAAGAGCTGAGGAATTTCTTCAGTAAAGTAAACCAACGGAGAAAACCATTTGTGAATTGGAGAAAACAACTGAGCTTCTGACAAAAGATGGTCTACCCATCAATGATGTCGACGAAATATCTCCTGCAGTTGGATCATCAACGGAAGTTGAGGCAGAACCACCTGATAGATGCCTTGATAAGTTTAAGAACCATAAGGCCCCTGGCTATGATGGAATTCCTGTAGAGCTCCTTAAATATGGAGGAAGTGAGGTGGAGAAGGCCCTTCAGAACCTACTCCAGACTGGGTGGATAGAAGAGGTGCTGCTCTCTGGATTGAGTAGGTCTATAATTCACATGGTCCATAAAAAGGGTGACCGCCTAGAATGCACCAACTACAGAGGAATATCCTCATTGCCCACTGGTTATAAAATCTTTTCAAACATCTTTTTCCAGCGCCTCCTACCATATGCTGATAGAGTTATGGGACCATACCAGAGCAGCTTCAGATGTGATAAATCCACTATTGACCAAATTTTCAGCCTGAGGGCCATCTTGGAGAGAGGGCACAAATACAACATCAAGACACATCACCTCTTCGTCGACTTCAAGTAGGCATATGATAGTGACAATAGAGAATAACTCTATCGAGCCATGGAAGAGTTGCAGATTCCAGAGTAGCTTATATGACTGATAAAGCTAACGATGAAAACAGTCATGTTCTCAGTCTGGGTTGGTGCAGATTTCTCAGAAGAGTTCGATGTTTCGAGAGGGTTAAGGTAAGGGGATGCCCTAGCATGCCTTCTTTTTAAAATCACCCTAGAAAAAGCAGTGAGGAATTCCGGTATTCAGGTCGGAGGCACCAATTTTAACCGGCTGGTTAAACTTTTAGTCTATGCCGATGACAAAGACATCACTGGATGCTCCTTTCAGGCAGTTAAGGAGGCTTTCTTAGCATTGGTGGGACAGGCCTCGGGCTTGAAGTAAACCAGATTCCAGATTCCACAGAAGCTTATATGACTGATAAAGCTAACGATGAAAACAGTCATGTTCTCAGTCCGGGTTGATGCAGATTTCTCAGAAGAGTTCTATGTTTCAAGAGGGTTAAGGTAAGGGGATGCCCTAGCCTGCCTCCTTTTTAATATCGCCCTAGAAAAAGCAGTGAGGAACTACGGTATTCAGGTCGAAGGCACCAATTTTAACTGGCTGGTTCAACTTTTAGCCTATGCCGATGACATAGACATCGCTGGACGCTCCTTTCAGGCAGTTAAGGAGGCTTTCTTAGCATTGGTGGGACAGGCCTCGGGCTTGAAGTAAACCAGACAAAAATGAAATATCTTGTGACAGGGGAAGGGCCTTGTCCAAATGAGACTGTAGCCTTTGGAGAGTACAGCTTTGAAATGTTTAAGATTTTATGTACCTGGGCTCTTTGGTGACCCAAGATAATGATGGGAGTGCTGAGGTGAAGAGGAGAATTGTCTCTGCCAGCCGATGTTACTTTGGGCTAAGAAAACATTTCATCGGCCACATGACAGACTAAACTCCATCTGTATAGAAAACTGATTCATCCTCTTCTGCTATATGGCTCGGAAACTTGGATTCTGACAAAAGCCAAACAAGATCTCCTTATCTTCGAAAGAAAGATCATCCGAAGGAGGTTTGATGGAGTGTTCGTGGAGGGGATTTGGAGAAGATGGACTAATCAGGAAGTATACCAAGCATTTATAGAGTCTGACATCGTCCAGATTGTAAAATTAGGCAGATTGCGATGAGCAGGACATCTGGCACGATTGGCAGAAAATGAAATACCATCCATCCAGGGACCAGGAAAAGAGGCAAACCTAAGCTGAGGGGGATCGACGGAGTAGTAACGGACTCGAGGGACATCCTTGGTATCAGGAATTCAATGACAGCTGCAAAGGATCGTTACAATTGGCATAGGCGGTTGGTGGAAGCCAAGACCCGTTACCAGGTTGTTGCGCCGCAGTAATAATAATAATGTAACTACTAACACAATTAACCTTTCTTCATTAAAGTTTCTTAATTTGAAATTATCAATTGTGAGACCTTAAGAAACTGTTTAGCTATTTTAAGAATAAAAAGTTCCATATCACACATATCTGTTCCACCCTTTTTTTGAAAAATGGAGAAAACATTCATTGATGGTACCAGTACAGTAGAACAAATATAAAATGTTTAATATTTTCAAAACATGTTTATCCACATCGTTAATGTTGGATCTGATGGTTTAGTAGTAATAAAAGTCAGCCTTGGTGACTCCTTTCTACTCTAAGAAACACAAAGTGCTTAACTATAAATCCATATGGACAAAAATGATTATAGAAAATTCCTCATTTTCAAACATATTTTGTCGAGAAAAAAATATATTAATTAGTGAATGACTGATTTTCCTTGCAAATATTTTTATATATAAAAAATTAGAATAAATATTAAAAATGTATCCAAAAATATGAGTATAATACCCATTAACCCTAATTTAATACACATAATTAAGTATAAATAATATTAAAACTGTTTAATGGGAATAATACAAACTTGTGTAATTCAACATTTTTGGAACTATGCATTGGTGTTTATTATGTTTTATTCTGAAATAATTTGAGACAGATGAAAATTTAGAAATTATTTATTATTAAACAAATAGCTCAAATAACTGTAATAGGCATATAAACATATATATCCAAAGAAAATAGTTTGGATAAATACTTGAATAAATTATTTTATTTTCTTAGCAGTATATATTTAAATCAAATAATAAATGTTTGATACACATACTTGATAAAAGATCTCATCGACGATTCCTGCGTCAATTAAGTAATTATTCTCAGACTTTTTCAAAGGCTGCAGATATTTCTATTTAAAAAACAAAATAAAATTACAATAAACATAATATCTATTTATAGCTTAAAAATTAATTTAAGTTGAAAAATTGTTTCAGATATCTTAAAAAAAAAAAAAAAAAAAAAAAAAAAAAGGACCAGTTAAATTTTAACTATTATATAATTTTAATTAAAACAAGGAAGTATAAGAAAGCGATAATTTATAACAAGAATAAAATCAGTAGGCTGTCATAAAATAATGAAAAGAATTAGTTCTTTGCTTACTACTACTAAGGATTGATGAATATGGTATATAAAGTAGCTTATATAGGAAGACTGAAAAACAAAACCTATCCTTGACATATTTCCAAATATTCCATTTATTAAAAAAACCTTCTATTTCTTATTATATTTATATTCTAACTTCTGATTTGTCAAAAAAAAATCTAATTTCTTATTATCTATCCCCTTATCCCTAATTTTCTTTTATTATCTCCATTATTTTATGATTTATTTATTTTGACGATTTTTATAATTTTTTATTATATTTCTTTTCTTTTTCAGCCACACTCCCATATTTTTTTTTTGTGACAAATCCTTTTACCTACATAATTTATTTATCAAATTAAATTACTATATACCATTCTGTATATATAGTGTTATTTGGATTTCTTATGACGAGCAGATCAAGGTAAGGAAGGGAATTATGCATTTCTCGTTCAGGTAAAGTGAAGGCGGGGGTGGTAGGAGTTGAAGGCTGATAGGATATCATGGATTTTGTCAGGATTAAGGACAAGGAGAAGGCCATCTACATATTTTTTTAATAAAGACTGTCATTTGGGAATATTGGGGTTAAGGAATTGGGTAGATGGTTGAGGACAATGTCGGGAGCAAGGGGATTTCCCATGGCAAGTCCTGAAATTTGTATAAAAAACTGTCCATGGAAGGTAAGGTAACCGGATTTGCAACAAAGCTTTAAGGATTCAAGATATGAGGAACAGTTAAGGGAGGTATGGGGTTCAATGGATTGCCAGTTGTCTTCTATTATAGGGAGGATGACTCCTTATACCTACATAATTTATTTATCTAATTAAATTACTATACATAACCTTGCCAATTTTCATTTTGCCATTACTCTAAGATTTTTAACCCGTCACCTACGGTTTATTCTAATTATATTATTATTCAATTAGTGTTTTTTAATCTTTAACCTTTACGTTTATCAGTAAGTTTAACCTGTCTTTTAAATCAGTAATTTTACCTTTTAATACAGTGCTGCAATTAAATCTTAGTATCCGTCTAACCAACACGGTCCCAACATTGTTTTGTCCTTTATGGCCAAAATTCTCACGTATTCAGTTGACTGGCGGTTATACCACGCGCAACTCAGGTAAGCTTTTCTTTGTTATTTATAATATTTCTCCTTCCTCCGCATATTGTTAATCTCTAATTCCCATCTTTCCATTCTGTTAACTGTTTGTCTATCCTTGTTATTATTTTATTTTTCTTCCCCACATACGACTATTACTTATGATTATATTATTCTATCTTTAAGCTTACATAACTTTATATCTTACTAATTTTTTTTTACTTTGGGTTTTTTTACATGCATTTTTCCATGTATTTCATTATATCTTACATAGAAATCATTTGCATTACTTATATTATCATATTATCTAGAGATACTTTTCATTCTCCTAAATCTTTATTCTAGTGTTATTATATTAGTATATTTCATATATTTTACTATATCTTTCTTTTCATTCATTTTATTTATCTTTCTTTCTATATTTTATATATATATTTTTCAAAAAAAATTTTAAATAACTTTTTTGTCATTATCCATTAACATATTTTTCTTTATTTCTTATCATTTATTATTGTTTTTCACATTATGATTAGCATTTTTTCTTTATACTTTATTAACGCTATGTATACTTTATTAACATATTCTTCTATATTCCTTATTTTTCACATTAATATTAACATATTATGATCAACATATTTTTCTTTATACTTTATACTTTTTCATCTTACTACTTGTCAACTTTCTTCTTACTGGTACTGCCACTGTTATATCTATTGTTATCTTATTTTTTCTCAGCCATGATGATGGCCTGAGACTTAGGCCGAAACATCAGCACACACTATAATAAGTTTTTTCTCATTGTGTGTTCATTTATTGACCGCACGTCCAACCAAGATTCTCCTTTATAAATAAATAAAACTGGATTGAATAATAAGACAATTGAAAATATTGGATAAGCAGATATGAGAGTGATTCCTCTGAATAACTAATACGGCTGCTTATTTTGAGCTACAAAGTACACAGAAATCGTCTCACTCGTAATTTTATTTCATTTTTGAGAAATAAACGAAATTATTGCAACGGCGAGGAAAAACGTAAAAAGTTAGTCAATGAGTCAATTAATCAGGAAATTTCATACAGAATCCAAATATGAAATATAAAACAGTATCCCAATTTAAGAAAAACAAGTTGGAGCAAATAGATTGTGAACACCTTGATAGTATTTTTGATTCATAGAATCAAAACAAGTAGCTTCTTCTCCCACCCTTAAGAAAATAAATTGTGATCTTCCCCGTTTCTTTTAGAATTCTTATATGAAAGATATATTTATATTTTACATGCAGTGAGGTTGCAAAAACTATTTACCATGACTAGAGTCTGCAGTGATTCCACATAGGACCGCTCCGTTTCATATAACTCAACGACCACATGCGTCCGGGTGTCCTGCAACCAAAACCTAAGGTAAAATTAACTCATCCTTAATGAAAACATTATACAAACTCGTTATTGAAAATATGATATTATCTTACATGCAACAAATGTTTATAAATACTTATACAAATTTTTTAGCTCTTAATAATAAACGTAATACAGTTTACATGAAAATGGGCGTAGCCAGGGTGTCAAAGGGAGACAGCTCCTTCCCCTTCCAATGTGATTTTTTTTTTTAAATTTTGGAGCAAATCCTTGCAAACTATTGTTTAGGAATTAATTTTGTAAAATATCGTACAAATTGTTTCCTTCTTAATGTTACTATAAATTATAGCATGACATCTTTGTATGTTATATGTGACATCTTTGGATATTATACATACTGACAATAAGGTCTCGTTTAATTCTTGGTCTCGGTACTAAAGACGCATTTATACCAAATATTGTCAACATATCTTGTCAACAACAATGTCGGCAACAAAAGTTGATAGCAAAGCTAAAGTATCCGTTTGTTGCCAATAAATGTTGACAACATCGCGTAGCCTGTTCATTCACCTCAGTTGAAGAATACGAGTGTTCATGCATATTACATCATATGCTTATAATATAATGTCTATCCATATTTGTTTAGGTATTTTGTAAATAATAATAATAGCGGTATGTAAATCTCATTCCCGATTGACTCTTGTTTTTTTTAATATATCTATGAATAGCACAAAATATATTATTTCCATTCAATACTCCTTTCAATAAATCATGAATGCTTTCGTTAGCGAATACATTTACTCATAAAAAAAACATTTTATTTTATTTTTAATTGTTTTTCAGGCGCACGCTAAAAAAAAAAGTTTAACTGACAAAGAAAATGAATTAAGAAACATCTTAATTTTCATAAGTGATGTTATTACACGATAAAATTAAAATTGTCCCTCCTCTGGTGTTGTGAAGAGGGCGCGGTAAAAAATCTTAAACATAGAAGCATCAAAAGTTTAAATCCGACGCAGATTACTGTTATATTCTTTAATATGCACCAAGGTTAGTTTTCAAGAGAATCATAGCAAAAATTAATGAGAAAAATTATTCATTTGTTATTCCGTTGTTGAGGAGAAAATTTGTTGGAAATAAGAATTCAAATGAAAAATAGACAAAAATAATTATAGAAAACAAATTTTTGTTTGAAGAAATGTGTTAACATTATTTTTTTCCCTTCGGCGATTCGGTTAAACGAGACCTCTCTCGCTCAAACTCTCCCTGTCTCTCACCATATTCCACTCTCACTCCCTCTTCCGTCCAATCTCTCTCTCAAGAAGAAAATAGAACTCATGTTACAAACACGAAAATAAATCAAGGCAAATAAAAAAAAAAAATAAAGACCTCAAAACATATTTCATCAGTCTGAAAACGCATCTGAATGATTCTTAAATAAAATCATCAATATCCATGATTGCAATTTAAAAAACAAAAAAAAAATACCTAGCACTCATGCAGCTCGTGAAATTTTAATTTCAGTTAAGTAATAATTTAACTTAAATGATACTTTAATATTAGTAGTCGAATTACAACTATCATAAGATTTAAAAGGGACAACGAAATTTAAAATACTTAAAATACGCTTTTCTCCAACGGTTAAGATCAAAAATGAATATATAATCATCCTCAGAGTAATGCGTAATGAGGTCAGACGCTACCGCGACTGCAGTACATCCATCACCTACTGTCACCAGAGCTGACGTGAAACTGATGTTATCGTTCGAGCAGCCTCAGAGAATCTGCGTTCAGTAGTAGAAATTCCTCACAACTATAAAGACTACTTCTTACTTACTCTGCGCTTTATATTACTTCAAATTTAACTAGCAGAAATTCCCAAAATTGCCCGGGTTTTCCGCCGAGAGAAGAGGTAAATTCGATATTGGAATAAACAGGAATTTTCCTCTTATTTTGGCCAAAGCTCATTTGTGCTAAATTTTACCCAGATCGAAAATAAAACTCTAGGTTATTATATATAAAAAAAAATTATAAACGCGTAGTTTCTCCTCATTTCCTTTTGTCTAATATCGGTTCATTATGAGCTAATATATAGCCGTCGTTCGATTATTTGTTTAGTTGAGTATTGCTTTGTTATGACTTATATAAGATTCATTAACTGAGGCCGAGAACCGATAGCTATAATCATCAGAATTTCTCCATTTAGCTGTCCCAAAAATTCCTTCTTGAGCAACAAAACTTCCAATTCCACGAAATATGGATTAAAAAATAAAAAATAAATAATAAAAACAGGTCTGTAGATAAGGAGGGATAAAGGGGATTCTTGCCCCGGACCGCAGCAAATTTTATTTTTAGTTTAAGTAAAAATATGTCTTTCTGGTTTTTGATTGTTTTAACCTTAATTCAGTCAATAAGATGATCTAATGTTATGAGATGACATTTATTCCGAAATATATTACCTAAAATACTGCTACAAAACTGTTGAATTTTATTGGAAAGAGGGTGAAAAGGCTCTCTATGCAAAGGCTACATTCAAATATAGGATAGGTACTAATATATGTATCCTTGCAGTGCGAAACACTATAATAAGTATAAACAATATATCCTAACTAATCATATTAAATTTCATACTTATTAACTAAAAAAAATACATCGTTCAATTTATTAAGTTCCATTTTAAATTAGGAACAGAATAGAATTATTGATTTATATATACATGGTACAGATTGGGTACCTCCAAAATTTACTTTATATATCCGCCATATCCGAAACCCTGATTATCAGGTAAATTTTGTTTTTGTATTTAAGACTTTAAATTTCTTGTCATACATGTAACATACAGATTTACTGAGCGGCGTAAATAACACCAGTGCAAACGATGCGACGCTAGGAGGAAGGGGGCGCCAGTACGTAAATGGATATACAGGAAAACATTTCAACCAAAAGAAAAAAAAAATGTAATAAAAAGAATTATTTATTTGCTTTTAGTGAAGTTAATTATGCTTAGCATATGTTAAGTAGAGATTAAAAAAAAAATGCTAAGTAAAGTGGTACCTTAGAAGAAAGGATAAAGTTGTTTATTTTTTCTAGAAGGAAAAGGGGCGCAAAAAATGGCCTGCATTGGGAGGCAGTCATCCTTAGTGGCGTAACTAATTACTGATCAAACGGTGGTAAGCATTGCCGCCAGAAAAAGAGCGAAAAACAAGCGCCAAACAAAACTTTCTGATTAAATAAATTAAATATTGAAAACTTTTCAAATACCTATGTTTACATTCACTCACATATGCATTTGAACTGCTTTTTAAGATTTGTCTTCAGCACCTCGAGACGGGCCCATGTGTCCCACCTTTACGGCGAGTTACGAGTGGCTCTTCCCCTAAAACCGTAGACAATATTTCCTCGGATCTTTTCTATACCAAACTATCACCACCCACCATCCTTTCTACATCTACAGCCTCCTACAATTCAAATCCTCGGTCCACGCACTGGAAACAAGATCTCGCCATTCTGACTTCCATACTCCCTCCCACAGAATCAAAACATTCGAACGCTCCTTTCTCGCCCGCTCCTCTACCCTTTGGAATTCCTTTCCTTCTAATATCCGACATGCTTCTTCTCTATCCTCATTCAAATACCTCCTTTTCCAACCCCTTCTTTCTCTCCAAAATGATGCTCTCTAATTGCGAAATTTCAGTTTAGGATTAACATCTGGATCACAAGTGAATAATAGTTTTTTAATGTACAAACTTTGCTAATCAATCATTATTTTTGTATTTATATTTTCTCTGTTGTTTTTTTCTTACTTTTTTCTTGTTTTTTTTTTTTGTTTTGCTCAAATTAATTATATTTTTCGATAAAAAAAACTTATTTATTTTACTGAAGGTATTGTAAAAATTAATTGGTCTGTATTCTATAGTCTTATGGCCAGATAATGTTACTGTTTTATTTGTTCCTTCATGTTATTCTTAAGGGACCTAGTCCCAGAATAAAGTTCTTTTATCTATCTATCTATCTATCTATTACATACTTATGTAAATATTTCTATTTTTTTTTACACATTAAAAATGACATTAACATGAATTTTTATTTACTGATCATGCCATCTCTTATTAGGAATTTCGTGTTATCTGAACAACTCTGGCCATATTATTCAACTATAAATACTGTAATTGTTAATGGTCTGCTTTGGACCAAGAAATTTAAAAAGAAGACATCACATGAATCGGAGTAGCGGCCAGATGTAATTTAAAATTCTTTCAGAGTTGAAATTTACAGCTGTAAATATATTAGTTCAATTAAATAGTAGTTTGAATTCCTAGATAGCTCTATTAGGCTTTATGAACATGGATCAGAACTCTGAATCCTTCAAGCTTTTCCTAAAAAAAACAATAGAACACTGTGGCAATGTATAAGTGTGGTGCAAAAATCATAATTCTCGCTGAGCCCGCTTTGCTATCTGGGATACAACAGTAAAGTTCACGGCCAAGTTAACACCGACCATCAATTTTTAAATACTAATAATTTATCAATCAATTAACTAATGACCGGTCAAGAATTAGGATTAGTTGCAGACCAAGCCAACTCTGATTTGCCCGTTCATTAAATAATTAATTTTATTTTTATTCCAGATATGAAGACAGAAGTGTGGAAATGTGAGTATCGAAACATGACATCATGTTAAAAAGCCCAGAGTTTTTAAAAACTACATGTTAAAGATTACATTATTTTTATAACTTGGAGAGGAGTTTAAGTATGGTGTCGAGGCACCTTTCAAGACCTTCCATAGTCGAAGATATCAACGAAGACCATGTATGATTTCCACAGTACTAAAGGGATCCATCCAACCTTAATTATTACTAGGGCTCGATTCTGAAGATCTTCATTTTTTAAGATTTAGGTAAAAAAAAATTGAGATCTAAAGAAGATCTCAAGTCATTTATTAAAAGTTGGAACAATTACAATCATATTTATATAGCGTGAACATCGCAAAACGCAAAAAAAACTTTTATTAAACAAGATAAAAAATGAATCAATTAATATTGATAACAAGGATATTTATTTATTAAGAAATATAATCAAATATTTCTTCTGATTTTCTGGATTTAAACTTTTCCCATCCTCATCCGGACAGTTGCTGTTGAATGAGCGCTCGACATCCACGTCGTCACAGGAACATGTGAAAACGAGGCTATTTCATTGGGTGAAAAAGTAAAGCTCTCACCCAAGGAGTTGGGCTCTGTGGGCTCTCTCTGTGGTATAGCAACTATTGCTTCAATAATCTTCCAGTCCGGAGATCTTTGTAGAATGCCTTGTAATTTTTCCAAATATTTTGAAAAAAGGCTAGGAAAAAATTGAATAATAGTATTTTTAATTAGGTGCCTTAGTTGAATCAACAAGAGGCGATTCTCTCTCTTCTAGTTGGATAATTGCAGAAGGTAAAAATGAAAAGTTGGCCAATGTTAAACTTAATCCTGCATGTTTAGTTTCTTCCTGAAACAAGATTTAAGCATTTTATGGCGGTCGAATCGTCTTTCAAAGCTCAAATGGTATCTTTTATTTTTTCATGATTTTCTGCATAGTACAGCCTTCGCTTAAGTGTTGTATCTGGTGGTAATTGTAATTTGGGTTTTTGATTTTAAATTCTAATTTAAGCTCTAAATGGAGTCTACACGTAATTTTTTTCACCTTGGAAATTATTTTATTGACTCCAACGATGCTACCTCTTGGCCGATTTTCCGATTTTTATATAAATATATATATGCATATATAAATATATATATAATGTATATTATATATATATATATATATATATATATATATATATATATATATATATATATATCTAATGTACATTATATATGTATTATCAACTTTGTTGGTATTGTATTTTATTAATTTAAGTGATTCAAAAATGTTATGGAAAAAAGGTATATTAATAATTTAATTTAACTTTTGATCAAATCACTATCGAAATGTAAAATCCTCATTTTACTACTTTTCTGAAAGGGCTGTCCAACTTTTTTAATGAGCCAACGACTGAAACAAATGAAATTTCATTTCAAAGTAGCTGATACGAAATTTATGTTATCACAGGACTATACAGCTTGCTTTAGATTTCAGAAGTTGGTAGGCATGAGACTAAAGCAGTATCGAATTGGAAGGATACTGGCCGCTGTCACGGCTATAGCGCAAGAGATAGCACGGACAGCCAGTTCCTCTACATCTTTGTCAAGTATTGATGCTGGAGCTTTGTAAAGGTCTCCTGTAGGCTATTGAAAAGCATCCTATGGCTATTATAACATTTGCATTGTATGGGTACGGCAACTTGTGAACATCTGGACCAGATCAGATACCCTCTATATTATAGAACCGTCCAACAAGACGAAAACCTAATCGGCTAGCTGAATGTTCGAACTATTAACGTGCAAATCTGATAGGGTTTTTCATTCACATCTTTTTAACTGAGATTATGGATACATTTATTTCTTTATCCACCGTCTGTGTTATGCTGCTGCGCAAGTGTGCAAACTGGTTCATAAAATTAATATATTATTGAAATGTGTTAAAAACTGTATGAACATAAAAGACGATAAATACTTCAAGAGTCAAGCCCATGGGCTGTATAGGACTTCAATGGAAGTCATAAGCCAAAAAAGAAAAAAAAAAAAAAGAAAAAAAAAGAGAGAGTCAAGCCTAGATTCGTATGGGGTAGAAATCCTAAGACATTCCATATAATAAGCAGCAGAAGAATTAAAATATGCAATGAAATAATGATAACATGTAATGAGTTTTAATTGAATGTTTATTACATAAATACTTAAAAAATAAAATCAATATATAATTCTTTTCCGAAATTATGATATATAAGTATAACGTGTTCAATTTTCTGCGTTAGGTAGAAAAAAACGTTTTGTTTATGGAACAACCGTAGTTTTTAATTATTAAGATTAGAAAAATAATGCATTTATACATATTTATCATATTTGTGAACCAAAATTTTATATAATTAAAATAAAAGAGAAACAATTGTTTTTTTAACAATTTAATTTAAAATTACTATAATAATAAAAAGAATAATTCTCTGTTTGTATTAATCTAATTACTTTTTTAAAAACTAAAAATAATAACTGTCTTATGTTAAAAAAAAGAGAGGCAAACTTCACTATAATTGTCTTAATTTTGTGATGAGAGAGAGAGAGAGAGAGAAAAAAGATAAAATATAATAAAGTTTGGTCCTAACCTTGTTGCATGCAACCGAAGGAAAAAAAAATAATTCTGTGGAGCTGGGAGACATAGACTGGCGGAGAGTTACGCCAAAATAGAATGACGTCAGTATCGCAGTCTGTGCATTTCATCAATTGCCTTCCTCTTCGTGCGGGTGAAAATTAGAATAGTGCCTATTCATCCATCTTTTCTCCTCGGTCCCATCCTCTACACAGTTTATACAGCTGACATCCCAATCCATCTTAACACTGTCCTCACCAAGTATGCTATTGACACATGAATGCTACCAGTCAATACTTATCTATTTATTGTATACCAAACTCTTCAATCGTACGTCACAGATCTTAAAGAATGGTCTCGAAATTGGAGGATTAAAATATATTTGAATAAACCACCTTTCGTCGTAAACATGTGACTTTCTGTCCAACAGTATCCTTTGATAATATTCCACTTATTCCTGGTGAACATATCTGATACCAAGGACTCCATCTTGACAAACATTTAACTTGGAATCCTCCTACCCGCCGTTTTCGGCTACTTCAACACTTATTAGACAAACGCTCTGAGCTTCCAATTGATTACAGAAAACTTATTTGTATGACTATAATACAGCCTTTTTGACTTGAGGAGTTGAGCTTTGGAGCTCCTCTAAATCTTCGAATTTCTCTCGTATTTAATCCTTACAATCCAAAATCCTTTGTAAAATTCTCAATGCTCAATGCTGGACCAGTTTTGATTCGAAGCAGTTATGTCAAAATGTTGAATCGGGAGATAGTACAGTTAAGAAGGTAGCAGCGCATTCATGGAGTAAAACTTATGTATTACAAAAGGGTTTTCATTTTTCTAAATCATGACCAACGAGAAGAGTTTGTGATAACTTCCTTAGCGTTTTTTCAATTCGCCACAAACTTTAGTAAATATTTTTTAATATAATACAATTAAAACTGCATAGTATATTATTCATAAAATTGTGTATTATACATATTATAATATCTTTTATAATTGATTGTTGTTCAATAGATGATTATTTATTGTTTTATATGTTATAGCCTAATCTAAATGTGATCTGCTTCTTCTACAAATGATAATTGTTTCATAAAAACAATAGTTTTATCTTGTAAGAATTTTCGAACTTTTGTTGGCTACTGTATGGCATGATTTGTAGAAGCAATGTGTTAGTAAGCTTCACATTAAATGGTTAAATCAAAAGCTTAATCGTAAAAATAATTAATACACGCATTTCCTCCCTCCACTAAACTTATTTCCATGATTAAGCCATATCAAAAGTTATTAAGTTAATAAAAAAAAATTACAACTTCCTATAAAATAAATATTACTTCATCGATAGCACAATTAACATTTAATGCAGAAATTTATACGCGGATTCGTCATAATCGCTAAAGTCGACTCAAGTTTTAATTCCCTCTTACCATGAAAATCACCAAAATAATGTGTTTTTATATTTCCTAAATACACATGGCACGTTAACTTAGCCTCATAAAATCGATTAGAATCCGTCATTATATAATCTCCTCTCCTATATCGATATTTATGGGGATCTGGATATTATACAACGATTATACAATCTTCTCTTGGCTTTTGTAAGTATCTGAAAATAGCAATATAAGAACAGTTCCTATCATACAGCTGCGGGTAAAATCATTTGCATCAATTTTAATCAATATATATATTTCTAAAATTGGATTATCTATAAGACTGTGGTAGGTATATTGCAAGATAAAGTTAAAGAATCAGAAACTTAACTCAATTCCATGCAAAACATATTTTATTAAACCTTACACCCAAATAATGGTAAAAGGTAAATAATAATGAACAATTATTTTATATATTTGGCATGACGTTCGCATATAATCACAAGAACACAACTTTTAAATTAAAAAATATCTGGCCTTGAAAATAACAAGATAAGAAGGAAACTATCTCTGACAGGCCATTGAATTGAAATTAAAATAAATAACATAGTTTTTCAGATTTGTAAGGAAAAAATCTAAAATATTTCAGTGGTACTTTGTCATCCTGTGTTTCAAGTAGGGACGGGCATTTAAAAATAAGCAGTTAATTACTATATTTGCAGTTTTCCGATATTTTTGAAAGTTACAGATTAATCAAAACAAAATAAATTATCATTTAAAGTTATATTGACAGGCTACTGTTGGAGTTATTTTCCTTAAATAACCAATTATTTTTCAAAAGAACTTCAAGAGCCGTCATTTCAAAATAACACGACAATTCATTGTTCAACACCTCACTTTTGCTCATCCCTGATTTGAAGTATCCAAGGCGCTCTTTTGCTCTAAAGTATGAGAGATCCCGTCTACAATATCTTTAAAGATTTTTGGAGAACATATTAAAAAATAAAACGACAAAAACAAATGTTTAGACTAATAATATACATAATTTCAAACGAATAGACATAAAATAGTAAACCGTTAATGTTTTCAATAATAGAACTAATAATTTCGGTTAATCAATTGCTTTGAACTAAATTTATTGAATAATTTCTATTTTTTAGAGTTATAATTATTAGTATTTAGAGTTTCATAGGTCAATTCAAATCGTTTCAGTCACAGGTTATACAGGATTATTATAATTGTTATTGATTTTAATCATCCATTAATGTATTAAATTAAATGGCATTGAAGATTTGAGAATCATTTTTAGGAGGGCATATCTTTTCTAAAACAAAATTTAAAAAAATTTTAACGGAAGACGATAATAAATTGGTTGCAAACATAAATCATAACAATTGTGATTATTGTATGAATCAACATAAAAAAATTGCTATGAATGAAGTACAATAGTAAATTGCAATAAATTGCTTGAATTATTTAATTTGATTATGACAGATGCCGGGATTCGAACTCTCAACCTTTGGGTTTGTGAGTAGGTGCGTTAACCCGCTCGGCCACCTCGACCCTAATATATGTGTGTATATATATATATATATATATATATATATATATATATATATATTGCTTATAACTGAATTGAACATTACTATCAAGTAGCTAAACAATGTTTAAATTTAGGCGACATTTCAACACTTTCCTAGCTTTTAAATAATGGAAGTTAAACAGAATTATTATAGCGTATAAATAAATAATCATTATTAAATGCATTATTTCATAGTGCATCAATTGGAGTTTTAAACAAACAATACACATATTTTTTTTCCTTCTATGCCCCTAGGCAAAACCACAACTTTCTAAATAGAAAAAAACCTCAACTTTCCTAAATTTTATTAATTTTTAAGCAGTTGACAAATTAAAAAAAAAATGTTCCACTACAACCAATAAACCCAATTGGGTTCAGTACTTCGTAAGTAATTGACAAATTTAAGCCACAAAAATTAAAACCGAAGTCACTACAGGATCTCAAATAGATGCAACATTAAACCCGCATGCCCGAACTGTATAGAGGGTCAGCATAACACCCTACGCCTTACGCTATCAAAAGCTTCTCTATGACGTAGTGAGTATTAAAATTATAGATTAGCACATAGTATAAATATTTAATTAAATTAGCTTATAATTATATGTTATATAATTAAATTAATCATATTATGTATAGTATAATAGAATGAAAAACATAAATATTAAGATTACGCAGAATAAAAGAGTAAACGTCTTTTCGTGCGACAGCCAATTCATGCATCTTTTTTTACTTTATGAAAAATATACCATACAAATATACAACATTTTTTTATATGTTAGATGAAAATTCGTTTTTATTAAGGCGGATAGGATCATATACCATGAGGAAATTAATGTTATCTAATTCTCAAATAAACAATTAATTTACAAAGTTGTTGCTGTTATTAAATTCCATTTTCACCGAACGATTCTCAATGTATTAATCCATTATCGAACCCTCCTCCAACATTAGGATGAATCGGACGAGCTGTTTTTCAAATATAGGTGTGCCAAGGAAAATATGTTTGCGCATGCAGAAGCGAAAGTAGGGAAAGGAATCGGACTAAATTTATACTGAACCATTAGTACACTAATCATCAACTTTCCTCCAACTTCGGTTCAAATCAGATGGGCCGTTTTTGAGATATAGGAGTGTCAAGGAAATTACGTTTGCGCAAGCGAATGCGAAAATAGCGAATGGAATTTAATAAAATTGTTGATATGAGACTATCTAGGTACATTAGGACATGCACAAACAGCAGAAAATTTCATCAAAATTGGATTAACAGTAGTAGGTATTATATCCGTCATATGGATTTGACAGCTTAGGTAGTGAGGAAGCAATACAGAGATAACAAGAGTAATTTCATTTTCAAAATCAAATTGTGACTGCAGACGCAGCTGGATCTTTTCTAATATTTTATTAGCAGTCTTGCTTTAATAAAAAATATAGATTTTAGACCTGCGGTTGGCTCCGTTCGGAAGATATATACTGAAAAAAAAATTGTTATTGAGTATATTTTGGTACTTATTCAGGATATTATTATTGACTTATAAAAAACGAAAAATGGAGTATTTTTTCTCTCGTTATATCGTCTGGAAAATCTATTGTTGATTACAAACGAAAATCGCAACATGAAAAAAAAAGTGTGCCTATAATAATTATAATGTCGAATATTTTTTTCTTAAAATTCAAAAATTATTCCATTATTAGATTTGATACGGAGAACCGTTACAAGTGTAAAAATTGAAATATTTTCGGTTAAATTGATTAAATATTTCAGGTAACTAATCTATTTATTAATAGTGAAAAAAAAATTTCCAATACCTTGACAAAATAGATTTTTTCCGCCTTTCAGCCACTGGGAGCCACGCAAACACCCGGCGATTCGGAGCGACCGAAGCTAGATAAAGCCCAATTTTCAAACGCGATTTTGAGGTATTAAATCGGAACTCATATATATTTCATGATTATATGGTTGACGAGCAACACTTCGCGAACAAATAGTGTTAAAAATCGCTTTTGGAGCATTTTGGGTTTTTCGAGAGCATATGTTTTTTCATTTTCGATATTTCCGCAAAAGGTTATAATTATTATTGCATGCTTTTTTTACTGCAGGTAGGTATAAAAAAAAAGCCACAATTTAAGTCCTGAAACAGATTCCTACGACAGTAAAAAGACTATTATGTCATCCATCGAAAAAATCGCTTATTGTCTAAATCAATGTAGACAGGGGAGCGGGCTTACTAACAAATATAAAAAATTCATAATTAAAAAATCTTCAAACGAAGATAACATTGAAATGAAGGTTTCGTTGCCAACCTATATTGCTTATAGATGGAAAAAAATTTCAATCTAAAACTTTTTAATCACGGATGTTTAATATTGTCTTTTTCGATTTTAGATACTGTCTTTTGTCCATTTAAAAAAAAAGTTTTTATTCTGAGCATCTGATTATGCTTAAAAGTTATTAAATATTAGAAGATTAATATCAATCCATTATACATTTTATAACTGACAATATTTCAATTTTTTGAGTTGTACAAAGAAACGTGGGTTGTTAAGGCCTAGTCCACAAACGAGGATTTATTTGAGGAGTTACTCGTGCAAATAACTAGAATTCTGCTTCGACATTTGCATAAGACATTTGCTTGCCTTAAAAAGCATGTGTTTCCAAGGCCAGTTTTCAAGTTTCATTATTGCCATCGGTGGTGGCTTGATAGGGACGGCGTTGCAACCGGGTCAAATTTTCGATATTCGGTATATTTTCGATATAAAGAGATTAACGTTTAGGTCATGATTTTCTAACCTAGTGAGAGTTCCTGTCTCTGTTGCCCCATTCGAACAAAAAATTTGGTGAACCCAAGTTGCAAATGAATCAACACACGAAACATAGCGTATTTTTGGGGTCCAGCTCCTATCAAAATCACCAACTTGATATCCAAAGTGAAGTTCATTACACTTTTTTACAAATGGTGTGAAATTTCGCCTTTGAGACTTGAAGGTCAGCTAGTTATTATTTATTCTACTGTTCTTGATGCTTAGGTATGCGTTTCTAAAATGTAAACATTTGATTAGTTTTCGATTTTTTGTTTTTGTTTTGCATGTATAAAGAAAGAGAAAGCGTTATGTTAAATTAGGAAATGGTTGAGAGTCATCGGAAAAGAGAAATGGGATGGATTAGAGAATAATTGAAGGTCTATAGCAAAAAAAAGGGGGGGGGGAGAAAAAGGGAATACATACAATCTGAGTAATGTAATGATAATTATAATGTGTTTAGAGCTAGAATGAAAGAAAAAAAAAGGTTATGAATATTTTGTATTATATTAGATTGATTAGTATGCTGTGTATGTAGCAACCTAAGGTATTTGGACAGTATTGCTGTAAATAAAGAATTTCTCTCTCTTTTGTAAAGATAGTATAGAGGCTTTACGTCTTGTATGTGATTAGATATATACTTTATGGCCATGATTATTTTGTAGGAGGGCACTAGCCTTCAAAATCTTAGAACCCTTAAATTTTCAAATATCTTATTCTTGATATTTAACTAATGTTAATGCACTACATAACCAAAGGATAGCAAGTTGAATTATTTTCAAAAACGTCACCTAACCGGATGACAACATGTTATTTATTTATGTTATTATGTTAATCATTAATTAATAACAATTCTTTGAGCTACAGTAATCTATCATAAGCTAGAAGACAAGATGATTTCCGAAAGATACCAAAGACAAGATATAGAAATCGATAGTCGAAAATCCACTCTCCTAGACCGTGCCCCTTTATCGAGATACAGATCCGGCATTATTCATTCTTCAGTTATTCTAAACAAGAACCTTATGCGTTATATGCTGTAGTGCTTATATATTAAACAAATATTAAATAAGAAAACAAATATTACAAGTATATTTTTTTCAACAATTGGTGAATGGTGTAACATATCAACAATGAAATATTTTTTTTTTTATAGCGGATGGATAACTCTTTAAACGCAATGTTAACCATAGTTCAATAATGATAGAAGAAAATATTTATTTTTTTTTTATCTTAATATCCTTATAACATCCGATTCTAAAAAAATGTTACATATATGTAAAAATTTAGGAAAAAAAAGCTCTGCAATCTCACCGATTTACTCGTCTTCAAGGACAGCGAAAAATCGTTTTAAATCTTTCTTATATTTCTTTATCTCAAGCAGATCGCCAATAGACCAATCTCCGGACAGCTATTGGTATCTTGGAAAACCATAACAAGATCCCGATTAAGCTCCACGCGGCAGGGCCATGACTCCTACGCCGAGTTACATTTATATATACATAGATCTGATGTAGCAGTACTATGAGAGTGGATATTCAAATCGCTAAGTTGAGATATTTTATTCAAGAAGGGGACAGAGAGCAATACAGGGTGAGGAGATCAAGAATATATAAGGTTTTTGTTTTAATAAGGAGTGAAATAGAAAAGCACTAAAGAGGTATTTCCAACAAAAATTAATATAAATAAAGCCATCCCACTTTAGCATACTAGATAACAGATGTGAGAACGTCTGTGGATCTTTATTAAGATGAATTTTATGAAGTTATTTATTGACCAAAATGTTGACGCGTACTGGAAATTCTGGAAAAGAATCACGCGAAGAATCATCAAGAATTTTAACCGGTTAAAAATTTAGATTTATTTTCTAGTGATTTGGGATAGCTATGCATATTTAAAGATAGGTACCAATCAAATAAGATTCCGAAGCTTTAAACAGATTTCAGGGAAACGATGGTAGAGAATGGCGTCAAGGGAGTGTTTTGAATCAATGAGGATGGCTTAAATTTTCTCTTATATTAAGTCAGCAAAGAATGAAACGTCTTATAGAATCTATAAGTAAGAGAACTTGGATCACTAATACGTTATAAAGGGAATCATAGGAAATCGCTCGATATTCAGATCTCAGTATTCAAATCGAATTACATACAACGAATTTACCTACTTGCTGAGAAAACTGAATTTCCTTTCAATGGCCAATGATATGTGGTAAATGGAAAATTTGTTTCGTAAATTTGTAAATAATTCAGCTCACAACTATCCAGAAGAGCCCTATACACATCTTTTATATTTCTTATCAGACAAACTACCATGGACACACAAATTAACTATATAGTTTCGACAGAGCTGTGAATGCCATTCCGATATTAGTGAGGAAGTTTCGTTTGAAACTTTTCTAAAAATATACTTGCCAAGACAATTGACAACTTATTTAAGATATCCAAACTAAAATTGTATTTGAAGTCTATTCAGTTCAAGAGTAATAAATCTAAAGATAATGTGAATCAGTAGTCTAATAAATAAATTGATAAGTGGAAAAAACACAGAAATGAGTTACGTGACAACTATGATATTAAAAGGATTCATAACACGATGAACATTTATTAAAATTGAGAAGGTATCTATTAAAATGATGACAATCTTTTTACTTCCTTGTACGCAATAAAGGAAATATTGTTATCGCGAAAATTTTCGTTTTTCATATTTCAACGGAAATATCTATTTTGACCATCCCTGAATCCATTTTGACTAGTTTTGTCGTGAATTCTGTAAGTACGTTCGTGACTCGCAAAACAAAAACAGTTAGCCGTAGTAAGTTTGATACTTAGGATCGTAGTGAACCTCTAAAAATCTAGCCGTGAATTTCTCTTTTTGGTCACTACATGATCACCGGAAGTTGTACTTTACTCGAAGGTGATAGATTTTCATTAATAGTTATACTAAAATACATTGCAAAACTTCTCAAATTTGATAAATAAGACTTATATATTAATATAAATAATATAATACATTTTGGTTAAAATTAACTAGCAAGAAGTGGTACTTTACCTGAAACTGTTTTATTTTGTTTATCTGCCGCCTTCTTAGAAGGCAGGGATACGAATCATGCTAAACACCACAAATCGAAATATTCATGGATAAGCACATTTCTACGGACCTTGAAAACGTTTTTGACATTTTTATATTAGTATGTATCAATAGATGGACGCCAATAGACGTCTTGGCGCCGAGTGTGATTTTTGAGATAATGCTATCCTCGGAAACTAGTAACCAAATTCAGGATCACTTTTTGAACCGCCGATTTGTAGTTTAATAGGCGTACAAGGAAGTCATACGATGTCCACATCAAATATTTTTGTTTTAATTTACACAAGTAATGCAAACCTAAAAGAACTTTCCTGAAAAGTTGCTATTGTTACCAACTTATTCATTATGGCAACAAGTTAAAAATAAACATGATATATAGTGATGAATCATATAGTAAATCCTAAAAAGTAGTATTTCTAAGACCCCAAAAGAAAAAGGATTTATTTATTTCATATAAAATAAATATTACTAATATTCATAAAATTCGATAAAGCTTATCACCATTGCTTCAACAAGATAGTAAAGGAATAAGATTTAATCTAAAGAATAACAACAATTAATTGTTGGTACAGAACCTAGTTTTCAGAAAAGCACAATATGCAACTTTGATAAGAATAGAAATATTTAGACTGAACTACTGAAAGAGATTCCAATTGATATCTAAAGACTTCTTTGTTTTCGAAATTTTGATATTCAAGAAATGTTAGGTATACTACTGTATTTAATAAATGTTTTGCTTACCATCAACTAATATGATCCATGATAACGCTATTGTGGATTTAACATTCCTTTTAAATGAACACCCGCCATAGCCTTAACACTTTCTCTCAAAAACGCTTTCTGAATGTCTTATAATTTAAGAACAGTAGTCTCTAATATTCAAATTAATTTTGCCTAGGGTTGTCTGACCACAGGAATGTTATTTTTATACAGAAATTTATATTAAAATAATGGTTTAACTTTTGCTTTATAGCCTTTCCCGAGTTGAGATGTCCGCGAAACATAGACCTCATTTCATTATTTTAAACCTCAAGAATGGCAAGAAAAGAAAGTAACTACATAACTCCTTCCCATTTTCATTCTGCTAGATTGCAAATGATGTAAATCAACAAAAACATTAGTGAACATTTTTAATTTGAGGTTTAACGTCCTTACCAACTCCAATGAAGACAGACAGGACGGGCTATCTTATAGGTTACCAAAAAATTATAACCAAAGTGGGAAAGCCAAGATTCATTCCGTGGGTCAACCCAGGCTGGATTCGAACCGGCGCCGCTTCAGACTCGAGGTTGCTAAATAAGGTGACGCCTTAACACTTTCGGCCATCTTAACGCATCTAGAACGAGCCCGGACTCGAGTCTGACTGAAGCATATAATTTATTTATTCAGTAATATCAGCCGTGGATGGATTCCATCTCACCCAGCCTCTTTATAGTGGGTACACTCAACTGGAGTGGGAGATAACCTTATTGGTTGAGCATAAATGATGACCACACCATCTCTTTGGATAACCGTTGGTCAAGAAACACTATTTCCAAACCAAGCACTGAACCGAAAACCATTCATAGTTGTATTGGTACATTTCTTTTTTTTTTCGCCGAAGCATATAGAAAGAATGAAGTCAGCTGCATATTGTGCATATCTCAGGCATTACTATTGCAAGAAAAAAACGCTGAACAGAATCGTGCATTGAAATTGAGTGACTACAAAGCCAATGTTTTGAAATAAATTACTTCACATTCTCTAATTAACTTCTTATAATTGTTGAGGCATCATACGAGGGGCATTACTCGACAGACAACTCAGATAACGATCAGATAACGTAATCAGATAACGATGCGGCTCAGTTATTTTATTTATCGCAAAAGGCTTGCTTAACCTTCAACCAGCTTTTAGCCATTACAAGTTTTATCCAATATAACCAAAGGCACTGTATCCAATATGAGCTGTAATTTCTAATCCATTTAATTTGTTTTCCTTGTAAAAAATAAAATTGCAAATATGTTCATTACGAGACATTACATATCAATGGAAGGCCAGTAGCAAAACTCTACTTTCAGAGCATATTTTGTGTAAACAACATACATAATATTTCATAGTAGACTCACTAACGAACACATTCAGTTACAAAATATCAATGACAAAATATGGTCATTATAAAATTTCAATCAGCATACGCCGTAGCGTAACATGCCTAAAATGCTGTTTCTTAACTTTATGTTTGAATGAATTCTGGCCATGATAACATTTCTAGTGTATAGACGTGCTATATTCCAAAAATAGCGTTTTCTGACAGTAACACCTACTAGGGAACATACAATATCCCGCTTGCACTACGACCGAGGTCACTGGCCCCCTTACTCTTGGAGATGGCAGCTACCTGTTGTCCCTCCTGACCAGGCTAACCCTTGAGGCAATCGATGGCAGGAGGTGGAGGGAGGTGCGGCACGGCGTAAAGTGCTCTCAGGAGTTGTAGTAAACAGGTGAGCTGTTTACAGCGGTTCGTTGTAGGCGGGCCAACCGCTACCACGCGATTATATTCTCGTTAAGTTTACTCTTTTAAGTTTTCAGTATTGACATAAATCATCAATCCGATGCTTTAAGGCTTGAATATAATGATTTCAATAATCCAATATATGATAAAATAAAACCTTAATATACTTAATATAAATATATATGATGTTAATCAAAATATCCATGTAAAATAAAGTGGTGAAATTTACAGCAAATATGGTATGAAATAAGGTGGTGTTGTACAATACCAGGTTGGTACCGTTGACAGGACAGGCAGAGCACAGACACTACATGCACCGTAGATAGAGCTATATGAGGCTACACTCTATGAGAGAGAACAGCGTTGTTGAGACAGCGGAGGCAGAGAGTAGGCGGAGAACTGAGGGTAAGTCGGGAGGAAGGCGCAGGTCCGCCCGTCACTATGGTAACAGTCTCGATCAAAGGCACGTGAGGGCTTCTCCAGCACATGGGATCCTCTTCTCCAACCTTCGATATATATCTCTCTCAATACATATCGCAATATACACTATCAATATGTACATAGCCACTCGTTCTCCGAAGTTGTTAACTCGCATTTCATAAGTCAAAGTCGCACCTCCGATCACCGTAATCACCTTCAGGGTGATTATGGTGATCGGAGCTCCAACAAAGACATCGTTAATAATCATAACGAAGTGAAAATTTCATTTCAAAGTCCTAGCGAAAAGCGATTCCAAAAAAACAAAACAAAACGTTATTATTCTTTAAATAGGGACTAATATATTTCTCATAACTCAGAACGTATTGACAAAAATTCTAAATATTTTCTTAGAATTTTCTTAAAAATTCTCAATATTATACTATCGTCAACCGGGGTGGGAATCGCTAAAATTAGGATTTTTCTGATACGATTTAAAAAAACGTCTCTTTGAGGTATTGTTTTACGTTACCTTTTCAGTCATATTTCTTATATATTCATATTTTTTAGACTATTTTTGCGAGCGATGGAGCAACATATGCCCGTGACCATGGTTACCCGTGTTTGATGTGACTATGGCAACAGCTTTTTTTCATACAAACTCACATATTTAATGGCTGGGAGTATAGCCAGAAAGATAATCTTTCAAACTCCAAAAAATGAGCATGTTTTCTTTCCATAATATTGGCCCGTGGCTAAAAAAAATAGATACTGCAACTTTAAAAGAATCTTAACGTTGTTTAAGCCTAACAGTATGTAAGGAGTTGATAATGCATGCGATATCATTTACTGCATGACTATGGTTCAAATTAAATCTTCATAAACTTTTTTTTTTAAAGAATAGTTCGGATTAGCGAGGTTTATCGTAAGGAAAAGTCCACTATATATCACTAATATCCACTATATTCACCCCAGAAATGAAAGAAACTTTTGGCTTATGTTAGAAAATTTGCTAATATTTTTAGTTAGTTCGCAAAAAAAATTGAAAAAATCTCACCTTTATTCGCAGAAGGAGTTTTTCTAGCACCACAACAAACGCTACGGTAATCACTTTAAGGAGATAGTTACTGTACAACATGTTTTGGCAACATAGCAAAATATTTAATATTACTCAACATAGAAAAATATGTTTAACTTACTATCAACCCTAGATATACAGTTCCATTGAACTAGACAATTGATTAAAATCTAAAAAAAAAATTCTTATCCTATATCTAATATATCCTATTCTAGCTTACCATACCATTATAGCCAATGAATACAGTTCAAAGTTTGATAAGATAAGGGGGAGGGGAGGTCACTATTAAACTATTTGTTTATATCTTGATTCTAAATAACTGGAATAAACTTCAGCTCCTTCTTCACATTTAAAGTATATTGTAGAGATTTTTTAATGAATAAATTTTCTGTTATTTGTCTTCTTTTTCCCCCCTCTTGATTGCAATTGTGAGCCTATTTTGATAATTTATTATTTTGTATTTATATGCTGAAGAGTGAGTCATAGTATCCCCGAAACTTCGATACAAATATATAATTTAACACTATTGTGTCTAAATTGTTATCTGGAGCAAAGTAGTGAAGGAAAATTTAGAATTTTTTTAGTTGTATATATTTTTGGAAGAATGCCCTATCTATATATGTATACCTCGGGATATAACAGAATAGGGTAATAATCCCTAGGGTAGAATAATCCCTAATACGTCCAAAGTTCTAATTTTAAAAAAAATTAATAACTTTGGTACTAATATTTTAAAAACAAATCGTCTCTTGTCGAAATTATAACAGCAATTATAGCTCTAGAATATTTTATCTTACTATTGATTTATTTAAAGTTAATTCATTTCATATTTATTTTTAATTTATTTATTTATTTTTCATTAACCGAGGATTTTCAAAAAAACATTATGATAAACTCTAACGGCTAAGTTAGATAGGCCAAGAGTTTTACGCCCATGAACAAACATAATGTACTTTTAATGAATATTTCCCTATAGATTTATTCAATGTTTCTTATTAGGGTACGATCAAATTGGCGATTGGATGCTAACTACAACTCTGCCACTTCTATTAGCAGGTGGTGACTGCTAGTCACATTGAAAAATGGCAGCCATTAAGCAAGTTCCTTTTTTCTCAAGTTCGAGTTAAAAAACGAAGAGACAAAATGTGAAAGCTATTACTGCTTAAGGCCTAACCTCACCGTTTTAGTTCATTTTATAATGTGTAGATTATTTGGATAAAAAGATTTGAAGAAAAAAACATCGTTAAAGCCATAATAAATTAATTTGTGAATGACACTTTCCCTTTGATCTATAACTTTATATTAAAAAAAACGAAACATTTTTATAGTTAAAGCCGTCTAATTAGGTAAATAAAATTTTCCCGCCAAATAATTTGAGGGTCAAGACCGCTTGGCTAAAGGGGTAGGGGCAGGTACTGGTCGAGAGAAACATTTTTGACTGCAATGTATGAAACCACCAGAGGATGTTGCTACAAAAATTTATTGAAAGGGGTAGAATCTAAAATTTCCTTACAACTTTGACCGGTTTTTCAACTATATTAAATATATAATTTCCCCAACTATAATATTGTATATAAAATATTGTAATTTTCACAAACTCTTTTGAATTTGAACTTTTCAATTAACAATTGCGAAGGTTGACAATTGACAAAAATATATTTTTTTTCTATTCAAACAATGTTATATCGATAAAATTCCAATTCCAAAAGAAAACTTTTAGTTCCAGCATATAATGTGCCCGAGGATGGAATGTACAGCCGAAACTTTGTAAAATAATAAAATAAAGTTGATGAAATAAAATACAGCCCATTATTCTTAATCGAATTAAATGTCAATTAATAAAAATAACACCAAAATTGCAATAAAAAAAGTAGGTTTAAAATATAAAACTAACTTAATATTCGGATTCAGCGCCCCCAAAAAACTTCTATACATATCTTCAACAAAAATAAAAAATTGAAATTTTTCTCTCTTACCGGAAAGAAACTTTGGCTAATTTTCATTTTTAAACTTTCATATATTTTTTTTTCTAGGCTAAGAAGTCCCATCGGAACAAACGCCGGGCCACGAGTCAAATATTTTTTGATGCAGAATGACAAACATTTTTTTTTAAAATCGATGACCCATTGATTGTAACCTCCATTTGTAAGTGTGATATTCATTCCAACGGGCCTCATTTCTTGGTTAAAAGAAATTTGTACCTTCTTTTTTTTTATACTCCATCGGTAACTGTATGTGCCCCATACCGTTCGTTGAGTGTGTCCTGGAAAGCTGAAAAATCTCCTCTCCCCCCATTAGTTTTTATTTTAGGATAAATCTCAAAATACTTTTCATGCCAATCGCGACGAAGACTGGAAATTAGTTTTTAATGATACATAATGATAATATCATTATCTAGCTTCATCTCAAACTGTAGGAAATCTATGTAAGATTTTCGATTTAAAAATGTAATTAGATAGATTACATAGCTAGCAGGGAGCTAAAACAATGAAATCGATAAAACCAATTTTGGTCAGGTTTCTTCAAAAACAGACCACTGTGCACTCTCAGCCCGTGCATCCTCTCCCCATGATTCTCCCAGGTAGTCAAGTACCCCTACTGGTTCATGGAAAATCACATGATATTGATTCAACTTTATTTTACTTTTTAGGGTATGTAAACGATCAAAAATTGAAACTTTTTTGTAGTATCCTTAATAAATAGATGATTTTTCATGACGTTATAAGACTTTTTTTTTGAAGTTATAGTTTGCGATATAGAAATTAAAAATGCAATTAATCAATTAAATGTTGTCATTAAAAATAGTTATTGGATATTCTATTATAGTAAATTTATCGAATCAGCAAAAAAAATTTAGTTTCATTCAGCCGTTTTCAAATAAACAAGATAACAAATTTCGCGTGGATTTTGTCGTCATCTATTGAAAAAAAAATCCTACTAAAAGTCGGCGATGTTTATCCTTAAATTAGGAGCTGAATTAGAAGCTCTTATGGTAGAGATGGACCGGCTTACTGTGCTGTTAAGCAGTCTCTTATTTTTTATCTTAATGCTTTAAACTCAACTCTATCTCATCCTGCTCATCACTTTTTAGATATTTTCATTCCTCGGGATTACCTGAATAAGAATAATATAAAGAATGATGTTTGTTCACTAACGGATTATTTATAAATTAAGAATACAGAATATAGATTATCACAGTAACATCAAAAAGTTTATCAGATGATTCTAAGGAAAATCATTCAAACCAGGAAATCGCGTACGTACATAGAATTAGATAAGGTTACCGATAACTGAATAATCGATACTAGCAGATAACAATATCTACACAAAACCGAAAGGGATAATAACAATGCTAACTGCTTATTGCTGCAATATTTTCAACATTATTTATTTAATAATGTTGAAAATAATTTCATTATTGTCGATTTTGATATTTAATAAAAGGGAGAGTAAAAAATAAAATAAAATAAATTATTAATATTTTGTAGGAAATACGAGAGGAAAGGACCATCCCAAGGACGGTTTTATAAAATACAGAACATAATATTTATATATACAACTTCGTTTCAGTAAAAAAAAAAAAAAAAAAAAAAAAACGGGAAACAGATAGCAGCACGCAATAGATGCATAAATATAATTAAATAGGTGCATTGACAATAAAGATAAAATAACCCGTATTTTTATAATGCTATTACAAAATACCAACTAACCTATTAACTTAATAAATAAAATTATAAATTTTGTTTTCCTTTTTTTCTCCTCAATCCTCCCTAAAACAAGAGAAATGAGTGGAAAGAATTAATAAACATTTATTTTTTCTAAACATCCTTCGTTTCTTCTTTTATCATGCTTCTATAACGATCATTTAATCAACATTAACCTAGTAGATAATTTAGCCTTTAAATAAATAAATATTATGTTTTATATTTTTCACCAGTGATTAGGGCCATCGTACAATGAGGTAAATCGTAAATTTAGAAGTGCAAAACTATCGGATGCCACTTACATGAAAAAAATTACTATTAGCAATTGTATCCTAATACAAATATTAAATAAATATTATGTTTTATATTTTTCACCAGTGATTAGGGCCATCGTACAATGAGTTAAATCGTAAATTTAGAAGTGCAAAACTATCGGATGCCACTTACATGAAAAAAATTACTATTAGCAATTGTATCCTAATACAAATATTAAATAAATATTATGTTTTATATTTTTCACCAGTGATTAGGGCCATCGTACAATGAGGTAAATCGTAAATTTAGAAGTGCAAAACTATCGGATGCCACTTACATGAAAAAAATTACTATTACCAATTGTATCCTAATACAAATATTAAATAAATATTATGTTTTATATTTTTCACCAGTGATTAGGGCCATCGCACAATGAGGTAAATCGTAAATTTAGAAGTGCAAAACTATCGGATGCCACTTACATGAAAAAAAATTACTATTACCAATTGTTTTTTATTAAATTGTATTATGCATATTGTATTAAAATTTATTAAATTGTATTATGAATTAAAAACAAAGGCCGAAAGGATGGTTGAAAAAATAAATACAACTGTAATTTGTTTTAAAAATAAGGAAATATTTACACAGATGAAAGCTTACTATAATCACGAACAATAAGAAAAACAAATATAAATTGTAATATTTTATACATTTATCTGATTTTAATAATTAATACTAATTTTGGTTGTTCAGCATCAAATCCAAAAGCTCTATTCCCAATTAAGATTTTTTTTTTCTTCGGCTTACCACTGCCAGGAAATTCGCATATGATCTCAATAGTACTTCTTTTTCTGCCTACATAAAAACATTGCTAGTAGCATAACTCAATTCTTCCAGCAAAGCACATTGTAATAGCGGTGCTGTTAGACAACAATGGTGAATCTTGAAAGCACTGGTCAGTAATACTCGCCATATCAGACATACGATTTAAGTTGAGTAGAATTATTTTTAATTCGGTGACCAACCAAGATTGTTCCGATTTCATCTATTTTTTGGAGGTTCGGGAATGTTCAGTCCATTTGTAGTTCAACTTGCTTAAAAATTCTTTATTGAAATTTCATTTTTTTGAGATATACCAACCATATCTTCGCTGTCTGTCGGAAATGTGCTCTGCAATATTTAAAAGCATATAATCGAACAATGCTTTGTTTTCTCTTCAAGTATTTCATTGTTTTAACAAATAATTAACAGAGTCCTTCTCTGAATACCGATAATTTCTGATAAACGTGGCTGCAAAAAGTAGAAACTTGTCATCCCAATTATAACAACTGCAACAGTTAAAGCCAATCCTAGCGGATCTTACAGCATATCAATAAGCGAAAACTTTAAATTTTCTTTAAAAGAAATTCGTTCAATATATTTTTCTAAAAGTTTTCAAATTCTTATAACTGTGATTATTGCTTTCTCTTATCTCCACTATGTTCGTTGTACATGATAAAATCAATTTTTACACCCGTACTCCAGAATAGGATTGGGACATCGAAATGCGAAATATCGATATATTGGATTTGAAAAAGCTATATTTTCTATCGATATCTTAAACATATTTTACGACTACATATATTCTTTTACTAACTGACCCCTCTGAAAATACGAATTTTTATAGAAATAAAAAAACTAGTAATTTTTAATTTGATTTTTCTGGTTACTACAACCGCTGGAAAGCTGAATATCTGATCTCAGACCCATACCAATAAGTTTTAGATTTTATAAATATATAAGGAAGAAAAAGTAGGGCGAACTTGAAAAATTCTTCAAACGTTTTATTTTATATCTCAGGTTCTGATTTTTTTATGGAGGTCGGGTTTGTCCCATTTCGTGTAATTTATAGGATCCTAAATCACTCACAAGTTTCGTATGGATCGGTGGAGTCGCATTGAAGATATCGCATTATTTGTGATTATAGAAAAAAAAAACGAAGGTAATTTTCGTAAGGCAAAAATTTTGAGCAAAATAATTTTATTTTTCGATTGCTTTGAAAATTCATATGCAAGGGTTTCTTGAGGTGAAAAATGACTTTGTTTTATCCTAAAAATATATTTTACCCCACTTTGTTACTTCGCTCAGTGGTCAGAACTCTCCCATCGTGATGCGAAAAATTCTGTCGTACTTGTTATTCGATACTGCGGTACCAATTGAGATTTAATTTCGTTAAATTCTAGTTTTCATCTATTTACCTTAGTAAATAGATAATTTTATGGATTTTAATTATGAATTTAATCATTTATAATAAGGATGGATAATAATAATTATATGGATTTTAATTATGAATTTAATCATTCATAATAATGATGGAAAATAATTATTGTATTTAATTTATTTTTATACTGTTAAATAATAATGTTATGGATTTTAATTATGAATTTAATCATTTATAATAATGATGAAAAATAATTATTGTATTTAACTTATTTTTATACCGTTAAATAATAAATTAATGGATTTTAATTTAATAATTTATAATAATGATGGATAATAATAATTATATTTAATTTATTTTTATACTGCTAAATAATAATTTTATGGAATTTAATTACGAATTTAATCATTTATAATAATGATATAATTATTGTATTTAACTTATTTTTATACCGTTAACTAATAATTTCATGGATTTTAATTATAAATTTAATCATTTATAATAATGATGGATTATAATAATTGTATTTAGCTTATTTTTACGAAAAATTAAATTATTTACTTAAAAAGTTCAATAACTAAATAAGTGCTATAAAAGATCTAGAAAATAAATGATCAAAATAGCACTTTTTTGTAATTGAATTTATTAAATAAATAACAATTTTTAACAAATATTATTAAATATAATTATTATTAATAAATTCATAAATAAAATCCATAGAATTATTATTTACCTGTATAAAAACAAGTTAAATATAATTATTATTATCCATCATCATTATTGCCTTAGTTTTTTTCTATAATCACAAAAATTGCGATAACTTCAACAAGATCCCACCGATCCATAAGAACCTTGGGAGTCGTTAAGGATCCCATAAATTACATGAAATGGAACAAACCCAATCTCCGTAAACAAAGCAGAACCGAAAATATAAAATATAACGTTTGAAGAATTTTCATTTAGTTCACACTACTTCTTCTCCCTTATAAAGGCATAAAATGTAAAAGTTATTGGTATAGGACAGATATCACAAATTCTGCTTTCCAACGGTAGTAGTAATGTTGAATTGGGGTAAAATCCTGAGGAGTTATAACAGCTTCAGTGAACGTCGGAACATTGGCAGAAAAAAAAAATCACCAGAAAAATCAAGTTAAAAATTATTACTGTTTGATTTCTATGAAAATTCGTATTTTAGGGTTTTAAATGACGCTAAAAGGGAATATTACTTGCTTTTTCCTAAAATACTTTTTTTTTGGTCTACTTTGTTGGAAGCCTCTTTTGGCTTTTATACATTTAACTAATTTGATATAATCGGCAATATTTTTTACACAGAAAACAAATCGATAGGTATAAGAAAACCTTTAAAGTCATGCAGAGTAAAAGCAGTAAACAATAATACAAAAAAATCGTTGAAATTATATAAAATATTTTTTCTTGGCTCTTAGGGCGCATTGGCAAGAATCTTTTTCGACCTAGCATCACCAAAAAAGTTTATTAAAATCGGTGATGCCACATCCTTAGCCTCCCCTTGCAAGAAATATTTTCAAAGCGATCAAGATCTGAAACGGGGTCGAATCAGAGTCGTGAGAGAGAATGAATGAGAAAAATCACCAGGAAAAATCTTATCTCTACTCTAGGTCCCAACATATTTTTAAATAAATTTTCAATTTCATGATCACTCATACTTTACATATATTTTTCCATTAATGAGAGTCAAAGGTTGCTTTTCTAAGAATAAAAAAAATCGTAATAAAGAATATAATTGTTAACAAACAATCGGAGATAAGTGTATTAACAATTATTAGAAAAGTAAATATATCAGCTAATAAGATCCATTTAAGTTTATAAACATTTAAAAGTTGATAAATAGGCCTTGGCCTTTCTGAACCACTTCCAAGTTCAAACGTGCAGCACATGCTAACTAAATTAGGACAGCATCGTCACATTAGAACGGCTATATTTTGAAGGTTGCGCAAATATCTGAACCTCAATTTCTTTTACTATTCTCGGGATAGTCTAGTATTTTGTGAATGCCCAATACGTTGTACCAAAATTTTTTCTAACAATACGAATACCATTCTGATAAAGCCATAAGATGTTGAGACAAACCTTTAACTAAAAATTCTGAAAATTGTTTCAAAGTTTCATTTTATCATATAATGTTAAATGGCAAGTAATATTATATACTAGTTTATTTCCTTTTACAAATATCGACAATTTATTTTGAATAATCTTAAACTCAAAGGGACTAATGGGTCATCACAGCCTCTACGCTACATCTAAATAGTTATATCTGTGTAAATGTGTATATAAATATATATATATATATATATATATATATATATATATATATATATATATATATATATATATTTTGAATAACTAAAAATATTCTCTGTGCAACATGGATGGCATGGATAGAGATCATATCTTGACATATCGACGTTAAAGGCATGTACAATGGGATGACAGTGAATAAAACCCGAAAATTTCCTAATTGCCTACTTAGTGTGGCATTGGAAAAAAGAAAACGTTTTTTAAAAGTTTTTTTTATTTATTTAATATTACTACAAAAAAAAAAAGAAGAAAAACGAAGATAATTTGAGTAATTCAAAAACAGCAGCAATTTAGTTTTCGTTGTTTTGGTTTATAAATGACCTATATAATTTCTGATTGACTGTTGGACCATTTAAAAAAACAAAACAAAAAAAAACTCTGTAATTTTCCACTTCATATTGCGTGGCTTTTTTTATTGGTTCCCCCAACCTGGCTGGCATCGGGGTTATATTGCGTGGCCTGTCGTAATATTTTTTCAAGAACTCTGTCCAAATATTTTCTGAGGATTTGCTTTAGAGACGAAAAAAAACGTTTAAATTGGGATGAAGTATGGTTAATAGTCATCTCAATATCCAAAAAAGGTTAATATTATTTAATTTATTAATCTAAACAAATTTCCTAGATTCTGACCGATAATCTTAATAAGATACAATGTTATATTGAAATTATAGATAATAACATAAAACTTCTATTTAGGCTAGTATATTACACAATATAATACTTAATTATATTTTTTACCACTTAATGGTTCTATGGAACTAGATTTTCTAGTCAGGAAATAAATATTCAGGACTCAGTCAATATTTATTTCCATGATACGCATCACAGTTGATTATCTACCATCAATTCGGATAATAAAAAATCCGGATAATCAGGGTACTATGAATAATAAGCAAAATAAAATCCTTAAATAAGCAATGTTACCCTTTATTATGATAAAAACTATTTATAGCTGCTGAGTCAATCAACGTTAACGTCCTGTGACACTCTTGTAAACCCTTCCTAAATTCAACAAAAAGCATTTCATTACTACACTATTGTAAAATATATGCAGGAATTGTAACGTACATTGTTCCAAATTAAAAAGCGAATATTTGGCTTATTTACACATTTTACATTCTTGCTATCAAAGTTAAAAAATATTATCTAATGTTGGATAACACAGAACCTCTCAAAGGTTTCCTACGCATAGTAAAATAAGAAAACTTAAGAAAAGAATTTAATTTTTATATTGGAACCTTGGACATTGGTATTCGTTGCCACTTTTCAACTCAAATAAAAACTTATCTTAAATTTAGCCTCAGTAGTATTGAGCTTAAATACGAATACTGCAATAGACTGGGGATGTTTTGATATATAGGGTCTTAGTATTTTTCATTTTTTAAACCGCCTTTAAAAGGAGAGGGTTTCAGCGATGTTGGAAAAATATCGAACAACCGATATTTTCAAAGAAATATTGATTTTTGTCTTCGGGTTATAACTCAATACATATAATGTAATATCGATATTAAAATTTGAGTACTGGAATATGATATTTGTTCCAAAAAAAATTTAGGAAACGAAAAAATAAAAGTCTAGGTTTGATAGGTTTCAGTCACTATTAATATAATTGTGAATTTCTTTCTTCTTCTTTTTAAATTTGTTTATGTTAAGAAATTTAGTTAATATTTCTCTAGTTCTTAGAAATGAATCTTTTTAATAATAAATGTTAATATGTATTTCGATAAGTTATAAGTAATCCGTTCAATATTGATTTTCTTCCGTCCTTTTAATTTTGTTTTTGTTTTATATTTAACCAATTTAATTAATATTATCTCTAGTTCCTGGTATGCAATATTTTTTTTAATTGATAAATGTTAATAAATTAATGCATTTTTTTTTATAAGCTATTTATGAATATTTAATTGTTGCTATTAAAGCTGTTACAAATATAAAACTTGTTATTTTATGTTACCCTATCCTTCAATTCAGTATAAAAACTGTCTTCTTCTGCTTTCAAAGACTAAAAACATCGAGGCAAACAATATTGAAAAATATCTAAAATATCGATATTTTTCATTTATACATCGAACTACTTTTCCGATATATTTGAAAACTCTCCGTAAGATATGCATCTATATTTTTGTTCGGTATTTACATATCAAACCACAAACCATTAAGAAGACGGCTGAGTTAAACATATTGAACTATAAATATTAACATTAACACACCACACCATAAGTTTTTTTGGTTTTTTGTTTGTTGAACCCGATGTTCTTTGTAAATTTTTTAATTTTATTTTTGGGTAAAAATATCGGTTTTCGATACTCAAATTTTAATATTTATATTACGATATATAAGATAAAAACTATTGGACAAAAATCGATATATCGATATTTTTCCAACATCCCTACGGTAGAGCGAGCAGCCGGGCGACAGACATATAGACGTCACCCAGAGCTGTATTTAGCCCTAGCTATAGATAGTGTTGGCGGCGAGAGTGCCCGTCTGTCTGTCCAAGATACCTTCTTCTAATTTCAAGATACCTCCTGTCTCGCTAATGCACTTTAGTCATTAAATCAATGAATGATGATGACCATAACACATTAACATTGGAATTATAAAATATTATTATTATACCGTTGGAAGGAGGCTATAAATAAACTATTAACTTAAGATGAAGAAAATTTTTTTCTCTCCTGCTATTCTGATGATGCCTGAATTGACGAAATATCGACAGATGAATTTTTTTAATTTATTTATTTTAATTTTGAGAATCTTGGTTGTTTATTGGATTTTTCCATTTATGCCATAATAAATATCTGACCTTATTTCATTTTTCAAATACCCATCATGTAACGTCCTATATTTTCTCATTTGCACGAAACACGTCATTAATATTTTTTACTTCTATTTTTGGTATTATTTTTCCTATGGTAATTCAGAATTTATTAATCTAGACATATGTAAATAATCGCAACTATTAGGCCTAAAAGTTTTATTAATCATGACCATGGACGTGCCTGAAAATAAATAAAACATCCGTAAATAATAATATATGAAAAAATAACATCTCGCGCAGTCTATAACGTAGCAAGAGCCTGACACCTTGACATGGGATGTTTTGCATCAATATACATGCCAGCCTTAGCCAGAGGGTTATATTAAAATTTGGCGTTGCAGTGATGGTTCTAGCACAAGTTGAAAATAAAGTGTAGGCGAGCAAATATAGCCAGCGACCAGTGCTCAATGAAAAATTCGCCAACTGTTATACGATGTTCGAAAACATTTTTCACTTCGGGCACAGCCAGGAGATTAAATTCAACTTTCAACATTAGGTTAAACAAAATAATTAAATTTTTGTTAGTTGTTATTATTATTGTGTTTTATCCTGAGCCCTAGATTTGAATTAACACCTTCATAAATTTTATAATATTGAGCCGACGAACAACAGGAAGACACAACAGAGAAAATAGATAAGCGAAAATCAACTGAAACAATCAGATATGAAATATATTAAAAACATTTCAAAAAATAAAATAAACACTAGAATACGATAATCTGGTGCATCCAACTCGTATGTGACGAAAACAATTACTTATGTTTTTTGCAGATGTAACATCAAAACGGAACCGTTTTAGTGGACAAGGATATTTTTACAGTTTTAGGTGACTTATCAAATATATCCCAACAATTTTATATTATTTGCCAAGTTTCATCTAAAAAATTCAGTGCTATCTCACCGAATTCGATAAAAAATATTGTGCACCACATTGTCAGGTTAATTTGGCCAACATCCTTGGGTATTCAGTATGGATAACTTGAAATTGGCCTAGATATGGAATAGTTATAATTAGAAAATGTTAATGAAGGAGACAATCTCAAGTGCATACCTAATTTTAAGTTACAATTGTTATTGATGACGATTTTTACGTTTTGGAATATATTAAAACATGTGAAACGTCTTGTATTACTATTTTATTTTAATAATAAAATGGTGTTAAACATGTATTCTGATAAAGATGTTGCTTGAAATACATTAACTATAACAACTATCAACAGCTCATATTCAATTTTGTATGTACCTTAATGAAATATTTTTCGATTACCTCAGGTTCATCAAGTCACCTTAAGATAGTTCCTTCTATGCAGATCAATTAAAGACATATCTTCCCAAATCTTATATTTATCTCGAGTTTACTCTAATAGTTTAATATTTTAATATTAAACAAAAATCAAAATTAAAATAAGAAAAGAAAAAACAAATCAATGTCATTAATAAACAAGGGTATGTGTGATTTTTTTTCCTTTCTATTATAGTACATTTGATATTTTCCCCCCTTAGCGTTAAAATCTCCTGCTAGAAGTTTTGTACCTGAATTCGGTGAATTGTTAATTTTGATTTCAAGAATCTCACAGATGTAATCTTTCTTCAGATCATTAGGTATTTTCGATGAAGAAGGCGAATGAATATTTCGAAGTTCATTATAAGCTGTCTGAATCTATCGACGAAAATAGGAAGATGGGCACACTTTCATCGAATTTCATTGAATCACTGGGTGCTGTTTCTTTTTAGGCAGCATGCATGATGTATCCGGCGGATGGTACATTATGTTTCATAACATTGGATTTTTTACAGGGTGAGATTTTTTATAGGGTGGGATTTTTTATATCCACAATCAATCCTCCTCCTTGGCAAGCTATTAGTTGTGGCATTGCCCCAAAGTCGGAGTTCTCCTTTTATTACAAGAATCCGTACTTAAAAGTAAAAATAATTATTAAGTAATAAGTTAATGCGTTATAAGTAATCTTTTCTGCTCTAAATTTGTGTATCCTGCCCAGATGCAACTTCTTTCATTAAAATTGATTTTTATTAAAGTAGAAATAATTCTTCATAATTATAAAAAAGAAGATCTATTTTTATCATAATATCCAAATATATATATGTTGTATTCATACATGGAAGGAAGACCACACCGCGATTCTTAATCTAGGTACACGGGGGGTCGGGTCATTACTCCTACGCCCGGCCTATGTGAGTTGCCTCCAAGTAGACTGACGGGCCTCACATACCCGGGGGGAGGTGATAAATTGCTTGAATTATTTTATTTAATTAAATTAAATTCATGCCGATACCGGAATTCAAATTCACAACCTTTGGGTTTGTGAGTAGATGCGTTAACCTGCACCACCACTAGCCTTGCACCAAGAAAAAAAAATTAACACACTTTATCATAGCGAAGCATCGTCCCTCGCACCGACTTAGGTACTTTAGCCCATCAGCTACTGGGAACAATCGGCTCATTTCTACGGTAAACTCCGCATTGGTGTCATTATTTTCGTTTTTTTTTGTTTGTTTTTTTGCATAGATTACGAATATCTTAATCCCGAAATCGAAATCTGTAGCTTTATTATGATTTAAGCCAAAATAAAAAAGGCATTTTTATTTATTTATTTTTATTGTTCAAGAAATATGCATTTTATTAACAAAAGTTACAAATACCCTAACCACCCCTAACCACTAGCCTTGCACTAAGAAAAAAAAATTAACACACTTTATCATAGCGAAGCATCGTCCCTCGCACCGACTTAATTACTTTAGTCTATCAGCTACTGGGAACAATCGGCTCATTTCTACGGTAAACTCCGCATTGGTGTCATTATTTTCGTTTTTTTTTGTTTGTTTTTTTGCATAGATTACGAATATCTTAATCCCGAAATCGAAATCTTTATCGAAAGCTTTATTATGATTTTAGCCAAAATATAAAAGGCATTTTTATTTATTTATTTTTATTGTTCAAGAAATATGCATTTTATCAACAAAAGTTACAAATAAAAGTTGTTCAAATTAAGATTATCTATAAAAAAGGTCCAGTTACATTTTAAGCTAAAACTAATGATAATGGACCTACGGTTTGTAAAACCTGTGAAATGTACGGCATTTCATGAAAAAATCTGCTATAAGTGGGGTATCTTTTTCAGGAAGTATACATTTAATCAAAAAATGTTTCAAACAATAGTAATTCAGTTCATCTACAAAAAAAGGCCGGTTACATTCTCAACAAACGACAACCGCTTTGACCGGTTGACAACCGGAGCGTCAAACTTGTGAAACTTTCGATTTTACAGAAAAACCTGCTTTACCTGCTTACCGCGAACTTTAAACTCTGCCAATTTAACTTATTAAAATTATAAAAACTTATTTAAAACTGGTAGAAGGAAACTAAGTTTAGGATACACGGACGTCGGGTAGGTATGGACACATTTCGTACGCCCACCCTATCGGCTAAGCGAAAACGCAAGCATCCTATAGAAAATTCTAGTTCCTTCAAGCACTTTTTATTCTTTCCTTATTTTATTTATTATTATATAAATTATTAGTTCAAATTAGCTGTACCTATTGATTACTTTCAAGAAGGAATTAGTTGCTAGGGTTTTGGTAAAGTACCAATATTGATGTGTATTGAGGATATAGAAAGGAAATATATATTTCATTATTTTACTTATTATTTTGATAAATTATTAAATTTAGTAAGTTTAATGATAAATTTTGGCAGTTTAATGACTGCAAAAGAGTTGAATGATGCAAAAATCCAACTTTTAAAAATTGAGGGTTACTTCGTTTTAATTTGCCATACCTTCGTTATGTAACGAGATTGCCAGCACAATCCTTTTTCTACCAGTCGCTGTCATAGAGTCAGCGATGTCACCTTCAAGTCTCAAGCTTCAGACATCAACATCAACATCTTTTCCGTCTTGTCTCTCCGCATCCACTGTCATAGACTTCTAGCAACTTCATGAAACTAATTCAAGCCTCACCTGAAGATTTGTTCTATTTTTTAATCTGGTATCTTATCAGTTCTTTTAACCCAACCGCCTGGAGTTTCCATTGGTAATTTCCACATGAGTTATTCTCAAGGTCTTTGCACTTATTTCCCCAAGTCAGGAGGATTCCATTGAGTTGAGTTTTGAGTTTATATAATAAATTGAATAACCTATTTAATTATTACTTTCAATTAAAATATATTTCCTTTCCATATCCTCAATACACATCAATATTAATATTTTATCAAAACACTAGCAACTAATTCGTTATTGAAAGTAATAAATATAGCTAATTTGAACTAATAATTTATATGATAATAAATAAAAGAAGGAAAGAATAAAAAGTGCTGGAGGAACTAGAACTTTCTATAGGATGGCAAATGGCTCCTACCTAGCTTGCGTTTTCGCTTATCCGAAATGTGTCAATACCTATCCGACGTCCGTAATTATCCCAAACTTAGTTTCCTTTCCAGGAAATCAAGTTCTTTAATTTTAATGAGTTAAATTAGCAGAGTATAAAGTTCGTGATTGGCAGATTTTTTCTGGAAAAACCGAACATTTTACAAGTTTGAAGCTCCGCATAGCGGTTGTCGTTAATTGAAAATGTAACTGGGCTTTTTTTGTAGGTGAACTTATGCTGAACAAATATTGTTTGAAACGTTTTTGATTAAATGCATGTTTCCTGAAGAAAGATACCCCAATTACAGCAGATTTTTTTCATTAAATACCAAAAATTTCATAGGTTTGACGCTCCGTTATCGTTAGTTTTAGCTTGAAATGTAACTTGACCTTTTTTGTAGATGATCTAAAGTTGAAACTAATTTCGATTTCTGTTTCATCATATTCGTATCCTACGCGAAATAGTGAGAGTAAAAATCGCGAAAAGCAGGGTTTTTTTTTAAATACCGAAAATTTCAGAGGTTTGACGCTCGGTTGAACCGTTACCCTTAGTTTTAGCTTAAAATGTGACTGGACCTTATTTTAGGTAATCTTTAGCTGAAAAACCTTTGTTTGTAACTTTTTTGATAAAATGTATATTTCTATAAAAAAGAATACCCACTTATGGCAGGTTTTTTCTTGAATACTGAAAATTTCACATGTTTGACGCTGTGTTAAGAAAAAAAACCACTTGTTTGAAATTTTTTCCGATAAAATGCATATCTCGTGAAAAAATAAAAAAATGAATAATGAAAATGCCTTTTTTAAAGTTTATTTTGGCTAAAATTATTATAGAGCTGCAGATTTCGATTTCTGGATTATGATATTCGTAATTTACGAAAAAAACAAACAACGAAAAAGATGGCACCAATACGGACTTTACCGCAGAAGTGAGACAATTCACTTAAAAATTCACTAGTTGGTGGACTACCTAGTCTAGCACCAAACCAAGGAATTGCTTCTCAAATTCAATTAACCTGGAGCCTTGCACCTCGAAGGTTGTCTCACAACAACCAATTATAATTAAATTTCTTTCATTGTTCCTTTAATTATGTATTTAACAAATATTAAAATTTGCACCATTTTTCCTAATAGCAAATAAAATTCTCTAAAATATTTAATTTTTGTGCTTTTGTTATTTTATTTTGATGCTCAAGGTATTATTCTGATTTTTATAAATTTAATTATTAATTATTTAAAATAAAGTAGAAATCCACTGATTAAGCGTATATTGTGGGATTCCTCGCACAAAAATTGATCTGAGACATCATTTGAGAAATATAACATTTATTAATATACTAAGATGAATTGAAGGGATTTATTTATTTGGCAAGCCACTATTTTGAAATTAATGAGAATTTTATACAAAACGCTGCTTTTATTTTCCTCTATATAGCTCTTTATTATCTTAGTTTGGCTAAAATCTATGAGATTGTCTTATTAGCTCATGGAATGACTCCAAATTAACACAATAAAGAGCTAAATTGAGAAAAATTACTTTATTTTTTTTTGCTACGGCCTTTTGTACAGAATACTCATTAACTTCAAAATGGGACTTTTCACATTCTTGCCACAAGCCTTTCAATTGATTACATTTTAATACAATAAAACTAACTGGAAGCAATAAGACAAATTAAGAGATACGTGGTTGGTTCCTGTTATAATATTTCTAATGTTGTTGGATTTTGTTTTTGGATTATTATTTTCAATAATAGAGCATTGTCTTTCTGGCGTTCGCGGATTTTTCCGAGACTACAGGACCGATTTTTTTGAGATTTGGCAAAAGATTCAGTGGCCACCCCCGGATGTTCTTCAGAGCTCGACATTACCATCTGTTATTTAGTTTCAAAATGGCGGCCGATTAGAAATTTTATAAGTCCATGTTTGGAACATTTATAAAGCTGGAAGGGAAAGGTTGAGTGTTTTTGAATCAGCATTTTCAATAGTAAACCTTTGTAATCGACCAAGAAAAAAAAAATTAATCTCCCCTCAAAATTTGAGGTTTTAAGTTTCAAGATTTCAAATGAACTCTGATCCTATTTCTTTTGCGGTAAAGATAATAATAATCGGCTGACATTGAATCCAGCGCAAGCTAGCACATCATTCCAACATATTAATTGTTAAACACTAATTACAATAAAACGTTCAATTTCAACTCATATGTCTGTTATTTTGTTTCTTAAAATACCATTACATAAAAATTTGTTATTATTATTTTGTATAATTTACATATAACTAACTTGTTCTGAAAAAGTTACAACTGATTTTACCTTGCTAAAACATTTTTCGTTATCAATGAACTGAACTGAATCTGAATCGTAGACCCATAAACTAAAGGAATCTTATAAATAACATGATAATAAACATATTATTCAGATGACAATATCAATTATAATAATTAAACAAGTATTTAAAAATCCCTTCAAGAGAAGGCATAAGCCTGAGATCTGTCAAAAAATATCAGGAGCATAATGGTAACATCATCACCTACTTAAAAATAAAGAAATAGCTGTAAAAACTAAGGAATAAGGTACAAGAGAAATTGAAATCACAGATAGCAGCACCTAATACCAGCGACACTAATGCTATCTAATGAGTCATTGTACCAACCACCTTACAGAAATTTCGTAGTTGTTTTACTACGGATAAATTTAATAAAATTAAGAAGAGAAGTATCAATGAAAGCTTTCAGTAACAAAACTAAACTGCCAGAGCGGAATGCGGACAACTTGACTGACAGCTGGTGAAGTATTTATAGCTAAGGAAAAACCTTCAGTAATTGCTTTCATTTTATTATTTTACAGTTGTTGTTTGAACCATTTTTCATAACTGAGGATAAGATAAACAATTATAATAATCAAATTTACCGATATGAAATACCATTTAAATTTAAATATTTCAAACATAAATATATTTTTTGTCATCAATATTGATTATTAAAAATAAGTAGTAATTTACTGCTCACAAACGGAAAGATTAAAGCAAATTTGATACATCAGTATTTTGAGCTCAAATGGTTTCAAAATATTCACGGTATCACAAAGAGTAATTAGAGCCATCATAATTGAAAATCGGTTGAGCCGTTCGCTCAAAAATTTGTTACATATGTACAAAGGACATAAAAAAAAATAATAAATTACCGTACTATTCAGGTTAATTTAGAACAGCTATTTAATAATACACTTTTGCAAGAAAATTATTACTTTCTTTACAGTCATTGTATACCGTTTTGAAGTCTGTTTTTTTTTGTATTTTTTTTTAGTACATTCCGTACTTGCACATCTATTTAATGGCATTACTGGGTCATTAGTGAAGTTAACACCCATCAATATTGAAACCTGGTGATGCAGTCGGGTGCTTTCAACACCCAAATGAAAATGAAAACTCTTCTTTACTTAATATTTACATATTTTTATTTATTTACATTAGTTTCCAGGGAAGAACCCTACCGCCATCACAATTATTATTACACTTCATTTTTTTTTTCCATTTTTAAAAATTCAAATATTAATTCTTGTTACACCAAATAGCATACTACAGACTAGAAATAGCAATTAAAAACTGTGACAATCGAGAGCTATGACAATACAAACTTAGATAAGTAGTAAACAAATAAAACGATCTATACTAAAATTAAAATTTAAAACTTTTAAAATTAAGTTTAAAAATACAAATACTAAAGTCAAGATAATAAAAGCAGAGCAAAAAGTCATCTTATTAAAATAATATACGTAACAAGGTTAAAAATCATTATAAGCTAAAAATTATTATTAGTAACAGCCATAACAACTAATTATCAACGCATATATTCTTTTGTTTTTTCAACCAATTGACTTAATAGTATTAAAAATTAAATTAAACTACTAAAAAATATATATTATTAATAAAATAAATATAAAACCAAAAATTATTACAAAGCCATTTACAGTTAGACAAGGAATTTGTTTAATCTGATCTACCCAACCAACTCTCTATAATTTGCAATTCCAGCAATGAACAAGTACAATTTTCTCATTTCATCTATTGTTTGAACTTCAAATATTCCGAGTCCATTAAAATTTTCCCTTCCTTGGTAAAGTCTTAATTTCAAATTAGTAAATACAGGGCACTTAAATAATACAAGACAAAGTGTTTCTTTCTTTTTTCTATTGCACTTTTTACATTATTGTTGTAGATCAGTTCTGACTATTGTATTATTTATTGAAATCTTTATCATGGGTTTACCAGATAGTCTAATTTGCATTAATAGCCTAGGATATTTAAAATTTACTTTACTCAATACATTAATTCACTTTCTGTATGCTTACAGATGTAAGGAGGTTTCTGTATTTTGACATGCAAAGATAAACGGGACGCAATGTACTTGCAAAGGACCATAAAGGGGAAGGCTCCTGACACCGAGGTTCAATATTCATGGGCGTCAACTTCACTAACAACCATATATACCAACTAACGATCAAGCTAAACACACTATCCTCCTTGTGGCTTCGCCGTAAACGGGTAATAATAAGAGAGTTCGTGCTGTCGTATTATATACTGCTTTTGAGATGTACGGTTGCCGCTCAATAATGCAACGATCATAAACAAAGCACTGAGACAATCCCTACAAGTTTGAGGACCAAATTTCGAAAGTCCATCCTTCTCAAATGGACACCTATCGGAAAACCTGATTTATTCGTATATCCACCAGATGCAAAAACAAAGACATTGTGTATCCAAAAGCACTTCGACAAATAGAATTAAAACACAAAAGCTTTCTTTCTTTCAGTGGCATTACAACGAATGACGGGTATTCATACTTATCGCATTAAATTGAAGACTACACAACAGCTAGTTGTTATATAAAGCTTTATTATTTTTCACATTCTAATCGGATATTATATTTCTCTGTAAAGGTCTCTGAATCCTATCCATGAAATATACCTTCGTATGGAAAACGATGGTATTTGAATATCTAAACCCAGTTTGAATGGTTAATTTACTATAATAAAAGTTTGACCTGAGTATGTCCACAATACATTACCACACACAAATGCGAATATGTGCAACTGCAAGAAAAAATCACAGATATGAAACTAAGGAACGGGAAAACAAAGTTTTTAAACGCAAATTCTAAATTAATGGAACATTGTTTCCTGTTGATTGGGTGTAATGTACTCAAACTAGGGGAGAATATACTGAAGGTAATATTTGATCAGAAAAAAATGATTCATATTCAAATACAAACAGTTACACAAAACAGAACCGCGAGAGACATACAAACATGGCAGGGATGCATAGAGATATGAATGGACCGAGAGCGTGGGCAGGCTCAATGAGCAGTGACGTCAATAGAAGCCACGGAGATATATTTTAAATGTGTGATCTCACTTCCTGTACTTCTCTGCTCCAAACGTCTCCCCACCTTTTTAGGTAGAGTCTTACAATTAAAATTTTTTTTTCGTAAAAAAATAGAGATACCTACGTTGTACTGTTAACTGAAATCTACATATAGAAAATTGGATTATGGTATATTTGAGATTAATAGACCTCAACACCGTGGCCAATCACCATGAATGTTGGCACATATATGCATTTTTTCATGGAAACAGTTTTTATGCTTTCCACTTTGTTGTAACTCACCACTGAGGAAGGAATAATGTAATAGTGGTCAATTAGAAAATTAATATAGTAATAGTTGTAAATTATATAATTAGATCAGAGTGTTCAACAAAAGTAAAAGATATTCTAACAGTTTCGTTTGATATGATGTTTTTAGTTTTACCAAATATTCACTCATTACAGTCAGACACAACTAAATTATCTTTGAACGCCTCTTCTGTCTCCAAGAATTAAGTACTAGAAATTCCAACATCGAAAGACCAACCAGATATGCGTGGCAACTGTCAGCCAGTAGAGCTGCTGAAACATCATAAGAAGAGCGAGACTCACGAGTGGAAAACCTGCGAGTGTGAGCTTCAAGAACTGCTGCATCACTGGAAGAGCGAGACACGACTTGGAGCTGAACGATCACGGCGGAGTAGATCAAGAACGAGAATCGATCTCAAGAAAGCGGCGTTCAATTACAATAAAGACTGCATCGCGATGTTGTCTTGGTCCAATGTTTAATTTGTGCATTCATTGTCGCGCTTTGAAGTTACATAAAGAAACACCGGGCACGTATTGGCCCAATAGCAAAATCAATTAGCCACCACTTTTAACTTATGTGGCTGGAGATCCAGTAGTAAAGTAGCTACTTGGGAGTCCAAAAACTTTCTTGAGCATAGTCGGAAATAGTTGCTTTCAAAAGATATCATTTAGACATTTAGAGCGACGAACATTGTTAAGATATTGTAATTTCATGTCCACATTCAAAGTCCAATGACAAGTGTATCATCAGATTGATTCATTTCTTCCAGTACCCGAAGATCCACAGTTTTTGCAAATTTATTTCTTGGACAAGGAATTACATACAGACCATTCATTTTCATATAAACAGAGGAAAATAAATATACACAGGCAGGATATCTGGGTTTTGCTAGTAAAGTATAACATATTCGTATTTAGATACTGATATAACTTAGTACTAAAAATCTGATGCGGTTCACGCATCACACAACTTTCTCTTATCTAAAATAATAATCTTTTTAACATAATTTTAAAGAGTTCACATAAACACAACTTGAAATAAACTCAGTAGAATGCACTTCAAGTCTTCTCCAACAAAAGTACAATAAATTAGTTTTTTACACAATTTTAGTACGACAATTCTGTACATTGTCTATATTTGGTTTGTCAAGATAACATATATTTTAAAAGTTTCGGCTTAGTTTAACTCTAGGGACTGGGAGTCTAAGTTACGCTGATACTGATCTTTGCTGACACAAGTTCAATTTAGATTATTCTTTTTTTTTGTTTTTTAGATATTTAAATTACCTTTCATATGATTCCATACATAATTTACCATAAAATGAATACTTTTTGAGTTATGCGCAAATAAAATATTCTTTTCATCATAACTTTTTCCCTTTTATTTCCTCGGTGATGTACCAGATATATGAAAAGTTAAAGGGCTTTAATAATAAGATATTAAGCAAGTTTTATCAAAATCGTTTTAGCCGTTTTTGAGAAAATAGTAAAAAAGAGTAAACTCGATTATATAAAGTGGCACTTCCGGTGAATAGATTTTGACGAAAAAGTTGCTGTAACATCCCAGGAAAATACCTACTTTAAATACGTAATTTCACTTTCGTAAGACTTTTCGTTTGTTAGATAGGCCATTCACACACACATACACGCGCACACACACACACCCAAATATATAGCACATTTTGCGAGACTTGGATATTTGGACACAGGGGACCTTAAAACGAGTAATTTCGTTAAGAACTGGAATTCGAAATTTTTCAAGATCACAATACTTCCTTCCCCTTACTATATATTTCATACATAGGTAAGAGAAAGTAAAAAGTGAAGTTTATTAAACACTTCCTTTATTTTAACAATAATCCTCACATTTCAGATTTCAACCTTGCTGTAAGGCCCCATCTTCAGGAATAATGCAATATCTTTGATGCTCCTATTTATTATATAAAATTAAAAAAAAAATTTAAATTAAGATTAAATAATATTATATATTATTTATTAGAATGGGACATAATAGGAATAAAATGATATGAATAAGTATAGTTCAACCAAGAAAAAACAAATAATTTTAATAATAAGCCAATGTTGCAATTATAAACCGCTATAAGTGTATAAATAAAATTAAAATAATTAGATTCCCAAAATAATACTAATATAATAAAGAACGAATAACAGTAATGCCATGAATTTTTAAAAAGTAATTTCAATGTGCCGCAAGACAAAAATGTTTGAAAACTAAAGTCCGCTAAAGACCAGGACACGCGAGACTTCTTTTCACAAAACTTGAAATATGAAAAGTAGTTCTACTTAGCCACTAGAGGATACGAGAGTAGCTATTTGAAGAAATTAATAGCGAAACAAAGGTTTCATTTTTTCCAAAATTAAAGAATATCGATCAAACGATGAGATGTTATTCAAAATTACCAAAATGCTTAGATTCGTATGAAAAGTAAATTTTTCGTCGAATCTGTATTTCTTGAAACTATTTCAAACTGTATATAAACTGTTTCTTATGGAGGAGTAATGAGATATTTAAAAAAAAAAAAAAATTAGGCTCACGATAATCACTGAAGAAGCATACGTGTGCCAACCTAACCCAGTTTTAGGTTGACCATCCTAACGAAACATTTGCATTTTCCATTTTCATAAATTTAAATTTTGTGTTAGTAGCATTTTTATCAAAGTCAGAAAAAATAATGCATTAAACACCATTTAATAAGTAGAAACAAAGAAAAGAGGATGGAGACAGAGGTATGCAGCTTTAGGACTTGGAGATGTAGCTATTTCTGCTCGGTAGAGGTCACCACTCGTGTGTACATATTTAGTGAATGGGATCTTATGACGTCAGCTAACTCTTTAGTAAATATAACCTCTATACTGATTCAAATAGCCGTTGCTGCCGTCAATACGGATTTAATTTTTGTAAGGAATGTGCTTCTCAAAGTAGACTTCATTATTTTTTTTTTTTTTGTCAATACGAATGAATCAAATTATTTAGTTAACATTATGTCAACAGGAAGTTTAATAAAGGGGAAGATGGTCAATAGGTAAACGATTTTCTCAATGAATGACATGCATTGACTCTTTTAAAATGAAGGCAATAAATTCTCTTTCCCTCCTACAATGCGGATTACCGGTTTTTAATTAAAGCAGTAAGTGAATTACCTTTGTATAGGTGAATTACCTATACTGAAAATTACCTTTTGAAAAAGAAAACCAATGACAGTAAAAATAGTCTCTCTACAACAACTGTCTCAAATTCAAGTAATAATTTTTAAAAAATAATACGTTTGTTTCTAAGGAAAAAGTATTGTTTATTTCCTTCTAACAGAAACCCTGCGAGAAGGCAGTGGAACAGCCGGGGATGAATGCCCAACTAACGCCTAGATGCCATTTTGTTTTTTTAACACAAACCACATTTGAACACTTTATTGTAAAGAAACGAACCAAAGTGATTTGAATTCACAAATAACTCCAGTATCTCGTATAAATTGTAGAGATACCGAAATAATATCGTTTAGGAGCTAGAAATCTTTCGAAACGCAGGAAGGAGGGTTCAGGGAGATATATCCTCCACCGAGATGTACGAAACATATAATTTTCATACTCACCCATAAGCTTTGTGTTTTGAATAATATCTTCAAAATTTAAGTCAAATTTGGTGATTATAGACATTTAGGCGTTAATTTGCCTTCTTCCTACTAAATCCTCCCCGAAAAAATCTTGCGCACGTCCCTGGTTAGCCTCAAAATCGAATTTGTACTCTCAGGAAAAAATCGGCAGGTCAAACCATTTGAAGGAATTGGCCGCGGTAGAGTGAATAACGCAATCGACTGGACATTCGGTTTATCTGGTTTCGGATAATCGGGACTTCAGAGTAATGTAAACTTTACACAGGCCAACGATGAAAAAACTTTTGTACTGAAAATACCTTATTCCTATAGTTTTTAGGGTGCTGAATCCAAATATGATATTAAAAAAGCTGTATCACCCACAATTTCTTCACATTTTATAGTTAAATTTATTAAATTAAGCGATTTTTAAAGAATTAGACAGCTTTCAGTCTTCCTGAAAAAGGAAGACCTACAGAAAAAGTTAGGCCTCATGAAACAATTTGTAAAGGCTTTGCCTAAAGATGGACAATGCTTCAAGTATCTCTGTCAAAAGTTTTCATGCCTTTCAGAAGCTAAACTCGGACCTGACATTAGAAAAATGATGTTTGATGTTAACTTTGAATCCACAATGACCTTAAATGAGAAAGAAGCATGGGTATCATTCAAGCAAGACGTTACAATGTTCTTGGGAAATGAAAAAGACCCGGAGTATGTTTCTATTGTAGCTACCATGTTACATAAGTTTAAAAAGTTAGGATGTTTGATGAGCCTGAAACCTACGGAAAACTATGTGTAATACAAAAAAACTAAGGCCAGATTTAGATTCAGCACATAAAACTCTATAAAGATCTACTATTAAAGTTAAAAAAGTTTTCAAAAAATTGTTTTTTGTTGGCCTGTGTTATTTATTGTTCCCTGTTACTAATAATGCTAGACTTCTGCTAAAACGTATCTGATCGATAGGCCTTACCTAATTAACTTTGAGTTTTTACTTTCCTATAGTTACTAGGTAAGGAAAGTATTGTGATCGGGTCAGTCTTATGCGCAATAACAGCTGAGCAATAGCCGAAAAACATCTTCTGTAGACTGTAGCCAAGTTTAGTTTGTTTTAATAAAACTCCTTAACCGAAAAATTAAGTTAAGTTTATTAAAAAATTTATTAAATTTATTAAAATTAAGGAGTTTTATTAAATAATAGTTTTCTGAAATATTACAATAATCTTCGTTCTAGTAAAGCAAAATCGGGCTTTATCGCCTACCAAAAATCAAGTTATGACTGCCTAGTTTCAGATAGTGAGTGGAATTTCTGTTATTTCGTACAACTTTGGATTTTGGATGGGTCCATACGAACTTTCTTAACTAATTTCAGTACTAACTCTTTAAACTAAAGAGTATAATATATTAATAATATATATATATATATATATATATATATATATATATATATATATATATATATATATATATATATATATATATATAAAATACTATTAATTAATAATATATTAATCAATATATAAATAACATGGTAATTAATATATTAATAACATATTAATTAATATATTATAATATATTAATAACATATTAATTAATATATTAACTAATTAAAAAATACTCTGGATTTCAGAAGAACAAGAAGTAGCTAATAAACATTAAAATCCGTTGAGTCAAAGCGAAGTTACCGCAAGTTGAAGATATTGAATCTTGGGGCATATTTCTCATGGAACCTAATTTCTTGAATGTAATAACGAAATTTTCATCCTTTACCGAAATCCTAACAACTGTAAAGTTTTATGACAATCTATTCAATACTGCAGAACGCAATGGGCTTGAAAATTACGACGACGATGATTAGTGGAGTGAATGGCATAAATCCATAAACAAAAAAGTCAAACTTTTTTTCAAGTCATCGAGCTCTATGCTTCGATTTAAAGGCTCTTGAGAATAATAAAATGCCGAGGTATTCTAGAAACATTAAGTGATGATACCATGTTTGTGGCGAATTGGTATGAATCGGCAGATCGAGCTTTGAAGTTGCGTGAAAACGTAACTTGCTGATTTAATTTCCCTTAAAAAAAAATAATTATTTGATAACGCTGTTGTCTCTTTTTAGCTACTATTAAGATCTATTTAATCTTAGAAAAAATATGATTTAATTAAACTAATGCTGTATTAGTTTGTAACCCTTGATGTTTTGTAATGTTATGGATGGATATTTGCGTACATTGTTGTGTGTTATACAAATAGTGCGTTACAAGTGCTAAGTTTTGCCAAAAAACAGACTTCTTCGGAGTTGACCGTTAATATTTAGTAATATGAATGCGAAACAATTACATCCGACTTCGCTTGATGGGGCCCGAAATCGGTTTTTTTAGACCCCGAATTCTTAGCTGAAACCGATATGATGGAAACTTGAATTGACTCAAGTTAGCTTATCTCACTGATTCCAGTGCTTAACTATCTTCTGTAGTTAAATAGATTTTTTTTATTTATACGTACAAAAAAAAATGTCGCAATTGCGCTTGTAATTGGTATTTTTTAATAGGCTAGTTCAGGATTAAAAAAAGGTTAGCTTAGAATATAATTTTTAAAAAAAATTAAAAGAAAGAAGCCTCTTTGGTTTTACTCGTATCACCAGATGGACTCGACCATTGCGGGCCAAGTGAACCTTTGCGCCCGATTCTGGGCATATAAGCAGAACTCCAAATCAATAATCAATCGATATTTGTGGAGCACTTGCTTCATACACTTAGTAAAATAATAATTAAAAGAATTGTAAAATATTAATAAAGAAAATTATTTTTGAACAAAAATCGATTTTAAATAAATATTAATAGAGTATTTAAGTATTTCTTTGTGTGACTTCCATTTATTCACTTCGAACTAGAGTACCTGCTCAGTTTTTGAGGAATGAGTACGTGCTCAGTTTTAATCACTTCACATCCTAATATCTGATATACATTTATGCTTATGATAAGTTTTTCAGTTCTAATGATCTCTTAATTGGATAAACGTTTACTGCTTAGTTATTTGCTACTATTTGAGAGACTTAGGGCTTTGATTTGGACTCTTCTAATAATATCATCATAGTAATTTTTGCCTCTTCGATTTCCGGTCTCTTCGATTTATAGATACTGAAGTGGTATGTTTGGGTTGTCCGGTAGGAGGCAGTTAGTTGAAGAAGAAATTTGAAAATGTGTACCCAAACTAAAATTATAAAGTGGTGCCTTATATTATAAAATAAAAATGAAGATAACACTGTAAAAATAGTGTATGAGTATCTCTTGAGCGAGTGGAAGTCGGCAGCTCTAATAATTTAAAATAATATCTAATCAAAGCAATAATAATTCCAATGAATGCGAATTTTGCAATTGAATACAAAGCAGTTAGTTAGCACAAATGGCGCTAGAGAGCGGTATTGCGGCAGTGCGGCGACCGCAACTGATAAGGCGGCTGTATAATAAAGTTATACTATTAAAATTATACAGTTAACGTTCTTGTTCGTAGTTATAATAAACAATCAGTGAGAGTCGGTCTGGGTTGAGAAAGGCTTCACATTTACAATAATAGCGTAAAGTAAATTAAGAATAATAGCGGAAAGTTTGGGAGAGAGCGAGTCCTTGACTAAGGGACGGGAGGGAGATGGACAGTCCAGTAAAAAGTATTAAAAATAAAAGAAAAATAATAAGGATTGTGGAGATCATTATTATGGTTACCGAAGAGGGGAGAAAAAAAAATTAAAAAATCAAATATCAAGAAGAGAAGTTGATTCCCCGAGAAGATGAATGAGCCACTAGGTGGCTGGTTATTTTTAGCTAGGGTTCGACAGCTGGTCAAATCCCATTTCTACTGGAACGGCGGAAGGAATTAGAAGAGTCCTAAGTAGAAGAGTCCTTCCGGGGGTGATAACCAGTTGGTCGGAAATGTATTTATACCGGATTGTGAACATGAATCAAATCATTCGTTCTCGAAATTTGAGTTATTAATAGGTCAAAATATTTGAAGATAATAAACAAACTCTTAGTATGTTTATTTTTCCCAGAATTATATTCCTGAGCAGTAAGGATTTATCAATAGTGTTGATGTAATACGATATATATCATATAAAACGTCAAGATAAATTTTGCAGGTGTAACAGAAATTGCCATTAATTGTATAATGACACACCATAACTTGGTCAGGAATTCAAGAAGATAAAAATTAGCCAGGCAACCATTATTTTTATTAATAATAGTATGAACTGTACGTTACAGTGGAGGATCTGTCAGAAAATCGTTGAAACAAATATTCAACCGTACTTGACTTAAACTGTTAGTGATTGACCAAGCAGTGCGTATCAGACAGTATATGTTTAAGCAGTTATAATTAATTTAGTTATTATTTCATAAGATAAAATAGAGTACTTCTGTTTCTGGTGGTCGCAATCAGTGGATATCATAAGAAACAAGAAGTTAGCCTACTGAAAATTGTGAAAATTGTTAGACTAAACAAGTATTATTAATTTAGATGAATCCAAAACTTAAACACATCTGTTATTTATCAGATTAAGTTAAAATGAAAACCATAAATAAAACTTATTGTATTTACTTTTCAATCATATTTCCCTGCAGTTGGTAATTCGCAATGTGTATAGTTAAAATTGATCAAAACTCATTAAGTATCAACTGTTATATGTGGATTTCTTTTAAAGGTTAGAAAATTATAAGAATATTTAAATATAATAATAATAGTTTAATAACAATAAAAAAACAGTTTTGAAATGATTTTTTTTTTATATATATATTCTTATCCAGATTTTTTCTGAATTCATATTGCGGAAATCATGGATGACTTTAGTTATGGAGGGTTTGGTAAGTGTAAGTAAAATATATATTGCATTATCCTGTTGTATTTATTTTATACTTTCATTAAAGGTCAATATCAGAGATGAAAAACCAATGAGGAACTAAGAAGTAGATCATTTCATAGATAAGATGATATTGGACACCATAAAATGTAAAAAATGTTCATAAAATATTTTAACAACTTAAGTTTAAAGTAGAATCTTATGAGATTAAATATTAAATTTGTTAATTTTTTGTCACAATATTCTATCCTTAGATCAACTTTGAACTAATCCTCAGGGCACATGCAATAACATTATTTTCCCTTTGAAAGATAATTGTTAATTTTATAATGTTCATTCAATTTTTATTTAAAGAGAATTGTTTTAAGTATTCAAATAAGGATTAGTAGTAGTAAACACTTGACAGGAAGACGAAGATTTGATACTCAGATCTTTAAGCCTTTTTAGAGGTTTAGATTCAACAAAGCATACCCAATATATTAAACCAAAAGAATACTAGTAAGTAGTAGAGTTTTGAAGTTATTTGAGTGGTTAAATTACCTAGATATTGTTATATGTACATATTTTTATTTGACTAGGAATTATTGCTATTTTTTTAAAAATAAGTGTGTTTAATTTGGAATTTAAAGTATTTATTTTGCAAGCTTTGGCTAGATGTTCAATCTACAAAACAGCTTAAAAATAATTATACTCGTCTGATTTTATTTAAAAAAATTCTTAAAAAGACTATCTAATGACAATGAAGAAATTAAAATAATTATTAATAACATTAATTATGATATAAACTTGTGAATACTAATAAGTTGATAGGACTTATTATCTGAGATTCATAAAAATCCTAAGATCTATACCGAGTTAAAAAACCCGATTACTATTCATTTATCTATGAAATGATACATATTAAAATACATTTTCAGGTAATTAACTTCTGTGATTCAATTCATTAGTTGTGATTTTCATATGGTACAGCTTCGAAATCTCCACTAAATATTATTCAACATGGAATTTATGTTATGTTTCAAAATTCAAAACATGATTCATTATTCTGGTTGCAAGTTAAAAATATAAAAATTAAAATAATAATCTAAATCTTGAATTCATACATTTACAAGAACTTTATACTAGCTGGCATTGAAAGAAATGGAAATTTGAATCTCCTGACAGAAATTCTGAATACTAATTCAACAGATTTGTGACAGAAATCCTACGAGAGGTGCTATATAGTCCAAGGGCAAAAGTTATTATTAACAGCTTCAATCTCACATCTGGGTCCACCCGCAACTATGTGTTCCAATCGACTGTTTAAAAAGTGCAAACAATTATATAAGTGCCTTTATATATCTAAAGGAAAAATGTTAACAAACATTTCAAAAACAGAGGAAATTTAGAAGGTAATGGAGTCAATTAGACAACAATACAATGTTGTTTGAATTATGTCAATATGAATAATAAAGGTGCTTATACAATCAGTCATAAAATAAATAAGTATTACTATTCAGAAAATAATTAAACATAAGAAAGTTGAGAACTAACATAACTATTTACAATCAATTGATTTCCTAACTAACATAGAAATAAATTATATTAAAGTAACATCAAATTGAAGTTAATAATAAATCAGATCTTCTATTCTGTGCACAAACTGTTTATTTATTTATATTGTTTTGTTTTTTATAACTACAGAAATCAGACCCTAATAAAAAGAAACAGAAGAGAAATTTCAACAAGAATGTAAGTGGTTTTAATTGTTAAAATAAAATATTTAGTTTTATAAGAGTGTATCTACTTAAGATGCATATTTGCAATGATTGCAATCTTTTCAATTCCTTCAAACATATATTCAATGTTTAATCATATTTCCCTAAAGTTGGTCATTTGTAATATTTTTGGTTAAAATTGTTCAAAACATTTTTTATTTAACTGCTAAATGTGGCTTTGATATAAGACATGGCTAAAATAGGAAGTCTTTTTGAAAACTATACAAGTCAAAAAAAAATTTGTTGATTTTAGAATGGAATGCTTATTAAATACTATTTCGGTATATATATTTATTCAAATTTTAGAATGTAAAGTTTATGTAAGCCTGTAATGAAAGCCTGATAGGTCAATTTCTATTAGAGATACAGTATTTCTGTAATTGATAAATACATATTACGAATGACTCAAGTGGCAGAAAATGGTAACTGTTTAATGCCTTTTAATCTATTATTTGGTTTATGAATTGATTTAATTTGTTATTAATATTTATATACTTATGCTATTATATGTACATATATGAAACATATGTTATAATTTATCTGATCGATAGAGTATATTTGTTTAAAACCAGCCATTAGTATGAAATAAGATTGAACAAATAATTGAACAATGATTGCAACAAAATTAAAAATAATTACTTTTATGATTTTTCTTAAGTTTTGGAACTTTTCGCTTAAGAAAAATCATAAAACTAATTACTTTTATTATTTTTACAATTCTATCATTGCACAATTATTTGTTCAATCTTATTTCATACTAATGGCTTGTTAATATAATTAAAATTATTCTATCTTCTTAGATATGTTGATTTAAAAAAATAAAATAAATAAAATAGGTAGCTATAGCCACATATTATCCGGGATTTTAAAAAAGAAAAAAATCAATAAATATGATGATCTAATGATCTAAAAATGATGCTAAAAAAAAAAAATAATCAAGGAATGTTTATCCAATAAATTGAATAATAATAAGGCCTAACGAAGCTGTAAGCAAGAGCTGCCGATACCAATAACAATCTCTACCTACAGATATTGCATCCTTCACAGATCGCCATCGAAACGGTCTTCAAGATTGGAACACAATACTCCCACCAACGTTTCGACCTAACTTTCCGAGCTTTATCTCTCGCTGATTATCTAATAAGTGATACTTTTCTAATCCATAACAACAGCTTAAAATTTCGATAAGAACATCAACACCAACTGAAAAATAATTTATATTGTAATAATATTCATATGAACACTGAAAGTTGTCGATTAACTACATGTAATGATTGCTAGGCGCGAGAAAAGTATGAAATCTTCGCCATAGAATTTTAAAATAATACTAATGTCAATATGATGTATAGCTCTAAGTTGTTCACCGTAGCATCTAGGCAAAAAAATGACGATTTGTCTGAAAACGACTGTAACAGTATTGTTACAGTTAAGCAAATATTAGTGATTTACATATTTCAAATACATCGACAATAATACTAAAGGTTCGCAAGCAATGCAAGAGTACCAACTAAATAATAAAGTGAGAGCAAAAAAGAAAAGAAAGTAAAATGGATAACTCACCTTCCAAAGACTAGGCGAGTTGAGAAGCAATCTGGAGTCTGCACACCGCTCACTGCTACCCTTGAGCAGCTGCGCAAGAAGTTGATGACTGCAGCCTTCCAATTGGCTAGGACTGCTTGTCGTCCGTTGATGCTCGCCTCGTTTGTTCTCCTCTTTGAGGTGACTGTCGTCGCGGGCCCGCCGCGGCAATTCGTCTAAGAACTTGAGATCTTGGCTGATGGTAAACTTCCGCGCTTCAGGCTTTTTCATCTCAGCCTCCAACATCTGTCCGTATGGCCCCCGCAGAGGCCTCTTTGGATATCTCCTGGGAGGCCGTGGGCTACGTGCCTCGCAGTCCGACTCGAGAGGACTTCCCCTCGAGCTGGCTTCCTCCTCCTTCTCTTCGCTAGACTGGCAGACCAGGCGCGGCCACGGCCGCTCTTCCGGGCTCTGGGGTTCCTCTTGAGCACTCGAGCTCCAATCACCCCAGGCCCGTTTCTTCTCCGCCTCCAGGTCCTCCTCAGCAATATCTTTCAAATCCTCCTCCTCTGGTTCAGGATCCGGTTTTCTTAAGGCTGCCTTGTTGGCTAAAGCTATAGTCCTGGCGTTGCGAATGTATTTGCCGTCAGTTGGACTGAAGTCGACCTGGCTAAAGGAGGCGCTCCGGAATGGTATCGTCCGCTGGACGTATCCGACCGCCGGCCTAGCCTCGGCCTTGCTCTCCTCATTGGTTGGCGGGCTCCTGAGGCGTTCGGTCAGCTGGCGCAGGCGGTCCGTCGAGCGACCCTTGCGCTCGCCCAGCCGCAGCTTGGGCAGCCGATCCAGCTCTGCTAGTCTGCGAGCCCCATCTCGTTTGTCTGCAACCAAGATATAATACTTATTATAATCGTCAATATTAATTTATGACAATATATGGAGAGAATTATTGAAAAACTTCAGTTGCAACAAATGCAAAAGTCTTTGAGGAATTATTAAATAAATTCAGATATAAAAAATTAACATTAGGAAAAAAGATTTTATACGAGTAATGGACTAAGTATTTTAGAAACTTATATAATAACAATTTAACAGAGCAATATATTCAATAAGCTGCACCCTCAGTGCAAAACGAGTTTTTAGATCGTGCTTTCACGATGGCAGAGTTACAGGAAGTTTTGCATAATAAAATAAACAAAGCACCAGGTACTGATCGGATTCCTGTTGAGTTTTATAAATAAGCACCAAGGAATTTCTTGGAAAGCCTGTTAGATACATTTAATAAACTTTTTAATAATGCTAAGTTTCCCAAAAGCTTACAAGATTTCAAATATATTTCTTATATATAAACCAGGCAATGTCAACAATGTTAAACATTACAGGAGCATATCATTTAACAATACAACTGCTAAACTTTTTATCAGACTCATTAACCTAAGGCTAATAAATTGGGCATATGAATTTAATATGATAAGAGAATTTCAGGCTGGTTTTCAAAAAAAAAAAACTATTCAACGATTGACAATATATTTTATCTTATTAGTATACTTACTTTGAATTAAAATATTAAGAGGAGGAAGGTGTATGATTTTTTTATAGATTTCGCATCGGCGTTTTATAATGTTGACAGAAATACACTTTTTCATAAATTACTATGAATTAGTCTCATCAAAAATCATAAATTTATTAAAATCGCTGAATAAAGATACTGAAGCCTCAATATGGGTTGGAAATGCGTTAACGTATAGCTTTCAAACAGGGAGGGACTAAAACAGGAATGTCGCTTAAACTCACTTTTGTTCTCTTGCTTTATTAATGATTTGGAAAATTGTCAGGGGTATTGATAAATAGCAAGAGAATAAAACTGTCAGCTCACCTAGACGATATTGTGATTTTGGCAACAAATCCTTTGGTCTTACAAAAAATGTTTAATAACTTAGAAAAATATTGCAAAACATGGATCTAGAAATAAATTTAAATAAATCTAAAATTATTATATTTAGAAAGGGAGGAAAATTAGCGAACATCAACCTCATCATTTACTAAACATTTTCAAAAAAATTATTGTAAAGAAACCTGGTAATATAGATAGATATAGCTTGTGTAAGGAGTTTAATTATTAGTTGTTACAAAATTTAATTATACGCAAGTTATATCTGCTTTATAGCAAATAATGTATATTCAACTGCAATTGTAATGATCTAGAGGAATTATTAATAATACTTGCTGGCCAAGGCCAATCTCCGGCTAACGGTTCTATAACCAAGACGTAAACATTTTTATTGAATTTTATTTATTGTTTTTCTTTGCTATCAGTATGTTCAATAAAAATTCATTCATTCACTCATAATTTATGATAACCATTTCAATGCGCAGGTTTATTTATGTTTGCAATAACGCAATAACATAGAAAATAAAGGGGTTAGACGGTGAAGGGAAGAGTTGGAAGTACAACCTAACAGTCAGTGTGTTCTCGGATGGAAAATGTAAATCTTAGTTTATATAAACAGTAAAAAATAATCGGAATTTAATTGAATCGGAATCAGCTATTCGACAAAATTTCAATAATTTAACTGAAAAAATATTATAAAATATAAATTTTTTGGATGAGCATAACTAGGTACATGAATTGTATTAGCATACTTTCCGGAAAATAAGAGTGTTTATGCCTGGCTTCATTTATTCTACTCAAAATTATGTTCAAAGAATTCAGAAAGTCTTGGTTTTAGTATCGATTATAAAAAAAAAAAGGTTTTAAGCTTGAAAATTCATATATATTAATTATATATCTTGGCTCCCGTGAATAAGTGGTTCCAAAAATGTATTAGGTTCACCAATGATTAGATATTTCTACAACGGACGATCTAAGTTTTAAACTGCCCCCTGGAATGGTAAAAGTTTGGCCTAACCGTTTGGTCAGGTGATAATACAACCATATGTAGCTCTGCGAATCCCTAGTAAAGTGCTCTCCTCGAAACTTCTCGAAACTTTCGAATTTTTTAATAGGGCAGACGTTATTTTATTTATTTATAATTATGTTATAGACTATTGATAATTCAAAAAGGATTTTTTTTACTGAAAAAATAATGGAGATAGAAGGATCATGACTATTCACCTTCGGTCCATTGAGAAACTAAAATCCTAAAACCAATTAGACAATGATCTATGAGGATGAAGGTATTAGGTGATACCTCTTGACTCTTTTAGAGGCAAATAACTTGGACATGACTGGTACTTCTTTTGCAGTAGTACGTATTCAAAAATTGTCGATTTTTACATTCTAAATAGCGGCGGGACGTGCTGCCTAGTATATCCTAGCAGTAGCCTAAGTATGAATTTGGAGGCCCGTGGCAGTCAAGTTTTGGTGTCTCCTAAGCTTCTTACTCAAAATTTGTAGATTACAAGTTGTGTGTTATACATCATAATACAATGTTAATTAATGGTTGTATTACTTAATATAATATTGTATTTTATTTATTTATTTTCGGCGCTACGGTCCTACAAGAATCTGGGCCTCTCATATCCATTCCGCCTCATAATTTCGACTTTCACTCCCTAAAAACGGGGAAAAACAAAAAAAAAATCATTAGAATCAAAATTGTAGACAATTTACTCTTTTATAATTTATTAAGTTATTCGAATAATATATGGTTTTCAAGTAAAAATAAAAAAATATTTTTTTTGTGGTTTTATTTTATCTTTCCGGGAAAAATTGAGATACAAAAAATTGAAATTCGGAATCAGCACCTTAAAAAACATATTTGAACAAATTTTTAGAACATTTTGTATTTTTTAGGAGTTTACCACTAAGTGATGACAAATTGTAGAACATAGACTATTAAAACAGCAAAGTTAAACTACTGAAATTATTTAATTGTTTCGGCTTTAAGACGTAAAATCCCAAGGTCGTCAATGCCCGTGGTTCGTTTTTGTTTATATTAAAAAAAAATAAATAAAAATAAAAACTACATTTTAGTAAATATGTTAGTTACTTTCAGAAAATTTAATACAGACTTTATTTTAGCTTCATTACTACTTAGACTGATTGAAATATCGTGTGTAACTCCGGATCTAGTTAGAGCTGAAATGTAAAATGGGCACTCCAGGAAAATATGGCTGGCTAGGAGTGTGTTATTACAGTGTTGGCAGTTTGGTGGCTGCTGTTTGCTAATAAGGTATGGATGAGTCAAATTGGTATGTGTCTCTCTCAGGCTGGTGATAGCGCTTTCCTCTATACGATTAAAACAATATGATTTAGCCCATGACTTTACTGATTCTTAATAGCTGCTAGTTTGTTTGGTGGTTTCTAATTCCACATGGATTGCCAGCAAACTATAATTTTCTTTTTGAGGGAAGACTTGTTTCTAGATAGCAATGCCTCGGCCAAGAAGGGATTGTGGCTGTTTGGCTGAGAGTCTGCGAATTCGTTACCAACGATTCCCACAGGGCTTATTAACCAAATAAAGTATGCACAAACGACTGAAATTTAAATAAAACAATTTATTTGAAATAAAACCCAATTCAATTTAAAAAGATTAAATATATTAACGTTTTAAATCTTTTTAGTTTCGAGTGTAATGCCTGCAGTTAAATAAAATTATGGATCCGTGTTTGTGGCAATACCGTTTTGCATCTTTTCCAAATTTTGCAACCGGAATTTGTAAGCAGTGTGTTCGTGTACACGATACTTAGTTTTCGACCAGTTAGAGTGCATTGTAAAATAGAATAATGCTAACTTTCAGCAGTAATGTCATAAGATCTTAATTAGGCGAAAATTTAAACTTAAATCTATATTTATAGGTAACCATACCCAATGAAAACCTATAATTATTTCCTTACACTGGAATAAAACATTTAGTGCGATTCCAACACCTATCAACGGATAAGAATCTTAAAGTCCAAGTGGCAGAGCGTAGGAATAAAACAACAAATACTCAGTGAGGGTATTTGTCCAAAGGGGTTTATCCAAAGATCTAGCGGAGAGATCAGCTGAGCGGGCGAGTTGGCCATTCGCCAAGAGACTATTTCTGATCCTCGCTGCCAAACACTTCATTCCCCAAACCTAGGGTTCTTTCTAGATCAACGTTTCTTCAGTTAGTTAGTTAATATTCGATATGAAGAACAATAAGTATAGATTCGAACAAGTTGTATTTTTGTTTTAACGAAACATACAATGGTACTATAAAGGATATCAAAAGTAAATGGGATGACATACGTTGGGAGCACTAAGAAAATAAATATTCATAAATCTCAGTTCCAAATCTTTTGCTCCATTACAGCTTCCTATTATACTTTCTCTCCACAGAAATTTATAAAAAATACAGAGTGAGACAGAAATAACTGATACATTTTGAAGCTCTGTTAAAAACAAAACAATGTCTCTAGAAAAAAAAGCTGGTTTCGAAAATTGTTGATAGTTTCATTTCAGTGTGTTTTAAAAATTACATCTTCCAAATGTCGACCTTATTGACTACGCATGGCCGAAGACGTCTCCGGAAATTTTTCATCACACTTCGAGTCATATCTTGTGGGATAACTGACACATTCCGGGTGGGCACTGTGAGCGGATTTTGGTGACCTGGTGTTATCGGACCTTACTTTTTTGAGGAGGGAGTGAAACGGTAACAGTCAACTCCGACCGTTACGAGCACATATTGATGGCTATCCTAACCCTTAAATTGGATGAAATCGATAAAGAGGATGTGCGGTCCGAACAAGATGGAGCCTCAGCTCAAACATCTCAACGTTAACTCGAGTTTTGAGGGAAATGCTTTCTGTCAAATTGATTTCTCTGAAAAATCTCAAGAACAAGGTATTCAAACACCGTCCTTGTTCTTTGAGTCCTTTCAAGAAGAAGATCAGACAAGAAGAAACCAATATAATTCCACCAGAAATTACTAAAAGTGATGGAAAATTTCCGGGAACCTCTTAGTCAATGCATAGTCAATATCTGGAAGATGTAATTTTTTTAAATTCACTCATGAACGAGTTGTTTAGTCATATAAATTTTCGGAGCTTGAAAAATCAACTTTTAATTTTATATACTTAATGAACTAATTTTATTTTATTTATTTTTATTTAACTATTTGTTTTTTCTTTTCACATTTTCTTGTTTAAATTATAGAATGGAAACTGAGGTTTTGAAGATTTATAAATAAATTATCATTAAACGTCACTTAAAACGACTAATGGTTTTCATAGGCATTCTGTATGGGTCTCAACCTCTGATACTTTTTTGTTTTCCTTTGATTTACTTCTTTTCTGTTTATAACAAAATAAAAGAAAACATATACATTACTATAGAGCTGGTAACCCGCCGTTCGTACAGGAATGATAGCACAGTATAGTTCATAACTTTGATTGAGAAACACCAGGAGGGCTTTAGTCATTTCATACGACCATTCTCTACTTATTAATATTTTTTATTTAGTAGAATATTGATCTAATGTGTTAATAATAACATTTCTATGTTATGTTTTAAAAATTCGTTAGCAAAAAGTTAATATGATTGATTTATCCGAAATGCCTGCTAACAAACAATATTGAGTGTCAGTTCTTCTGGCACATTGAGAAACAAACAGTTGGATCCCTTGACCACATATACGGTGTAAGCTTCCTGACCAGCTGAGTTCTTCACGAAACGTCAATATGAAGTAAAACTGCTCGATTCTAAGCCTACTAAAGTCTTAAACAACGAAATCAAGCTACGAGAGCTCTAAGTGTGTCGTAGCTTGTCTCCCTCACATACTCAACGTTTATCCGATATCCGGCTTAGGCAGGAGTAGGAAGGTCGTAATTATTTATAGACACCACTAATTAATATTTTACCTATTGGTCTGATTTTTTAATTAATAAAATATATATATTTTTTTTAAATCAAATTTTGGAAGTCTTAAGTATTAATTGCGTAGGCGATAGTGAAGGGCAAATCTTCCATTAAATATTTTGTTTATTAAATTACATTAGTTAGTATTTAACGTTTTCGGGTTCATGTCCTCCCCCCATCTTCAGGATCTAATACTTGACATTAGCTTTAAGCATATATTTTTAGCGTTTTACTACTTTTAGTCTTTTCAATCGCTATAAATATTTAATCAAAAATGATCTAGTTCATAAAATCCTATATTTTACAAATCTTGTTAAAATAGGAATATCTATACCTTTATCTTTGTCTACTCTGTCTTTGATTATATAATGAGAATAAAGAAACAGTCAATTTCCAAGATAACGTTGGCATTAGGATGGGTTAAAGAACCGCAAGAGGCTACCGTGAAGTGCTGATTATATTGGAGCGGAACAAGATCAAAATCTGTACACAATCTCAGACTGTCAAGGAGCTGTTCCAGATGACCGTCCAGCAGAAGGCAGTGCTTATTATTATCAAAAGTCAATTAGAGAAGATGTCCCGTAAGACCGCGAGGACAGGCAGATGCCATAGCAGACAGAATCCTATGAATACTAAGCAGTATCTGTTTACAAACAAACTTCTTTATCGATCTCCAAGGGCGGTTTCTTCCGTCGGATCAAGGATTCGTGTCCTGGCTGGAACCAGCTCGAGATAGTTGACGATTAACTGGCAATAATCGCTCGAATAATAGTAAAACGAAAAGATTGTAATGCAGAAGTAAATAATGTAAAATATAAGTAAACCCTAGTGTTTTCAGTAATCCTATGCAATCAGAAAAAAGAAATGGAGGTAAGGCAGCGTGTCACAGATGATATTCCTTTTTTTCATTGTACAACAGTATTTGTAACAAAATCCAACAGTAACATCCAAAATTTAAAATATTTTTAGATAATTTCTATCCAATAAATATAATAAATAAATAATTTAAATGATAAAGTAGATGATAGAAATTTCATAGTAATGAACATTAATAATTTTAAATACAAGAAATGTACTTACTTAAATCTGATTGTCGAATTAACAAATCATCACAAAATTTATAGAAAATATTAAAATAATATGAAGTTCCTTTATAAATTGGCAACTTAACCAATAATATTTGTTCATTTCTGTAAGGATCAGTAAAGTGAAATGTGATATTTTTTCAATAATTAATAATTTGATACAAAGTGATGGCTATAATGAATAAGGTAATTTGTATTTGAATTACAACTTATTTTTATTGCGACTTATATAAAACAAGTAAATTTCTGTCCGGATATAATCTTAACGTTTGATTGATTATAATTTTTAATAATATTCATTTATGAATTTTAAGAATGTGTGCTCAACAAATTGACAATTTTGACCTTAATTGTCAAAAAATAACAGCCGTTTGAAGATAATTTCTAAAGATTTAACGAACCCTTGCAAGAGTAGTACTAAATAAGTTGTAGACCATGGTGATTACTAGAGACCGGATTTCCATGCTATTTCACATTTTATTCGCTTGCGTGTAGTAGCTTCATATCCGATTAGCTATTCCATTCACCAGCGAAAACTAAAATTTCTCTATAATAATTTTCTGTTCTATTAAAACACAGAACTGTATAGATAAAATCGTAATTTCTTATCTTAAAAGGCATTGAAACCAATTGGTTTTAAGTTTTAGTAACTCTTTGGGTAAAATGTTTCACCGCAATATTTGAAGTTCGAAGTACGTTCCCAAATCTAAAATTTCCCAGCTTTTTGGGTTTTCTTATTATCGGAGAGGGTGGCACAGCACACACCTCCCTATCCTCCCACAGTGGCGCCCATGTGTACAAGATATATACATTTCTAATTAATCCTTTAAACTTTGTTATACTAAGCTTTTCTACATCGGCTTAGTACTTGTTAGTCTTAGTACTTGTTAGTCAGTCAATCAACTGTCTAATTAACCAATTTAAGGACAATTCATACAAATAAATTCAATTATTTTTCTGTCAATTAGTAGGGCCTTTTTGTGCAGCGAGAAAATAGATGTTTCATCCTCGTGATTTATATGTTTTACATTGGTTAATTATAGTTAAGGGTATATATTAAATCATTAATCACTATATTATATTATATTATATTAAATCACTTAAATAATTTTTTATTCAATCATAAGTTAAATCTCTCCTTCATGTAGATTCAAGATAATCGAAATTTATTTTTGCATTAGAATTAGGTTTTTTCTCAAGTGACCACAATGCTATACGTAATTTTAATTCAGTGGCTGTAATTATAGCAAAAGGTTACATAAGGTTTCCATGTATTAATATTATAAATTAAACAAAACCCATAATTTTTTTTATGTTTTAGTTATTATATGTACAATTTTACACATTTGGGATTTTTACTCTACGATTTTGCACATTTTGAGATTATTACAGTACGTTTTTCGGTTTTTTACTGCACGAAAATCTGGTCTCTAGTAATTACACATAATTTAAGTAAATGGACAATGGACAAAAAGGCCGAAACATCACATTATATTGTTTATGTAATTTGATAGAATTTATTAAAAATTATTAATTTGTCCGTTATAATCCATAATTGATTAATTTTATGATTCCATCAACTAAATTGATCGCCAAACAAGTTTTTTTATTTTAAATATAGGTAACAAAAATAATGTTCTTTCAAGTATTTGTTTAACACATTTACATTCAATTAATTATTCCTTTTAAATTCGTGGATTTTTTAAATGTTCTTATTTAATTTCCAAAAGATTAAGCATTTTTAAATTGAGCGTACGTTATTTGACACTATTCCCTAATATAAAGAATAATAAAATGGAGCTTGTAACAAACTACATAACAAAAATATTAAATATTTTTCAACGTTTTTTAAAAAATGAACAGTGTGAATCATACGATATATGGAATCCATTTATCAACTTCCTACACAAATATGAAATAACTTCATCTACTATTTATTTTATTACAAATGTTCAAAAAATTATGAAATGATACAATTTTTTTTTTAATGAATCAAAGTCAATGAATCAAAGTTTGGATTATTGGAATATATTGTATGGGCAATTCTACTTGAAAGCGACATTGATGTCCAGAGCGTTTTCCAAGTTTCATTATACTATTTCGGGTTCAGTTTTATTTGTTATAATTGTATCTCACTTTATCTAGAAACACTTATTCTATTTTTGCAATAAACCAATTCTTTCAATATAAAACAAACGTTTGAACAGTTAACTCATCATTGACCGTCCCTATTTAGGCCCGAAAGAAATGGTATGGTTAATCTTTGATTCTGCCAAGGTTTTTTAAATATCTCATGTAATTTAAACATGATCTTTTTCATTATTTTACAAGTTGTAAGCATGAATAACATACGAATTTATGTATGCTATGTTTACCATACTATAAAAAAAGCACATCGGCCATCGTCTTGTCTTTCTTCCACAATTCATATTCTGATCGAATGTATCAACTGCACTGAAACCTAAATTTCGAATTTTTGGCTCTTAAGCCTTTTTCAAAAAACGACACATATAGCTGAAATTCTCCAACTGAGACCGCATGATGCATACGTCTACCAAAAAAAAATAATAAGTGTTCTTATAATTTGGCTTTTTGAATAAATATGATGTAAAGGAATCAGGTTTTCCAAATTCCAGAAAAGTTCAATTGGAACATACAGATTTGGCAGCAGAAAATGCGTACTTAGGTCTAATTTAAAATAGTAGAATGTTCGGGATATTATTTTTTTTAGAAAAGATATATCTCTAATTAATCGAGTTGTCCCATCGACCAGGCGCAATAATGGACGAAGTGGGATGACCAGTAGGATGAGGAATGACGATTAGGTTGTCAAACGGCAGTATCGTATTCCCAGAAACCTCGTCATCCCCTGTCCTAGAGGTTTTCATTTTTTTTTTCTTCAGAATAAATGCCTATTTTGCTTGGAGTGGCATGGATATTAATTTTTATTGGTTAGCTGAGCTTACCTAATTTTTTTTCATACTGTTTGGAGCATTTTTAAATTTTTGAAATCTCAGATTCAAAATTGTCGCTTCCGCGTAGAAGGGCCCATATATTCCTAATGTAATGAAACTGTTTACGCTTCCAAAACATATTACATTATTAAAATTTACGTCAGTAGCGCATTTTACTAATAGCGTTAAGCCTTTTTTCTGTGCGGCCCATTTCCCTCCTTCTCTCTAGAAAAAAATAACCAACTTCATCCTGATCAATAGGGACTACTTTACCTCGCAACATTTTTAAACTCCTTCTTAAACCTACCAAACAGAGCATAATTACTCAGAGAAATCATTATAAGAAAGCATTTTTAAATTTTACATATATCGAATATTTGTTTGAGAGAATTTATATAATATTTGTATACATAACATTCTGCAGAATATCCGTTTAAGCACAGCGTCTTCTACAGGCCGTGAGCTCCAATGCGTCGCATCAGTTGCATTTGCGTTACGCCACTGCATATAACATGGCTAATTTTTCATTCTTTTGTGAAAAATAGTTTTCGTGGGGAAATTTTGATGTATTTTTTTTTCTTTTATTAAAGTAAGTATACTTTTATAATATATATTTATTTCATTTTATTTTTATTCTCAAAACCGAATGAAATCCGTTTACGTTCAAATTCAGTCTGCGGACGAAAACATTGACGAGGTTGCTCGATCACTGGAGGAGTTGGCATCTTACATATAATTGAAGGAACAATGGATTACATTGAAATATAAAAAAACAAAGACATTAAGGGAACTTATAAAAAATAGATGAAAAGATGTCATTGATGTTCACAACATAACAATGGTTCTCACCACAGATCCAAACAAACCAAAGGAGAAGATATGAAAAAGAAATTTGATGTTTTTGACTGACCATCACAACTTAGTTTGCCTTTTAACTTGTATCGAAGAAAAATAAATAAATAAATATATATATATATATATATATATATATATATATATATATATATATATATATATATATATATATATATATATATCCATTGTACATTAGAGACAACTTACGTCACAGAATGATGTAACTCTCATCAGTTGCATTGGATTTACGTCACTTCTAGGACTCGTTGCAACACTTCGGTTAACTTATAGTGGAAAATGAATATTTTGTACACGTCTGGGTGTTAGACGAATGTCAATTTTATCAACATATTATATTCATGATATATCCCCCAAAACTGTAATTTAAATATAAATTTTGGAACTCATTTTGGATAATGATATTTTATATATATATATATATATATATATATATATATATACATACATACATACATTATCCAAAATGAGTTCCAAAATTTATATAATTATAATTATAAAATGTGTGTGTATATATATATATATATATATATATATATATATATATATATATATATATATATATAATTATAATTATAAAATGTGTGTATATATATATATATATATATATATATATATATATAAATATATAATTATAATTATAAAATGTGTGTATATATATATATATATATATATATATATATATATATATATATATATATATATATATATATATATATATATATATATATGTATACATACATTATCCAAAATGAGTTTCAAAATTTATATAATTACAGTTTTGGGGGATATATCATGAATATAATATGTTGATAAAATTGAACATGTACAAAATGTTCATTTTCCACTATATGTTAACTTCATTGGTCCGAAGTGTTGCAACGAGTCCTAGAAGTGACGTAAATCCAATGCAACTGATGAGAGTTACATCATTCTGTGACGTAAGTTGTCTCTGATTTACAATAGATGATGACGACACTATAAATGGATGATATTTAACAGATACGATAATATAAAAGCTCATTATGAGCATAAGTCAACCGACTGAACCTAACAGTCTAATTTTTATATTAGCGATTATAGGAGTAATATTTTGACCAATAATGGACTAACTAGTAAATATTGATCCTCTTCTTCACTCTCATTCCAGTGAATAACAGATTAAAGATAAATTTATTTCAAAAAAGATAACTCCAGAATAAATCAATAAACCTTATCGCCAGATAATTGCAAATTAAAATCATTTCATTTTTAGATTTAGGGAAAATACAGTAGTATTTTAAAACAACCAAAGTTGTAAGATTGTTTAAAAATTAACCTGATAAACCGTATTTTGGAATCACAAAAATAAGCACCGAGCTAATGTTTTGTTTTATTGAATGTAGAAAAGTTAATCTTCATTTATCTTGATTTGTAACATGCAGGCTAGTAATATAGTCAATTAATGAATTCTTCCTTCATTGAAAAGTCAGTTGAGAAGAACTTGGAATGAAATGATTATGACAGCCGTGGCAGCCACACTTGTGATATAATTTTCGTAAAAAAATTATCATTAACAGTTTGTTATTATTATCTTTGTGCGGGCAACTAAACTTTACAGAAACATTTTTACCACAATAAAATTAAATAAAAAATTAATTTTGGATAGCATTATTATTTTTTGTTTTCATCTTCAAGTAACTACCTTTTTATTTCAAAATATCACAATCTGCCATTTATGGCAATAAATAATAGTGCCAACAGAATTATTTTATGAGATAATAAAGCATTATGTAAATAAGCCTATTTATTGTGCTCATTGTCGGTACCAGCATTGGAGCACATAAAAAAAAAAAGTTAACAGTTTACAGTTAACAGTCTTTTTTATTTGCTTGCCTATTCTAGAATTCTATTTCTTCATACAAATCTCCTGTTTCATTAGGGTCAGCGATAGTAAAATAATATTTTAAACCATTAAGTTTACTAATGGCATATAGGTATTTTTATTACTAAGTATAAAAAGATCTGCACAAAGTAATAAAACATTCAACAAATCAGGAAGTGTAATTTTACTTGAATTCGCACTGAAACATAGTTTATAGTTTGTTCCTGTAGAAAACGAATTCCTGAGTAAAATGTGCTAAAAGCAATTCTGTATTATCTTTAGTGAATATAAAACGGCCACAGAAGGATGACTCCAAATGGAGCAGGGAATACTGAATTGGAACAGCTATGGAACTCAAGACGTCAAGAGCCCAACTGACGAGCACTCCACTCCATTATTCCGTTTTTTTACCCACAGATAGTGATTTAGGCTTACTAAAACATGCATTAATGAGGCTATAAATAGTGGTTCTACAACAGAAAAAACATTAAATAATTCAATCTTGAACCCCTCTCCTCAACAGTGGACATTCTGTGCATATTCGAAATTATAAATCCACTAAAAATGTTCATTTACTTTTAATTAACATTTATAAGTGTTTTCTAATATAATTATTCAGTAAAAACATAAACAAAATTATAAGTTATTCAATCAATATTTAATAAAAATATTTTATACAATAAATACTTATCGTAAATTTTAACAACTCTGTATTACTGACAAAAAATATTTATTATTATTAGTATAACACAGCCTAAAAAATATGTGAAAAACTGTGCAGATCATTGTTCCACTCCATCCGTTTTCCACATTCACGATCGGTTGGAGTGTTTAGATTTTGATACAACACGATGGAATTTAGGGCCGATGGAATTCCAGCTCCTCCCCTATACTCCAACCACTCCACATAGGATTTTACACTCACGATTGTTCCATGTTCCATTTGGCGTGGAGTGATTGGATTGGAGTGATCGTCAGTGACCCCCTTAACGACGAGTTTCGAGCCCCATTCTGGCGTGACATGTAACTTTGGTGCCAAATCTCAAAACAAAATTGTCTCAGATTGTCTCAGAAGAAAAGCCGCAGACGGCGTCAAAGTCAAAAAACTATTATTGATTTTAGTTCAGGGTACAAATACCTGTGTATACACAAATGTTTTTCTTATTCAAATACAACGATGGAATACATCTCGATCTTTTCACTCTGACTAGAGGGGCTTGAATTACTGCAGCTTGAGTTAGTCGGTAACTTGTAAGATTGGTAAACCACCCTTCATGTCCTAGTTCGAGTACATAAGCAATAAACGACAGACAACAACCAAAGACAAGTTTATGATAACAACAATCAATAGCATACCATTTACCGTTTATTGATTTAAAAAATCATATTGAACAGGAATCAGAGAGGATTATGTTGCGGAATGTATTTTGAAAACATAAATTTTATTTCTTCCTCGTTGATCTGATGAAGATTATTGGATACTTGATCACTGTCGTTATGTGATTACAATTTCAATTTGTAACTCCATCAATAAAACGAAGGGCAGACTGTCTACCCAGAGCAATCGAATTTCAATTCAGGAAGTAGTCATTAGCGATAAATTGACTATATGACTCTTGAATTGGGTATGGACCCATTGCAGTTTCAATTACGAATCCCAAAGGCGGTCGAATATTTTTTATTTTAACTCCCCTCAATTAATGCTATAAATTACTAAATTCATTCCGGAATACGATTGTCAGATCTTGACAAGCGGTAACTTGGACTGATTGATTAAGTCATTAAGAGGACAACAACCAGCTAGCTTCTACGTGATAACGTAGATTGTTAATTCCTAATCTACAAAATACTCGTAAATAAAGGATATTATAAGCATGAATACATATAGATCGTTATAGAACATTATAAAAATAGCATATGTATTTTATATAGACTTCAAACCACACAACACTTAAATTTGCCACTTATGATACTTATTTATAATTGTCTGGTTCGGCTAGGTTTACTGAAAAAGCGTAGGGAAAGTGCTAAAACTATTTCATAACAGGGTATTTAAAAAAAATAGGTACCATAAGCATAGCTACTGTTGAACAATACATTAAAAGCCGCCATGCCAAGCTTTTTTATTCGTTACAGCATTGAAGCAAACCCATGTTTGCTTATTAAAAATTTTAATTATTAATGTTATTATAATTAATTTTATTATGCCTTCCCTAGAAGCCATAGAAGTACTCGTACTCGTACTCGTAGCATCCTAACGAATGAAGGGACAATTAAGAATTTTGGCTAGCATCTTCAATTAGCAGTGCATTTTAATCATGGGAACCCAAGTTTTGTAAAACTTTTACTGTTACATGTAATAAATTAAAATTTTAAAAGTTCAACAAAATATTTTAAAATGTATGAAGGACAATAACATGAAAATCATGATTAATGAAAAAAAGTTGCTCCAGTCTTTTTAATTTTTATTAAAAAATCTAATGCTATATATGTTGGTTCAGATGGGATTACATGATCTGTCGAACTTTAGCAGAACTGCTTCTTAAACAGTCTTGAGTAAGAACCTGAGCTGGATGAAGAACCTATGAGAAGCCGATAGGCCATATAAGATGTTCTACATGACGACACAATCCGTGACCAGACTCAACAAGATATCTGGCTCAAAGTAGATCTAGGACGCTAGAGAGATGTAGGAGTTCCACTATCGATTAATGGAATATTTGCTCTATAACACTAACAAACAATAGATTTTTTCTTCGACTCTATAACCCAGCTGGCATAAAAAGAATATGGTCACTAGAGCTGATGGCTTTTAGGGTTTTCAATTAATTTATCATTTTATTCCTGATGACATGATGTGATTAAACAACGTGTGCAAGGAGAAACTAAACACAAGTTGATGGCCCATAAAATATTAATAATAATTTTAATTTATGCTTAAAATAGAGTTGTAAAACAACAAACATAAAAGGAGAAATAAAACAGTAGACTGTTTCACGCGAGATAGAGAACATATTCTCGGTGTGCCATGACAGATCTTTATCAGGTAGGGCAACCCACCATCTCTGAACCAATCAGCTTTCTTTCAACTTACAGAAGATACCATACAATTTCTGTACGGTATCTCCTGGTTTACGGAGATAATAGTCGTCTGTATATAATGTATAATAAGGTCAGAACAAATTCTTTAGTTCTTCAACTTTCGAAAAATAATTATTGGTGAACTATGACCTGTATTATTAAAAAGAGATCGATAAGAACGGTCGCAAGCAGGGCCGGCGAGTGGAATTATTCGCCTATGCTAAAAAGATATGATGCCTTTAAAAAAAAAATTATTATATTAACTTTGTTTTTAACTAAACATAAAATGAAGTGGACGTCAAAACTACTCTATATAAATCACAGTTATTTTTTTTTTAAATTGCTGATTCACAAAACAATAAAACTAATACTATACGAAAGAAACGCGCCGGGCTTTTTCATATAGGCGAATTCCATCCGCAGTTCGTCAATATTAATTTATTGTGCAAGATCATTTTGTATTGAAATAATTGCCAAACAATTCAGTTTTTCCTGATTCCTACTTGATCCCAGATAATTCTTAATTATTTTCAATTTGGATGAAGTTATCTCACTCACAGCAAATGAAACAGGTAGAGTCAGTAGAACTCACAATAAAACTAGTGTATTTGTGAAAAGCTCTTCTAGGTTATGGTTATAAATCCACTTCAAAACTGTTGGTCAACACCAAAAACCTAATGACGTTTATTTTTCGGGACAACATTTTCAGCTATATTTCTAGTTCCTCTGCTTCAATTTCTTTATCAGTTAATGTATTTTCTTAGTATTTACATTTTTCTTTTAATACTTTGTCAATCATTTCATCACATTCTTTAATATTATATAAAAATCCAAACTGCTTTAGGACACTATTGAATAATTCGAAACGTTTTTTTATTAAAGAAATTGCCGTTGTAAACAAAATATCGAAAAATTTTGTTTTAAATTTAATTTTTGATTCCATTTTCGTATTATACATCGGAATGTCTCTAAACTAAAATAATTTGTAAAAATATGAGCCGTAAAGAAGCAGCTTCTTTATCTAAATAAGTAATTTTTAATACGAGAATTTACCTAATATTTGTTTATATCTTTCAAGTGCCTTTTTAATTATGGTGCCTGGGTGCTTAGCATGCTTTGCACGCATCACGCGCCAACCTAGGTCACAAGCATTTATTTTTCTAATTTTGTAAAACAGCTTCTTCGAAATATCTTGGCGCATCCCAGTAGCGAAAAAAAAATCACATATATGGAAGAGTGCTCCGAACGCTATTTACTCCATAATATATTTAACTATAAAGGAAGAAAAAAACGATTGGTGATTCTACAGATAGGCTAGCGAATTCCACTTCATCCAATAGTCTTATTAAATGTCCATAATATTGTTGGGAAGGGGCAAAAACGAAAGTAATTTCAAGAGCGATGCGGAAGAACTTTAAACACATTAGAAAAGCAAATTGCTTGGTAATAGATGTGTAGTAATTGAAGGCGATGACATATAGCCCCGAGGCCAGGAAGGCGGGCGCTACCTGCTATCACGTGAACGAACCACAGCAGTTGAACTATCATTAATAGCAGCAGTCACTGCTAGTGCCATCGTTGGAAATTGATCTGTGACAGGGCACTGTCACGGTTCCCCGAGGATTCCTCGCTTAAAATAAAATCTGACTCACAAATTTTATATCATCTCGCTCATTGTTTAAGATCAGAAGACACCAAATTATGGTCAAGCAACATAAAAATATTACAATAGCAAAACTACATTTATTACAAAATTACATTTATCATAAACTATCTGACCCTGAATGTTTCGAGAAAGCTGGAGTGTTGTCAAGTTATCAAATAACTGAACACTGAACTATTTTCCATAGGAGCATGTGCACAATACTTTATAAAATATATCTACAAAGTTCAGCAAAGAAATTAAGCAGTAGACACATATGAAGCAGAAATTTGGTGCTTGTCGCTAGATGATCGCCGTAAACTGAGTGTTCGAAAGACATTGTATCAAAGCAAGTAGGCTAAGATGGGCCATGGGGAATGTATTCAGAGGGTAAAATGGTAAAGAGAAAAATGTTGAATGCGTCCTACAGAGAGCAACGAAAATTGGAAGACTCCACTTCTTAAAAGAGGAAGTGGAGAAATAATCCAAGGAAGGATGAAGTAGAAAGATGGAAGGAAGCTAGGTCTCTGCCATTGATAAGTCAGGAGGCACGCTAACTGCAGCGCCGGGAAATTAGTCTCCAAAGTTCATTTCGCTATATCTCAGCTAATACTGCCCGATTTAAATATTTTTTTTTTGTTTTGTAGGAAATTTGAATACCTTTCAATTGAATAACAAATTTTGAACAGACTTTTTTTTTTTAATCTATATTTAAATTCTACGTACCCTGAAATTATGAGGGGAAGGAATGTTAAAAAATGTTTTTCTTGGCCAATTACAAAGGTCTATTATTGAAAGTAATAAACCAAAATACTTATCCTTATCGGCTGTAACCTCATATTCGCGGCAGAATGTTATAATATCATACTGTTTTCTTAATAAGTTTTTTTTTGTTACCTGCACTTTGCTTCTTGGTCTTGTTAACATCTAAGCTAATTCACATAACGTATCAGGATTATATCCAACAAAATTTGGTATAATTGTATAAGCGTTGCAGATTTACTATGATTTACTCCATTTTTACAGGTCAGACTACGATGACTACATTTTTCTTAGGCTGCAGGTTTCACTTGCTGTCCAATGGATTATAGGAGGAGAATATGATAAGAAAGTCGAGGATTGATTACTATATCATTAATAACCCTGGAACATCATATTTTAGACTCCAGATTTTCTTGCGGATTTCGTATAAACTATTAATCAAAATTTTGTTTTAAATGACGAGTAAAATATACTAAATCAAGAATAAATACATTAGATAACCTTGAGTGCTGACTAACTTTTTTTTCCAATCTATTATTTATATTTTCTCCCTTCGCATGTTATATGATAATGTATAGATAGCTAAAAGAATCATTAGCTATTTGCCAAAACCATAAGCTTGAAAAATATGGATTCTTATTCTCATTATTTAATTTATTTATTTTTTTAGTTTCTTGACAATGAAGTGCCAATAATATTTATTAAAAAAAAAATGTACCACGGAAAAAAAGGTATTTGTTGTTCCACGGTATTATTAAGAGAAAAAAAGGGGAAATATTCCAAGAAACAAAACATTTATCACCTTAGACATTTTATTCACTAGTGACATTAGTGGATTCAGCCATAGGCTGACTAGGCACTTGTATTTTATGAATAAGATAATTTTTGACAAAATATTTGTATAGATTGAAAAGACTAGTAATAAATTACTAATAGTACTAAAAATTTAAAAATATATTATTAAAGCAACTGTTAAGTATTAGATTCTGATGTGGGGTATGACCCCCGAAATGTTAAATACATTATTTAATGTAATTTAATAAACAAAACATTTAATGAAAGATTTGTCCTTCACTTTCACCTACGCAATGATTATTGAAGACTTCCAGCAATTTGAAAAAGAAAATTATTTTATTTTGTTTATTAAAAAATCAGACTAATAGGCTCAATATTAATTGGCGGTATTTCGTTAAATAATTACGACCTGCTCCTGCTCATAGAGTACAGAATAACACACGAGGGTCTTCCCAGTATGAAATGAGTGGAGCGGGTGGGCTCAAATCCCCACTCTCATCACCCACAAATAGTTCTAATCCTTTATAGGAACAAATAGACTTATGTCTAGTATTTGTTATATATTATCTATTGTTATAATATTAATCAATTTTTGGTTAAGGCTTAGGTAATAAATCATCAGAATATAAATCAGGATCGACATTTTCTATGATATATTGAGTATTATGTCATACATTCTACAGACTTTAATAGCCTCAAATGCAGAGTTGGACTAGACCTCCTCGATTTTTTATTAATATCAATGTTTTTGATAAATTCTGTGTATAAACGGAAATTGTCGTCACACTCTTTGCATTTAATTGTTGTTTGGAGTTTTTGTACAATATGTACTGAAAATGGGATATCTTATTTATACTAAAACGCTACAGAAGTTAAAAGTAAAAAATAATCCACAATACCGGCAATATATTCCATTATGTATAGCACTAATGCTGGAAAAAACTAAAACTAAGAGAAGTAAAATTTGGAATTAAACAGTTCCCGAAGTAAAACAAAGTACCCCTAATATACTACCTAAATCAAAATCTGAATAGCATACTTTTGGCTTCAAAATATTACTTTTTCATCGGAACTTATTTTATCCCCGAACGTAAGTCCTAAAAAGTTGATTTTGTGCACAGGTATGGCATTGACACTATTTCTGCCACCTGCGTGCAATTGCATATAGGCTATTATTTTCCTTAAAGAGTGGCAAAATAGCAAAACGATGGAGTTGCCATATCGTCTTCTTCGGCGATAACAGCCAATATTGCTCATTTTGTAACCTATTTTTAAAAAAAAAAGTATATAAAATCACCGGATAAAAACAAACAGACATACAAATGTGAGATTGGCGAAAAAACAAAACATAAATCACATCAGATGCTAGCGCTGCCTGTAGATTATGAGTGTGGGGATAGTGAGCCCATACCCATCTAGTGAGCTCTTTGAAGGTCTCTGTTTATTATTGTATACCCTTTGCTCCAGCCAAAGCCGGTCATCGGATAAATGTAGAGTACATGAGGGAGACTAGCGACACACATATTCAGTAGTGGATTTACACACAGGCAGATCATCATGTGAAGGAACTTGCCAAAGACAGAAATTTTTGGTGAGTGGCAAAATTTGAGTTAAATTGTATTTTTCGATTCAAACGACTTTGTAAGTTTAAAAAATAGGTCGCATAAACATAAAAATTATCTCCACATAGTTTTTAACTATAAAGCAATTATAGTTTTTGGAGATAGGAGCGGCTAGAGGGTGCTGTATTATCTGTCATACCTGTGGGTGTCAGTACAACAAATCCGCCCCTGAGTGACAATAAATGAATGAGTGGACCATTCACTCAAGACAATTACCTCCTCATAACATGAAATTACAATAATATTATTAATAAAAGAAATCTGAGAGTCAAAATGAAATGATATTTGCATGGTCCCTGATTGACATGTTAATTAAAAAAAAAAAAAAAAAAGGAAATCCAAGACATGATTGTATTTAAAAAACTAAAATGTTCGATGTTCAGTTTGGTCGTTGCATCTGTTTTCAGCAAAATTTAAATGATTCCTATTTTATACAATGAAACTGATTTTTATTAAAGTTATAAAAACAGTTGATTTGTTAATCTATGAAGTGACGATCCATTTTTATTTTTTTTTTCAAAACAGCTTTTTGAATCTACTTTGTTTTTTATTTAAAGGTACGAAATCCGAGCCCAATAAATGCATAGGTAACTTAAGGAGTGCCTCGAGGAAAATCTTCCAGACCCATTATCTTTTTTGTAGTCTAATCCTTGCTAGTGATCCAGCCGATCATCTTACTAAAACTTCCGTTGCCGACAGACATATCGAGTGTTGCTCATCTTAGGTTTAGATATCAATGAGAATCGTATAGCGTTAATTTGTGAGGATTTTTATCACAAAAACTAAAATATTTCTGTTTTTGGAGTTAATAGCATACTTGATATTAAAAAATAAATCTTTGTGAAATACATATTCTGCAATTTACACTAGGGTTAAATAATTAATATAAATATTTTCAAACTTTGATTTAATAATTTGATTTGGAAATAAGTAAAAATAATAAAGTGGGCTATCTATATCTGTCGGTTTTAAGTTTGCCATAGTCAATCGACTCAAGATGCATTAGCTTCATTAATATCTAACACATTCTTTATAGAAATTCATCAAATAATCACAAAATTCATTATAAATAACTAATAAAATTTTTCCATTCAAAAATAATTGAACGGAAAGTATTATCAGTCACCTTTTCGTCTCTTCAGGATGACAAATTATAAATAATACATTTGATTCTGTGGCTTTCGACTTAATACAATTTGTTACCGATGTTCTCCCATAAACTAAAAGCTAAAACGAGAACATTAAAAAGAGACAAATTAACGAATGAGGCACCCTTATTTTTTTAATCTGATTTTGTTTTACCTGCACCATCCGTGTCATTGGGGGGAAAACACTCTAAGCACCTCCAAATTGAGTAAGAGGGTTGAAAGTTTTTATGTAAGTGCCTATTGTTTGTCTCAACTTTTTTCTTCCACCATCGCCATTTTGATATTTTCAATTTTATATTTTAGTTATAATCAAAGATAATTTAAAATACGACCTTAGTAACGGAGGTCTGCTGCTCATACTTCTTTTTTTTCATTCAAAATATATTCTCGTCACAATTATTGGAATTATATATTGATTTTGTTTTCCTTCACCATCCATGTCATTGCGTAAAAAAAATAGGAAATTAAAAAAAAAAAAAACCACTCAAGGACTTAAAATTCTTACACACCTCGTTTTAAATTCCTTCAAGGAATATTCATGTCATATACGAAGAAAATCAAACAACAGCGCATTTGATCGTGACTGCGAAACAAACAGATTTTTTACGATACAGGACCATCAAAACGACCACCATTTGGAGCCGAAATTAAAAAATAAAAATACTTACACATATATTGTTTGCTCTGACTTCAAGTAATATTTGTGCCAAATTAGAAGAAAATCGAACAAGGCGTGTGGTCGTATTCGTGTTACAGACAGAACGAGTCGAAGCAGAGCCACCGCTTACTACGCTCGGGCAATTACTTATTTAAATCTACTTTTTTTATGAGCTTTTGATAAGTGATTGAAGCATAATTTGGGTAGCTGGAATCTTCCAATTCTAACAGCATTCATACATTCGATTTCACTGTAATAAAACCTCCAAATTTGATTGTTTGGATTTATCTTAAATATGATATTCAGTATGAAAATCGACTGATTATTTTATGACTATACATAACAAAATTTAACGATTGTAATTATTATATATTTAATTTTAAAAATTAAAGATACTTTAAAAATGGCTAAAGACACTGACCATGCATATATTAAATGGTGATGATTCGGCGGATTTACTAAATGTTAGCAATAATGACATTCGCTAGATATATTTACAAACATTGGAGTTACTAACTACAACAGAGAGAATATCGCTGGCGTAACATCGTAAATACCAGGTCTATACGTGATTAATATTAAATTATTGCAGCTGCATTACCTTTTACGTGTAACACAGGGTAGCATCAGACGCCCTATAATGAAAGAATTTTTATACCGTCACCTTAGAGCTCAAGTACAGAATTTTAAAAATAGTTATTTTGTTTTAGATTCAGAGTAAAGCATATGATCCAGTTACATATCATAGTAGCTTAAAAAAACCTAAAATATTTTTAGGAACTAAATTTCTGAAGGCTTCATCATATACTTTTCATAAAACCACCATTTTTGACTTTCTGCATTTTAGTAATGATGTTAAAGCATGATTATTTCAGAAACAATATGTGTATTGCAACGAAATGAAGAGAAAAAATAAATTGATAAAATGAAACGATCTAAATGGGTAAATATTTATTTATATTTGTAACGCCTCGTTCGATTTTATTCAAATTTGACACAAATGTTCCTTGAAATCAGAAAAAACGAAATCAGAGTAGCGATTTTTATTATTTAATTAGGATCCAAGATAGCGGTCGTTTTAATGATTCCGTATCATCGTGAATCTGGAGGAACACACACATTCTAAACAACATTGTTGTACAATCGAGAAATTAGTAAACAAATTGAAACAATGTTTAAGATATGTAAATAAAATGAAGTTTCTGAAGGAGAAAAAAAAAATGTTGAGCGAAAGTGTCTCACGAATATTCAGCATTTCGTGTTGCAAAAAGAGGAGATTTCAGATTTTTTTTTCTCGATGTCTACAGTTCATAGATTTACTAGATTTTTTTACGGACATATGCACATATAAACGTTCCTTAAAAAAATATCTTACGAAGGATTACGCAGACCTAATTAAAGGACTAGTTTCATTCTTATTGACATTAATTTTAAGTAGGTAACTTCTGCATAAGAGTTTCTACAAAAAGCTTGCTTAGGAAGATTGGTATGTGTCCATCATACCCGTTGAAGCAAGTTCGCTACAAAAAATTAATAAAGTATTAACTTCATTAAGTTTTTGTAGCGAACTTGACGATTATTAAAATTCATTTTTAAATAAAAATTAATTTTATTTAAAAAATAAGACAAAGGGAATTTTCAAAAGAAAAAAGTTTATTAACTGAAAACGTGAAACTTATTGCCATGTAAACAAATTTATTGTCGTTTTGACCATTGAAAATGCATGAAAAAAAAGTATAAATAGATAAATTACGAGTGAGATTTTAGAGATTAGGTGACATGTCGCATATGTGTTATATATACTAGAACGTGTGTCCTTTTATTTTCGTTTTGTGTTAATATTTGTGTTATTATTGTTTTCAGATTTATTATATTTCAAGAAATCATTTGATGTTTTTAATTAAGAACGTTAAAGATTTCTATGATATTTTTTACCATGATTTTTACGAAAACGAAATGAAATAAATAATAAGTTTTGTATTCTTCCAGGTGTTAAAACCATCCTTGGAACAGTTTTCCCCTTCATTAGTAGAAATATTAATTTACAAAATGTTATAAAATGATGAAAAAAATCTGTTCCAGCTTCATTCAACAAAAGAAAAACGTGTAGAATATTACTTTAGTCACATCAGGGACATTCTCATTAAATGAGAGTAAATCTCAGCAAGTCAATTGATAATTCAATAAATCCACTTTTATAAATTTTTATTACCTAAAATTCCTGAAAAGAATTCTTGGTAAATTTTCTTTCTGTATCGACAAAAACGTACAATCCGATCGATAAATATTAAAGTATAAATTTTCATCTAGGCTCGAATCACATATTTAATAAACCGTATTTCATTAAATTAATTAAAAATTAACAACAAAAAATATCCTAGAAAATTGATGACATAGAAGTCGAAAATATAATCATTCAACAAACAATATAAAAGCAAGATTCTCTTATGACCTTATACTGGATTTGAAACCTAATCAGCTTCGAGTAAACATTTTATCACGGGTAGATAGCTATGCTTTTCTAAATTAATAATAACACTTAGTTTTTCGGTTGCAGAAAAATGAATTTAGTCACTATGCAAATCCTATGAGCATTCAAACCATTGGATAAAACTAACCAATAAGGATTTACCAGCTAACAACATAACAGTAAATTAAAAAACAATGAAACCAGCATAATGCTAACTAATAGATTTTACATTGTTAATCCGAAAACAACAGTCTTAAAGTGGGTTCCATCGACTTCTTTTCATTGAGGAACTACTTTTTGAGGTCGAATCCACCGTTAAAGTTACCAAACATCAATTCTTATAACTTTAATCAGAGCTATGAAAGTATTGAATTTTTTTTTTAAATATCTCTTTGTTTGATTTAAACATAGTTGTTCTTTGGATTTTTCTAATTAATTGAAACGAATAAACACTTAACGCCTAATGTGCCTTCTTACTTTAGTCGTTTCGATAATAGATGAGATACGGAATGACGATATAAGGGATGATTAAATGAATGAATAATAATATAATACTACCTTAAAAACCATTTCATAAAAAATCATTAGACATCTCTTGGCTTCAATTTAATAAATGGAAATACCTAATAGTTACATTAGAAGCCGGTACTGTTTGAAATGAGACCATTGGTTATCAGTACATTTGAACTTGCATATGTTCTTAAATTTAAATGTACATTACAGACACCAAATTTTAATATTGATATGAGGAAAAATACGCAAAATATAGCTAAGAGCCAGTTTTAGAAAGCAAAATGATCAGATCAAACAATGAATATTTAAAATCAAAGCATGACAATTACATCGCTACCGTAAACTTATAATGCACATAACTAAAATAAGCTGTTCATTTTATTAAATCAAAAGATTGATTAAAGTCTAAAATTTAAAGAAAAGAAAAGTTTTAGGGAATAGGTATGCAACTACTGTTCAGAAATTTGCACATAAACAATAAGGATTCTCACCTGTTTGCCTCTTCTTCTTAGCTCTGTAATCCGGTTAACTTTGAACACTGATTTAACTAATGATTGAGAACTACGAGCACATATATAAAATAAAATAAAAATTACCCTACTATAGGATATAAAACTAAAAAAAAAGGCAGATTAAATGTACTGGCAATACATCCGATAATCTATTGTGATTGCCAATAAAAGTATAATAATGAAACAAATGAAACGACTTTTAAACTGAACAGACAAACCGAGTAGGCGGTCCCACAGCGTACACTGCTGGACCAGTTCGGAGTCTGTGCCTAGCTACAGTGTTGCCAGAGCCTTCGGCTTTGGCAACACTGTGATGGATGTCAGTGTGATGCCCCCCTTCTTTGGAATTTTGTCAGCGTAGCAATTTATCAAACTTCATATTGTGTGAACGAAAATGAATGACTAGCAATGCAAGATGTTTTTTTTTAGGAGGATCACGTGAATAATTTATTTATAACACACATTTTTCTCTTTTGGTATTACAAGACCAAATTTAAACTAATTTTTTATATTTTTATTTTAATATCAAAGTACGAATCAGAATCTACTATAAAACACACATAAAAAACACTTTTAATTGAATTAAGTGTTTAATATGATTCTGTGTGGGTAACACTGAAGGCTGTTGAAGTAACCTTATTCTGAGTCTGCAAATCAAACAAAATAAACTCTGGTTTTATGAAACTGCCCATTGACCAATTTGACATACCTATTTCAGAACGATATTACGCTTAATGTTTTACTAATTCTAAAGTAACCTTATTTTGTCGACTTTATTTACTATTTAGTGTTTTCGGATATTTAAAATGGGCATTTTAATATCTTGTTGTAAAGGTACATCAGAAGAACTCATTACTCCAGACAAGGTAATTAATTTCATTATAGTTTATTTTAAAGTTCGTAACTCATTAATTTCTGTTATAATTTACATGAAATAGCCTACAATAATGTCATTAGTATACTGTTAAGTACTAGTCCTAATTTACTTTGATGATATCAGGAAACAAGAAGGCGTCAGCTTGCAGAAGCTGCTGAGCGCAGATTGCAAGAGAATCAGAATCGTGGAATCAAAGACCCAGAAAGAGTAAGAAGGATGGAGAAGAAGGCTGAAGAACTCGAAAAATATGAACGGGAAAATGCTATGAAGGGACCAGGAGAAGCCCCTCTTCGTGTAAGTTTATACTGCATCAGATTATTATGTTTGTGAATAAATTAAATAATATACTTGAACAATATTGTTTGATTTTTTGCCATTAAGATATTTTGAATAGTAACTTAATGTTCAAGTTATTAGTAACTTAAGGAATTTCTGAATAATTAGCTCTTACTTTATAAAGTTATGTTGACATTTATTTTTTATATACCATAGTGTTTCACAATATTAGATGGTATTGGCAAGAATGCTTTTATTCTTTTATTAGATATAATCATATTTATTAAGTGTAATTGTAAACTATTCAGTTGACTTGGTGTGAATTGTTTATCAAAATTATTTAATTAGTTTAGAAACAAATACTTTCCTTTAATTTAATATTTCCGGTTTTGGCTATTTTTATTAACATATTATCTAATTAAAATAAAAATTTAATTGTGTTAAATCATTCGCAATATGATTATATATATGAGGCATATTATATATATATATATATATATATATATATATATATATATATATATATATATATATATATATATATATATATATATATATATATATATAAAGTTTTTTATATATATATATAAATAATGTTGGAAGAAAGTATTTTAATGAATTATTTTTCTTCAATCAATATGGTAGTTTTGTTCAATACTTTTTAGGTAGATATGATTTTGGTTTCTTCATTTCTCATTTAATAAAGAAATAGGTGCAATAGCACTTCACTTTAGCTCCTTCAACATCGCGGGTGGGCACAAGATCATAGGGCTTCACTGTACATGGAATGCTGAAAATAGCCAAGTGAAAAACCTGTTATTATTTGTTTTAGAGTTTGAAAGAATAATTTATTTATGTAAACAATGGTACTTATATATTATCCCGTAGGTCAGATGTTGGTTATAACCTGACACAACAACCTGCTTCGTATTTATATGAATTTATGTCTTGTTGTTAAAAATTCATATTCATTTGGATTATTAGTGGTTATCAGAATGTTACTGCTTTAATTAGATCATAACTGTTAATTTCTGCTCGCTATGCTTGCTCAAGAGAAAAAAAAATCCTCAATGATCCTTTTCAATTGAGATCGGGGGCATAATTTAAATTTAGTTATTTATTTATGTAATGTCAACACAAATTTTTCAAAATTTATTCGTCAACGGGTCAACACATAATTACAACAATACATACAAATATAAAGTGATGTATGTTTTTATTCTCTAGGACTTTTCATCTTAAATAATTGTCTTTAAAAGAATCTTTAATGGAAATAAGTTATGTGCCTTAACTAAATTTAATAATTATTAATGGCATTACTTTGTCTCATAAATAGAAATTTAAGGAAATTCATTATTTGATGTAAATAAATATAATGTAATCCCTGATTTTACTTTCTGACACACTCATCTATTTTCGACATTCCATGTACAGTGAGGCCCTATGATCTTATGCCCATCCGTCATGTTGGGGGAGCTGAAGTAAAGTACTACCATAGTTGCTTAGTGCTATTTATTATAAAATTTAACTCGAAAAACTATTCGAAAATAGACTTAGAAATTCAACGTGTCTGGAGTGCTACGAAATGAAACTTAAGTCATAAGTTGGACAAAGTGAGATCTGTCAGTGTATAAGAAAAGTGTTATCAGAGTAATAGGCCAGTCATTATTAATTGTAGGTTCCATTAATTCATTGGTTTTTAAGATCTTAGTGGTTCAGTGCCAAATTTGTTGAATGGACAGTGAAACATTGGACAAATCATCATAATACTCTCCAGAATGACAAAGAAATGCAGGAAAAAATCTATTACTGAGAATGAGATTTATAAGAGTGAGAGGCCACCCGAGAGGGTTAACCGAGGTGGCCGAGCGGGTTAACGCACTTACTCACAAACTATATATTAAATCCGGCATCAATTTAGTTTGATTAAATTGAATAATTTAAGCAATTTATCCCCCTCCTCCCTGGGTATGTGAGGCCCGTCAGCCTACTTGGAGGCAACTCACAAAGGCCGGGCGTAGGAGTGATGACCCTACCCCATGTATCTAAAATTGAGAATCGCGGTGTGGTCTCCACATCACACGGCCAAGGATCTTCATGGTCTACAGTGCCAACAGGAAAAAAAAATAAAAGAAGAATGAGATGCAGAACTGGTGCACTAAATATTTTTAAAAAATAGGCTGGCAATTAGGCGTATTCCTTCTGTTTACTGACTTCTGGTGGCTACCTTGACGTTGTTATCTTCTCATCCATAGTGGGAGACTCAAGATTCATTTGACAGAACCATCATGAAATAAATACAAATCGATTCCAGACGGGAATCAAAATTAAGCCCACACTGCTCTGTACAGGGTGCTCTATGGTCTTTGCTTCATTGTGCTGGACATAATAAACGGCCTCAGGATTGGTTGTTGCTTTAGTGTAGAGGCTTTCAAATAGCAGGACAACTAAAAGAGGCCTTACTGGATAGTATTTGTTCTTGTATGTGTTAACGAGGTGTACTGAGTATGAATAAAAGGTACTACAATTAGATTAAATGAAGAAAAAGTCCAAGATGTAAATTTCATTTGACGCTAAGTCTATTCTAAGTGTTTGAAATTGGAGAGTAGTAGCATTGGAATAACAACTGCTGGGTGCACTGATATATCTTGATCCATAGATGCTGCCAGTCTAATGGCAGTAAATATAAATTTTATAAAATTATGCTGTTAAAAAAAATAAGAAAAAAGATATTTATAATAAAAAATATTTTTAACTTAGTATGTTTCAGGTAACTCAACCAATACATTTAAAAACTTACTTTGTAGTTTATAGTATAATGAAATAAAAAGGTTTTTATTAAGTATACTTTTTATATGGTAATTTTATAAAACAAATAGTTGTTTTAGTGACATCTCCTGTTTTATTTTTTAGTTATTTATCAATAAAATTTATTTTTCAGTGGCAGATGAACTGAGCTTTTTGAATGTGTCACACGGCAAAGAAATCTGTGATGAGATATATTATTCACCTTTTCAATGTGCATGCATTTTTAACTATTTTGATGTGATATATGAAGTTGACGATGAGTCAATTTACCTTATGCAAAAAGTTTATCTTTTTCCTCTTCTGAATGTCCTGCTTTAAGCAAATATATATTTTGTATGTACTACTTATATTATACAATTGGTTTTAATTGAGAAGGTGTTGAATTTTAAGACTTATTTTTGAAACTAGTCTCTAAGTTTGAAAAATTGCATCACTTAAAAGCTTGATGAACATTGTACACATGAATGGAGTTTGTTTTAAATTTTTAGAAACAACATAGTGCATATTATTTTTTAAGATGCTTAAATAAGTTGTATATATGTTGTCGAATTTGTGGTAAAAATTATATTTGTTATAAATATTAGTCTTGTTATAATTGGAAAACAAATTAAAAAACTATTTTATATTATAATTTTATAAAAATTATTTATCTAATTATTCTCAATAGTAGACTAGAAATGGTATTAAAGATAAGCACGATTCTTGAAATTTTGTGGTAACAATTTTCTTATATTCCTCCATTTTACAGAGTCAACATAGGTAAAAATATTTTAACATGTATTGAACCACTTTAAAATTTTTCTGAAATCTGAAGGATTTAATATACCATTGAATTTGCTTCACCATTTCTAGTCTTCAATTAAGTTAATTTTTTTTGTTATAAATTCATATCGTACTATACTGAGGGGTATAATATTGTCTCCTATTATATATACATAATAATAAATAATAAAGTGCATTTAATCCATCTTAAGATATGCTCATTTTCACTTGACCATGATCCATATGGATGAAATAAGCTGTTTCTTTAAAATGTATTGATTATTAATTTATCAATTATGAATAGTTATATTAATTTTGTAGCAATACAACTGCATTATTATTATTATTGTGATTCTGTATTTTGATTATTGTTATCCTGTAAAGATATCTTAACTAATGAACATCATAGTTAAAGGATCTGTTATTGTTAGGAATTTTATTTAGATAAATAAATAAAGTTGTTTTATATATGTTTTTAAGAATATATTTTTATTGTAATCGATAAACATATGTTATAAATATAAAATAAATTAACTGTATATTTGTAAAAAAATATGTCATTAAAAATAAATAAAATAATTATGTTACTTACATTTAAAATGTAATAATCCTTAAAATATAATTTGATATAACTAAAATTTCAATTTGTACTAATACAGAAAAATAATCTACAGTTAGTAATTCTTGGACAATTTTTTCATTAAAACAATTTATTTTTAAAAAAATTAAAATTCTTTAAGCCTTCTCCAAAATTAACCATGAATGGTTTTTAATTTTCTGGACTTTGAAATGCTTTTACCACTCTTTCAATACTCATGGACAGCCGTTAGAACCTTAAAAACCTATCAGATCTTCTTACTTGTACCTTCGAATTACATGGACTACGGTACTTTGGCCTAACATCCCTTCAATTATACAGACATTTGATCATTCTCCATAATTAAAATTATTCAACTTCGAAAGATGTTTGACACCATTTTAACAGCGAGAAATTCAAATAATTATTGAAAACACTAAATATAAGGGTACACCATATTCGTTCGTATTACCAGTTGGTTGAGAAGGGATTAAAGATTATGTACAACATTGCTAATGTTTACAAAACAAACTACAGTTTTACAGATAATTTTGTTGTGTGAATTACTTTGTTTTTAATTACTGATGACAAATTTTCTATTAGAAGGAACATTGCATATAACTATTTGATAGGGATTTTAAAATGATCAGTGATTTCAGAATTTAAAACTTCTCTAAAAATAATTCAGAGATTAGCATCTGCTTAAAAAAACAAACATTAAAGTTTGGAAATGTTTGTTATTATTTGTATAAAAAATTAATTGTTGAATATAACTAATTAATGATCTGTTTATGACCAAATGACCAGTGGTTCAGCAAAGTATTAGTATAGCTCACTTTACTTCCTTATTCTAAAAAAATATTACTGATAACTTGAACAATTTTTTTTTCTATTCTATGAAAAAAAAATTCCTAATAAACCAAAATAAATAAGTTTACTTTTCCAAATAATTAGAATAAAAAATTCCCAAATAAATATTAATGGAAAAAAAAAAAAAAATCAACCAAGATAAGAGTTGAAAATAAAGAAAAAGAATCTTCTAACTTTTGCTCTGAAAAATTCCCCACATCTTGCTAAAGGAATTTTATCTATAAATGTTTTATACATTAGCAAATAATAATGTTGCAACAAAATTATTTTTATACTTTTTAACCCACTGTATCTTCATAAGAAAATTTTAGGTCTTGAAATTTAATGATCACATTCTATCGGAATGTTAATGTCAAAATTATAATTTAAAAACTAAGTTTTGGCATTCAACTTAAGATAATATGAATTCTAGCTTCTCTTTTATAGCTAGGTAGGTATTACAGCGTAGGAAAAATCAAGTTTCAAAATTATATTGTGTATCTGATAATAATAAAAAACTGCTAGCATAACTATTGCTGTTACTTATTAAAATGGGTATGATTTATTTAGGACACCGAGAAACCATGATTGGAGTTAGGAAGCTATAAAAATACATATTTATATAAAATAAGATAATTTAATTTTAGGAATAACATACTGAGGGTTTAGTAAAATATTGAAATGGCAATTGCCTAAAAGGTTATGTCCAAGCAAAGTCTCTGAATAAGCTCCAAAAATAAAACAAACTATTTTTTTAATTGGGTATAATAGTATTTTAAATCATGTATTATCATTCCTATGACTAATATTAACAGTATTTGGTATTTTATTCCACTATACAAAGTAATTATGTTTTTACAAAGATAGAAGTATATTTTACGCAAAGACAATTTTTCAGATCAATTAAAGTTCTATATAAAATTTATTAAAAAACATATACATACATATAAAAATGGTCATTAAAAATAATACAAAAATATAAAATGTTAAATATTACAAGAGCATACAAAGTGAATTTACAACTTAATTTTGAATAATCAAAAGATTATAAGTTTCCATTACATCGTTCAGCATTCTAAAATTTTAAAAGGATGCTAAAAGTTTATAAGGTAAATTATTTTTGTTCTGAAATGTTGGCAATTATCCTCACATCAGAGGTCCCCAAACCTTAAAAAAACAAACATATGCGAAAGGCAGTGGTAAAATGTCACTGATCTTATTCATACTGTGTTATATGTACTGTCATGAATGCTAATTTGGCACCACTGCACCCTTACCTCCTACCACACCACAAGTCAAAGGAATGAGCTACTGCTCTCCCTCTAAAATTTAACATTGCCTCAGACTAATCACCAACAAAATTATAAATATTTAAATGAAATAAAAATATAACTTGGCAACTTTGAATAATAGAATCTCATTCTTCACTCAAATAATACTTCTTAAAGGACGGAATATTTCAGTCTTCATAAGGCTTTAAACTTCCAGTTATTATATAGATACATAGCTTATCAACAATTAGTGAGAAATAATTTTAAAATTTACTATAACAATAAAATGTTTTGATATCTACTCTAGAATCGTAAAGTAAAAATATATTGTACTTTTCAAAATTTACGATAGTGAGAAATTTTTTCTAATGCTAATAGTTCAAGGGTATAACAGTTCTATGTTTGGTGTCTGCATCTCATAAATGATTTCATATTGGGAGTAGACACACAACCAGCAATAAATCTGCAAAAATAAAATGTAAACATATCATTTAATCAGCAAGACAAAAATTCTGTTATTAACAAATACTTCATTGCATTTGATGCAAGACAATGATAGACATAATCAATATTTTCCATTAAATTTTGCTGTGGAACTAATGGTATGAAAAACAGAGTACTGATAGGCTGTAAGCTACAAATTTTCTCATAACAAACAAATACTCTAAAATAAATTTATTTATCAAATAAACTACAAACTCCAATTGATAATTTTAAGTAAGTTAAAAAATATACTAAAATCTTGAAAATAAAGTTTCATTTTAAAATAACTTACATTGTATCCCATCCACAGCCAATTTAGCAGGGCAGGAACAACTACATCCAACTAAAATCAAAGAAAAAAAATAAGTGATTACTAATAATAATAATTGAACTAATAATAAATTTATTAGTGATGATAGGAGAATTCAGCAGAGACATAAATATGGTCCTAGGGTTAGAAAAACGTGCAATAGTCAATATACATAAGAAATCTGACTCCTATAAATATCTAGGAGTAAATGAGCTGTTGAAATTCAAGGATTCAAGACTCGTGAAATGATTGTGAAGGAGTTTGAAAAGTGTCAAAATTCTCCTGAAAACATATATTTCATTAGGTAATACTATAAAAGTGATAAACACGTGGACTATTCCTGCATTAGCATACATGTTTGGAGCATTGAAGTGGATACTAACTTGATAGCGCTAGATCATAGAGTTAGAGTTATGATGACTGCAAATGCCTCAGTTTTGAGACTATAAGAGGGCTCAAAAGCTATCAAGACCAGGAGATGCAGTTGAGGAATTATATTGTCAATAGCGATTCACAAGTAATGGTTACCATCATGACAATGGATAAAAATCTGGCTGCATCAAATCTTGCAGCTGAGCCACAAAATCAGGGAGGAACTGATGAGTGACTGGAGCAGAAATCAATCTTTTTGCCTCAATTGAATGGCTTAAAAAAGGAAAACTTTTCCCAGAAACAGAGGGTTTACTTCTTGCTATATAGGACCAAGTGACAACAAACTCATATACTAAAACAGAACATTAATGATAAATACTGATTTTGTAAAGTGGCGATAGAGTCCATTCAGCATATAACGGGCAGTAAGATATTAGGAGGAAAGAAATATCTAGAAAGGCATAATAACTTGCCAAAAGTAATTCCTTAAAGTCTTACCAAAAGTTACAACTTTACACAGATATCATAGCCTCACTGACGCTATACTCCGTGGTCTATTCTCATTGATTTAGCAACCACTATTTATTGGGATCAGCCTATAATCACAGAACATACAGTACCAAACAATATACCGGATATTCTGGTTCTACGAAAAGTAGAAAAGACAGCTACAATAATTGAAACAGGAATTCCCAATGATGGCAATATGCATAAAATGGTTGGATAGAAGATGAGAAAGTATCAACAGCTCTGAGAAAAACTGAAGCAACATACCACCTAAAAGAAGGCAAAGTGTTGCCCTTTATTATTTCCAGTAATGAACTGGTCCCAGAGGAGATGATTAGAAGACAAATCTTAAAAAGTGTATCTTCTGTCCTCGAGTATCTTCGAGAAAGCTGTGCATACCACACAGCCATAGTCACAGTGTGGAAAGATAAGGGAGGATAAGAGGGTTGACTGGTAGGTTGTTGAAGAAGATGTTGTGAACAGAGGAATAACTTAAGGAAACTTATCGACCGTCGAGAAATTTAGGTGATATGGAGTTTCTAAATAAGGGTTTGGTCCATAATAATACCCAGCTTTTTAATTGAGGAGGCGAAAGTGATAGGGTGATTATTTAGGATTACAGTAGGGAAGGTGGCATTGGATCTAAGGAAGGAAATGGAACCTATGACAATGACCTGAGTTTTCATAGCATTTTAATCTTAATCTATTCAGGTTTGCCCAGGCACTGATTTTATCTAGGTCTTCCTGAATACTGGTAAACACTACTAATAGCTCAGAAGGAGGAAAGGATAAATATATTTGGAAATCGTCGGCGTATAGGTGGTGGGAACAGTGGTGGATTGAATTAGGAAGATTATTGATATAGGAATTGAAAAGGGGGGAATACTCAAGCCCCAGGCCACTTCTGAGGACAGGATAAGGAAGGAAGATAGGGGTTGATTAGGAATGGTAACTATTCGAATCCAATTGGAAAGGAAAGATTGAAACCACTGAATAGAGCTGTTGGAAAAGGATAGTGATTTTAATTTGGCAAAAAAGATAGAGTGGTCCAGGGAATAGAAAGCTTTTGTGAAGTCAAGGAGTACTAATACAGTCCATAGCTGTATGTATGTCACTGGTGATTTGGACTAGAGCGGATTGGCTGGAAAAACTGGGATGGAAACCAGATTGGAGAGGACTGAGAAGTTTGGACTTTTCAAGGAAATTTGATATTTATGATTGGGCTATTCTTTCTAGGGATTTGGAAATTTTAGAGAGGATGGAAATTGGGCGATAGTCTTTAGGAGAAATAGGGTTGGAGGTTTTGTTAATAGGATGGACTAAGGCTTTTTTCCATGAGGTAGGAAACACTGAATTTTGGAGAGAGAAATTATAAATGAAAAAAAGAACTGTAGGATTTCAGGGAGAAACAATTTAACAGGTATTCCATCAGGCCCTGTGGAATTAGTGTGAGATTTCATTATGGATGAAATAAGGTCGGTAGGGGAGATGTAGGAAAAATAAAAATTATTGGTGTTGAATGATGGTACTAAGGAAAAGCAGGAAGAAGGGATTGGAGAAGTGTTGGAGGAGGCAGATAATAAGTATGAATTTAATTTATCAGGTGAAACTGGGGAAGACTAATGAGGAAGAAGGTTTACAAAGGGAGAGTTTGCGAAGGAGTTGCCATTGCCAGAATTGGGAGCAGCGGAAAGGGCTTCATGATAGTAGTTCGATTTCGCTCTCCTAACAGTTGCCTGTGTCAAATGGCAGAGTACCCTAAACACTTGGTGGTCATCTGCTAGCCTTGTGCGTCTAAAGCGTCTATGGGCTGCCTCATGTCTCCTTTGCATATCTTTAATTTTTTGGCACATCCAAGGAGCAGACGGAAAGAAGAGGTTTTGAGTGGAGCATGGGTATCAAGGATATGGTTAAGATTAGAGGTGAGGATGTCAACCATGGAATCAATGGAAGAACTGGAATAGATTTCGCACCAATTCATGGTTTCAAGATCAGGTAAAATATTTTACCTGATATGTAGATATGTGGATGAGGGCTTCTAGGTTACGGAAAGTTATGATTTTAGGGAGGATCACAGGAGTTTGGATATTGTAGGATATTTGGATTAACATAAACTGAGGAGTGCAAAATTCGGAAATAATAATAATAAATAATTACATTTTTTGTGATATTAATGTATATGTATATTAATGCATATTGATGATATTTAAAAAAATATCACTATTTTCATAATTAGAGTAAAATTTACATGAATAATAATTCAAACTATCAATATACTTACATAAATGTAATAGCCATAGAGCAGCCAGATGCCAAACAATGCTTGGAACACAATGGCCACCAACATGTGTGCTAACCACGGCAGCAGTAGCCCACGGAGAAGATGGTGTATTCCAAACAACATTGAGATTGATGATAATATAAATAACAAAAAATATATGATGAACACTGAACCCCACAGCTGCATAGCTAAACAGACCAAGGTAGTACATATAAAATAAAAAATGGTAAGGGTAAAAAAAATATGGAACATTAAAAGGTAAGGATAAAAAATGGTACATCAAAATAAAATAAAAATCATCAATCCCCCAAAATTAGGTAAATAGGCCTTAGGGCCTAGGATTCTATTGAATATACAAAGCTTTTTCTTCCTTAACTACCTAAGCTAAGGAAGTATGGCAATGAGATGAAAAAAGGGAAATAACTTTACAATCGGGTCTCTTTATTAGTGTCGGCATCCGAACTTACCCGAAGGTCATTGCGCTAAAACTCTCTAGCGCCATTTGTGCCAACTAACTGCTTTGTATTCAATTCTAAAAGTAGCTGGAATTATTAAAATTATTACTGCTTTAATTACATATTTAAAATTGTTAGTGATGAAGAATTCAATTGGTCAAGGTTATTTCAATGCAACCTTCATTTTCCTAAGGGGGTGAGCTGGTATGTTGTGATCAATTTAGAGTTGAACATTTCTGGACACAATTTCAAAGAATGTGTGGCAAAGTGTTAAAATTATAAAAAAATAAGTTGCATTCCCCAAACAAATATTTCTTAGAACAGATAAGTATAATCTCTTTATCAGAAGCCTACAACAAAATACTGACAGTAAGCTAAAAACTCGCTAATAAATTTTGCTAATGGATTTTTTGGGATAATCAGCCAAAGCCACTTTAAAAACAGCTTTATTACAAGTCGACATTTCGGTCCACAAACATGCAGGCCTTCACTACGGCTAAAATAGGTAGGAGATATCAGATCAGAAAAACATATTAATAAAATGAAATAAACAAAGAAATTAGACATAAATTTTAGTTTTTTGAGATACATAATTAAAGAGTATTAAATAAAGAAAAGAATTAAAAGTATACCTGCTTCTTACAAATACAAATTCATAAATAACTAAATACTATGTAAAAATAAGAAAATAAAAGAAATCACATAGACTATCCGATGTCAATGAAAAGTAAAATGGTGAGTAAATAATAAGTTGTAATGCTTTGTAAATAATGAAGAAGCTTATTTAAAGCTACTGTTTCAAAACTGAATTCATTCAAAGTGACTGACTCAACACTTTGGCTGATTAACCCCAAAAAACCTAAATTCCTGAAATAATCTACACAGTCTACTATTGATTACCACTAATTTAATAAAGGTGGGTCAATTGTGATGTCAGAATGATTAAAAAAGGTGATCTCTCTTTTACTAATAAATTAAAGATAGAAGTTTATCTGTGAATCTTAAAAGAAGAAGAGAAAAGTTAACAGAGAAGTATTGGCACATTCCAAGAAATGTTCTAATGAGCTCTCAGTAGTGATAAAATCTATCACTAACTATTTATATAATATTTGAGTCTTAAACAATTTTGTAAAAAAAAATTGTTTTATAACGGTTACTAAACATATTTAAACAAAACATAATTATCAGGTAGTTTTGAGAATGGGAATGGAGATGATACATAAATTTTATATAGCAGTAATTACTCCACAATTAGGAAATATCAAGATAGTTGAAACCTAGTAATAGTGGTTTGAAGTAGCAAGCTATAAGTGCCGCTAGCAAACATTGATGATTCATAGAAAAACAATATTTGCATATACCAAATTGATCTGACAAACCTAATGCCAAAACCCTCTAAAATTAATTAAAATTTAGTACAATAAAGCGAAAACAGTTCTATTTTTTATTGACTTTATAGGAAGTATTATTATTAGGAAAATTTATTATCAAAAAAAAAAAGTAAATAAATTCAGAAACAAAAATAGGCAGTATCTATTTTAAGGATGGTCATAGGTGTTTCAGATCTTCAAAATAACTGTAAAAGTAATAATTCAGAATAAGTGAATAATAAACGTAACTGTTAATGCTTAATAATTCATACCCCAAAACTTAAAAGCCTTTACCGCTGAATGGCTGTTTAACAGGAATCTGAAAGGAATCAGATATAGAAATTTCTGCGTGTTTTTATAAGTATGTCCTATCTAGGAACAATAAGAGATTTCTCAAGCAATCAAGATCAATTAAAGAATCCCAGCCAGGCATTCAATCTTTTTGTATTAGTAAGAAGAGATTGAAAATTCACCAGATGTGAAACACAACATGAGCTCTTCATGACTCATGAACTTGAATTAATAAGTACAAAATAATGGTAAAATTTTGAATATCATACAACTTATATGATAGAAGTCTTATTTTATTTATTACCCATATTAAATAGATTTATATAATCTAGTTCAAAAGCAACAGAATGGTTTTTATTTTTTTTCAAACAAGCAAAAAAAAAAGGACCATTTTATAAAGGGTGTTAATGAAATAAATAAATACAGCAATTGTTAAAATAGAACCACATAACTTAATAAGTGGTTTAGTTTGTGGTTCTAGAATTATTGAATAATAAACATAGGATGGCAAAACTAATTCAAAGGGCTTACATCCTCGGACATCAGTTTCAAACAGTGGCAGGTATAGTTGGGTGGAATCTCCACCACACATCATGTAAATAGTAAATGTCAGGAGTATGATACTGAAAGCCTGAAATTGAACAACAAGGCTACTGATATATACTGAAAAATAAGGCTATATCACAAAAGTATAGGATGGAATAGCAGATAATAAACAAATTTTTAATTTCAAAACTCACAATAGTGTAAACAGCACAACATCGGCTGCCAGATTTGACATCATTATTCCATATAAATGGAGTCCAACATGTCTGTAAAGCAACCATGGCTTATCTAGGATATGAAAAGAATATTAGAAAAAGAGAAACATCACAAACTTTAACCTAGATAGTGTGGGAAGTTTTACCTTTCAATCAACCACAATTAACGTAACACGTTTTAAACAAGAATTATCGAGAGTACTTCAACAAATAGAACAAAAAATCAACATACATCACATACTACAACATCACACCTAAAACCGTTGACACATTTGAATCAGCAAACAACACCTCCTTCCACGCCCCTCTAAATTCATTTGCTTGAAGTTCCGTGTATCTATTAATTCGTTGGGCGAGTTTAACTACAGATAGCGCCACGGCATAGGTTTCTTTTACTGAAACGTTAAAGTTAACTTTTGTGTTCCAATCCAGTTACTTGGAAGAGGGTATTATTCAAATTATTAAAGATGTGTTTAAAAAAGCTATGTTTAGGACAGGATGTGAGCTTGGAGATTTAAAAAATAAAATGTTTTAGAAAAATAATAATATTATTCTTTAATATTATTGTAGTATTAGAAATTGAATAAGTCCCGAAATGTAGCTGAAACCAGACCTTTACATAGTTACTCAGCAATAATTTACTTTTATTTACTGCTAAATAATAGAATTTTATACGAGTCGCACTTCTATCCTTTCGAAGTTTTATATAAGCACTATTACTTGACATTAAAATTATCATCTCATAAATATTTAACTCAAGGGGTTAAAGACAGGATCACCCAAACCACTGGGCTTAATAGTCTATTGCCCCGGGTACTAGCTACTGCAAGTAAAACAAATAATTAGCCATTAGCTATGCATACAGCTTGCTCTTCTCCCTTAGGTTTGGGCACCGTCCTCTTTTGTTCCACCTCTGTCCGGCGACCTTCCTGGTACATCACCTCCTTTTCGCCTTTGGCCAAAGGAGAAATGGGTTAGGCCTATAATTGTCTTCCAACAATCCACGAAGTTCTTAAAGTCACCAGCTGAGGGAAATCACTCTCTATCAGACCAGTTTTTCTCAGCAATTTGGCCCTCAGTGCAGACTACGACGACGTGCTCGGCGGTCTCTGATACTCCGCAACCAGGGCATAGGGGATCGATGTTCTGTTCATGCTATACGAATTTTGCCCGGAAGCCCCTATACCCAGTGAGTAGCTGGGAGACACAGTACTCTGGTAAAACCCATGTCGCTGCTAATCGCAAACCGATGGTTGGAAAATATTTCCTCAGGGTAGCACCTTTGAGAATCGTCAACCACCACTGACTCCATTCATTATGGTGTAAGCACGTAAAATGATCTTCCACCAGCGAGGTTCTTCATTGATTCTCGCTCGGAGATCTTCCGGTAGAAGCGCCGAGTCTTCCCTTATCATCTGGTGCCTAAACCATTTTTCCTGCAAGAGGAGATACCTCTCCTGTTAGAATTTGTACCGCCTCATGAGACACGGACCGATAAGCTCCGGTGACTGCATGGCTATCAGCTGAATAGTAACATTGCTCTTCTGCCGGTGCGAGAGATTTCGGTTTCAGCCCAGAAACGCGTACCTCAGGATACAGTTTGAATTCATAGAATGACCTTGCTGTCCTGAAGACAGCTTCTCACTATCATAAGTTGCTGGGAGCCTCGTACTTCTGCAACTGCAAGAGCACGCTTAGTAACCAAACGCTGTCGAAGGCGGAGGTGGTTTGAAACAAGAGTAGCAGGACATATTTCTCCGCCCTCTCTTCGGCGTCATGGCGCTCTCTCAGCAGGGTATCTTTGGTTCTCTTACCTTTGGTACATCTATACTGCCCTGGATGACTCGCTTTTGAAACATACTGTAGGCTCGTGGCCATTAGGTTCTCTAAAATTTTGCTTATTACAGAGAGGAGAGAGATTGACTTAGCTATTTGCTTGTCCTCTCCTCCTTTGTAAATGAGTCTGACGTCGACAATTTTCCAGCTTTTAGGAAAATATCCTCTGTCCAGACAATCATAAAAGACTTCTAACAATATGTTTCCAATATAGAGGATACTATTTTTAAGGATTGCTGCTTCAACAAATCGTTCCTGCGGTAGGTCTCCACAATAAATATCTTAGCCTCCTCCTCCGGAGTGGTTGCCTGGGCGTCTCCACGCTTCATTGCTGCAGTCATCTGCAGCAGTTTCAGTTTGCCCAACGCCACTCTGTAAGGGATATCCCTGGGATTTTTGGTTGATTCTTCGACGATAAACTCGTGAATGAAGACTTCCTCTTCCTGGATTTGAGACAAAACCTCATGATCTTATTCTCACGGACCGCCAAGATGCCATATTGTTAAGAGAAAGCAATAGTTCATCTGCCATAATATGCCGGCAGTCCATGTTGAGTTAGAGGATAGTGATCCTACTCATAAAAAGTCTTTTTCACATCATTGGCCCACTTTAAGTGCACAGGGCACTCCCGACTTCCTGCTTTATGTTTCATTTGGCTAAATGGTGCATTTTCCCGCTGGCAATTTTTACTGGATGGGCCAATTAGTTCCTTCTTTCTGGGACAGTTCTTAAAAACGTGCCCGTAGTAGAAGGAACCTACCCATAAGGTGAACTTCTATCACCCAATTGTCGTTGAAACCGTTCCTTGCTGCTGAATAGAATAGAGACCGGAGGTCATCAATGACAAGTGGAGAGGGGCCCGACTTCTCGAGTATCCTTCCCCATAAAAATTCCACCATCTGCACTGAGTTTCAAGTGTGGGACACACCTCTCACCACCAGCTTAGGCTACTTTTTCAAGACAATTTTGGCTTGCAGGCCTCGGTCACCTAATCCCTTCCATCCAATTACTTTGTTAGCTTCGGACCTGTCATCAATGCGGACACGCCTATTTCATCTCGGGACGGTGGCCTATTAATGATGTTTACCGGAGTTTTTCTCTTCCCACTTATTGTAACATATGTTGATTAGGGCGTTTGGGTCGGCTTCAAAGGCAAGAATTTGACTATATCGGCAATACGTTTTGATATACGCATTTTCTGAGTTTCTGCTCCAAATTTTGGTGCGAGGGCTTGCTCGTTACTAAGATATCCCTTTGGGGTTGTAATTATGTGCTTTCACGACTCGCGGCTTCACGTTCGACGTTGTTGAGTAGGCAGTAAGGCATAAGGGTTGATTTATAAAAATAATTTTGATTTATTTTATGGTTCCTACTAGGCAGCCTCCTCAATAATAAATGGCCGGGGAAACCTAACCCTCACTTTATATGTAAAAGTATAATAATTTCAAAGTCATACTGTGGCTACGACCTACATGACCTTGAGTTCACTCGTGGTGATGATAGATAACTGAGCGGCTGGTTCGAAAATCCACGAAGTCATTGAGTCTTTAACGACAGTCACGTAAGTGTCTTAGCCAATCAATTATTGTATTTTTAGATTTGATGACGTCGCAGTTCTGGATAACTTCCTACTTCTCCTAAATTCTATGGTCTAAAGAGTGGTAGCTTCCTGAACCTCCTCTGTAGCCACTACAGGAGGACCTGAGAAGCCTTTACTAATTTATCTTCCTCAAGGCTAGTCACGTGGCATTTAATCCGAGAAGAAGACAAGACAACCTCGTCGTAAAGTAATATAGATTAAAGAGAGATATAGTTCATAATTTTTCGAAGCTTTTTATTGAAACAAGAACAAATAATTTTAGATCTTCCAGTTATCTTTTCTTAATTATTAAAGATCTTCGATCTAACAATCGATAGAGATTCCAGATTTCTATTCCTGACATTTCAATGAGTTTCTAACTAAATAATTTAAAAATCCAAAAAGTTGGGACATTTGATAAAATACTTAATACTGCAAAAATTGTGGTAAAACATTTTATTCTAAGAATTACTAAAATTTAAAACAAACATCAATATTTTTTAAATTAAGAAATTGAGATCGATACAATGCTTTGTTTCGGTAAAAAAAAAAAATTATCATTGTCAAGTCTCAACATTTGCAACAGTTAGGTGAAAAGTTTGAATCCAAAAGAGTTGGTAAATTAAAATATTTCATAATTATAGTTGGGAAAATTGAAATATTTAATATATCTGGAAAATCCGGTAAAAAAATTGTGGGAAAATTGTAGATTTTGGCCTCCTCCCCAATAAATTATAGCAACCTTCTTACTTTACATATTTGTCATTCCTACTCACTCAATTCATTCGTAATTTTAAAAAATCCCCATTCACTATGTCATTTTGTGTTTTATATTGAATTTCATTTACGCTACTCCCCTCTAATATTTGTCCCCTAGTTGTAAAAACAAAAAAAATCCGTTAAAAAATTATCCATTAAATATATAAATTATATTATTAGGGACTTGAATAAGTTCTCGCTGTTTCCCGACAGATGGTGTTATCTTAGTCTTTTTGCATCAGGCAATACTATAGCTAACTTTATCGTGAAGCTCCACCATTAGACTCGAAATCACAGTATATGTTATTCCGTCGAAGTGTAAACAACAAACTTTTTCATAGCGTTAAACATGTCGAATTTCGTGCCAAAAAAAGAGTATTCGCGGAGAATTTTCCTTTTTTCAAAAAAAATCTGCATCTGAAGCACATAGAATTCTTGTGGAGACTTACGGCGACCATGCTCTGTCGGAAACAGCATGCAGAGATTGGTTTAGACGCTTTAAAAATAATGATTACTCATTACTCGCATATTACGCATTACTCGATGAAGACCCAAGTCAGACGCAAAATTAATTTGCAGAATCATTAGGAGTTGATCACACAACAGTTTCCAAACGTTTAAAAGCATTAGGAATGATTCAAAAGCAAGGAAATTGGGTGCTGTATGAATTAAAGCCGAGAGACGTCGAACGGCGTTTTTTCGCATGTGAGCAGTTGCTCCAACGGCAGAAAAGGAAAGGTTTTTTGCATCATATCGTGACTGGCGATGAAAAGTGGATACTCTACGATAACCCGAAGCGTAAAATATCGTGGGGTAAGCCCGGCCATGCATCAACATCGACGGCAAAGCCGAATATTCATGGTTCCAAACTCATGCTCTGTATTTGGGATCAGCTGAGTGTAGTGTATTATGTGCTCCTCAAACCCAACGAAACCGTCACGGGAGATCGCTATCGACTACAATTAATGCGTTTGAGCCGAGCATTGAAGGAAAAACGGCCTCAATACGAGGAAAAACACGACAAAGTAATTTTGCAGCATGACAACGCTCGGCATGTTGCAAAACCGGTCAAAACCTACTTGGAAACGCTCAAATGGGAAGTTCTACCCCACCCGCCGTATTCACCGGACATTGCTCCTTCCGATTACCACTTGTTCCGATCGATGACTCATGGCCTGGCTGAGCAGCATTTCCAATCTTATGAAGATGCCAAAAAATGGATCGATTCGAGGATAACTTCAAAAGATGAGTCGTTCTTTCGACATAGTATTCGTATGCTGCCAGAAAGATGGGAGAAAGTAGTGGCTAGCGATGGATAATACTTTCAATGACATGTTCTTTAGTAATTTTTTTAAATAAAGCATTTATTTTCACGAAAAAACAGCGAGAACTTATTCAAGTCCCTAATATATATTTTATAATTATATTATTATAATTATATCACTAAAAAATAAAAGTGTGGGGAAAAATCGCGTTTGTAACCTTTATTACCAAATCATATTAAATATATTACAAATTAAAATTAATTATTAGAAATATATTAAATGTCGATATATCTTTTGATGTAAGTTTATTGTAATCGCAAAAATTTTCGGTGTTCAGATTTCCATTTCTATATAGATCCAGTTACCATTTAATTACAATTGGGCTGAGTGGATTTTACATTAATTTAAAATTCTCGTAAAACTTTTTCATATTATATCAGAATATATACTGAGACATTATACCCCCTTATAACAGTAATATATTATATTATTATATCTGGCAGGCCCTAGTCAGCACTGATTTTGCGACCCTATTGTAAAGTTTTACCTAAAAAATTAATGGTAAGAAGAATTCCAATTCAACATAACTAAATTCTAAGGCTTTCATATTTTAGCGTTTAATTTATAAATCAGATCTACTTTAGAAACTATTCATTATTAAGGTGTTTGCCTCTTATGACTCTTTAAGTCCTATAGACAATTGCCAGATTTCATATGTTTTATGTTTTGTTTTGTATACTAAAGTAACTATGCAATTTAATTATTTTATTATTAAAAGGGTATTACTGATTCTCAATATTGGCTTTATTTTGCATTTTTCAGGAACATGAAAAGGAATGTTTCAACCAAGATTTTTCTTCCCCCAATTGTAGAACTGTAAGCTTTGAAATACAATATTTGTCACTTACCTATATGAAAATATCTATCAAATTTATAGTTTTAGTTTGCATATATTTTGTTGAGTGAAAAATATTATTAAATTCATTCAAAGAAGGTAATAATGATTAAGAAGATTGATAATTGCTTATAGTCTATCATCGAATCATAGTATTGCATTACTCTAATCCAATAGATCCATAAATAAATGTGCACTGATGTAAGAATATAGCTTAGAACAATTTTCTCAGTATATTAAGTTTGAAATAGTTGATTGGGTGGCTATAATTATACTTGATCTGAAATACTCTGGATGGCAGTCAGAATTTAACAAAAAATAGTGTATAACTATTTTTTGCAACAATCTTCGTTTCAATAGATAAAGCAAGCTCAGTTCCCAAGTCTTCTTTTTTATTTGTCTTGATTAAGGGATATAAAGTTTGTTGAAACATTAAATATGTAGTTTACATTATTGTTTTCAATTTTCTCATTTATATAAAAGTTATTCTTTAAAATTATAATTCTATTCTAGTTAGAATAGAATTATAATTAGAGTCTACTGAATCAGTAATACTAGAAATTATTAATACAACTTTTTAAAATAACCAACAACTTCTATACCCCTCTATATTGTATAAATATATTTGTTTAAAAAAACAAGTGCAACAACAAACTTAATCAATATTTAATAACTTAGGAGGCAAAATTTCTGCTTTCAAAATAAATATCAATTTTTAAAGCTGACTTTTTTCTTCACAAGATGTCCAAATCAGCTTTTGTACTTACTCTTTGGATATTTGGATGATAGATAATCATCCTGGAACGGTTACTCTACCCTGTCCACCTTAATCCCGAATCTTGTTATAGTCTTCCAGGATGTCAAATATCCGCCCAGAGGTTTGGTCCATGGACTGTTTGCTTCGGGAAAAGAAATGTAGATCCTCGTGCACCCGATGGCCCTGAGTGGCCATAATTCATTGATCTAGATCGAGTTTTCATTGTCATTGGACCTGAGTGAGGCAGAAGGACCGTACCAAAGGGACTGGTTATGGAGTTGTAGGTAACCTGCTGCTTCACCATGGAAACTATGGTTTGCACCAATGTGGGATTGGGTGTGCCCCTCCACGCTATTTGTGTTCCCACAAGCAATAAATATCTGTAAGAAAACCACATATAATGGCCAAAGATCTTCATGATAAAAAAAAGAAAAAAAATTATAGTCATCCTATCATCACTGAACCATTTGAAGAGGTGATTTCTGCCATTGATAAGCATTAGTCTGTCTTTCTGTCATCATGGTAAGCAAGTATCTTAGTGAAAGTGGTACACTGGCTTGATGCTTTCCTGGGGTTTGTTTAACTTCAGAATTTTGACATGTGACAAATGGTTTAGTTCACTTTCTAATGTTAGGGTTCGTCTTCAACCATAAACCCCACCAGTTGACAAACTTGAAGATGTTACTTCTGGATAATTAAGATTGTATGATCTGATTTTTTCTCGAAAAAGTCAGAAGTTGCTGTTGCTGTTTCAGGATTTTCTTAGTTATTCATAACTGGAGACTTTCTTTGTGCATCTGTGATACCTAAACAGTCAATGGGTTATACAATTTCTTCAATATGGGACCATATATCTGTTACCGCATTTCTGGGTCCTAGCTGCTAAAATTTAGCTGAGAGTCATCTAAATTTGTGTTTAGGTGAAAAAATGCATCAGCGATAGACCTTAAATCTAATGGCAGGTGGTTTGCAAGTTCCTACATCATTCTAACTTGTATTACATATCCGGACAGAGATAAAAAAATAAAATGAGAAAAACAGTATAAAAAATTAAACTTTAAAATAGATCAAAGAATATAATGGAAATGGTATAATCTAACCACACATATTACAGAAGTATCTTATTTTTTTTTCTTTTATCAACTAATTAATAGTCATTGAATCAGATTGATGTGTAAAATAACATTTGAAACAGTTATAGAGAGCCTAACTTTTCAACAGCTATTAGTTAAATAGGTACTTAACATTGATGTTCCTGATTACAATTTATTTATTCCCAAGATTTTTGGCAATACTGTATCCCTGTTTTAACATAATTCAGTTCAAGTTGTTTTAAATATTTTTATAACTGTAGTGAGATCTGAAGCAGCATCTTTAGCCTCCTAGTTTGTCAATTTATTTCTTGTTTATCCTATATTGTGCTTTGGCTGTTAAGGAAAATATTTCTTTTGGACTGACCTGCTCTTGAAGATAGTTACATTAATGTCTTATTATTGGTTTATATTCTACACAGTTTTTGTATTGTTAGTCACTGCCTGTATTAATAAAAGTTTAAAAATATAAATGTTATTAGTATTCTAAATCTATTTTAGTGATTTCAATATTTTTCTGCTTTGCTCTTCATGCATTCTGATCCAAGTCTATATTTGTGGGTTTCCATACGAAGGTTTCGTTGACAAAAAGTGTGAAAGTTTATCCATGTTTGCTTCGATTAGTGTAAACTTGGTTAATGTGTACTTTTGAAAGAAGTTTATTTTCTAGAAATATAGCTGGATGGTATCTATGCTATATAATGTATTGGCCCTTCAATGTTCTTAGTTTTGAGTATTTTGTTTAGAAGCAATTGGTATTGTACTATGATCAAAGCATGTGCGATTTTAGCTAAAAAAAAAACCACTAGTAAAAATATTGTTTTAAAACTATTGATTATTTTTTAAGCTTTTAAGCTTTTTTAAGCCTTTGCATCCTTTCCAGTTTTTAAATATTATATTTTTTATTAACATTGATGAATCAGATAGTAATACCATATTGCTACAAGGCTGTAACAGACTTTTTGGCTAAAACAAGATTATTGGTGCTTTTGATTCTCCTTGAATCAAAAGGAGTTTACACAGTGATAGAGTTAGTTTCCACATGAGAAACTAAGTCTATCTGCGATCTGTTGGGAATTAGTTGTTTTACTTATGTGACAAAGTTCTAGCATAAAATATATAATTCTTTTTTTATTATACCAACTTCAAAAGTTAAATTAAAACCATGTAGGAAGAGATCCTCATACCATGTATGAGGAGAAAATTGATAAATTTTATTGATAGCACTTCAAATTTTCAAACTTGTTTTTCTTTCGTTTTTCAAAACTTAGGTTATAACAGTTAGAAAGAATCTTTTCAAACCAAGATATGTCAACCTTTGTAAGATAGCTTCATTATAAAATAATGTTAAATGTTTTTATTGTCTGTTAATTATCTTTAAAATTAATAATCTTAAGTATTGTCTCTTTAATTATAATTATAAATAATTATTTTTAAAAAAATATTATTTTTTTATTTCCTGTAACATCATGCTATATTTGTGATCTGTAATAAATCATTAATATTTGATTATGGTTACTCAATTTAAAATGTTTCCTAGTATTTTAGTTATAAATTGTGGTATGCCTTTTTTGGGTGAATGACTCTGCATTTAGATGATTGATGCATTTTAATTTGTGTTAATATAACCTATTATATATCTTATTATTATTATTTAATAATGATCATTAAAACTTTATATAATTCTAGTCAGTCAGTTCAAGCTTGATCTCTGAGCAGTTAAAATGTTGATTATTATTGCTAAAAACATCAAAAGTGACTGGTGATTTAAATGAAAATCAGTAATTACGTTTACTGATTGTTTTTTTTAAATATTCACCTCTCCTCCCACCCCTCTCCCTGATCGCCATTAAGAATCGTTTTTGAATGGACCTACAAATTTTGATGAAAAATGCAATTATTTTTCTTATTGGCTGGCTAATGATGTTTTATGGATAAAGTGAGGGGTTTATTACCACTCTTGTATGTTCAGGCCTATTCTGATGAAACTTAGTTTGGATGTTCTCATCAAATGGCTAAAGAGCATTAGGGGTAAATTGTTCCCAACCTCTTCTTCTTTTTTTTTATCTTTACAAAAACAAAAAATAAATAGATAAATGAATCCTTTCTCTTTCATAACAAATTTTCCAAATATTCTATGCAATACTTTATTTTCAAAGATCTGAAGGCACTGTTCTTTTAAAACAATCTGATTACCATATATAATTGTGTTTACACAAACAGATATTATGAATAAAATTCCTCAATTTAGTTTTCAGAAAAAAATTATTAAAGCTATTTAATTAAGTTCTTTATTTTATTTTTGCTCGTTTCACTAAAATAATTATAAACATTTACAAAGTTGCTTTTCTATGATCATCAACTTAAAAACGCTAATCAAATAAATATCCTAATGAAGTTTTCAATACAAAAAAAAAATTAATATTTTGTTCCGACTCCGATATTTTGTTAAAAGTTATTTTACTTTTTGTCTTACAAAAATTACTTTTTTTCTATAGTGCCAGGTACCTGGAAATAAATAATCTTTTCAATGTATTTCACTAATATAAGACAAAAAAAAAATCCATGCCAATTCGGGAATAGAATTTCTTTTATTTATCTTTCATATATTTTTTTATACTTTGTCCACTAAAATAGTTATAAGCGTTTACCAGACAGTTTTGAAATAAGAAGATTATATCTACATTCTTTGGCTATAGAACTTCTTGAAAGCCACATGAAAACCAGGGCAAATATTCTATCTCTTCCTCCAGAAATAACTGGATTCTTAATAAAATATAAAGTGGAAACTGCCAAAAAAGCGGACTCAGAGGTGTCGACAAATAAAAGAGGAAAATGTATATGCAGATGGGTAAAAAATGTTACTACCATAATAAAGTGTGATAAATGTGGTAGTTCTATATGCAAGGTGTATTGCCAAATCAGTGCCATATGTTTGCGATGTGAAGAATTTGAAAAAAAAAACAACTCTCGATTTCATGGTTTATTTATCATTTTTGCTTCATGGTTGCAATAAAAAATGAATAATAATTTTCGTAGTTACACTTTATAATTTTATATAGCTCTCTATCTGTGTATACAAATAATTTTTGTATGTAAAATCATTTTATTGACTTGTTATTTATATATTGATTGCTTTATTATGTATATATTTTAATTATATATATCTACTTTTTTTAGTTGATTTATAGTAGGTAGTAGTATTTTTGTAATTTTATTTAATTGTACATCCTTAATATTCAATACTGGATATATCAAATTATTTGTTTTAAAAATAAATTTTAATTAATGATGAAAATTTCTTTTTATTTCTTTTTATTTCTCTTTATTTCTTTTTATTTCTTTATGCATTTATTTATAAATAAATCTCAATATTATCAACATTCCATATCTTGTTATGAGAATTATTAATCTCAATTTAAAAAAATAAAAATCTGGTGCAGTGCGCACATCACAAAACTTTCCCTTACCGCTCTATAATAATTATCTTTTTAATATAATTCTAAAGGGTTCACATAAACAATACTTGAAATAAACTCAGCAGCATTCAATTCTTCTCCCACTTAAGTGCAATAAAATAGTTTTGAAAACAATTTTAGTACAACAATTCTGTACACTACCTATATGTTTTAACTTTGTCAAGTTGCAAATATATTTTAAAAGTTGCTGGTTTAGTTTCTATGGAAACATTTTCTTTCCATTAAATAATGTGAAAGTAGAAATTATTAAGTTAATTTCCGTTTTTGTATTCTTAAATTACTTTGTTACAGAGCGTATTGTTTACAACACATTGGCGGATTGATGGGAGGAGGTTCGGTCGCATCTATCTCCTTTCGGATGCGCTCGGTTATCCATCTATTTTATGCTCCTCATAAAATACACTGTATCTTTGCTAATACTTGTCCGATTTTGATGATTTTTTTTTTTTTTTTTTTTTTTAGATACTTTAATAACCTTTTATATAATTCTGTACATAATTTACTATAAATTGCATACTTTTTAAGCCAGGCGAAAATAAAATATTCTTTTCTTCATAACTTTTTTTCCTGCATTTTCTCGGTGATTTACTACATAAATGAAAAGTTAAAGGCCTTTATGAAGAATAATTTAGGCAAGTTTCATCAAAATCGTTAGAGCCGTTTTCAAGAAAAATGTAAAAAAGTGTAAAATCCATGATATACTAGCTAATTCCGGTTAGTCCGATGCGCTGTATCTTTGCAAATACTGGTCCGATTTTGATCATTCTTTTATTTATTTTTAGATAATTCAATTACCTTCCATACAATTTTATACATATTTTACCGTAAAATGCATACTTTTTAAGCTATGCGCAAATAAAATATTCTTTTCTTCATAACCTTTTTCCCTACAATTCCTCGGTGATTTACTTCATAAATGAAAAGTCAAAGACCTTTTTGAAGAATAATTTAGGCAAGTTTCATCAAAATCGTTAGAGCCGTTTTCGAGAAAATTGTAAAAAAGTGTAATATCCATAATACAATAGATATTTCCGGTTTGTCCGATGAGTTGTATCTTTGCTAATACTGGTCCGATTTTGATGATTCTTTTATTGTTTTTTAGATAATTTAATTATCTTTCATACAAGTGCATAGATGATTTACCATAAATTGCACGCTTTTGAAGTTATGCGTAAATAAAATATTCTTTTCTTCATAACCTTTTTCCCTACAATTCCTCGGTGATTTACTTCATAAATGAAAAGCCAAAGACCTTTTTGAAGAATAATTTAGGCAAGTTTCATCAAAATCGTTAGAGCCGTTTTCGAGAAAATTGTAAAAAAGTGTAATATCCATAATACAATAGATATTTCCGGTTTGTCCGATGAGTTGTATCTTTGCTAATACTGGTCCGATTTTGATGATTCTTTTATTGTTTTTTAGATAATTTAATTATCTTTCATACAAGTGCATAGATGATTTACCATAAATTGCACGCTTTTGAAGTTATGCGTAAATAAAATATTCTTTTCTTCATAACTTTTTTCCCTGCAATTCCTCGGTGATGTACCATATATGTGAAAAGTTAAAGGTCTTTATGAAGAATAATTTAGGCAAGTTTCATCAAAATCGTTAGAGCCGTTTTCGAGAAAAATGTAAAAATGTGTAAAATCGATTATATAAAGTGGCACTTACGGTTAGTCGATTTTGACGAAAATGTGGCTGTAACATCACATGCATATAGTAACCTTAAATATGTAATTTCAGTATCGTACAGCTTTCCGTTTTTGAGCTAGACTGATCACATACACACAGACACACAGACCATTTTGCGAGACTTGGTCATTTGGACTCAGGGGACCTTAAAACATGTATTTCCGTTGAAAACTCGAATTCGAAAATTTTCACGATCGCAATACTTCTCCTTACTATATACTTCGTATATAGGTAAGGGAAAGTAATAGAGTTATTAAAAAAAGATTAATCAAGGTTGAAAGAGATGTTGCACTTTGTGCAATAAATAATTGCCCACTGGTATACTGAAAATAGGCATGCCTTCTAAAGACTTAACAAATTTTACTCCTCTTGAAATCATATTATCTATATCATGGGTTATTTACAATCTATCTTGGCTATAGACACTTTTACAAACATACCTATACACTTTTTAAAAATTAAGTTTTGAAAGTTTAAACATTTGTGTCTTACTGCCAAATATTTATCCATTCTCTGCCAGATTGGGTAGTATCTCCAATCAAATTCCAACCTCTTAAATTATTTCAGTTGCCTTTTTTGAGATGGTCCCTCTTGTTCATCAAAATCATCTTTTCCTATATTTGTTCTTTATTTATTCATATCCTAAATTTATTATCATCCTACTTGAAAAAGAACACATCTTTTATGTTATCTACCCAGGATTGATTTCCGATCAAATTCATTTCAGTTTAGTCAATGAAGCTGTCTATAATTGTATATGCCAGGCATGGAAAGACATATTGATTGACTAGATCCGATTTCTACTCTAGTTAGAGCAAATTACTTTTAATAAATTTCATTAAGTATAAAATATAACTATGTACTAAATAAATTATTGTTAAATATGACTATGATATTATATTCAAATATATATCTTAGGCCACCACAAAATGAACTAATATTTGATACCTCATTGGTGTCAATTGCTGAAATGTACTCTCAATTCTCTATCTGGAAATAGTTTTGTATCACCTTGCACTTGTTGACCGCAATGCTGAGGTTTTTATGTGGCTTTAAAGATAAACCTGTTTCATTGAATAACCCTTGTAAATATTGCATCTGCATCTTTTGTAATAAATGGAGATACAGCCTAATCATCCCAAAACCTAGAGAGTTTTTTTCTTTGTTGTTGTTTTTTCAGAGAAACTCTGGTCACATATTTCTGAGCTCATAGCTGCCTACTCGGGCGACAATATTGTCTCTGTCTGCAGCCTTGCCTGTTCTCATTTGCTCAGGAACCATTTCTATTTCCTCTTCCTGAATGGCTTCTTCACTGACATCATAGAGCATTTGTTCTCTTCACTCTCTAGTTTTTAATTCATTAGCGAAGAGATCTAGATAGTGTCTTAGTTAGCTCTTTTTCCCTTTAAGAATTTTACAGTGCGCTAAAACTTTGATATTTTTCCTGTGGTTTTGATCCAGACTTTTTCCGAATTCTTTCCAGGATATCCTTTTAGCTGCTTTAACTGCTTCTTTTGCCTCATTTCTTGCTCTTCTATATTCAGCAAGGCTACCAGGTGTCTTATTCTGTTGGCAGGACTTCCATGCTTGCTTGTTTTTACTTACTATTAATTTTATATCAGTGTCCCACCATTTCCCTTTTGTTGTGAATTTCTATAAGCTGCAGATCTCCATGGGGGTCCCTACAATAGAATTTTTGAGAGCGTTCCATAGTTTTTTCGCATCTCCCTCTAGATTCAGAACTCTGAGGCTTTCCTCTAATTTGGCAAAGTAGAGGTTTCTCGTGTCCGGATCGTCCAGAGCCAGAACTTTTATTGCTTTAGGCTTTGATAGGCTTTAGGCTCAGGCTTGCGGGTTCTTAACATTCTGATATCCGCTATCAGCAGTTGATGGTCCCTATCAATCTCTGCTTCTCTTATTGCTTTCACATCTTGTCGTATTTCCCAATCATATATGAAATAGTTGATGACACTATTTCCAATTGTGCTTGAAAAACTAATTTTGTGTACCCTCTCATGTAGGTAAAAGGAATTGCCTACTAAGAGATTATTGTCAATGCAGAAATCGATCATTAGCTGTCCATTTTCATTTTTAGCTGTTTCACCTCCAATGGCCACTGTATGAGGTTCTATAACTCCGTCCGGTTCTTGCATTTAGTCTCCACACAGAATTACCGACATTCCTTTGTTCCTGCTTCTGTCAACTGCTCCTTGCAGATCAGAGTAGAACAATTCCTTGTCCAATATACCTTCATTCATTGTGGGTGCATATACCTGTATAATAGTAATCTTACCTATACTCAGATGGAGATTTGCAAGTATAATCCTAGAGGAGACTGGCTCCCATTCTTCCATTATGTTATATACTGCAGGAGACTTGGCTTCCTACTCCCTCTTTTGTACGAACGTCCTTTGTTACACCTGCATATACCAGGACATATCCTTCATCCAGCTCTGGCTCCCCACTTCCTTTTTTCTTCACTTCACCAATGCCCAATATGTCTACTTTATATTTCTTCATCTCCTCGATCAGCTCTACCTCTTTTCCTGTCAGTAATTTTATATTCCAAGTTCCAAATTGTAAATAATTTTCCATGCTGCGTCGTTTCCTTACAGATAGACCATTTGTTCTATTGGAATCTTTGAATCCAATTTACTAATTTATGGGTGATTGGCCCAGCAAAGAAGACCCTGTTACCTCGGGACTACTGGGACCATTTAATACCCAATGGCCAATGGGTCTTCCCAGGAGAGGAGACCCTGGGGTGTTTACTGTATATGTCCTTGAGGCAGGGTCAATGTAAAGTGTATTGTTCTGTGGGTGTTTGTGCTGTGTACTGAACTCAGGAAACTGGGGGGGAGGAGTAGACATTAATCTCCACTAACTATGCACTTCAGCTGCAATGCTTACATTTAACCATTTAAATTATAACTATTACTATTTGAATCGTTAACTTATAATACTTTCTGCTTATATAATACATTATTGGCATACTCTATTTTTTTAACTTTATTGAAAAATTATCCAATATAGTTATATTATTATTATTTATTTATATTGATTTCACATACCTATCTTTTAATAAATTGTTTTTCCCTTCTTATTATCATTTACTTGTTATAAATTAGTTTTTCTTTTACTCTTTTCTAATATATGTATAAACACTAATTGTTCACTTATCCATATATTATTATGCATTGTCATTGTTATAAAATTGCCATTAACCTTTATTACCTTTGTTATTTTCCCTTTCTATTTTATGCCATTTTTCAATTTATTTCCAGACTCCTCCCTCATTTTGCAGGACCTTTATCTTTCTAGGCTTGTTCTTATTTCCTAGAATTGATTTTAAAATCATAATATTGGCCTCATAAAGATGATTTTTTATTATTTGGGTCTTACCCTTTATCTTACTCTTAAAAGACAGCCCACAAAATATTGTGGCTATAACATAATAATGCAACTCTACAATATTTTAAATTTAAGAATATATTTATTCAATCAAAGCAATTCCTATCTATTTCTTTCTAGACTATTCACAACCATTCTATGTAATCAACAAAATAATGAGGAAACCAACAATCATATTGGCATTAGTAAAAGTATAGTTGTAGACAACAAAACAAATTATAGTGTATCTAATATTAAATAGAGTCGTTCAAACTGTATTAACCAGCCATGCGCAGTTTTCACTCCAATACACATTTGATAGCCAAAATCTTTGAAAGATTGAAGAAAGAAAGCTGAGAATGAGCCAGAATAGAGACAAGAGAGCTATTGAATAAATAAATAGGCTATCCAAAACTAAACCTCTACATTTTATAAATTTCTTATATTTGTACAAATGGTCTAGTAAAGTAATTCTTTCATCTTAAAAGCCTAAAATCTATTTTCTGGAAGGGAAAAAACAACCCAAAATACAGAGTTATGAAACTACTGATGGATTTGTGAAATTTATGGGCCCGTGATAGCCCCTAGTTTTAAGGTCCACCTACTGGTACTGGTACTGGCAAGAGTGGGGGGACAAAGTCCGGCAAGTGGGCCTAGTGGTCCTTTTTGCCAACCCCGGGAGTGGTCACCAATAGAGAAAGCTTATTAACCCTCCATGTCGAACCTTCTGGTTTTACTGGTGAAATTTAGAAGGATGTCCATTCAATGGAGGGAGGCTCTTGTTCTCTGATTCTATCAGATCCTAACAATCTGTATCTTAGCGACGCATATCTATTACATTCGGCTATGTAGTGTAGAGCAGTTTCAGAAGCCTGCCCACAGGAGTGGCAGGTCTCATCCTCTGCTATTCCACACATCTTTAAGTGTCTTTTAAGCCTGCAGTGCCCTGTAAGTACCCCTATAAGCAGTCGGAGTTCCTTTCTGTTGAGGCCCAGCAGCCACTTGGTTCTAGAAGCAGAGGGTTTTTAATTAGTTCCTTAGCCTGTCTGAAGCCTAAGCACTCCCTCCACTCCTTACCTGCTATTTTCCATGTCCAACCAAGACCTTCTTCCGCTGTTACCTCTTAGAGATGCCTATTGAAGGTTCTGGCCCGAGAATAGGGTTCTCAGCGCCTTCCCTTGCAAGCTGGTCGGCTATCTCGTTGTCTTTGATTCCTTTATTTCCAGGAACTCATACTGATTCCAATCTCTTCGAGCAGATCCTGGATCTAGGTGAGTAGATCCAATGCCTGTTTGCACTCTTTTACCAGAACGGAAGCTACCCTGGAGGATTCCAGGACTTGGAGAGCCGATTGGCTATCTGAATAGATGGTAATTCCAGTCCTGTCGCAACCGATAACTTCTGAACATGTGACCGCAGACAGTATCGCGAACACTTCTGCTTGGAACACAGTAGAGTGTTTGCCCAATGGTAGACTTATCTTAATGCCTAAATCCTCTATATAGACACCCGCTCCTGCTAAGCCGGTCGAGTCCTTCCTTGATTCATCCATGAAACAGGATAGGTTGCCTGTTAGTGACTACTGAACCGCGTTCCCAGTCGGATATACTAGGATATGAGTAGCTCACTTTAGTATCTAGAGTAAAGTTTCTATTAAGTGGAGGACAACAATATTGAAGGATAGGAATCTCCTTGTTCACCACTTTGGCTATTACTGAGTGGCCTGTGGCTTCACCCCGCACTTGCCACTGTCTGTTTTCTTTAATTCTTAGATGGGCCATAACCGTTTCGCCCCTCAGCCATAGGTGAAGCACTGTTAGATATAAGAGGACTTCTAAAGCCTTGGTAGGTGTGGTACGAAACGCTCCCCTAATGCTCATACATGCCATCCTTTGAATGCGGATGAGTGTCCGAACATGGGAGGCCCTGCTCAGGGCTGTCCACCACACTATGCTTCCATATTTAATTGTAGGTCTAATAATCGCTGTGTGTATCCAGTGCATGACCCTAGGTTTAAAGCCCCAGATTGTGACCACTGCGCGTCTAACATGCCAAAAGGATGCTATTGCTTTCCTTTTGGTTTCAGTCAAATGGGGGCCCCAGTTTAGTTCGGAGTCCAAAATAATCCCGAGGTATTTGACTTAATTGGAGCTGTTTGCCAAAAAAGGTAGGAGTCCTAAAAGCATCTAGCTTCGTTTCTTGGTAAAGAGAATCAACTCAGTCTTAGTTGGATTTACCGAGAGTTTAACTTCATTGCACCAAATCTGAACAATATCGCAGGCAACCTGGATCGCGCTCAAAGATGGTGGCAATAAACTTACCTGTTATGAGGATTACTCCATGATCTGCAAACGCCTGGGCAGCGAATCCGGCATCCTCTAGTCTTCTTAAGAACGTATCCATTACAAGGCACCAGAGTAGTGGGGAGATGCAACTCCCTTGAGGGCAACCTGTGAAGGCCTGCGCCTCTAGTCTGATGCCCTCCTCTGAGACGACTATTGTTCTGTTCTTCAAAACAAATCCGACCCATCTGACTATCACAGCTGGGGCAGATTTTTCTTTTAAGGCTTTGCAAACTGCCTCAGGCCTGATCCTGTCAAATGCCCCTTTAACATCGAAAAAGACGGCGGATTCTTTGCATACTAAGACCTTTTCTATTTTTCCTACTAGGGAATGTAGGGCAGTTTTTGTTGAAGCATGCTGTTGGGGGTGAAGGGGATGGAGTGGTAGAACCTTGCTTGTAAGGTGGACTGCTACCAGCTTCTCCAGGATCTTAAAAAGAAAGGAGGATAGGCTGATAGGTCGAAAAGCCTTAGCAACACTATAATCCTCCTTACTATTATTCGGAATAAAAGCTATTAGAGATTTCCTCCAGGATTATGGAATGAACCCGATGGCTATAGAGGCTCCTAGTAGCGCTCTGATTCGGGGGAGCAGAGCATTGAGGCCCTCTTTGAGCATGCATAGAAGGATACCGTCAGTGCCTGAGGCCTTATACGGCTTGAGCTCCCCGACAGCCCACCTGATGGCCCCATCACTGACTATGGACTCCGCTAGAGCCCAATCCTCCTCTATATCATTAGTGTCACTGCCAGGGTAGATACTTGAGGATGGGTTGACTAAATTAGTAATACTACAACCTGGAAAGTGGATCTCCATTAGGTGGGACAAGGTGTCCACCAAACTGGAGGCCCAGAGACCATTGGGTTTCTTTAAGGCTCCCAGTGGCTGCTGGGCGTCATTCCCAAGCATATATGCCTTGTTATAGGCCTTCCTTGTAGCCTTTTGTAACTTAGACAACTCAGTGGACCACCATCTGATCTTTTTCCTAGGTTCTGCCTTTAAGGGGCAGGCCACCTCATATGCGTCTTGTACTATTCTCTCTAAGAGGATAGTTTCTTCGTCTATCTGAGCTTTGGTTTGAAGTCTGCCCATAGGGAGCTATGGGCATCTATCCAACCTTTCCCTGAATATATTCCATTCAGTGTTTTCCACATAAATATATATTGTAAGATTTTTCACCTCCGATGTGCCCTTTGTCGTCGGTCGCTTCTCTAGCTGTTTTTTTTATCTTAGACACACCGCAAGGTTACCTTAGTTGTGAGAGGGATCATTTTCGGTCTAGTAATTTGCTTACCTACTGCTCTCCTCTGTCCAGAAGTACTTATTTAGAGCGGTAAAAAAATAAGGGGGGAGGAGTGGAAAGGGGGTAACTTGCCAGTGCGACGCTGCTCTTACCCAGTTGGTTGGCTGCCGGGGTTAGTTCCAAGGGATAGGCATGGACCTCGGCAGCTGAAGGCGCTAACTAAGAAAGTAAGGAAACCCGAGAGCCGGGGTTCGAGCCCGACTACCCGAGGAAGGAAGGAGAGAAGGGAGGCCGAGGGCCGGGTTTCGAGCCTGATCTCGAGGAATCCTAAGGACCGGGGTACGAGCCCGACCACTCAAGAAGGAAGGGAGGAAGAGAAGCCGAGAGCCGGGGTTCGAGTCCGACTACTCGAGGAAGGAAGGAGAGAAGGGAGGCCGTGGACCGGGGTTCGAGCCCGACGATCTCGAGGGATCCTGAGGACCAGGGTACGAGCCCGACCACTCAAGAAGGAAGGAAGGAAGAGAAGCTGAGTGCCCGACTACTCGAGGAAGGAAGGAGAGAAGGGAGGCCGAAGACCGGGGTTCGAGCCCGACGATCTCGAGGGATCCTGAGGACCGGCTTCCTGGTGTCCTGGCTTCCCAGAGTTCCACCTTAGACAATTGATGCTAGCAGGGCCGGAACTAGAATTTTTTGTCAGGGGGACAAGTTTAATTTTGCCACCTTTTCTTTCACCTCCACCTCGATAATAGTCAACAACTCTATTTTAGGTAATATATTTCTAAATAAATATTAACTCATTTTATTGACTAAATTAAGACCAAAACATTGAAAAATTGACCAAAAGAGCAAAAATATTTTTTTGCTTAACCTATATATATAATTTTGTTCGAAATTTGGCGCCCTCTAAATTCTGTCCCCTTTTCCCCTCTCTCCCCAGATCGGCCCTGGATGCTGGAAGAACAGTCCTCAAAGAGGTTCTACATAATCACATCATGAAAGTATGGACCAAAGAAATGGCACCAGAGGAATGGTGCTCTTGCTTCTTTAGAATGTTTCTTCACGATTGTAATAATCAATGAAGAGATTCTACTCGACAACTATCGATATATCGGATTTGAAAAACCGATATATTATATCGTTATTCTAACACCCGATATATCGAGATATCGATATTTTGCACCGATATATCAAATAGAACAAAAGCAAATAAACAGAAACAAATAAAACAAAATCTTACTATTAGTAAGAATCAACTGTCTATTTATTTATTCAATTACTATTATTCTGAACATCGCTTGGCATATGAACTACGCTAGGTATCATTTCATTATGCTTGGCGCCAATCGCCTTTAAGGTATGCCTTTTCAAGGAATTTTCATACATCGTTTCATAATTATTTTCATAAGTTGGACCATAACGAATTATTTCAAGCAGGAATCAATTACTGATTGTGTTTAGTATATTTATTTCTTATTTACAAAATAATTTATTTATAAATTCAAATCACGAATGCACATTAATTTGTAACTAAAATTTGAAAACCAGTTTCCTAAACGAACAGAGAAAGTAGTCCTATAAATATTTGTTATACAATTAAATGTGCATAATTTAAATTAAAAACACGTGTAAAATATTTTTGAATTTTGATTAATCAACATATCCAAGCAAAATGTTAATGTGAATAGATATGTGAATAGATAATTAATGTGAATAGATAATTGAACTGAATCAATAAATAGACAGAATGTAATTTATAAAATAAAATGGAAATAATACAATGAAAAGTATTATAGAGGGGAAATGTCCCAACATTTTAAAACAAGATTAAAGCAGCGTTAGACAAATTCCAAATATCCTAATAGTAATAAAGAAGTGCTCAATTTCAAAATCGATATGAAATTGAAAATCATTACATAGACATAATAAATAAAATAGATATATAATGAAAGAACTAATAATTGTAATGAAAATAGTAAATTTAAAATAAAAATAAGATCTAGAAGAATTATTAAAAGGAAAGAGAACACTACCATAAGTATTGCTAGATAGTGAAGACACAGGCCAGAATATTCAAGAATAGGAATCGAGGCACATTAGGTAGATGCTAACAACTAGTTTTAAATGTTATTGTGTTTCAACATTTCACAGTGTGTCATGCATAGTAAATCATAGTTCTACTCGCAATTGTACTTTATTATGAAATAGGGTCCAGGTTTTTCCTCCTTATCCTTCAAATAAACTTAAGGGTTTAAGATTACCAAAACAAAAAATAATCTGGATCAATCATTCACCAAATTGAAATAAAATAGACAATACTATAAATGTAAATAAATTGTTGCATTGGTTAAAATATAGCACATGTTAATTTATAAATATAATGGGGTATGAGAGTAAACAATATTTAGTTGCCAAACAATAATTAGTAGATAAGATTGAAACACATATACTGTTAATTAATCCTATGTAAAGACAAACCGGTAATAATATAAATCGTGATTGTACTTATATTTCAGTACAATCACCATTTATATTATTACTGAAATATATATCAGATGAATTACATGTTTTTAGATAAATGTTTTGAGAATGCATGCATGGAAACTTTATAAAATACAATTATTTTTTAGAAAAATTTGTAGAATTATATAATATATGAAATATGGCAAAAAGGCTTCAAGATAAAAATGTACTATAATACTTATTTTTTTTACCCAAATATTATTCTTTTCTATCTTTTTTTATAATGATTCATGAATAATAAAAAATATTGTTATATAAATAATACTTATATTATTTCATAACCTCCTTATAAATTTCATAACGTTATACTCATTTAATGCACGGCTTCTTTGCTTTTTCATCCATTTCCTTTCGATATATCGATATTTTTCTACCGATTATCGGTGGATATCGATATTTGGTTTTGCGATATATCTAATATCGATATTTTTCTTTCGATATTCCAACCCTACCTCAAATCGAATCATTGCTCGAGCACCGAGGAATTAAAGTGAGTTCTTAGAGATTCCTTTCCTCCCGCTAGTGGATTTGCATTACGTGATTATATAATAATTATGTAATATCTTTTCATAATCTTTTTGTTGCATACATTATGAAGGAAATATTTGGTTTCAGTGGTAAATTAAATATTTGACGGGAATTCGGGAAAATTTGACGTGGGTCCCTTGGTCCTTTCTCCTTTCTCCACGGCCCTGATTTGGATGAATTTTAGGTTTATTCTGTATAAAATAAAATCATTACAGGGGGATCCCAACATAATATTACTATCTATAATTATAGTTATATTTTTTAAAATATCTATTTGGCTGTAGCGTTTTTCGTTGATGATTGAAAACTTTTAAAAGGGTGATAGTTAAGCATAAGTAATATATTAGACAAATTATCCATACAAAGCCAAAATTAAATATTTAAATTATATTAAGTTTATACTTTGGTTAGTTCAGAAAAATGTTCAGAAAATATGTTGGGAAAACGTATTTTTCATAACAGTGATTCATACTCATTCTTAATTTCAAACTTAAGTTATTCCTGTTTCTAACAGGTAAGAAATGGAGTATAAATTACTCCATAAAACATAAAGCTTATACAATCTTGCGAGCCTGGTGGCTTGCAGTATATGTGATCCATTTTCAGTGCATATTTTTACGATTACCTGAACGAGAAGTTTCTTTATTTTTGCTGGTTACACTTCCTGTCTAAATTAAAAACAAAATCCAAAACAATGTACTTATAAAATACAAAAATTGAATACTTATCGAATTTCTAGATATATAATAGATTTCCTATATCTATATATAATACCTATATATAGTATATATGAGTCGTTTATTTCCAAAATGAACCCTAAACGATTTTTTGTAAATCGCTGGCTATTTAAAATTTAATTGCTGTTTAAGTAATATTAATATAATCAACTATTTTTGGAAATATTTGCTACACTGATGAGTTTTCTAATATATTTAAAAATAAAAAATTGGTATCGATATCGTAATTAGAATAGAAATTATCATTTTGGAAATAAACGACTCATATAGTGTATGTATATCCTATACCTATATATAATAGATTCCTAAATCTAAATAGATTTCCTATTTATAATTTAAAATATTCCATATTAAATTTCCTTTTCAACGTTATGTATTTCAGTCAGGTAGGATAGTGCAAAAGAAAACTTAAATATTTTTTATATTTTGGGCTGCCTCACTTTACGTCATTGTTACAAACAGATGTTAGTCATATTAAAGACATGAGAAACAGTTAATTTCATTATCTGTTCAAACTGTTGTTGCTAATTTACAGCGAATTACTGATAGTAGGTGGGTCAGATCTCTCCTCCATGCAGCCCCTCCATAAGTTAAGTTAATTCGGATCGTTATCGATAACCACAACCTCCAGGAGAGGTCTTCCTACTTATCGAAGGCAACAAAAGCTAATTTAAAAAGTTTATTCATATCGCTACAAATGCATGTAGGAAGATTTCTCGTGAAGCTCTAAGAATTTAATTCGAAAGAGTTGGATTTAATTAAACTGATTCAAATTGTATGCGATTTCTCTAATAACACAGATAACAGAACTGGAACAGGTATTTCCATTAAAATTATGATCCGTTTAAATACTTCCACTCATTATTCTTAAAGTCGAAGTGTAATGGGGGTTAAATTAGTGCATTGCAATTGTATAATTCGATGACCAAAATTATGTTTGTCAGAAATTAACAAAATTATTGTTAGAACTTAATCGTTTAAGAGATTTCTTTATTTATAAATTGGCACTATGTGCATCTATATCTATATAGGCAGCAGTGTTTGCATCACATCAACGATTCATAGAAACATTGTATTAATTTCTAAAATCCAAAAATCCACCGCAAATAGTGCATGATTTTTTTTTTAAGTTTGTATATTGATTGCTATTTTAATTTGACACTGTTGAAACTTATATCAGAAAAACAATGTAACCAAATGGGTTCAAAGCTGGTTTCATAAACTGAACAATCTCGTGCAATCTCTGAACAATCGGCAGTTTCAACGAATGAGATGTAATGCCTTAGTTTAAAGGACTAATTAGACATATGTCAAAAGTTTGTAATAGATATATATTCCAGTGAAGGAAGACATATATATTTCTTTTTTCTTTTATGCACAATATTTTAACGTTGAGAAAAGTTAGAATCAGTGCAGTAAAATAACAAAGAAGAGTGATTAACATATTTTATTTGAAGAATTTTTCAACATTGTTGGCTCTTTAAATTACAACTACACTTTAATTCTCAATTTTAGTAGCATATTCAAGTAGCAGGAATTTGACACTGTTGAAACCCATACCAGAAAAACAATGTAAACCAAATTGTTTGAAAGCTAGTTTCGTAAGCTGAACAAATCTAGTTTCAAATGGTGGCTTATTACGCTTCATTTTCTAAGAAAAAATATTTGGTGGGCTTTTTCAGGATACTATGACCTTTTTTTATAACCTAGTGTGAAAAACGTTTCCTCGGTCCACGTAACCATTTAAAAGAAAGTAATTGACTTTATTTAGGAATCAATAAATGTAAATGTAAAATAAGATTTTTACTATTTCACAACTGTTCAGAAAGGGTTCGAATTATTATCGTGTGTGTGTGTGTATATATATATATATATATATATATATATATATATATATATATATATATATATATATATATACGGTAATAGTTTGAACATTTCTGAAGCTTAATCATACAGAAAAGAGATAAAGTACTAAGCAGATTGAAGCAAACTATGTTTTAATAATCACAAGAACTCTTTGTTTCTTTGGATTTCAAACGAAATTGGACATCAGAATTTAATAAGATTTTTATTTTTGTATTTTGACCTTTAATGTAAATTTAGTTTGATTTATCAATGGTATTTCCTCTAGAAACTGATAATCGAAATTTATAAACTTTTCTGACCATTCATGACTAACGTTCGCTTAATCTGATTGATCGTCCCAGAGACCTTGTTCTCAGATAACTTTTTTCGTTTACTCACTCATCAAGCTTTGGCCAATTAAATGCATATGAATTATTAGATGGTTTCTTAAGATATTTGAAAATTACTAAATATAGATAATATAACATTGAATATAAATCATCCATCATAAAATGCGGTTTGGAAATCATTTATAAATATCCAATTTCAATATAAGCTGAATAAAAACACTTTACGAGATACATTGGATAAAAATATTTATTGAACTTAGCCTCGGTAAAATATTTTTATAAAACCAGCTATATTAATCAAGAGTGATAGATAAGACATTATTTATTGATCTAGAATAACATTAATCCATAGCTGTTTCAAGTGTGAAACGTGAACAAGATTATAACAAATTCTCTGCTTTTATTTCCTTTTTTTATTGTGGAATTGAACCTAAATAATTAAAAAATGTTGTGATGACCCATTATTTGAAGAAAATCTACAAATTGTTTACGAATTCTATATGCTGTACAGACGAGAGGATATCTGGATCTCAGAGCGATCAGACCAGTTCTTTATCTTAATAGTATTAGAACTAACAGACTACGAGGTTAGATAGTGATGGAGGGGGAAAAAGCACCACCTCCTAATGATAACAACGACAAAAGCCATCGTTAATTCATTTCAATTAAACAATGTAAAATATATGCATTATTTTAAGGTTACAATATGTTGCAATTGTAAAACAAAAGATTATACAATTCCAGTTTTTTTTTTTTTCGTGATATGAAATTAGGCAAATTTCTAGGCTTGAGCAATAATCAAGTCCGAATACTCAAAAGAAGGAACAAAAACTAAATGTAAATCGATTTCAGGACATTTGATGTCGCCAATCGATTCCTAGAAAATTCCTTTTTAGCTAATAATAGCCTAGAAGCAGTTATAACGCTGTAATAAGTGATGAAATTTGGAGCTTAGAGCCAAAACTAATTATAATATCAGTACCTATATATTTCTCCTTGCAGTAAACCAACTTCTTCAAATTTACAAAGTGATAAAGAAATGGCAAGACCAATATGACTGGGTATCACAAACAAAGGAAAAGGACTATTATCAAGTGCAACCAACAGTAAGCCATGTAAACTCCTGAGTTTTCTCTGACTCCGCGACTCAACCGTTAAGATATAGTACATATAGTAAGGCTGCAGACAAAGCACGGGTACTCAAGGAAATATTTTAACGTTATAACAATTGAAAAGGAGAGAAACTGTGAAGTAGTGTTTACGCGAATTCCTTAAAATTATTTTAGAAAACCTAATCATGGCAGAGTAGAAAAGTGAAAGTTGTGTGATGCGTCCATCAGATTTTTTTTTCTCAATTTGTCACCGAATTTGACTTGATTTATTTTTTTGGTCACTGTCATACATCATTTGGCTTAAGTTCTCCATAATTGGCCTTTTATCTAAGCTGTATAGCCAGAGAATCATAAAATATGGAAACAAAAAAATAGGCTTAAACACTAAAAAAAGACTAGTAAAGACAGTTGTGTCAAGTCGATCACACGGAAATTGAGAATTAGTTTTTTTGTAATTTAAAGGGCCAACATTGATGAAAAAGTCTTCAAATTAAATATGTTAATCACTCTTCTTTGTTATGTTACAAAACTGATTCTAACTTTTTCTCAACGTTAAAATATTGTGCATAAAAGAAAAAAAAAGAAATATACCTTCACTGCAATCTATATCTATTACATATTTTTGTCATATATATAATTAGTCCTTAAACTAAGACATTACATATTCGTTGAAACTCCCGAAATTGTTCAGAGATTGCAGGAGATTGTTCAGCTTATGAAACTAGCTTTCAAACAATATCCGAAGTTTTTCAGATATGAATTTCAACAGTGTCAAATTCAAGTAGCAGACAGTAATCAAACTTAAAAAAAAAAAAAAAATCATGTACTATTTACGGTGGATTTGAACGTTTCTATGAATCGTTGATGTGACGCAAACACTGCTGCTTATATAGATATAGATGCACAGAGTGCCAATTTATAAATAAATGAATTTCTTAAACGATTATGTCTTATTAATTCATCTCAAACATAATAATGGCCATCGAGATTATACAACTACAATGCAGTAATTTAGCACTTCGACTTTAAGAATTATGTATAAAAAACCTTGGTTTGATTTTTTTTTTTTTTTTTTCCAATCCAAACGTGACTACCCGAAAAAATCAGATCAATAAATTAAGACAAAGTCGTTTTAATTGGAATAATGAATGGAAGTATTTAGACGAATCATAAATTTAATGGAAATACGTTTTCCAATGCCGTTACCTGTGTGATTAGAGAAATCGCATACAATTTGAATCAGTTTAATTAAATCCAATTATTTCGAATTAAATCCTCAGAGCTTCACTAGAAACTATCCTATCTCTAAAAAGGCATTTGTAGCGAAATGAATATACTTTTTAAATTAGATTTTGATGCATTCCGGTAAGTAGGAAGACCTCTCCTGTAGATTGTGGATATCGCTAACGAGCGGAATTTGCTTGGAGAAGAACGGTCCAAGATGGAGTCGATTTACTGTCACAGCAAGCTACAATATAATTCGCAGCTCGCCCTTGACCTCCTGGCCTTGGCACACTCCTCGGTACCGCTATCAGCCACTTTCGGTCTCAGGCCGTCTCCGGAATCGTCTTGAGGATGTGCTAAATGATACGTTTTGCATTGCGCCGAGAGCGACTAAATAACTAGATAACTAAATATCGGTCTCCTATCCTCCAAGCTTTTCAAAAATCTTGTAATATTGTGATTTCAGTGAATCATAATCTTAGTGAATCAAAAGTAGGAAGCAATAGTCCACTTCTTCCACGCAGAAATTCTTATCTCATTGTCATTTTCTTAGATTGGAATTTCATAAAATATTTCACTCAGATAATAATCGCTACTAAAGTTTTGCGTGTGTATGATTACAACCGTCGCTTGGAAAGCTATTCTCCTTTGGTAGGAACTAAATGCCCTCCATATCGGCTGATAAATGATATCCTGTATTGGTGTAATGGTAGTGGCTACCTACCGGCTGTGAGCATTTACAAATGATCCATTGTTAATTCTTCATAATTAGTCCCTGTCACAACTAACTTGAGTATGTCTTACCTTGTGTAATGGTAGGTTGCTGACACACTTACAGTTTCAGAAAGATCTTCCAATCCACGCGCCTTGTACGCTTCTTTTCACGTACCTCAGTTTGAAGTAATTGATATCCGCATATTCTGTTCGGCGCGATCTGTTAGAAGCGATATTTTAAATTTAAGAAAAACGACATTGATAAAATTAAATAAATTGTCCTTCTTTCTGGGAACATATTTAGGAATAAATAGTCCACTGAATCTTAGATATCAAACACACAGTATCAGTGACCTTTAACTCCTCCTGTACGAAATACAAAAAACTTAGATCTTCTCAGAACAGTAGAATCAGTATAAGCGTTACCATTATACTGTATTATCTCTATTGAGCAATAAATTAACTCGTTAGCCAAAATTTCTCTGAGAAGTCTAGGAAGTTAGATGGAATGATTTAAAGACAGACTAAAGAGCAAAAAAAATAATTGTTCCATTTATTTCGTTGCTTTTTAATTATGGATACACGTATATCTTGATACGTCCGTTTAATCCAAAGATGTATCGTAACTAGTAATTAATTTATTCATACAGTTAGTTTAATGCAAATTATTTGTTTGTATTATTTAAAAGTAAAAATTTAATTAAAATATTGTGAAATTGAAAAAAGATTAGTTAAAAGCATTTTCGATTATGGCATGTAAGATGTTTCTTTTTTGGATTTACTCCTATCAACCATTCAGACCAGGGAGTACGTACCACTTCATGAACAACAAGTAATTGAACCAGAAGTGAAACTTTGACCTTTCTTACTTCGTGTATTTTCTTTTTTATTAAATATTATTGCTAAATGTTTTATCTGCTAAGGAAGAGACAAATTTACCAAAAAAAAAGTTTGAAAAAAGAACATATTAACCACAAATACTTTAGATTTTTTCATTATCACCCAGTTCTTCCTCCTTTGGAAACACTTTCCCCTCAGCTTGACAGAACATAGGCAGGAGTTATTGATGGTGGCCCGGAGGCTTCTTAAACAGGGCATCCTTGTACACATGTGCCATCAGTTCTGATCTAATAGCGGCTGATTGAGACAGGCCCCGAAGATTTATTAAATACATGCAAATCAGCGATACTTTATGAGATGTTGTGTAACTGGTTCTGAAAGGTGGGAGGATCTCGAGGAATTTATCACATTTATTGAGACCCTCGTGGATGGATAGAGATGTGGGTTCTATGGTAATATACTATCGTTATTGCGGCCAGCGAATGCTGAAGTAGAGAAGTAAACTCGGAATAACTTGAAGTTAGAAAGTAAGATAGATGTTTCTCTCAAATAAATCATATCTAAACTATCAACGTCCCTTCTCACATTTCTAAAAGGAAGTCAAAGAACTTGGATTTTGAAATAATTTATTTATATATTTATTTTAACCTTTTTTTTAATTTGTTGGACGCGTTTCGTAGCATTTTATTCGTACGCTACTGAAAACCATCAAATCTTATACGTGCCGTTATTAAGCCATTAATGACAAATTAAAAATCATGGACTGTACAATTTATAGACAATCCAAGTTTGCTGCTTTCACTCACTAGTTGTTTACAAGAGACATTTATATTGTCAGTTGTATGCTGAAGTGACTAGCACACCACCTGTTGGTCCTACTTCTACCCGCTACTCGCGAGTGAGAAGGCCAAAATATGTTCAATTGCTCCACCAAGAAATAAAAGTCAGCCTTCTCAGGCCGGATTCGGACTGGCGCACAGTGGGCTAAACGAGGGAATTAGGAGAGCACAGCTCCTAAACTATTTCAAAATCTTCATGGCTTGATTAAAAATACTTCTTTGATCAACTATCAAATAATGTAACCATCGTAAAAAATTTCTGATATCATTTTGACGAACAAATACATTTTATATGAGTACAAAAGAGGAAGGTGCCAGGTCTGTTGAGCAAGAATAAATTATTAATGATATATTAATGAAATACAAAATTATTAAAATTTATTTTACTAACTTCCTTCAATATCATTTTCTGTTCTCTTCAATATCAAAATGGTTTTCACTTTACTATACAACACTGATGATGTTTTACGTGGCTTAGATGCTGCGGAATTTCGGTTCCTTGAAATAACTGATATCAATGGACCTGAGGAAAAAGTAATGAATGCCATAGATTCGGGAAGTTTTCGTGATATTGATCTCTCAATATCTCCGTAAATCTTTGTTGTCGAACTCAAGAGCTTATTTGGAAAGCATTTGTGATATCTGCTCACTCAAGAGCATTTTATACATTTTATACGCTGGCATATAAAACCAGGAATAAAACAATCACAATCTGATCGATGAATCAAGAGACAAAGTACATTTGTATATAGAACCGTGGGATAAAACCATAGTAGGACCATTAAAGCTAGTTTGGCATAAAAGTGAAACGCTGCAATATCAAGAGGCAATCCTGCGGAAATCGTTTTTGGAATGCACCATAGCTTTTTGATAAGCCTCTCATCTATCCCTTTGATGTGGGAAGCTGTTTCAGATTTCGCGAAAAACCTCCTCGTGGAATTACTATCATTAGTAGTCCCATGTATTTCCACGAGTATTCTCAACCTTTATGGTTTATTATTTTCAATGATGAACCTTTGTTATCGACCAATAAAAAACAAATTTTATAGTTCGTGCTTTTCCATCTTATATTTGATACATTAAAAAAATTATTATTCCTTATTGAACGTATTAAAAAGACGATTTTATCCATGACTTTTGTTTGCCCGAGCGTACGTCCTGGAACGTCCTTGCGTATCACAAGTGTTACACGTACTACCGTCTGAGGACCTGTGGTATAAATTATTGATTTTAAGGGTAATTTAAGATGGAATCTCATTATTAGCTCAAGAAAGCATTTCACTGTTGGGTTGCTGGTTCTATATGACTTTTTTTTTCTACATAGTTGTATGAAAGAAAACGTTTCAGGGTTTGTTTTAGTTGATAAGTTTATTGAGTACGCTGAGATGCTAGCTGATATTTCTAAGTGAATGGCCTGACAGGTTTAGAATTGATGTAGTTTGACCTCTCTTTTTTAACTGGCATCTTGCACCTTATATCTATAACTGGGACTGGATATATTACCCACTTAAGTTGTATGTTTCTTAAGTCTGATATTGCATTATAAAATAATTGTAATTCTAAATAAGCCAGTTTTGTCAGATGTTTAGGATAATGTAGATACCCATTCGATAAGAGGTTTTGGTCGGGAGGATTAAGACTTGTAAGAACTCATAGAAATGGAAGCCGAAAACGTGGCTATGCTAAGGCTCACATAAAAGATAAGCTGGCTTTGTGGGATTACAGTATCGAAGGTATTGTCGGAGTCTGTAGAACAGGTGCGGCGTTTCCCAGGCCTAATAAATATCGGGCGACCTATTTCGACGATGAGGACATTGAACCTGCAGATCGCCATGTATTCATGAGTCCTTGACTCTTATCTCGACTCACTTGTTGCTGTTAACTTTATGCCGCGGCAAGGTGTCTGAATGTCGTCTGGGGTCTACGTTGTTTGGAAGCGGGATAAACGGATGGGGTGCTGACTGTAATAACAGCGAATTTGCATTATGTTTTAAAAGATAAAAAATACCCTAATGGAGACTGCTTTTCAGGATACGTAACGCTTTAATTTTATTTGTTTTAATCAGCATTATATATATCGTTTCCAAGTCAATTGCAATCTTTTCCAATCAATTGTCACATTTTCCATTTCAATTGTAACTTTTTCCATTTCAATTGTAACCTTTTCAATTGCAACCCTTTCCATATCAATTGTCACCTTTTCCAATTCAATTGTAACCTTTTCTATTTCAATTGTAACCCAATGAGACATGAATTAATTCCATTTTATTTGTTATATTATTATTGAAAAATAATTATTATTATTTTTACTTTATATACGAATTACATAGTAAGGGAAAGTATTTCGATTGTGAAAATTTTTTAATTCGAATTTTCAACGGAAATGCACGTATTAAGGACCTCTGAGTAAAATAATCAGTAAAATAACATAATCTAGCAAAATGGTCTGTGTGTCTGTGAACCGTCTAGCTCAAAAACGAAAAGTTGTACGATACTGAAATTCCCTATTTAAGATAGGCACATGTATGTGATATTACAGCAACTTTTTCGTTAAAATCGACTAACCGGAAGTGCCACTTTATGTAATCGATTTTACACTTTTTTACAATTTTCTCGAAAACGGCTCCAACGATTATTTGTATCTGAAGGTGTCTTTTTCCAGAATGTTGCACCTATTTTCGCATTTTTAATGTCCTTTCGAAGTTCTTCGATCCAAGGTATTGAGTTCTTAAGTGAGATTACTTAATGTAGAGTCCTTTTTGTCAATCGACTTTCTGGTAGTCTAGTGAGATGACCAAAGAACTTCATTCGTCTTTTCTTAGTGTCAATTTAAATGTTTGAAAACCTCTCTGTTGTTTTCTCGGGTTTTGGGATCTAGTCCTCTCTCTTCTAGAATTTGGAATAGTAAGAGTCTGTCTATTGAATCGTATGCCTTTTTGAAATCTATATATATGCATACTGTGGGTTTTTGTCAAAGAGCTCGTATTTTGAGAATGGTTTTGAAGTTGAAAATTTGTTACGGATGTGCCCTATTTGGTCTGAATCCTTCTTGATATTCTGATAGTTTGGGTTTTAATTGCTTCTGTGCTCTATCCAAGAGACAGGCTGACAGAATTTGGTAGGCAACAGATATGAGAGAAATTCCTCTATAATTGTTTACATCTCATATGTTGTCTGTTTTATGTAATGGAAGGATTAAAGCAATTTTCCAGTCATCCGGCAGCTTTTCGGTTTGCCACACGTTTTGCATTATTTGTGTAATTTCTTTGAGTGAGTTTGGGCCTAAATTTTTTAGAAGATCCGCTACAATGCCGTCTTCTTCTGATGGTTTGTTGTTTTGTAAGTTCTTCTTGTATAGTTAGCGAAGAATTTTCTGGGATGGCTTCTGACTCAGGAATCTCTCCTTGGGTTCTGGAAAATTTAAGAGTTGTGTAAAATATCTAGCGAATTCTTGGCAGTTTTCATTATTTGTCAAGGCGAACTTCGACAAATTTCTTCTGCGTTTCTTCTGATTTGTTGCAATTGTAATTTTTAAATGCCGTTATCCTTTCTTCTAGCGCGTTCTCACATTCTTGATTCCATCATGGGTTTCTCGGCTTTCTCCGAAGATCGATTAGATCTTTCGCCGTTTTGATGATTTTAGTTCGAAGATTCTCCCAGTTCGCTGCAAGTTGTTTTCCCCTTTCTTCTGCTATTTTGGTGTCTTTGATTTTGTGTACATCAAATTTTGGAATCACTGTTGCTTTCTTGTTGAATTTTCTTTTGCGTGTAAATTTGATTTTGGTTCTGGTTAAATAATGGTCAATGTTAGCACCTCTGCGCATTTGTACATCGTGAATTTCTTTTTGGCAGTCATACGATATTGCCACATGATCAATTGATTCCCCTGAATAGGGAATGGGTGATCGCCTTTTTTTTTGTTTTTTGGGAATTTTTCCGGAGTGAAGTTGATATAATTCAGACATCTCCAAAACTTCCATAATCGTGTTCTAGGGCTTATGAAACGGATAGAAAAAGAAGTCACTGTTGACCTTCGATCCACTGCTATATTCTATTTTTGGGGGAGAAAATACGACTAAAAAGATAGAAAAGAATTATACTTTGGCAAAAAAAAATGTTATAACGCATTTTTATTTTGAAGATTTTTTGTATTATTCGATATAATACATTCGTCTACAAGTTTTTCAATAATAAAACCTTCAATTTTCTAAAAAATATATTTTTCTTATATTGTTTCCCACTACATTTTGCATTCTCAAAACATTCATATAAAAGAATGTAATTCATTTGTATACATTTCAGTGCAATCACCAATTATATTTTTGTCTATTTGTCATTACATAGGATTAATTGAGATTATTTAAATATAAATCTTATCTACTAATTATTGTTTTATAATTAATTATTGTTTATTCTTATATTTAATGGTAAAACTCCAGAATCGTGACCACAAGATGGCAGACATATAGATTTTTAAAACTTTACTTTATTTCGAGCTTGAGTTTACCAAATAAAGGAAATCGTTAATTAAAATAAAATACAATATAATCTCAATAATTCGTTTGATCAAGGGTTCGAGAATTTAATATGAATTATCGAGATTTCCATTAAGTGATTGTCAAAAATAAAAAATACTAAGTAACAAAATTAATACAAAATTGTATAAATATGTATATTCATACAAACAATATAGTAAGATCAACAAAACATTAAAATATCACATTTGAAAAAAGATCAGTTATTTTCTTTGGTACAGCCCTTGAATACGAGTCTTGTCGATGGCTTCGTTAAGAATGTTTACAGCAGAAAATACGTTTACACCAACATCCGATTTTGCTAAGAAATGAACTAATCGTCGGCACATCAATTTCTTCTTCATCTCCTTTTCAAACGGAGTCAAAATTTCCTCGTCATTTAGGATATTATCAACTACCATACCTTCGTAAAAATCGGCGAAATCTCGGAAAGTTATGGGAATTTCTTCATTTTGAGGTTGATGATTCCCATCCTCGATTCTGTCTAAGAGTTGCATCATATTTCCTTGCCTTAAAAGCCTTAAATCGTTTAATTATGGCCAAGTTTAAAGACTCCAGCTTAGAGCTTGTGTTGGGAGGCAAAAACAGAAAATCAACATCACTGAGAGATTGTTGTGGGCCTTACAATTATCAATAAACAATTGAAAATGTTGGCTGTTTTTTATTTCATATCTGATTTGCGTTTGCACGATAGACTATCGGTAACGTTTCTTAAAACACCTTGGTTTCGCGGACTTGCCGGTCATGAGCGAACTTAATTTTTCAGATCAATCCATGTTGGTGGCTAACAATATGGTTACAGGTTTTCAAAATTTTTTTTTTTATGAGAGATGAGTAGAAAAAAAAAGGATAAACTGACCAAAATTCATAGAAACGATTCCTCTCTTACTCATTCTTCTCACCACTTAAAAATATTAAGAGTTAACCAGATTTTTTATTTGAAAATTCGAATCATAAGGTGTTTACATTGCTTGAAAGACGAAAATTAATAAGAATTATCGAAGGGACTGGATTGCATATATATTATACGAATTACAGGGAGAATTTCAAGTGATCAGAGAATTCATACGAATTATCGGTATATACAAATTACCGGGATATGAATTATCGAGATTCTACTGTAATATAGTTTAAAATATCGGTATAATCGATATATCGTTGTAAAGTATCGATGTATCGGATGCCCAAGATATCGATAAAAAATATCTGTTTATATCGCGTTTTGATATCGCAGCTCTAGTCCCCATCCGGAGACCCGGACGGGATACTACTTTATTTCGCGATAATGAGCGATAACAGTTTACCTCAGATAGCTCTATGACTATTTGTGATATTTTGTGAACTAAAAGTATGTGACTTTTAAACCTGGGAAACCGCTCTCATTGTTGGTCTACGAGTCCATCGCACTTAGTCGGAAGGAACTTACAAACAATTTCCACCGATTATCTCCACTGAAATAGTTATTCAGGATCAGATTCAACGTGTATTACCATATTATGATTTGAAATCGTAATATAATAATACAATATATATTATATGCTTAATAAATATATTTTTTTAATGCAAAATTTCTTTTTTTTTCAACAAGTTTTTTTTTTTTTCTCCGCAAAAAGCAATCAAGATTTGGTTAAAAAAAAGCCAGTGAAAAAAATGTCTACAAAACATTCATGAATAAATGAATATTGAATTACTTTTAATTTTCGACCTTATTTATTTTTTGTCTGAAGTTTAGACGATGACATGCAAAGTGAGTTCAATGGTGAGTAAACGAATACATTCGATATTTTACAACTGCTGTATGTTTCATTATGACCCCTTCCTTTTTTAAATTTGTAATTTCGGTTAATCGACCCTGGTAAATTGATCCTTAATATAAAACATGCTCAGATTAAAATGTCTGAAACTACGTAAGTAGGTGATTCAGTAAAAGGTGTTTAAAATAATTGTTTTTAAAATACAACAATGTTAGTTGAAATACATTATCGTTTACGGCTAACCCTGGGCTGCCTAGAGGTCCTAGATGAAACTCAAGCTTCTAATGAAGTACTTCATCCTCGGGATTTATCGGAACAATATCTTCATTTACTTCAGTAAATGACAGAAGTACTGTAGGCCTTTGGAAGGTCTGGGTTACATTTTGACAAAGGAAATGTGCAGCTTGTTTTTAATCAACTAAACACAAAAGAAAGATTGATTCCAGAAAATGTTTCATCTCCTTCAGATGTTATGTTAATGAGGAGGGGCCCATGAGGAAACCAATTATTGTTCTTAGCTCGCTTTTTTTTAAATACAAATAATATACTTAAATAAAAACTTGAGATTGCCTTATTTCAGGCTTCAAGGTTCAGTAGTTTTCTTTCTTTTTCAGTTCCCAGGATGCAATCTCTTTCGTGATTATACTATTTGATGTATTTCAGTACGGCTCTTTGCCGACTGAGGTTAGTTAAGAGCAGTTACTACCAGAACATCTGCATTTCATCTCGTTGCTTTTGATCTCCATATGTTCCGCTTTAGTGCATGCTGATTATCCTTCACCAGTTGTTCTAACACCAACGTTTACACTCGACCTTACACTGTTTTAAATGAGTGGAATGCTCAGGTCTGTTACACTATGCGTAACAACCCTTTAAGACCTACCTGTTGGGAAGTAGACCGAGAGTAAGACCCCGAATCTCCTGAGAGGACTGGATCCAGAAGCGAGGATTGGATCGGAGCAGAAGACGAGAGCTGGTGCCGGAGAGATCCATCTGGTCCTTGCTCTATAAAGGGTAACCTCACACTGCGTAGCGATAGAAGAGGACTTGGAATATGATGATGATTCTTTAAGCAGAACAAACTTATACTGATGCATATTTAGCACAGCTATTTCTATGATCAGTTTATTAATTCGTTCCTACTGAGCTGATAGATAGAATTAATCCGTTCGAAGGCAAAAATCCACGTTCTCACTGGAAGCTACTCCCCATATCCACAGTTTTTCCTTCCATTCCCTCGTGAAGGGTACTTCAGGATTCGTGTTCATTATGAGGACGGTACTCTATTTGTTCCTGTTGAGTTGGGTTGAGTTACCTCATCTGACACCGGAATCTTTTGCGATATATTCTTTTGGATATTTTTTTAAAAATTATTATTGCAGTTCCTGGTCTTACTTCTGCAATATATATGAGCGAACTTCTCTTTATTCTTATTTTTACTATATTATAATTTTAATTACCTGGATTTATTTATCAGCCTTATATTCATGTTTTCATTGATGGATATTTCTTGGTATTAGGATAGAAGCACCATTTGGCAGGAATTATATTAAATAATGAAGTAAATATTGAAGAATGCTTTCTGAAATAGAATCGTAGGAACATAAGCGTAGAAAACCTTCTGTAAAAATTTTTTTTATGTGCGAGGCAAAACATATCAAGTAAATGGTAATACAAATGCAAACAGAAAAAGAAAGTTAATATAGGACAGAAGAAAACAAACATCAATTCCTACTTTGGGATGAGAAAAAGAACAAGAAGGAAAAAAATACACAATACAAACAGATAATCAAAGAATATAATTGAGTCTAACAGACAGTAATCATAATCCGGCTCCATGGAGCTAAAAGTTAATCCATCTTTAATCTTCTTCATCTGGGTCAACATAGGGAGGGTGAGTTTTTAATAACTTAATCCTCTTAGTATCTTTAACACTCCCGAAGAACAAATTAAATTCTAAATTGGCTAAAAACTTCACAAAATCACCTAATGTTTTTTTCATTTTTGGCGAGTTAGTTTGAGTGAAAAAAAAGTTAACACCTATAACTTTTCTTTTTGCACTGAAGCGAAACATCTTCTGAATTACAGATGTGAAATAAAGTCAGGAGCTGATTTGTGTATATTATTATGATTATTATATTTTCGTAAAAAAAATTAAAGAAATGACATAGTTAAAGCCCTCTAATTAGTAAAATAAAATTTTCGCTTTAAAGGCATAGCTGGGCGGAGAGTGAAGAAAATTGGCTCTTTTATGTTTTTTGTGGTGCTGATATGAATTTCAACTTTGTTACCTTAAATTTTTCTAGGAAATATAAATATAAAGAAAAAAAATTGATTTTGTTTCTTTTTGGATTATGACTTCGAAACAATGTATTGTTCGAATAAATCTAATATTCTCTAATACTAGATTAGAATACATTACCTACCTAGCGAAAAGGAGAAAAACTGGTGCGTAAAAAATACACAAGAAAAACAGTAAATATATATTTATTACTTTTTATTATTGGGCAGAAAGACATATCACTTCGTAATACTCCTTAATTATTGTATTTCATTTATAGAAATACCGAATGGTATACCTATTGTAGAATAATAGTAAATAGTTTAGAGAGAAGTGTACTGTATTTCCTCATTAGCTCATTGCAGAAAATGAATGAAGTATTTCTCACGATAGGAATCCATTTTATCCGATTCTAATTTATCCGGTGTCATCGATTTCTAATAGATGTAAATAATAACCACCTTTTTAAAATATGTTTGTATTAAAAATATTTACATACATATTCTATGTAATTAGTATACAGCTACTAATCGTTAACTCGCCTTCTCTGCAGAACCTTTCATCTAACTTTTTCGGTTTCGCCAGGTTTGCGTTGAAATTGTCGCCTTTTTCACAATTGCATCTGGGGTTTCGTAGTAAATATCTTTTCTCTCCCTCTCTCTCTTTTTCTTTCTATTGATGAATGGATAAAACTTCATGATAAGAATATTTTTTTTATTCGCGATTTATAAGAAACAGATAATGTCGGGAGAGAAGCGATTATCCTAACAAATTTGCGTAGTTAAATTGAATTCTCAAAAGTTGTATATAAAATAATTTTATATTAATTAGTAAGTATATAAGAAAATAAGAAGAAGCAAAGCGAAATGCCAGATTTAAGTTTTAAGCGGTATTATAAAAGTTGGAAAAGCAATGAAAATCCGCGGATATCCAATTGTAAGAAAGTTTCTTAATATAAAATAAATAATAGTGTTATAAACTGTACCTGAATCTGAATGCTCTTATTCCATGGCTGATTAATTTCCGCATTAGAACTGATTATGTACACCAAAAAAAACTCAGGGTTGTTTCTACTCTTTTATTTTTAATAATGAACTCTTCTTTTAGCAGTTTGATCTACTAGAAACTATTTGATTTGATGAATTTATATTTTTGCCCGTAAAATATAACACATTTTTTTCGCCTGTAACAAAATACCCAGTTCCAAGAAGCTGTTCGCATTCCAATTATCCAGACAGCTTTAATGAGTACACTCATAAAACTGGAGGTTGGGTCTCCAGGAGTCCGGGCTCAGATAAGGATTCACTGCTTTTATTAGGTGTAAATTTTAAAAAAGTGTGATTGTTATTGACTGTATTAAAATTTATAACATTATTCCTTGTTTTAACTACTTGTGAAGTCCTGTAATCATTAATTCCTGTTTGAAAAAAAAAGTCTCCTAATCTCGAAGAGCCACTGTCTACTCCTCTCCATCTTTTAATTTCTACCGTCTCTTCTTTCACCGATTCAGCTACCGGTCGCGGAGGTTGTCGGGGGATGAAAAGTAAAAGCATCACTCTTCCATGTTTTCATTTCAACCTTTTTTTTTTTTTACTATATGTACGAGACATTCTTAATCAATTCTGAACCTCCTCTCCCCATCTCGAAGGTTTATCCTTAAGTCATATTTCGGACCACTAAGATTAAAATATTCAGTTATCCAAACATAGATAATAATGACGAGGAATACACTTACAAAATTCTGACAAAATTTGACAAAATCTTATTTATTCATTAGATTGATACAGGCAATCCACAGCAGAGATGATGTTTGTCGATCTATAATGCCACTGATTTTTAATGTAATACTAAAAGCGGTAGATATATGATCTGTTAGGCCAGTCAATGAGGGAGTTGCATACGGAAATGAAGGGACGGCTTAGATTCCTTAAACTATATTAGAAAACATAATTAATGGGATCATTCTTATTGGAAATTTAATGCTCTTCAGAATGTTTTAAACTACGACCAACCGTTTTCGAAATATATACGAAAAACAGAAAATGATGACCCTCGCTCCTATTTTTGCCTCTGCCTAGATCCGGTAAGATTTGTGCCTGGATTTATTTTTCCTTATTACTAGTCAAAAAAAAAATCCCTCAAGCCAATTCAGTCCGTCCCATCATTTCCGTCTATACCTCCCTTTTTAGTAATCATTGATTGAACTATATTGCTAATGCAGTTAATATAATAACATTAAATAAATACGAATTCTCAAAATGGGAAAAATAAGAAATATAAATACACACACATATAATGTATACATATAATATATATACACACAGACACATAAATACACATGACATACATAATAAAATCTTAAATAGAAGTAAAAAAAAAAGAAACAATACAATATAAATTCAAAATTATAAGAATAAAATGAAAGAAAGATCTTGAAAATAGAAAATAGTCCGAAACGTTGGCCAAGGAAGGCTATATGAAGAAGAACTTTAAAAAAGGGTTAAATTATCCTTGGATATATATATATATATATATATATATATATATATATATATATATATATATATATATATATATATATATACATTTTTTTCAAGGATAAGCGAATTTATATATATATATATATATATATATATATATATATATATATATATATATATATATATATATATTATTCGCTTATCCTTGAAAAATCAATAATGACTGAATTAAAAATACTGCTGAGGGTTTTTGGGATGGCTGAATCCGAATCCGGGGTCAAATTTCAATGACGAAGAAAGCCAGATTAAATTAAGATAATGACGCGCCTAATTAAATTCAGAATGGGAAAAAAAATTCTTGTTCACTCCATTTGTTGTATTTAAAAAAAAAAACATCAGATTTAAAATTTTGTTTTAGAAACTTCTGAACAGTGAGATAAAACTAAAGGATAAAAAAGTGCAGTGAGTTTCCATATAGCTGGTTGATTTAAAATCTTCACATATTGAACCACCATTTAGAATTCCTCAAGTGAGACTCTAAATTCTTTATTAATGGGCCTAATTATAAGGATTCCTGACAGGTCTATCATCTATCTTTTCCTAAACCGTTCTTCGATTACGTTTGCCATCATCCCGCCATGATGAGTTTTCGGAAAGCGTTCTTTCGGTTCTTGAGAATACTAGATATCAAATCTTTCAACCAAATGTTTAAAAAATATTTTTCAATGCTCTATATATATTTTTCATTTGTTATTTGACAACATTTATATTATGCTCAAGGATGTCGGCCCGATTAAACAACAGTTACACCAATATGAATCTTGTCATAAGATATTAGGAGGTTGAATAAATACCATGATTTTTATTAAAAGCCCTTTTCCATGCGATCCATTATATATGTAATTTTTTCTTTATATATGTAGGTTTATTATATATGTAGGTTTTTTTTTTTAAATCTTTATTTAGGAAAAAACCTTGGTCGAGTATTTAAGATCAAAGAATATTATTGTAAAAATAGTCAATAATTTAATCTTTAAAAAATATCGTATTTGCGGAGAATGATTTCTACTATTAGGTAGGTACAATTCGTCGTTTCCTGACGACAAGATATTTGCAGTTTCCTAATTTTAGAATGGAATTTTTTCTGATGATGAACTTATCTATTTTTGAAAAAGATTCACTTGTGTGGAACGCCTCCTTATCTCGTACCTAGTTGCAGTATGTTGTACAACATTGGAACTCTTCTGTGCAATTAGCCATTTTTTGCGAAATTTTCGTTACCTTTTTTTACCAGTTGTTCTCTATCATTTGTTGAGTTCAAAACCATGGGTGAAACATTTTTCAGGCTCATATTTTTTTTTGTGGAGCCGTTTTAAGCTGCTGAAAATCTCTTTAACGATAATAATTTTGCATAAATCAAAACAAAAACTAAAATTATGATAAGGATATTTTCTAAATTGTTTGCTCTCACAACACATCAACTCATTAGTGAGGAAACTAGTTGAAAAATTAATATAATAAGAGACTTTTAGCGCTGTAAAAACGTATTAAGGAAAAGCAACTTGGTCATCTTTAATTTTTTTTATAGTATATAATATAATACTAGTATAATTTTATCATTTTACTGCTAGTTGTAGAAATTTCACTCTTGAAAACTTCGTCATATTGGTTTATTATTTTCAATAATAGACCTTTGTAATCGACCAAGAAAAATATTTTTGTAACCCCTTTTTTACATTATTTTATACATGTTTTACTTTTCCTGAAACGTAGAATCCAAATGTCGAATAAAAAAAAAAAAAAAATTTCTGAAGTTTATGCATCGTTAGATAGACATTTGTTTTGAATCAGGTAGACCCGCTCATATTCAGGGCCGGAACTAGGATTTTTGTTAGGAGGGCAAGCTTAATTTTGCCGGCCCTTCTTTCACCTCCCTCCCTCTCCCACATAAAAATCATCAGTTCTATAAAGTATTTAAGGTAATATATTTCGAAATGAATATGGTCATCTTACATCATAATAACATTAACTCATTTTATTCACTGAATTATGGTAAATCATTAAAAAAGCCAAAAGAAATAACTTTTACTTAAACTAAAAATAAAATTTCGCTCGAAATTGGCCGCCCTCTATATTTTGCCGCCCGGGGCAGGTGTCCACTTTGCAGTCTCCCCTCCTTCTCCTCTCCTCCCCCCCCTCCTAATCTCGGTCCTGCTGTAAGTGTTCAACATTTTCATAGAATTTTACGAAAAGTGTACTTATATAAGAATATTATATTGATTTACGATATAATAAATATCGGAAATAATTAATCATGGCTGCCCTTCTACCGTTATTCTCCAAGAGATTTATGGGCAAGTCCAGTAGTGCCAAGGTTATCATAACGAGTCATGCATGATATATTTTGGCTGAGGTTCAAGGCTACGTGTCGGCTTTGCTGTTATCTGTCAACTGTTTAAATCATCATCGAGGTCCACCATGCTCGTATGTTTATTGAGAAAAAAATCTACGCAGTTTATTATTGTTATAACTTCCGTTTGACAAACAAAATCCTCCGGTTTAATAATGTTTATATGTGCCACAATGATTATTATAATTTTTAAGATACGAGGTTTCTGAATATTTAATTTTATTTTATATATTTAAACCTGCAATAATTTTTGATCACACATCAGGAGGTAGAACTCAGTAGTTTTAAAAGGAAAGAACACGATACACTTTAAACACTCACGTTATAACAGAAAATAATTCGTCTTAAATTATTTTTATATCATTAATATGTTTACCATCTTATTGATTTTTTTTTTTGATCTTTTGGAAAACAGTTTTTCGATAATCTGTCGCTACCCTTAGGTTATATTTAGCTCAGTTTTTTATCCTAATTTAAAATGTCAGCTTGAGCTACAGACACTTGCTGAAGCTACTGTATCAGTATTAACCACAGCGGAAAAAGTATATCTTGCTCTTAAATGAACGACACGCCATAAATATATCAGCGAAAATGTTACAAAATGGACAGAGGTAACTTTCATGTTCTCTTTTAAATTTCTTGAATTTAATTAAGATAAGTGAAAATGGCCGATTCAATAATAAAATAAAATAATTTTTCAGATGATTTGTCAAATAAAAAGATTAATGGACTATACATAAAAGGTCTTTTAATAAAAATCTGTGTATTCATATTTAATCTCAAACTACTTTATGGCTTTATTTCATTTTGCAGTAAAAAATTCTGGTGCGAAGCGCGCATATACTTATACTAACTTATACTTTCTAGCCAGCCTGCTTTGAGTAGAAATTAATTACAGCTCTAGTAGGGCAAGTGAAATTTTAAACGTCTCCATGCAAACGTTTAGTTTCCATTAATTAATATAAAAGTAGAAATTATTAATTGCAACAATCAATTAAGTGTATACGTTTTTTATCATATTTCAGTTACCTTCTACTTTACATGTTAGATATTAACTTTTCTAAAATTTTTCACTTCCCAGGGGTATATTATGCATCTATATTACTATTCTTATATCCGGAAATTTGTTTTCAACCTGGGACAATATTTTTTTCTTTTTTTCCTTTAGTTAATTATCAAATTATAATCTTAGTTCTGCAGCTCCCTTTTTACATCCCCCAGCCCCATAAAAAAAACAAATTCAATTGTAAATTACTATTACTACTATTATTACCATCCTTTATTGAGACAGCATGTAATATTACTCAATAAAAAATAAATAAAAAGATTAACATGTGCAAATAATAACATTCATATTTCATTTTCCGATCTTTTTTTGCAGTAAAAATGTTTATGATCTCATAGTTTATGGAAGCAGCTCGTAAGCATTGTTTGGAGATTATACTCGGATTTGTTTCTCTTTCTTGAGCAATCATAGTTTCCTGAAACTCTTTTCTTCAGAAGAAACAGAAACGGGGATGGTAAGGGATATTTAAAAATAAATACTTCCTTGTTAAGATCTCCTGCATATCCGCCGATTCAGCTGCTTTGGCCTTTAAGTCAACTTCTATTTATGAATTGGACACCACTCAAAAAGTTAAACACAGAGCTGGTGCTTTATAGCTGCAGCAGTAATCCAGATCTTACTGAAACAAAAGGAAATCAAAAACAGTCGAGAGCATCTGATTTGGCCCAATCCCACTCCATAAAATTAATTTGTGCAGGACTTTTGTTATTGTTATTCATTGTTTAACTGTTAACGTTAAATACATTTAATAAACGTTAATTAAATTTAACTGTTTATAACTTTCTCCTCAAGTTCTGGCTCCTTGTGTTTTTTGGAGGGTCGGTTTTCAAGATTCAGCCTCAATATGTGCCTCGCCTAATGTGTTTCAAAGTGACGAATATGATAATCGCATTTTTTCACATTAGATAATTGGAAATGGTAGGGATGATGTGGAACTCCATTTGTTCACTCCATTTGAAATTTCTAAACATAGTATTGTCCCCTATGGTAATTAATAGCTTTCTATATTAGTCATATACTACCAATTTCTAATTTACCACCAAATGAGTAAAATTTAATTTTTATCAAAAAAGTCAAAATGGTGCCTCTGACTTGTTTTTTATTCATATATTATATATTATTTAAAAAAAAAATTGTTTGCTAGGAAAATTAAGATAGAACAATGTTTTTAATTCAAAAATTAATTTTCTTATATGAACCCTGCTTCGTTTCCTATTCAAACCATTCCTTTTCTTCAACCAGTGATACCTCTAGATATCGATGTAGCAGCTTCCTCCATATCATCTGTTGTAGTTTCTCTTCCAGCTATTTTATTTTTGCTTCTCTAGAGTGTTTCTTAAAGCTGTTTGGAGAGGGGGATACCCATATAACTAGTACCCATGGGCTTCCATATATCAAACATCGCCACTAGTTTTTTAACATCGCAGTTTTAATTATGGGCTGAAAAGATGAGCAAGAGGCGTTCGTGGGTGGATGCGTGGTATTTTTGCGAAGGGTCCTTGTTATGGTTCCAGTTATAACTACGAAAACTATATATTTTTGGGCCAACTCTTCGGTAATATTTTTTTCTCTATAAAGAAAAATCTTGATTCCGGGTTAATCAGTTCCCACAAAAAGGGTTTCATGTTAAAATCTCCAATAAATAACAACACTTATTCTGTAAGCCGTCATGATAATTAAATAGTAAAAAATAAATCGGGTGGAGGAACCTCAAAGGGAATAACTGGAGACTTTGCCTACTGTGACGTCCACTCTACCAAACAATGCCCAATATTATCTAACAATTGTCTCATTGTCTCTTCCATTGCATTGTATCGCTTTTTAATTGCACTTGTTTTACATGTATTTAAATCTCTATGACTATAATTATTAAAATTGAGAGGATACAATTGGAAGATTCCAAACACAAAGGCCTTAAAAAATGTAGAAAATGATTTAAAAAAATAAAAATAAAATTTCGCTCGAAATGCTACCCCTTAAATTCTACCTCCCGGGATAAGTATCCCCTTTGCTCTACCTCCTCCTAGATCTGGTACTGAATCCCTTCATAGTTTATATTTATCCACCTTTTATTACTACTAACAATGAGAAATGGCTAATAATTTCAAATAAACAAAGTTAAAAGTAATTTTGAAAATTCGGCATTTAAGCTATCAGATTATTTCAATGAAAATAAGACCTATCGGAGATTAAAGACCATTTAATTGTACATTGCTATTTGGAGTTTAATGAAAATCTTTAGACCATTATCGAGAAAATTATAAAAAAAAAGTGTAAAATCAATTATTAAAGTGTACATCCAGACACACACACCATTTTGTTAGACTTGGTTATTTGGACTCAAGGAACATAAAAACGGGTAGTAGCGTTGATAACTCGGATTCGAAATTTTTCATGATCGCAACACTCCCCCTTATTATATACATTTCATATATCGTCCCTACCGTGTTCAATCATCGAATGTGAAAAACTTTCATATTCGTCACTTTGAATCGCACTAGGCGAGGCACATGTTTGTGGCAAAGTCCCAATTACTTAACCACTAAAAGAGGTAAGGAATCAACAATTGAGGATTAGGAATTCAAGACTTTGCCACAAAGCATGCTTCAACTAGTGTGTTTCAATGTGATCTCATGAAAATCTCAGTTTTTCACATTCGATAGTTGTACATGGTAGGCACGATATATTTAAGTGATATATATAAGTGATATTGAAGATAAGGCAGAACAGAAAGATGGGAACTTCTCATTGGAAACAACTCATGGATTAACGACATATTATTTAACAACAATGATAATAAAAATAATAAAGTGGTTATTTTCAATAATATATAAATAATTTTCAATATGTTGCACCATTTATATGCATGGTATGCAATCTTATTGGCTTTGGTTTATTTATAAGGTTGTTTAAAACGATTAAATTTATTCAAATCTTTATTCAGAATATTCTGCTATTTAATTCAACCTCCAATCGTTCTTTTTTTTTTCTTCAACCCACACTGTGTCCTGGCCCTGAGCTAAATCCCATTTATACAAATAATGGAATAACATCATTAAGTGGAGATTAGCTCAATAATTAATTTATTATATTAACCAAAGTGTATTATTTAAATAAGACTAATGATTGCACACAAAATAATTTTAGCGTTAAATGTTGTAAATTACTATGATTTGAAGACTTCTCAAAAAACCGTTTTCAGTTTTTTTCTTTTTGTTATTATTATTTTTTGAAGATAGATAGATATTTAGATTTTATTTTAAGAACTTGAAACTACACATTTAGATGTGCAGAGGAATCACCATGATTTAATAAATGATATGCTAATTTGTTACTTGAATTTTTTTTTGTGTGTGTTATTCGAAAATAAGCTTTATCTCAATCCCATGATCTATAGTTATTTAAGGTTTGGTTCTTTTAAGCGTTTTTTGAACCTAAAAATACGTTTTCCTACTTCCTCGAACTAAAATTTGGATCTCTTGCTTCTGTGTATATTCGTTCATTACTTTCTTACTTACTGGGTAGCTCAACAGCCAGGGGTGAGCCTTGGCTTCCTGAACAATAGTTCTCCAGATATTCCTATCCCTAACCTTTTACTTCCAGTTTGTTACTCCCAACTGTTTGAGGACATCCATCTTCTCCTAGTTCTTCCTCTCCTTCTGGTCCCATAAAATTCTGCTTTGGAGAATGTTTTTTGGCAATCTATCAGCCGGAATTCTCAGAACGTGCCCCAACCATGGATTCGGCGGGATTTTATAAAGCTCACAATTTCGGTGTTATTGTATAAGTCGTAGAGCTCATTATTTGTTCCTATCCTCCATTCTTGAATTACTTCATCGAAGAAGGAACCAAATATTTTCCTAAGTATTTTCCTCTCAAAGACTCTTAATGTATTTGCGATAGTGGTAGTAAACGTCCACCGTCAGCAACATATGCAAGAATAGGCCTAATTAAAGTTAAGTATAACCTTACTTATGTTTTCCTTGGAAATGGATGGTTTAAAAAACTTTGAGTTTGCAAAACCGCGACGGTCAGCGGCCATAATTCTTTTTTGTACTTCTGTTATCATTTTATTTTCATTATTTAATTCTGACCCCAGGTAGGTAAAGGTATTAACGTTTTCAAAAACATGCCCTTCCGCCACAAGAGAAATCTTAAATCTTAATAAGGTAAATCTTAAATTATCTGGAGCAATGCACATGTACTTGGTTTTCGAATCATTTGTTTCAAGGTCCATATTCTTACTCTCAGCATTGAGGTTATTGAAAATTGAAAGTTATTGAAAAGGGTTTAAACACTTCTAGCCACAAGACCTATATCGTCTGCAAATGCACATATTTGAATAGTGTAATATACTATATTTCTTTTTGTATTTATACGATTTACTACTTTTAATGCTAGATTGAACAGAGTGGCGGACAAGGCATCCCCCTGCCTTACACCGGTTAATATTGAAAATGAACGACTTATATTACCACTGGCATTCACTCTGGCCTTGCTGTTGCTTAGATCCGTATCGTTCATTAATTTAGATAATTATAGCTATAGAAAGATATTTTCTAATAATTTAAATATATGAACACAAATACATAACGAAATTAGTATTCATTTATACATGCATGCCATTAAGAGTGCACGCCCAGTTTCTTATTTTACTGTGTATTAGCAAGGGCGATGGACTACGGACTTGTTCATTAGTTTATCACGATATTTACTTTGTATCTTAAAATTATCTCTCTTCTCTCATACCCTCAAAAATGTTTCTTCGTAACTCTAGGGATTCATTTTCCACAAGTAAGGAACCACTAATGTAATGTAAGATCAGTTTCACAATAAAAAAATATTTGACTTCCAATAATTCAAGGGTGTTATGAAAAATATTCGTCGAGTTTCCTTTTTTTTTTTTATTTGTTTTCTATTATTATTTTTATTTCAGGAACAAGTCTTATAAACTGCTAAAGAAATGTGGTTGAGTTCTGTAGAAGGCGCTAAGATGTTACATCGCTTTTATAGAGAGAAAGGTCCATTTAAGGATTCGTTTCCTTAACTTTTATGCTTCATATTTTGTCGACATGTACTTGATCATGAATAATTTAAAAGTATCAAATTCACACGCGATAAGCATCGAGGAAGATGACGGCACTGGGTCGGAAGGCTTGCAGTGTTGTTCTCAAGAGTGATGGCTCTTGTCTTGGATTGGAGTACATATTCTACAGGCTTGGTACATCCTCCTGCGGAGGACATGTCAGTATGTCTTCGTGTAACATGTTAATTAGAACAACAAGTCCAAGGGTGCGGGTATTTTTGTCTGCTCTGGCTAGTTTGTTTCATGTTTCGTTCAAGGCAAGGTCGCCTCATGACATATATCTTTTGCCGTATATTCGGTTAAGTTAAAGGAAAATTTAGAAATATATTCTTCTTCTAGGGGTTGAGAAATAAACAAAATTCCTAAGTTGCTTTATTTTTATTTTTTCAATCATTTCTATTCTCATTGATCCTAATAAATATTATACTTGCATAATGTAACTTTTATCTATATTTTATTTTGAATTAATTCTATTTTTCGTTTATAACTTTTTTATGTAGGGAAAAGATATGGTAATATGGAATCTCTTGTTTTTGACTTACTTGTGCGTAAAATTTCAAAAAATTGTATTGTCTTTTATGGTAATTACTAGCTTTCTTATAAGTAGTTTCAGTTTCAATATTGCTCTCCTCCAACCACCAAATGCAAAACATTAAATATTTTCAAAAAAATCAATTTGGTCCCTCTGACTTTTGGTGCGGATAATATGGAACTCCTTTGTGTTTTGTTCTTAAAAAAAATCAAAAGTGAACAATAGTTATACGTCAAAAATTAATTTGTTTATATGATCTCTGCTTCATTTCCTATTCTGCCCTTTCCTTCTCTTCTGATACTTCTAGATTTCTTCACATCATCATCTGTTGTAGTTTTTCTTCCAGATTTTTCATTTTTGCTTATGTGGAATGATTCTTTAATCTGTATTGGAGGGTGAGGCAGTGGAACTCAGTTCTATATTACCAGCACCCATGAAGTTCCATATGCCAAACATTGCCTTCGTGGATTTGATGTACTCCTGAAAAAATTGGGAGACAGAACAGATTCAACGAATGAAAATCGCTGCAATACCTCCCTTTGAATCGATGTCGAGTGCGGACACCTAGCATTTTTTTTCTTTTTTTTTTGTAGCAGAACAAAAATAACAGTTTGAACTTGCCTTCTCAAACTTTTAGAAAATTGATTAAAAAAATAAACGGACTTTTCAACGTGAACACTCTGTGACAACTGAACGAACAAACTGCCAGGCACATTAGCGCTCCTAGCTACAGATGTAAGCAAGTACTATAATCTCATTTTTACTTATGGCCACGATATTATGGGGTTACATAATACCCGAAGGGTTCCATATTACCAACAGATTCTATACTAAGAAAGAAAAAAAAGTTTGATTGTTATCAAAGTATCTGCTTGCTTTTCTTTTGCGGATCTTGTCCATGGTTTTGGACTGCATGGTTAAGTCAGAACGTTCCTCCACTTCTCTCTATCCCAACAGTCCTCCTCCTCAAGTCTCCTGCCGGCCATCTCCTTCTCCACGCAGTCCTTCCACCGGGTTCAGGGTCTTCCTCTCCTCCGTCTTCCTGGCTGTTCCCATAGCAGAAGTCTCTTCGGCCAACTATGTTCTGACATCCGCTGCCAGTGTCCATACCATCGCACATTAATTTTTTTTTTTTTTTACCAATGGGTTCTAAGCGTTACGAAAATTTTAGAAGAGGTTAGGAAACACCTGGTGCTGTGCTTAGCATAGCTGTTAATCTATTAAGTTATTGTATTTTATCAATAAGATGCTGGATATTTTTCTATTTCCATTTTATTCGAAGCATGATATTTTAATTCATTAATCTATTGATACCTAAATTTAACTGCTTAATGTCTGCATTAAATATTTTGTTTTTTCAAAGACTGATAAAGAATACTGAAAGTGAAGTACGATGTTCTATGATCCTGCTTGCAATTTAGGGTCATTGTAATGTTGTAGCCAGTGTTCAATAATAAGAAAAAAAAACGTGTGCAGCAGAGCTCCTCACAAAGATCTTATTTTCACTAAAATACAAAATTGAAAATATCAAAATAGTGAGGATGGGAGAAAATGTTGAGATCCACAGAAAGCACTTTTTCACTCGATTCACATACGAATATTCAACCCACTAACTCAATTTGGAGGGGCTGTAGAGTTTCACGAAATCTTAATTTTGAATGTCTTTGTAATTGTTGTATTTGTAATAGTTACTGTTGGACTGTTTGGATGTAATCCCTATCCAATTACAGGGACGGTTTAGGAAAGTGCTGATTACTGGAAAATCAGTGCAGAATAGTGTTTGTTTTTGTGCATTCGCTGCTAATTTAAATCATATTTTTTGGAGAAGAAAAGATTTAATTGGGTTCACCTTTTTCTTCCCCTGTTGTGATTACTTTCCTTTTGCTGACGATTATCAAATATTCTAGAAAATTCTGGTATATTGTTGAAAGTGTATTGTGGAAAATTGTGATGAGTCTAGCTTAGTCGTGGTTTTTGCTTTATTTTCCACAGTTTAGCGTAACCGGTACTGTCAATTTTAAATTATAAGTCTTATGCAAACATATGATGAACAACAGGAGAACTAGTTTGGCACTCCCACGCTCATCGGCGGTGTAGGAGTTGGACAAAAAAAACCTGTCTTGAGGAGGATGAAATGGTATGTAAGAAGGAGCTGAAGTTATAATTTGAAATTAATTCCCTTGTTCTAGATCCGTTTTGACACTTGAAATACATCAAGAAATCATACTTTGACTACAAACCTACCGCCTCTGATTTTTATTCAAAACTAGTTTTAATTTGTATTTTAACGGGCTCCAAAGCGGCAGCCCTATCAGTCTCGTCATTTAGTAGTTATCTCTAGATACTATAATAAAAAAAGAGAAAACCGTTAAGTTCATAATGGCTAACTCATTTCCTTGCTTCAACTGCCTGATTTAAATTACCAAACTCGTTTTGAAATAAGTCGGAACCAGTCGGCTTCTAGTCTAAAGCAACCGATTTTGTCTTTTCTGCAATGGCTAGAGTTTTTCACTGCTTACTTTACTATCAGAATTGGATGCAGTGAACATAACTGAGCATCAATCAATCATACAAATTTGGTTGGAAAATATTGTACTTCACTTTCAAATTTTAAATTTTTATGTTGTTTTTTTTTTCTGAAAAGAATATCCAATTGGATGTAGTGGGTTTTGATTCTAACAGCCTTCATGTAGTAATTTGTCTGTTGAAGGGTCTGATAGAGTCGGTGAGCTCCTTTTATTTCATTGCGTTCCAACTTTTCACTTATCATTTAATCGGTAACTCTTAAGTTTAATCATTTTTAGTCAATTGTCCTCTCTTGTGAATCCTAGTAAATTCCAATCGGTACGTTTAAGAAAGTTTATGAAAGTATTGATTAAGTACGTTATGCTTGCGTACTGGCTCATTCATATACTAGTCAAATGATTATTTGTTCTTGAAAGTGATATTTTTCTGCTACATTACAATTAAAAAACAATCGTCATTATTAGTATTGTATCTCAGATGCTCTCACAGATTGTTTCTTTCCGAAATGGCGATGTTCCTAAATTCGGTGGCTATTACTAATCGAGCCCAATGACCCATTGAATCAGAGCTATAAATATCGATGAAACTGCTATCGATAACTTGAATAATTTAATAGCCGTTTGGTCTCAGTTATTCAAGCATTCTGGCGGCTACGCATTAAGTGCGGCCATTCAGCGCTATTGTCACCCTCGGAACAGGAAAGGGATTGATTACTGTCATCCGTCAGTGACTCAGCCCTCACTGATTTCACTTTCATCGAGGAGGAATAATGAATGATATCCAAGAACCTTTTCCAAAACTGGCTAAAAAAAAATTGTTACTTGCTCCAACCCGCTATATTAGAGAAAATACCTACTAATCGTAATCAGTTGACAATTCTTTATAGCGATCCCACTTAATTAAGTATTTTACGTTCTTCTGGGTCCAAACTATTTCTATAATAACATAAATAGAAAATGTGTTGTTCTATCCTTGTCATAATTATCGTCGTCCTCTACTTCTGAATACTCCTTTTCCGAAACTATAGGACTCCTTTTCAATGAAACTTAAGGTGTGTGTGTGGCGGTTAGCTCAGAGCAGAAGTCTCCAAACTTTCGAGCCGATACTTACTCCTGAAAAATCACTCACTCCCCATCACTCTATATATTTTTTTGTATTCATTTTTATTACTTTCTCGCTGTTGCATTATAAAATTCTCCATTTCACTTTTCTTTTTTTTTTTCCTTTGTGTCGTCAGAAATTCTTTCCCCAAACTCCCAGTTTATCCTATTTATACGGATCAGATTAGGAGAAGATGTCCAAATATCGTCCCCTTTAGCCAAATTCGAAATTTCAAATATTATAATAAAGTTTAAAATTCCAAAAAATTTATACAAATATTGAAGATCTTTGAATCTTCTATTAGTTTTTATTATATAAAATTTTAAATATTTTTTTTACATTAATATAAAATAATATTGTTTATTATGGATTAGGGTGGGACAAATAGGAGTAAAATGTTATCAGTGTGAAAAGTTCAACCAAGAAAACCTGAATAATGTGATTAATAAGCTGATCAATGTAATGTGGGTTGTATATACTTGAAGATGGGGCATTACAGCGAAACGTTGAGATATGAAATGTGAGGAGTATTCTTAAAATTAATAAATAAATCATAATGTTCATATTTTAATACTACGTTGGTAGATACAAGCAGTTCTGTTATATGGTAGCAACAGATATTGCTATCGCTATTGGGCAGAAAAAATAAATAATCTTTTTCTAAGTAAACAAAAACAATAATTACGAATAATTTTAGGATTTTATAAGAGTGGCCCTAAATTCGTTCCCCAATTTAATTCACAATTTACAATTTATTTGAAGTCAAGGACATTTATATGAAAATTACTTAAAATGTTTTGGTTATTGATTATTTTATTAAAAACATATGGCTAATTAGCCATTAAAAAAATCACAAACAAAGTTTTCTATTTTGGTAAGGATCCTCACAGTTCGTGACACCATTTGAAATTTACGCATTTAACCCATTTTTTCTCCGTGTTTGTTCTTCAGACGATTTCAAAAACTTTGAGGGGTCCCAATTTAAGACTCGATCTATGAAAACAATGTCATATTTTTCTAACCTAACGAGTAAACGTACCGGTCGCCGACAATTTAAACATGAAAACAATAATCTAGCCTACGAATAGTAATGATCAAATAAAAGATGTCTTTACATGATGCACAAATATAGTGCTCAGAAATTGATCAAAACTATAACCACCTTTTCCTCATTTTATAGTTAAAAAATGCTGAGCCAAAACACAAACCGTCACAACTACTAAGTTGTTACAAAAGTCCTTGTGCTTGAACACAACCTTTAATTCCAATTCTCATAATTATCCTATAAGAATGTTTTTCCTACTATTTATGTCAATGTTTACTTTAAAGAATTATTATATTTTATATAAAAATAGTAACGGCAGAATTTTTTTTTTCTGAGGGTATTTAAATTTTTCGAGGGGAGGCGGATTTAATAAGAAGACAGCAAGTAATCACTTGAATGTCAGTAATCGCCAAATTTGACGAAAATTTACGGATTTGCATGAAAATTGGATCAAAAACTATTGTTAAAATAATCAATAATATTATTCAAAACACAAATCTTACGTTGTTGGATATTCTTCTTTCCCTATCTCCGTCGTGCCGTTAGGCGTGGAGCAGGTTGGTGGATATGAAAATTATATTTTTTTCGTAAATTTCGAGAGGGAAAAGGGGATATATCGTCTGATCTCCTCCCCTGCGTACGCTACTTGTAACGGGTTATCGAGAAACCATCGAATCTCACCTCGCATCAATTCCTATGGACTCCTGGAAGGATTCCTGAAAGAAGACGTGAAGATGGAAGAAAACATCCTACATTATTTTGTAAATAAGTCTACATTTTCGATTGATGAATTATATGCTGATTGTAAATATTATATTGTCTATACTTCGAATTGCAAATATTATTGACTCTAAAAATATAAATTTTGTTAATAATAATATTTATTGAATAAAATCCGTATTATTTACTTACGTCATTCACACCTCTTGAATATTCCTATATGGTAGTCTCATTTCACAGACGACAGTAGGTTATGCAAGCATTAGGAAGACTATAGAAAATGTAACGTTTATAAATTGGAAATCCGTGGCGGAGCAATATGACTTGTAGACAAGGCAACCAAAACAGTCTTTAAAATATTTATATGGTGGGATACTCTCGTTGGGTACACTCAACCTCTAGCAGACAAATCAAACAAACTGTTGACGTAAACAAAATGGCGCCTAATAGAAATGTATGAGGTCGTGATCGGTACCTGACTCTTCAACGAACTAGAGGAGAAAGTAACTTCAATGGGTGAAAGTAAACATTATAGAAAATATAAACATTGGGAGTTGGTCAGCGAGTCCGTCGGACTTAGCCGGAGGAATTAGCTGTTGCGTTTTTGATTAAACTGTGGTTCAAAGGGGTGTTACAAACAGGTAATAAATAGAGCCAGGGAGATCGAGATGGCACCCGAGGAAACACGAAGACGAACGAGTGTCATCCACATTTTCGGTAAAGCCGAACAGTCTCGTGCGGCTCCGAGGGCATCCGAGATTAGCCGAAAGGACCCGAAGACATCGCAAAAGCTGATACGAGTGCAATTACGAACCAGGATTGTTAATCAGAATTAAATCAAGTTCAGAAAAGGGGAAAACCTGTATAGGAAAGGAAAAAAATCAGTCCAGAAGACTGTATTTACATAAAATTTAAATATTGGGAAGGTTAAAGAAAACGTAAACAAATAGGTAGGTAAAGGTAAACATTGGGAAGGTTGTATAAATCGTAGACATTGATAAGATTATGTAAACAAGCCAATGAAATCTTCAAATGGAGTAGGCGCTACGCCTAGCGGACAGAAAATGCATAAGCATTGAGAAGGTTATAGCCAACTTAAAAAAGAAATAGTTAGATAAAATTGAAAATTGGGAAGATTGCATAAAATGTAATGGTCATGTGTCCAAACGGAGTGATGGAGGGTGGATCGATGGAACGATGGAGTGATGGAGCGGTGGAGTGATGGAGGCATAGAGTGGTAGGGTGGTGGGTGTTTAAGCCTCTACAAGGTGGCTACCTGGCCGTTTGGCAAACTTTAAGCCTCTCAAGTTGCAGAAAAACAAAATGGCGGTCGGGTACCCTCAGCCTCTATAAGGTGAGTACCTGACCTTTCAATCGGTGGAGGGAATAAACCTTGTGGTCTGAGCATAGGCCAGAAGGCGCAATGGGTCACGTGACAAAAAAAGGGTGTGGTCCTTGTGGGCGAAGCATAGGCCAAAAGGTGCAATGGGTCACGTGTTTAAAAAGGGACGTGGCTCTTGTGGGTGGAGAATAGGTCAGAAGGCGCAAGTGGCAGTTCAGGTTAGATCGAGGTGTAAATTCAAATTTCCCGACGTGAGTACGTCACCAAATGCTGGCTTCTAATTGGTTGCTCCTAGAGTGCACCAGCTTCCTCAAAATCCCTCTACCATTGACAAATGAGTTTTGAAAGAATAAGCTGTTAGCCACAATGATTGCACTCACAAAACTAAACACACGATAGCTTAGATAGAAGCTTCCATGTGGTTCTCTTAGTGGTTCCCTAAGTGGTTCTCTCAAGCCTTAGAAGAATTACATGCCATCTTCACGAATCACACTATTCGTACTGCCATTGGGGCCTTGTATTACGTATTATCTCATATTCCTCTATCTTCTGAGCTGCTTAGAATAAGTCATTTCCTTAAGTAGATCATTAACGATAGGTCCATAAAGAAAATACATTGAATAGTTAATAGTTGGTCCCTTTAACGAAGTGTAATTATCGGTTGACCGACTTTCAATGACATTAACAGCATTCGAATTCCGAATGTGACTGAATATAATGAAAAACATCCACCGTTAATTGGTTTCTCAACCTTCGCCATAGAATTTATTATTATTATATATTAGATTATCAATATCGGATTCCTACCTTATCCTGTATTTTATTTATATATTTTTTCTTTTTAGTAAACAAAATATTACTAACTTAATATACCTATCTATTTTGATATTTTAATACGATTTTAAAGTTATTTTAATAGTTTTATTTATTATTTATATTATAATTGACTTTCGTTTAATATGGTTTTTAAATATGCTTAAAACGATGTAATGATTTTGATATGTTGTTGTAGTTTTTGAAAAAGACTTGAGCGCCAAAAAGCTTGTTTAGATTTCGATTTATTGTGGGACGTAAGCACTACCTCTATCAATTTCTGCTCACGATATATAAAAAAAATGTGGGGAAAAAACGTTTCATGTGTTTCCTGTAAAGTTCGCTAAATGACGCTCACGCTGTTTTTAAAAAAAACGACATCGATGTGTTCGAATGGAACGTATCAACATATTTATTGGTTCCAAAAATTAATCTTAACAACGAAAATTATTATTAAAAAATGTTAAATACACAATGCTTTTAGCATATCGTCTTTGTCACGAGAAAATATTCTATGGCTTGCCATTTTGGTGATTTCTATATTTTGGCTCCATATTGTTTATTGGTTCTTCCGGCATCTATTAAAATCGATTCAAATCACTCAGTTCAATTTCAATTCGCCGCCAGTTGTGCATTAAAGAACTGACCTATGTGGGCTTGGGAGGCTTATTTGTCATGAAAAATATCCCATGTGCCTTCTTCTGTAGTGGTCTGAAAATACGCTAGAAAATTATTTTTTGAAATTACACATTTTACGAATATAATGCCTGAAACACAGAGATATCTAAGAAAGTTACTACGCTAGTTTTTGTTAGATTTATTTGGGAATACCAATTTTATGAAGATATTTTATTTTCTGTAAGATGAAGACATTTTCTATGCTATTGATCAGTTTCTTTCAGAATCTAGCATTTAATGGGAAAAATATGTTGGAGTTACAAGTGATGGTGCTGGCCAATTATGTCTGGCTATAAAACGGGATTATTAGCTAAGCTGAATGCTGTCACGCCACATACAAAGTGGACTCAATGTTTTGTTCACATTCGGGGCCAGGCTGCAAAAAATGTGCCAATAAAGTTTGAAAATAGTTTTGATCAAGTTGTTAAAATAATAAATAAAGCTCCCTACAATCTAGGGTGTTTGAACATACATAAACTTACATTGTGATCATATTCAGCTCTTGTTGTATACTGAGATTCGATGGTGGTCTCGAGAGATGGTGAGAGATTTTATGAGCTCTGCGATAAAGTTAGGGTATTTCTTGTTGAATCAAAATTTTCACAAATATTAAAATGAATTGAATTTGAGTCTATAAGGACATTATGTGAATATTGTCAGAGGGGAAGACAAGATTTAACAGTAATCTTAAAAACCTTTAAAATCTGGGCCAAACGAGTTGAAAAAAAAATCGTTTACAAATTTCCTCACTCTACTTTTTTGGAATCGAGCTAAATTAAATTAATTTTTTTTTTTTTGTATTCTATTAAAAATAATTTAATAACTATGTTTCGCCTCGAGATCTTTTTTATTGTTTTAATTAAATAAAATATTTGGGATTTTTTTATTTTTAATTTTATAAAAATACTTTATATATCATTTTTTTTACTAATAATTTTGTTATTAAATTTTTGTTATTTATTTCTTTATCTCTTTATTTAAATTTCTGTAATAGTTTTAAATAGTAACTAATAAACTAAGGACAAAACAAGAAATTATATAAAATAAAAGAAAAAAAATATCCTGAGAGCATTCAAAATAACCCATGTGAACATAATTAGACTAAATTTTTCTTCATTTAATGCTGTTTAATTTTTTAATGACTAAATTAATTTGAAATAAGATTCATTGAGGATGATGTAAAACATATTTACTACTCAGAAAACAAAAAAAATCGGTATATTATTGTAAAATTTGAAAATAATCAGTATGTTAAACTGTTGATATCTACTGAAAAGTAAGATTACAGCACATAAGATATTTTCTCATCACAACGACGATATTATGTAATCATAAAAATAAAATTTTAAAAATTTAAAGCTCGCATATACTTTACTAATATTACCCTTCCATTTATATTATTTAAATCTTAAATATAAAATTCTATAATTCCTCAAAAGTTTAATTTTAATATAAAGCTTTCTGAATTTTAATTTCATATTATAAAATCATCCTTAAGGCCAAACTATTGCTACCACTAGTACCTAAAGATTTCCCCGTTAGGTATCTCCTGGTAATGTCTTCTGTTTAGTGTAATGGCTTTATCTTCATATCTCCTTGTTCTCTGAGTGTTCTATAACACCCACGGGGTGAAACAATTAAGAGGAAAGATACTGTCTAAAGGTTATTCATAAGGTGTACTCGTTATTGTGTCCAGTACGGAAGAGGAGATGGAATCCAATCAGTCGGCGTGGTTATTTATTTATTCTGAACTGATAGCTCTTTGGAACGAATCAATGGAAGGGAAGTCTAGAGAGAAACTGCCGTCCATTTGATTCTCATGAAACTTTCAATTCCTTGTTCTAAGAAAGTTCGAGACTTTATTATTCAATAATAGACAGATACCATTAATACACTAAATATCGTATCTGTTGTCATCATGTTTCTTTATGTTGTTATACTTGAGATATGGCATTTATTTTCCGTAAACTTTTCATGCGCAATGCCGTTTTCCGATGTTTTTCTTTGTTTTCTCTGGCTTGCTGGAACAGTTGCATTAAAGGGATGAATATGCATAAGGTTGGCTACCAGACCACAGAGGTAGCGATAGCCAAATCGAATTTACGATTGAGTCGAATTAATGAGAGTAATTAAATGTTTACCTGAAAGTAAATATAACACATTTGTGTTGCGCAGTAAGTCCTGACCTTACATGGGCTCCCATCCCTAAGGGGCATGCATATGCAAACATTATCAGGTAGGCCACCGTATCGCATCCAATGCATAATTAACTTTTTCTGGAAACTGTTTAGATTACGCCACATGTGGCTGCATTAGCTATACAAAAATAAATTACTTTAATGACTGGGAAACCAATCTGTCAGGAGTCATTTATTAGCCGGTGCTACACGTACATTCATTTCATGGTATAAAATGGACAGGAGTAAAGAGAATGGTACTGCACCTATAAAGAATAAAAAAATATTCAAATTTTTAAGAAGTGGTTTTAAATTATTATGCGGAAAGTCTTGATTTATTTATTGAAATGCCAGGGTTAAATTATTGCTTGACAGATTCAGAATGAATATTTAACATCTTAATGTAATATATAATACTTAGCGTCACGTAATTATTTATATGATTCTACTTAGCGATTCTACTGATCTAAAAGGAATCACTATTAGACAATGATCCGCTGGAGGATCCAACAGCACTCTCCTGTAGCTTTTTTATGAGGACTTATTGTTAGAACTGTTTTTTTTTTTGTTTTTTATCTGAGTTTGAAGAGTTAGTTAAAATTTTTTAACAGGTAAATGCACTATAAAAGTGCCTCAAATGCACTTTTAAGCATTCAAATCCTAAGTGGATGGTTGGAGTGGTTCGTACATGGTTCAATTTTTAGTGGACCTCTACGGGTTGGGAACCACTGCTTTAGAACATCTGCGCCTTTTCATTTCTATGTTTTCAGGGGTGAACTAATATTAAAATCATGGGCCAGTAGAAGAGAGAGTTTATTATTGCTTTATCTGAAGGAGAATATGCAGATTTGTGATTCAAATAATTTCAAATTAACGAAAATAATATTTATTAAGTCTGCTGTGATCACAATCTACAACAGCCTTGTCATTCCTTTTTTTCTTGAATAGCCAGTCAACTACTTTACACGAACTTTGTTATGTAGAGGGAGGGTGGTAAGATTATAGAAACAGTTTTATCATGTTAATCATACCGTCAAACATACGCCAATCTCTGTCGGTTTATTACGAAGTGATGTCCCAACTTAGTGAAAGGTGAAGGACAAATAGGTAAGATTCTGCCTATTATTATAAATATTTTTAGCGAGATAGGTATTTCTAAAAAAATGTGTTCAATTCATGTTTCTCATGCGGACACGATGCATCATTACGGTAGCTTCTTTGACGATTTTAGATATCTCCGCAGATAGCTATAATTCCTGGTGCTTTTAATGACTTGTATGTCCGCCTAAATGCTGCTCTTTACACCAAATGGGTGACTCCCACTCAGTACACTCCTAGGAGATGGTGTGAGGGATTGCTCGTACTAAGATGTGCCTTTGGGGTTGTAATTATATCCAATAACGACTCACGCTTCGCTCTCGACGATGCTAAGTATGCAGTAATTTTGGGACTGCAAAAACCAGGACTGAAAGGCTGATATGAGTCTAGAAATATTATTAATTCTGCCATCATTTTCCTGGCATTGTCTTATACTCATAGATGTATTGAAATATTTTCTTTTATTTTTTTTAATCATACTTTTAAAATATAGTAGCAAAACAATCCAATCATTATAATGATCTCACAACTAAAGAGCTTTTTTTGGAAATTAATTTCATATAAGAAATTTTTAAATTTTCTAAACCAATACCATTTTTTACACTTTTAAACCCACAGAAATGAAAATTTACATAGGTATTTTTCTCCTTAGGCCTATTTTATATCTAATACATGCGTTTAAACTTTATATATACTTTTCCCAATAAAAATTTTAAAAAATGCAAGCATGAAAAAAAATTATATTATATTGTTATCAAAATATTTAGACATCATCCACCAGGCCAAAAATAAATTAGATTAATTGGTTATAGATGTGCTAGTTCGAATATATATTTGGACAACTTATACAATTCATCAAACTAAATTTTGAATTGCATTATTAAAATGAGTTGACGAACACATTTACGAAGTTCACAGTAAAGAAAGAAATAATTCACTTCCTCTCCCTCTTTGCTTCCAGCTTCTCAGTCCAGTTCTTGGTAGAAGAACCTGAAACTTTGGGACGCTCCTCAGAATTCTAAATGCTGAACTTTGGTGTGTTCTTTGGACACTTTTAGTTCAGGTCCTACCTATTTTAACTTTGTGATTGGTTTATTCATGATCTCCCTTTCTTTACATTTGTTTTAAATTAACAGGTAGGTACAGTTAAGATATGTTATTTGGTTTATTCATTGAATCTTCTTTTTCCCATAATCTTTAATTTGTCCACAAATACCAAAGAAAGGTACTACTGAATCGGTACCGATGGGACCGGCAATCGAGCTATGGGTTGAGTTGGACACAACACTCTTGTGTCTTGGGCACCTCCTCTCCCGTATTAGATTAATTATAATTATTATTAATTAGATTAGATTAATTATATGTATATAATAAGAAATTGATTATCAAATAATCAATAATTATTTATTGATGTATTCAACTGACATATTTATAGTATTACGTAATTCGAATCATTTGATGAATTTCAACAATCGATTTTATTAATCATTATATAGATTTTTTATTTGTGATTAAACTAGTGTATTATTTTTGTTCGTTCCTTGAAAATGAACATGCCAAAATTTCTTACCTGGAGTCAGTTGGGCAAAGCTTTTGATAGCTACTGAAAACGTAATCACCAATAAAATTACTTATCTTAGACCTGAATCAAGAAAAAACCCAAAAAACCCTGTAGAATTAGCAAGTTGTTAATTACATTTATTTTTTTAATTTTAACCGCTTTTAATAAAGAATAAAAACTAACGGTACTGCAAGTTTTCTGTAAACTTACAAGTTACGGTGCTCAATCAACGAAATGTAAATCACTATTAGCTAACCTCGATCGAGAATTAAAGACATAATCGGGACAAAGTTCCATAAGATACTGATTCGTAATGCAAATACATATTTAGATAATGAAATGTAGTGAGTGCCGAAAGTATATATTTTATCATTAAAACTTTGAGCCAGACCTTTGGATTAAATAAGGTGTAACTTCTTAATTTAGATGTAACTTCTTAATTTATTCGCATTTTATTTCGTAAATTAAATTCAAGGATTTATTTTTAAATAAAGTAATTTTTAATTTTTCAGTTCGAAAAAATGAAGTTAATATATTTTTCTACAAAAAAGAAAAATAACCATTTAATTATCAGATATTTGTTTTCACAGCGGCACACAGTGGGGCAAAATGACAAAAAAAAACGGGGAAAAACTCCATTTCTCGAGAACGGTTAGTCCCATCGAAATGCAGATAGGTTCTTTCGATTCAGAATGAAAAAATACAACACGGAACCCCTCAACTCCACGAGCATGGCAGAATGAGTTTTTTCATTTGGGTACAACACCTATATTCATATGAGTCAAAAACGAACAAGTATGAAATAACTCGAATAATGCATTTTTTGGAACGGTCGCCATTTTCATTCCCCTCCGACCCTGATTGGCAGGGTCACTAAAAAACAATCCACAATCCATGAAGGTGATAGATAACATTGAAGTATATGAAAATTTGGGTGAAATAACTCTTCTCGGGCTCTTGGACTATCATTCTGGCCGAATGAGCCGTCAAAGGTCACTAGACCACGAACTGACTAATACTAGCTGTATAAATAATTCTTGTTTTTTTGGCTTTATCTTAGCAGTTGTCTTTAGTTGCAAATGAAATTTATAGGAATATTAGGTCGTAATATAAACTTTAAGAAAATGACAATTTTAGATCGGAGCTCAGTGGAGCTTTTTTTTGTAAGCTTACACAAGTTCACATGCTCTGGTTATTTTTTCCCACTCCCAAAATAAATTTGCTTGTTGAAATCATATATTGAATAAAAAAAAATTTTTTGTAGTGATTAACTTTATTTGACAACTATTAGTTTTTTAGTTACCTATTTAGTTAACTAATATCCCAACTATGGCTATAGGGTAGCATCCGATGTGAAAACAAATGTTTGTTTTTTTAGGGATTTTAATTACCTTCGTTTTTTGGACTCAGTGGGATCTGAAACGCCTAAATTCGTTGAATGCGACATATTGAAATTTTGAGCCGATTACAATACTTTCCTTACCTAGTAGCGGCAGTAAAGTAAGAGATTGATGTATAATATAGATCGATTGAACTAAGATGATGAAGCTGTACAGAACTATCTCATTCGTTGGAGCTTACGATTGTACTAACAATTAATTAGAGCAAACATTAATACCACAAAGCCAAGAGAAACATTAAAAATCCACTATTCGGATATTTACATATCCGTAAGACAGACATTAACAATTACAAAGTTATAGGACTCACTAATAAAAATCATTAGAAAAGTAATATGAATATCAAAAATCACATGGTTACGATTAAAATAGCGAACATAAAAGCAAAAAGCTATCGTCTACTCAGGTATTACCCACTATCTGCACTAAATTTTAGCGACAAACCTTAAAAAGAAACTGCACAACGAGCAATGATGAAATCACAGAAAATATGGGACAGTTCACATAAAAGACGACAGATTTATAAACTCATTCCTAAGCTACAAGACTGTTTTCAAATATCTAACTTACATACAACAGGATATGGCAGATTTAATAGGTTACAAAATATGGCCAATGCTTATTATAACGTGCTCTGAATACTGTTGGATATTTTTTTTCAATGCATTTCAAAAATTAGGCATTTTTTTGATTCACGTATTGATTGCTACAAAAAAAAAATAATCACAGAACTTTTAAGAAAATCGAACAACGTATTTGCTCGTGATGACACAAGGGCTCTGAAACGACTGCCATCTTGAATCGGAAATAAAAAATAAAAATACAGTTATGGTACGTATTTTTTTCCGACTTAAAAATTTTTCTGACTGGTACCAAAGAGAAGTCAACATTAATAGTAATTTGAAATGCACATGCTCGATAAGAACCTTCGAAAACCTGACTAACGATAAATAATATATATAAATGATAAAGTTTATCATAAAAAATTCCAACAGTTACGGAAATGAAAAATGCGCATGCGCGATTAAAAATCCAATTAAAAACATGGAATCAGAATCCTCGAAAACCTTATAAACAATCCCTTTATCATAGATATCTTCAATAGCAACGGAAATGCAAAACGCGCATGCGCGATCCAAAATCTAACTAAAAAAATGGAATCAGAACCCTCAATAAACGATCATATGATCATATGATAAACGATCCCTTTACCATAGTAATCTTCAATAGCAACGGAAATGCGAAAAGCGCATGGGCGATCGGAAATCCGCTAGTGAATTCGGAAATAGCACCCTTGGAAACCTAGTAAACGATGCCAATACCGAAGAATTTTGAAAACTAATAATTAAGTAGAAATACTCATGGCCGAATAAAATGTCGGTAGTAAATTTGACATTAACAACTTCGAAAACCTTATGAACGATCATCAAAGGCGGCTGTACTTCTAAGAGAGTTAACATCCTAGAATTAATTTTATGATTTTATAATAAAATGGCAACAACAATAGTATGGCATTCTATATAATGTTTAATAATACAACATTATAGCGTTAATTTTAGCTTCTAATTTTAATTTTTCTTGACGATTAATGGCGTGCACAATGTTTTCCAAAAATAGATTTCTTCTGCAGTACCGTTGACTTTTACGTTGTTTTATTTTATTTTTTTGTATTTTTTTAAACTAATATAATCATTTAATCATTAGTATACAAATTAATACAACTTAGAGCAATTTGTTCTGATATGGTGCACCACCGTAGTATATACTGCCTCAGTAGGTGTGGAAACGAGACATTTGTATAGCGACAGTACGATACTCGTGTATTGCGACAATACATTGTCGCTTTGTGTGTTGGCCATACATTGTCGCTGTAGGTGTGTACTTGGTTTTAGGAGCGAAACTTGTTTATTCTTGAATCGTTGTAAATATATTAAAATTAAAATAATGTAAAATACGTGACATTCGTCAGGAAAACTGTTTTCCTCATAGGAAACCGGCTATACTATTGGCGACTAGACTGCTAAGCTTTGATATAGACGCAACTGATCAAGATTCACGTACTTTACGTTCTGAGAAAGCAAGAGAGCGGTGAGAGGCGAGTGATTCACCGCCCCGTGCTCGTGATCACGTATTATCTGTCTTGAGGTTGCGCCAAATATAGTGAGTCTTCGCCAAACGTCTCTTTAACTGCTATAGGCGTCAGTCGAGGTTAAAATAACTGTAACTCCGCGGCTCTTATTGCATCAGTCAGGAGGCTTAGGGGGCATCAATTAGCGGAGTTCAAAACATTTCAACAATATCGGAATCCTATATAGGAATTGATATATTATTGGCACTTCTATAATTTTGTTTTTATTTAAAACTAGTTTCAAATGTTATACATTCATCTTCAGTTCTAAAAACACACAAAAATTCAAAAATAAGCTATTCAAAATACATTTTGGTATTATTATACATGTTAAATTAAATGTAATATAAATTAATATTATAAAACATTTATGAATCATGAGTTTAATTAAGGACAAGAAATCAAATACATGTTGGTACTCCCCAAGCTTTAAGTAGATTATATCAAAACAGAAAAGTTTGATTATTAGTTTAATGCCCGTATATTAGAAGTAGAGTGCTAGTGTACTTGAAATGTAGTGCTAGTGTATTATAAATAGAGTGTTTGTATTATGGAAATAGAGTGCTGCAGCAATAGGTATTACATGCAGACAGATATTGCTCTTATTAGAAAAGAGGATAGATTGAAATTATTACTGTACAAAGCCCTTTAACTCAAATAGTGAGATCCATTACGAACTCGACATCCCCCACCGACTAACTTCCACACGGTGACTGAGATTAGCTTAAGTAACCGTCATGACGAAAAAGTCCTCAAATTTGCTAATGTTAATGTTACCTAATCAAAATTTCCTTTTATAATTTGGCATAAAGTTATAAATCTTTCGAATTTTTATAGTTTTTGGTTTCCTGCAATATATTATTCTCTACGCCTGTAAGATTTATGTTTCATTTCACTTCTGCTTCCCTTTCTGCCGTCATAAGACTATTTCTATTTCATTGATGATATAATTTTTAGGAATTTATAAACAGTTTGAACAGTATCGAAACAAAAGTTCAAATATAAATCTCTGAGGAGACGTTTATTTTTATAAATGGCAAAGAAATATTTTTGAAAAGAGCGGTGCGGAATAAAAGTGAAAAATGATCTTGAATTTAAAATGAACTGCGTAGATGAGTTATGTATTTAGAACATCCTACTGGTTGCAACTGAGGCTATGTCTCAAAGTACAAATGACAATGTACGCTGGATACAAGTCTCCGGTGTACTTTTCTCATGGTAAAAGCTGGAAACGCAAATTTCCTCGCAAGCAGTTGTGTTCAGTTTGCGAAATCGGATTTACCTTGTCCTTTTTCATAATGTTTTCAGCATTTCCTTGTATGCTGATTTTTTTTTAACCTTGGTTGTTTGACGATACATGGCCTATCCTCCCCTGTTAAGGATAATTGCGGTATGTTTTAAAAGATACCATTGCGACTTTCCAAGGAAGGAAAAGACGGAGGGAGGTACTTGCAGTGGTACATCATTATGTAAAAGTCAAACCATTGTACTTTGAATATACATATGGGCCTTTCAACCAACTTCATTCACGTTCCAAGCAGATTGTGGCTTCTGTGTAAAACTTCTTATATGCCGACTGTAAATAGGTCGGCTGTAAATAGGGTAAATAGGAAACAGATAATTTCATCTAGAAGTAAGTATTTTTATCTCAGTTATCGATTCGTTTTCACTGTTAAACTTGAATTCATATCGTCGAAATCCACGCGTGTTCCATGAAACGAGATCGTAACTTTGACGGCGAATAAGTCTATTTTTGCCATTATTAACTTAGTTTTTTCACTCGTGTCTCTGATAATTTGAACTTACGAATTTTACAAAAAATAACTGGACCAGTTGTTTACAAAAAAAAAAATGACCTTTAATTCCTCTGTCCCTTAGGTTTAATCTATTTCTCTCTTAAGTTTTGGAAGTGACCACCAAAGCTTTGCCGATTTTTATTTATTATGGTTGGCACTCTGCAAAATGTTCCAATCTGAGGATAAACTAACTTACCGCTACAATCTGCATTGATTTTCTTGGGTTAATGTTTCTTTAAGTAGTTTGTGTGAAGTTCTTGCCTTCTTACGGTGATTATTCCGAGAAGGTTTTTTTTAATTTATTGGATGAACTAGTTTTATATTTCAAAAATTTTGTAGTAATTAGTATTTTTTAACTCGACTGATTGATCTCCTCCTCCTTAAAAATTCATTTGAAATTTATCATAAAACTATGTACTTACGTCAGATTTACCAAAACAAAACTTTAATTTTGGATTAATCTTTATGAAAGTTGAAAATATACGAGGTTGTTACAAAAGTCTCTATGCATTCAACACTGATGTAAACAATGCATATATCGTTGTTTACTTTGACTAATCCTTTATTTAATTAAGTATGTCTCTATCTTTCGTTCCATTTTATAAATTTCACTGATAATGCTGGAAGAAAAAATTGTCACTCGTGATCTTCTGAAGTACTACTGGTATAATACTGAGAATATTTGTGCGGTATAAGGTAAAAATGTGGTGCATCGTAATACAGTAGCGTTTTAGTTCAGGCGGTTCAATTCTTGGAACAACAGCCTTCAAGGTAATGCTTTGTGTTTGGTGGAATTATGAGGATGTTTTGCACTTTGATCTGGTTCCAGACGGCAGGGCTACTGATGTTTAGCTTTACTGTGAACAGTTCGAAAGAGCATATAGAGTTTTAATTGAGGAGTCCCTTGCTTTGGCCAATCATATCAATGTGATGTTTCAGCAAGACAATGCTCCTGCCCATCGTTCACTTTGAATCAAAGAAAGATTCTCAGAAATGGAGGGTATTAGCATCTTACCCCGCCCTCCTTACAGCCCTGACATTGCACTGTTTGGCTATGGTCTTTTAGGTCAATTGTACATTTTTTGAAAGTCTTTTAAACTTTTTGAAAGGTTGGCATTTCAAAAGCAACTGGAATGTCAAATCCTGAGTTGAGGAGTTTTCCGTCTTGAAAACCAAGGATAACCAAATTCAACTTCTCGTAGAAAGAAGGGTTAAAGTAATTGGCAATGATGGCCTGTATTTTGAAGAATAAATTTAATGTGCAGATTTTATACTGAAATTTAAATAAAACTTATTCTATGCAGAAAGACTTTTTTTTGTAACTACCTAGTTGTTAGCAGATCCCAAGCAGTTCTTACTTTATATTCAAGAGGTATCCAGATTATTTTGTTTTAATAATACTGATTACTGGAAACATCTTGAACTAGATGCAAATTCTTATTATAGTAATTTTTTTTCCGTTATAATTTAAATAGAATTTATATATATATATATATATATATATATATATAATTTATATAATAATAAATATAATTTAAATATAAATTAAATTATATTATAGTAATTTTTGCTTTAGTCTATTAGAAAGCCAAGATACCGAATTGCTAGAAATTAGTAGTGGCATGGTGTTAAACTGGGCTGGCGGACAGGATCTGCAACGGAGAGTGAAAGTCACGTTCTTGCACCGATGTTTGATTAGGGAGAGGTGCCTGTGAAGGTTAAAGAAGGACTCGATTGACTCGATTGATCGGTTGGTTGACAATATTATCAGCATATGGTCTCAGGAAGGTATCACGATCAGTAGGGGTATTTTTAGAACACCGCCCTCAATGGGATATCATTGTTCCGGATTATTTCATTAGTCCGGAGTTGAAGAAAGATGTTCCAGTCAAAAGATGAAAGACGGTGTAGAGGGACTAGGAATGAGAGCTAGAAAAACTGAATTAATGGGGCAAGGCCTGCGATGAAATAGTTTAGAATGCCTAAATCATTATGGTTAAAGAAATCAAGGTATCTGGACTACCTTTTGGATCAGTATATTGGGAGTGAAAGCTGCTATGATTGTAATTTTTTAATGAAAGTTTTTGATTTATGGTAACTAGTCGTTAACAAATAAATGTTGTTTTTGTTCAAGAATAATAAATTTTTCATAAAAATTAATCATAAAAATTTAAAAATTTAAAAAATGATTAAAAAAGAGTAGGAAATTCTTGTTATAATCTTGACATTTTATAAAATTCGCACGGCCAATCAATTTAGCTTAAAGGGCTATAACGATGGCTGACCCATAACGATTGTTGGCTGTATCAAAAAAAAAAAAGAAATAAAAAATCGAATTATTTCTGTTGGTTTCTAATTTCTTATTCTTTCAGAACTTTTAACAGCATTTCTGTTGTAAGACTTTTCTTGTTGGAGCCTCGTCGTTAGTAAACGAAACTAAGAAGTTTCAAAAAAATATTTTTAAAAAAGGTCAAAATCGCTTATCGGACAAAGTCTTCTACTTTTTAATTTTTTGTTTATTCTAAATTAAGTGAGACAAACAAGTGATGTCTTTCACCAGAGATGTACGCAGACATTTTTTTATCAGATTGTGATTTCATAAGAAGAAGGCAAGAAATCGCCTAAATGTCTAAGATCACGAAATTGGGAGTAAGTTTTAAGGGTAAGCATGAAAATTGGATATAATACAAATTTTATGTTTTTTCATACATTTCGCGGATATATATCACCGAATATACCCTCCCTTGCGTACGCCACTGTCAGTTAAAGTTTCAAAAAAAAAATGGAATAAAGTCAATTCTGTTTGAAAATGCGCCCCAAATAACCAGTAAGTATAATCAACTGGTTACCTGGTTCTTATTCTTAATGCAATGAAAATAATCGGTGATAGCCGTAATTTTGCTAAAATAAAATAAAATGGCGTAAAATAATAATTTTATAGAATTGAATATTGTTTTGTGTTGCAGTTTCTTGCGTCCAATTAAAGAATTATAGAATAGCATAGAAAAAAAAAAGCTACAGAGTATTAATCGATTGTCTATTTATGTCTCAACTAAATACTATTCAGACGCATTTTATGCAAATATCCATGCATTCCTCTGCCCCAAATGCTTGTGTTATGTTTATCATCATTAATTGGTTTATGGGGTTCCTAAAATTCCTTATTTCATTCTGAAGAATTTATTTATTTTACTTATTTAAACTTCTGAGGCTGTTATTATTTAAGATAATTACTGTTGAGTTTGAATCCTTAGCAGTTATATCAATTTTATTAATTGAGAATTAAACCATACGAATATAAAACTGTTATCGTAGGTAAAATTGTTGTCAGACTGTGATAGTTTTGTTGTTGACTTGTTAAGTACATCTTTTAGTGAAGAAAAACATTTAGTTTTATGGTAAAATTTAAAATGCTTGTCTTTCCTAGCTAATCTTTACTTTTCTCTTGCTTATCAAGAAAGAAGATATGTCTGTGCTAATCTGTAACTACAAAAAATGTAGTTTGTTATAAATAAAACAAGGAGATGTATATAACACTTCATAGTTTTTATGAATAACGTATATAACGTTCTTCATTTATAATTACGCAATTAATTACTGTGAACAGACAAGAGTTTGAGTGTTGACACGAAACTGTTATCGAAAATTACTGGGATAAAAGAAGGAAAAGAAAATAGACCTAATTATTTGAAATATAAAAACATTTTAAAAAATAAAATAGCGGACTACATTTGATTTATTTTTTTCTCAAAATCTATTTTGATGAAAATTCGTCTTGTTTTTAACTGCGGCGCACGGTGGATTGAAACGAGGACAAAAATCGAATTAGCAAGTATTTTATTTCCTCAAAAACTTAAGTGTTCCTTTAAAAATAGAGAGTTGACAATATCAGATGCACATGAAAATATAATCTGCTAGCGCATTTTCCTTGACACCCATATTTCAAAAACGGCTCTTCCGCTTCAGCCCAAAGTTGGAGGAAAGTTATAGACTAGTGTAATAATGGGCTAGTATCAATTTTGTCCAATTTCCATTTACTAAGAACTCTACACTTAAAAATAAATTTATTTATGTTTTAATCATTTCCCTAAGTTATTTCACTCATTTTATTTTAGTGTTGAAAGTTATGTTTTTTTTTTCTTTTTTGATTAAATATTTCCTCCCAAATAAAAGTAATTAAAAGGTATAAAATTTGAAATGTTATTTAAAGCACATATGTTGCAAATGTTCTTCGGTCATGGTTTTTTTAATAACATATGAATTTTGAGTAGTGTTTTTAATGGTAATAAATTGTTTTGAACATTTGTCTTGACATAGTGATACTGGGTCCTGGTAGTAAATTATGAGTAATTTATTATTATTATTAGATATTTTTTGATCCCTATTTGTCCTAATAATTAACTTCAATGCAAACATTTATGTTTCTACCAAATAGCAGTATGCATCTTGTTTGGTTTTATTAACTTTTTTTTTTTTTTTTATTTCATACTAATAGAAGCAGGAATAGTTTCGTAAAATATATTTAGAGCTTTAATTAAAACATGTAAATTCATCTAATTATTTGTTTTTTTGGCTATATATAAAAATTTGAACCTAAATTTAAACCTTAGCTAATATTAGTTTTTATTAATTTAAAAAAAAAATTAAATCATAAATTTTCAGGTAAGATGAGTCACACGAATATGCCTAACTCTTCCTTCAATTCTGCATGAGCAAAGATATAATGATCAAAAACCAATTGTTTCATATCTCAGGTCATTAGTCAATTAAGTAATTTTTTTCCGCTAAATTATGCTTTCGGTCCACTGTGCGGCATTTTTAATAATATTTTTAAAATATATTTCTTTGTCCGTGATTGGTGTACTTTGCCGATACCCCTTCAGTTAAAACAGATAGATTCTTCTATTAATATTATTCTAGACACTGATTTTCATTTTATTATCACAGCTGGAATGTTGTTCTTATTATTGCTTTTTGTCTTACGAGATGTTTTTTATAGCAAACTGTTTTATTTGAATGTGGTTTCAAGATTCCTTTAAAGGTTCGATTTTTTTCACATATTTTACTAGAAAAATGTTTATATTCATTAATCTTGAAATCTGGATGGTAAAATAATATTTTTATTTTTGTGAAAACAAACAATCATCTGCAATTGACAAGACTGTAATTTATCTCAGGAGTTTAATAATAAGATATTTAATTACTTATTAAGAAGAACACTCTGAAGAATGCGTGATATAATCTGGATCTTCCAACTGGTTATAGGGGCTAGGCTTCAGCGGCAGTAAACAATGTAATTATCGCTTAAAATAAGAAGAATGGAGGATTGTATAATATCAAAACTCGTCTTGTTCAAGTAATGAAGACATTGATGATTACAGTCTTCACTAGCTTTTGAAGGTTCCGTTGTTATTAATTTTGGGCTCTGGATAACGAGGTAAGGTGATGGTTTTATAGCCTTCCTTAAGGGATGCTGGAAAAATATCGATATATCAATATTTAAAAAAAAAATAGACTGATATTTTTGTCCTATAGTTTTTATCCGATATGTCGTAATATCGATATTAAAACTTTATTATCGGAAACGGATATTTAAAAAAAAAATTAACAAACAACGGCGGATTTTACTAATAGAGAACAAAAAAAAATTGTGATTTGGTGTATTCGTGTTACTATGTATAGCGATTGTGTTAAAGTCTACCATCTTCTTAACAGATTCTGGTTAGGAATGTAAATACTGAACACAAAAAAAAAAAAAAAAATATATATATATATATATATATATATATATATATATATATATATTTTATCGAGAGTTATCAAATATATCGAAACAATAGTTCGAAATATCGATATTTCAGGCCACGATGTTTTTGCATTGAATGGAAGGATAGGGTATTATAAATTAACAATTCTTAAATTTGTTATTTCTTTAATAGCAACAATTAAATATTCATTAATAACTTATCACCAAAAATATGCATTAATTTATTTACATTTGTATTTTAAATATTTTTAAAAAAAGAGAGAGAAAATGATTGAAGAAAAAACCTATCAAAGTACATACTAGCATTTATTATTAAAAAGGCTCATTAGGAAAAACTAGAGAAAAATGAATTAAACCATTTTTTCCATTTTTCCATTTTTTTTTTTTTTAAATATGGAATAAAATGACAATTGAATTAGTAATGACTGTAACCTAACAAACTTATAGACCTCGGAGACATTTTATTATTATTTTTTTGTTTATTTAATTCTTTTTTGGAAAAAATATCGATACTCAAATTTTAATATCGATATTTCGATATTTTTCAATATTCCTCAAGCCCTCTCCTTTTCAAGGGTTAAAAATTATTTTTATGTTAGTTTTATTTAAAAATAAAAAATAGAATTTTTGTTCGATATTCACAGCGCTATACTCCTCTTCGTATATGGGTAGTTTTGCTAGCAGTTATTTCTACAGGTTTTCTTGATAGTGACTTAGTGAGCTTTGGTCTGTTAAACTTTTAGTGGAGAACATAATAATTTAACAGTTACTTTTTAAATTCAACCGGAAGGTTCCTTCGCTTATCATGCATTATTTTACGAATAGATTTTATCGTAGAATCTAGATTGAGTAGTATTTTATGATTACGAAACTGCTACTTATTTAGTTATAAACCAATATTAGTCTCGCCAAAAAGGATCCAGGTGCGAGGCCCTGGTAGAGATTCCCGAATGGCCAGCAGTATGCTTCAATCAACTGATATATATCCTTTGGCTAGTAGCAGATATTTATACGAAGGTTTGGATGGATCTAGGGAGTGTCAAACTACGTTTTCCATTATAACATGAAATAGATAAGGAATTCTAGATAATCGATACAAAATTATTCAATTTTGTTTAATAAAATTAATACCTTCTAATTAAATTGTTTATCGTCTATGACGTTTTTTAATTGATATTTAAAAAAGGTTAAGCATTTATTCCTTATCGTTATTTCTAGTTTCCTATTATTTTATTATTGTTATCGATATAGAAGTAGGCATTTATTGCTCAGAGGATAAATTACTTGAATCAATTATTTTAATTAACCATCGTTATTCAATCGTTTCCACGGCGATATCTGCCTTGCATATCAATAGGTCAGTTAGCGTCACCTTATGATAACTGAATACCAAGAAGTAGGATGGAGGACTTCTCGAGAAGCAAAGGATAGTGAGGTCTTACCTCGAACTTACGATGTCTTCGCCACGTAGGCGAGCAGCAAACCTTACTTTCACTGGGCCGCGGGGGATTTTTGCGAGTGAGTCGGCTTCCTGGAGTGTGACTGTCCGCGCGTACTCATATACCTATTTGTGTGTGTGTGTGTGTGTGTGTGTGTGTGTGTGTATCGCTTTATGTTTCAGTTCCGTGGTGCGATATTTTTGTAATAGGTTCTGCTCCTAACTTGCAATCGAAATAAATTTATTCTCCATATTTTGAAGGCATTGGAAAGTGCAGTTGTTTTGACTTACTTTAACTCTTGAATGCACTTAGAATATCGAACAATTTTATCTCAACGATTATTTAATTATATTATATTGAAGAATGTTTTGGTAGGATAGATAAAAAAAAAAAAAAAAAAAAAAAAAAAAAAAATGCTTTCAGATTTAATAAGTGGTGCATTTTCATCTTTATACTAATAATTATCTTTTTATGTCATTGGTAAATTACCGTTTATATTGATTTTAATGATAGTAGAATTTAAAGGTTAAACATAACAGATAAGTAAATTTTTCTTAACATAGTACCTAGTGTATTTATGCATTAGGTTACATTAATTTTCTGACTTTCTTCAAACTCTTAATACAATAAAATATGGTTATTACAATATGTAAAACGCTTTATTTATGTTCCCTCAGTTATTATTTTTGTGGAAGTACTATATTAAAAGTAATCTTTTAAATTTGTACTTAGCCATCTTGTGGGTTTACTATACATTTATACCATCGTTCATCTAGTCTTAAACCGTCAGAGATCACTTCGCGGGTTAACGATGGATTTCAAACGCTTCTTCTGAAGTGCTAAAATTGATCGGATTTTTCTACTTGACATTTACAGGCGAATTTTTTCATTAAGCTTAATTTTCTACGGAGATTCTAAATATTTCACTGATGCACTTGGGTGAACTTCAAAGCAAAAGCTGTATTTATGATTTGGGTTACTAAAATATAATTTTTACAAATTCTTTCGAAATTAATATTTACCAATACTTTGGCAACGCCTATAACTACCTGACCAACCCTGTGGTTAAGGTAGTGGACTTAATATTGAACTTTTGAAAGTCTGAGTACATAACACATTCTCAGTTTAGACAAAGATCTGCCATTTATCTTCAGTAACATAGTCTCTTTCAGATATTAAACGCTTTTATGAAATCACTGATATTAAATTTTTATAAAATTTAACCCCATGAAAATGAAAAGGAAAACTCGCTGCAGACTTGTTCACCTCATAAATGGGAAGGAAAACAAATATTTTCCATTGAATTTTAAAATATAAAACAAGTAATAAAATCGTTTAATTATAGTGAAAAAAAATCGCGTTCGTAACATTTATCTCCGAGCTATATGATCTCTGTATTTAATTTTAATATTATTTTTGATGAAAGTTTATTACGACCTTCAAGTAAAGTATCGCTTCCGATTTTCCAACTTAGTATGTTATAAAATGTACTATGTTATTGAAATAAATATATTAGTTATAAATACCAAATTTTTTAGCATTGTATTTTGATATACTTTTTGATGGAAATCAATTATGACCTTCAAGTAAAATACCACTTCCGGTGATCATATCGTATTTTACAATTCGAAGTACAACATTTTAACTTTCAACGGTTAACCGTTTTTGAGTTATGCGAGATACGTACGAAGTATATCCAGAACGACGGAACTAGTCAAAATGGATTCAGGGATGGTCAAAATGGATATATCCGTTGAAATCTGAAAATCCAAAATTTTTGCGATTACAATACTTCCTTTACTACGTACAAGGAAGTAAAAACGACGTCGATGTATTATGAATCGTAATTTGTGTTTCAATTAATGACGTAGCTGTTAAAAGTGTATATTTAACCTGCTTAGAATCCCAACTACTTGGGCTAAAGCGGATATACACACATGGGATTATCGGTTTGCCAACAACGATTCGGCGAACCGAGTTTCCGTCTGTAGGGCTGACGGACAACGGTTCGTAAGTTTTTCTTTTGTTCGCTTAGTATGCAGAGAGCCACGACCCGAACCTCGGTTAGCCGAACCTTCGTTCGCGAACCGATGTTCCTAAACTTAAGACGGTTTATCTCTGATGTACAGATATTTTTTTAGAATAATCGTACAATATGTACGATAAATTATTTCTGCACTAAATATAATAATCCAGATTGTCTTCTATTGCTTGAAATTTTAGTAATAGGAAATTTTAAATTGCCTCTGGATTCCTTGAAAGGATGGGAATATTAATGGTGGAGCCGAGAGTGTTTCTATTTGTACAACATTAGTTAATAGATAAGAGACCCAATTAATTTGTGAAGAGAATACATTCCACATTCATGAGGTGGTGGCAATAGATTTAGTATGTAAATGGTCCACAAGGTGCACTAGCCGCTCAAGTTGCCCAACCAACTTAACGATCTCCTGAGGAAAATTCTACCTCTCTGCTTGCTGACTATTCGATTTATTGCCTGTTTGGCAGCTGGAAGCAATGTTTTTGTTTCTTCACAGCATTAAGAGTCCGCTTTTATTATTTGAAGTTTCTCTTATATTGGTTTATAAATCGCATATATTTAAATTTATATATTCGATTAATATTTGTGTGTATTTATAATAATTCAAAATCAGTAATATTTTGCTTAACATTTAAGTAAATGTTTTTTCATTCTTTATACTGTTTCTGAAATAGCTAGTGATCCTATGAATTCTAGAAATTAAGGTTTAGATGCAAGAACAACGTGGCTCAACATTGCGCTCGCCCAGTGACATTGCATCCAGAAATTTTGTTTCCTTGATGCGCAGACGTTCCAGATAGAGTTTTTGACATGTTTCAGAAAAACTCGGGTACTATTCTTTTTCAGGAGAGGAAACTGTTCTAAAGAAAGACCCGATAGACAGGACCGCCTCTAGTTTTTGCGGGTCCCGGGGAAAATCTGAAATTTGCTATTAAACAAAAAAAAAAAAATAAGTAAAATAATTAACGTTAACTACATAAGCAATTATTCATTGTTATACATTATTATAACGCAACTTATAACACACTGCAAACGCTTAGGCATATGAAAACATCGTAGGCAAAAGGAAAAACCATAGTAAATATTCTATTATTATAAAAATCGTCCATAATTTTCTATTTAACTAACGTAAATGGATATATATATATATATATATATATATATATATATATATATATATATATATATATGTATGTATAAATTACATTTCAATTATTTCAGTTTTGATTGCTTGTTTCCACTTAGCTTCCATTTTAAGTTTGATGGTTATTATTTTTCTAATTAAGTTAGTACCAACCGTGTATAAATTCTGTCTGGGAGATCCAGTTTTAACAAATTATTTGAATAATTTAACATGTCATTGCATTGTTTTAGTCAAGATCGAAAAAATATAGGCAACGATTGTTGATGATATCAGCATTGAACCTTTGGTTGGCTTAGCATATCTATTATTGTTATGATTTTCTCATTTCTTTGTAATTCTGGGTAAGATTCACCTAAGCGTACTCATCAGTCCAGAGTTAAACTCGGATTAACTAATGTTAAATAATCAGCTTTATGGCTTTCAATTAAAGGCACGTAAACACTAGACAAATTTTGGCCAAGGCTAATAATTTATAAAGCATTTGTAATTTAAATGATGTGAATTGTAAGGATAAAAAAACGCAATAAAGAAAATATCAAGAATTTTTTAAAATATAAAATCTAGAAAAGTAAAAAAAAAATGCATTCATTAAAAAAAGCATGGGACAAGGTTAGGCTACGATAATTGTTTTTTAAAATAAATTTTTCAATGATTTTTTTATTTTTTTGAGAGCTTCTATTAATATCTTCATACTTCATTATTCTGCATTTTTTCATGACGTTTCGGACCACACTTTGTCTATTATCAAAGTTATGTTTTATGATTTTTTTGGGGAGGTGGGGGAGCATTTTTCATTATCTCAGGAAAGTTTATTTGTCGTTAACTCTTTTTTTGTTCAATTTATTTAAAACTTCGATGTTTTTTAAAATTAATTTTGAAGTTCATTATAGGATGGGAAGTGGAAAAAGATGTACACGCCCAATTCATTGATTTCAAAGCCTATGACTCCGTCGATAGAAACTGTCTTAGAAAAATTATGACAGAACTGGGATTTCCCGGGTAGTTAGTGCGGATAACAAGGGCTTGTATCAATAGTTCCAAATGCAGAGTGATGGTTCAGGGAGAGATGACGGACGCCTTCGATGTGAAGTCTGGACTTCGCCAAGGAGATTGCCTTTTCCCGATGCTATTCAACCTGGTATTGGAGAACCAAATGCGGGAATGCTGCATTGTACCGGGTGGGATGGACCTAGGAATGATGCACAAATATGCGGATGCGGATGACGTAAAGGTTCTGAGAAGTAAACCAGAAGATATCCAGGCGCTGACTTTCTCACTGATCATAGCGGCGGATGATATAGGCTTACAAGTAAACCAAAACAAAATATATGATTGTATACCGAAAAATACGCCAAGTACCTTGGAAGCACAGTAACCTCCATTAACGACCAGCTCGGTGAAGTAGACCAGAGAATTCTCAGCTCGAACAAAATCTTCTTCTCTGTAAACCAAGAACCTCAAAGAAGATCTCACGAAAACTGAAACTAAGACTTTATAATTCACTCATAAAACCTGTAGTGAGGTATGGCAGTGAGACATGGTCTCTTACTGTCACCCTTGAGAAAAATATTGAAAAATATGAATGAAAAGTTCTGAGGGCGATAGTGGGCCCAAAGTGGGATAAGGAATTAGGGATTTGGAGAAGAAACAAGAATAAAGAAATAATCTCCGAAACGTAGCAATCAATCGCGCTTAATATGGAAGCAAAAAGGCTATAATAGGCGGGACATGTGGCAAGATGCCATCTAACAGGCCCTCTCTTCTACTCGTATGAAGGCCTCAAGTAGGAACTAGACCCATAGGGAGGCCGAAACTCAGATGGGTGGACAAGATAAAGAAGGACGCGGCTGAACACCGCGTAATAAACTAGAAAGCCATCGCCCAAGACAGCCAGAGGTGGAGGAAGCTGGTAGAGGCGGCTAAAGATCTTCAAGGTATGTAAAAAGCCAACCAAAAAAAAAAAAAACTTAATTATATACAAATAAAAATAATGCATTAGTGTCATAAAACCGAAAAAAAACTAGAGGATGATTAAGAAAAAATATATATATGTTTACACTAATGAAGTCAGTTTTATTAAATTACAGTATTTCCTGTAAAATAAATAAAAATGTAAATTTCGAGTGAAGTATTTCTTGTTAATGATGTATTTCTTTGATACTTATGTTACAGTTAAATTATTATTAAAACGATTTTTTAAAGTAAAAAAAAATTCGATTATTATATTCAGACAAAAAGCGCTAAATTTTACAACTAATCAAAAACCAGCTTCTTGGGATTGTTTATAAATAATAAATTTCGATGTCCAACTTTAAACACTTCAGACATATCAACATTTAGGAATGTTAATTAATACAGTATTATATTTTAATGTCAAACAAAATAGAAATCATTTCTACTTTTGAGCTACAATCATTCAATTGGTTCACCAAATACCAGTTCTTTATCAAGAGCTACAAATTCATTGATATATTTCATGAATCAGAATCCATTTAACCACAAAGGTTTTTTTTTTAAGTTTTATTAAATTAAAATTAAACTAGAAGTATCATAAATTATTTAAAAAAAAAAAGTAAAATGTATTTCGGATTATGATAATTACTATTACATTACACTATATTATAATAATAAGTATTAATAATAGGAAAAATATTTGGGTGATTGATACTGAGATTCAACAGAACGGAACGCTGGCCCCAACTGCTGCGGTTGGCTGTGGATGAGATGCGCAGCACCAACCGTTGGCTTCAGTGTTGGCCAAGTGTGTATGCGCCTTAAGAGGTAGGCATTGTTGTTTCACCTCCTCAGACAGCTGTTGGTATCCCTTTTGTCCAAAATTAATGTCTGGTTAGTCATGGGACATTATATGATTGGTAATTGTAGATATGATTGTTCCAGTATAAGTTGATTGTTTTATTAAATAAAGAGCTGATGGTTCACCGACGTAGTAAGGCTTTTTTGTTGTTACTATCATTATCCTCATCGTTAAGATTTAATATATATTGACACCAGCGGTCATGTATAAATCGTCACCGCGTCTACTTCAAATTGTTTCTGGTCTAACCCGATCGTATTTCGCGGCCTTATACCAATTAGCAATAACTGACAGAGTGAATATTTGTAACCAAATGATGGTAACGAATAAAAGTGGAATTTATCAAATATCTTCAATCTAAATCCAGATTCTGGTCTTATCCTGACTGGATGAACTGCAATGCTGTTAATTACCATAGTTAATATTTTGTTTTACTTTTTGTATAAAATTGTATCTCCTCGAAATTACTGAAATGCAGTGGCGTACACAGGGGGAGATATATTCCATCCCCGATATTTATACCCACCAACATAAGTTTTGTATTTTTAATAATAATTTTTGGTCCAATTTTCAGTCTTATCCTCAAAACTTACGCCCAATTTGTCGATTATAGACACCTAAGTGATTATTTGTCTTCTTCTTCTTATTAAATCACCTCCTCCCCCTCCTCCTCCGAAAACAAATTTAAATACCTCCCAAAAAAATTCTGCTTATGCGCCTGCTGAAGTGGATTACCAACGACACTCCATCAATATACCACGCGCTCCGAAGCCTTAGTTTAAGCCCAGACTAATTTATTTACAAACTAGTTACGACTTGTTAAACTGTTTCCCAATCTCCGTTAGCGCCTCCTCAGGTGCTCACTATACTCGTTCCCAATTAACTGGCTCGTTCCGTCATTGTTTATTACTGACGGCTGATACATCTTTCTGGAAATGAAGAAATGAGTTGCTCAGCTGGTATTGTAGATTATGGTCTTCGCTTTGTAATCTAAAATCAGCATTTACTTTCTCATTGAAAATAATCGTTGAGTGATGTAAGGTGGGAGAAAAATGTTTCAAAATAGCATTGTAATTTACATGGATTCATTTAAGTGTGCTGTAATCCTCGATCCACGCTATGCGCTCCTCTATATGAAGGTCTAGCAAATGTCACATAATGCTCCAAAAAATGATCGTCGAAACTTCTTTTAAATTTATGACACTGCCTCTCGTTGTATGACGATCTTTAATTCATGTGAAAAAATAGGTGTTTTTTCGATTGTATGCAAGCTCATTAGAAGTAGCAAGCTGACTATTCAGCCAACATAACAACAGATTTCAACCTGTTGTTATGCTATATCTTTTTTTATTTCAGTATTTGTGTAGAAGCCTTGAAGTCAGGCATTGAATTTGTTAGTATTAAGTTCAATTGAGCACACATGGATGTAAAAATTATATCCACTTAGTTTTTAACTATAAAGCAATAATATTTTTTGGACGTAAGAGCGATTGGAGGGGGCAGCATTATCTGCCATGTCTGTGGACAGCAGTACAACAAATCCGCTCTGACTCGCACGAATTTTGATCAAGTATTTCTATTAATTTAAATTTACATGTTTCTGTTAACTCAAGAAGAGGAATAACAAACATTTACTTAAACGCAACAAACTCATTCGTCTAAAATTGTTTTCCTTAGAGTTCATCACCCCGTTTGCCTCAGATTACATGGTTGCTTTTATTGAACGTTGAACTGTTTCTAGGTTTAACAAGTTCCAAATGGTATTGAGCTTTTCTTTCCTCTCTACTGTTTTTTTCACTACATACCTATCTATAATTCTACTTTAGTAGATGAAATGTAGATTAAAAATATTTTAGCATTCTGATGCAGTGTTGACCGAATAAAGCCTTGGGCATAGGGATCTAATCTATCTATCATTGGCTAAAAAATATTATAAGAAATTCAATACTCCGTAAAACCGTCTTGCAAATTAGCTGTAGCGTGGTAAGGGTCTTAAGTCCTTTTTTGGCAGTGAGCTGTGCTGTAGATCGGTCGATGAACTGGCCCGAATTTTTTATACTTAAAATATACAAGAGACGGTTTTCTTATTTTAAATATTCCAATTAATATGAATATGAAATATATACTTTAAAAAAAAATAAATGTTACTCTGCTGATCGTAAGCTTTTTAAAAAAATAATAATCATTAGAAAACTAGCTTATGTATTGCATCATTAATTTAAATCAGTGGTTCTGAAACCTTTTTTGTCTGGCGACACACTAAAATTATAAAACAAAATTTATACTCCCCCCTTCAGTTATTATTATTATTCAGTTATTATAACTTTTTTTTTTGCTTTTTTACAATTGGTATAGATATGAAGGATGAAAAGTATTATAAATAAGTTTTATTAATTTGCATAAAAAAAAGAAAAGTTTTTTATGTAAGTTTATTTCCAAACAACACTAAAAAAAAAAATGTTTTTCTTGGTCGATTCCAAATGTCTATCATTGAAAATAATAAACCAAAATCAAAATTCAAGCATTAATTATGCAATTTCCAATTTAATTTAATTACTAAAAAGATTTCGCGGTACCCACTTTGTGGACTACTGATTTAAGGGTTACATGTGAAATTTAAAAAGCAATGTGAAAAAAAAAAAAAAAATTTTCACATTTATGTTGTAGCTGAATTTTTCTTATTCTCTCATATTTTGATGTAAAACTTAACACAATCATTTTAATTTTGTGGTGTTTAGAATAAAAATAATCATTAACGAGCATTCAAAAATAGTTTGGGTTCTTTTTTTTTTTAAAGATTCCATTAAAAGAAAGGGCACAGCTCTGATATTCTCGGTATTTTTATTTGGCCACAGAGAATTCGCCGAACTTTCTTAAGTAGCAGCAATTAAATAACTACTCGACTTCATTTCCCAGGAGTCGAGGGACTCTTTGATGTGATTCTTTAGTTTGGTGCACTCATAATTTCGAAGACGTTACTTCGACGCAAGACCGGGTAACGTTTTTTTTTTTAGAGAAGGGTACACACCCTCGTCCGAATTAGTTTGTATTTAGAAAAAAAAAATTCTTAATCAAAAGTTAATTTTGAAAATTACGTTTTTTACGTTTTATCTTCGATATTTTTTCACCCAAGATTTTCACCAAAGTAGAAAATACAAATAAAAAATTCAAAGTATTTCCATCGATATGTGAGCATTAATTTTCTGTGGCCAACATAACGATGAGGCGACATCACCATGTTTAAAAAAAAAAAATATATATATATATATATAATATATATTATTTTTATACTTTCTAATCCTTATAAAAGAACTTGAAGTTGACAAATGTTAATGTTTATAACTTTTTAAGAGATGTCTTCTTCCATCGTTTTTTTGTATAATTCATCTTAAAAATTAATTAATAAAACTTTTTTCCAACTAAGCGAGTGTCTTAATCGCTGTGCCAAAAGTAATTACTTTAATAAATCACTGTATATTAGCTCCATTATTTTTAAAAATCAATTTGCTATATCTGTAACTATTTGGCAGATGGCATGTATGAAAAAATGTTTTAACTACGGAACCTTTTTTTTCTTTCATAGACCAGATTATCTTTCATTCACTTTGGTATATTCTTGTGTGGCTATTGCATAAGTTAGTTGTTTGTGTGCATTTTATATTGAATTTAGTCTTGTTTATTTAGTATGAATGAACTAAAACGTAAACACTATGTAACAAATTTCATTGTTGGTTCTTTCACATATGAAATACGAATATTTTTCGTGATTATATTTTTCACTTCAATGATTCCTTTTTTATACTTCTTTAGCTAAAAGCCACTCCTGAAGAATGTTTTAATCGTAAGTTCGGTTATATTTAAATTGAGCTTTTCCGATAAAAACATAATGAAAATTTTTATAGGTAATTAATTAATTGAATCTATAAGAACTTGTAATATTTTTAGTAATTTTTAATTACTATGTATAAATAGGACAAACATTTTTTTTCAAGAACTCATACAATTACTCGTTTTGTGTTTAAAATGTTTATTTAACTTTAATTTTCTTTAGTTATTTTTTTTTTAGGCGACATATTGTACTAATACTAATACCTTAAGTGTCGTAAATTATATTATTTGGTAATAAAAAATATTTTATCACTCAAGATACTACCTAAATACACGTTTTAGAGTACTTTATGTCCAATAAAATAATGTTTAACAAAACTCGTCGATGTTCGATTTTTCTTCCCTATATTGTAACTTACAAGTTATATTTGTTTTATTCTAAGTTATAGTGTTCTTTATTTAGCTATCATGTTAATTTTTATTACTACCAATAATAGGAATACGAAAATGAATATGTATTTTTTTTTTATTATGACAATTTAAGTAAAGTGGACTAATTAGGGATGAAGAATTGTTTTGCAGTGTAAGTTATTGAACTTACTAGACCTATGTCTTGCAACACTTCCTGCCTTGTGAGATGAATTATTACCGATATTCTATTATGTGGTTCAGCGGCCCACATCTCATACCCGTTGGAAAATAATTTGGGACCAACTAACTACCGACACCGATAGTGCAATAAATTTTTGTAGCAACACCTTCGGGCGTTTGCATGTCACGGGCAGAATGGTTCTTCTTTTCCTATCTGTTACTTTATGCCTGAGAATGTTAAAATATTTAGACCTAAGATGCCATTTCTGCCATTTTTTTTTTTTTAATCTAAGATCAGAATGAAGAAATAATTCAATGATAAATCTTGTATTAATAATTAAACTGTTATAGTGACATGATTAGCCATATGTAGTAAATATCCATGCTTGTGATTTTTAAGTACCAATGATGATAACATTGGCAATTTTTTAAAATTAAAGGATTTTTTTATTTCACTACAACTGTTCTTAAAACACCAGTATCAATATTTTGAAAATTTAGTATATATATGGTTATTTAAAATATTGTTATTGATTTATGAAAATGGCCCTTAAGTATAACAATTGCAAATTTTACTGAAAACTTCGAAAGGTTACTTATCAATTCGTTTTTCTGAACATTTTGAGTAAATAAATTGATCAAATGGTAAATAAAATATTTAAAAAGTTGTTATATATTTTTTATTCACGCCTCTCCCTAAATAGTGGACGAGAACATGTTAATAAGCCAGACGTGAAATGAAACTTATATTTGCTAAGTACGACTATTGTTCATATAAAATATTTATCGCATTAAATCATTTTAATAAATAAATAAAATAAAGATAGCATAAATAAATAAAATAATTCACAATACCTACATACCGACTGAGGAGCAACATGTATCGTACTCACTTATATAAGACGTAGACTAGTGTGCTCTACCGGAGGGTGCACTAAGCTCAGGTAGTTAGTTATCTTCTACCTACGGTTCTCATTGCAGCTGCTAGAGCGCTCTGTAAAATATTAACTTGTCTGACTGAAAAGTCATTTTCATGATAATTATAACTAGAATTTTTTCCAAATTCAAATTTATATATCGTCGTTCCCATGGTAAACTAACGAATAAGAAAATCACTACTTTTTAGGAGTGCAAAAAAAAAGTATCATTCTGTGTATAAGCGGCACTTTCGATAATTTTAATTGTTTCTGTTGTTATTGTATTTATCAATATAAATAATTAAAATTATCGAGGAGCCCCTTATACGCAAAAAGATACAACGGTTTTTGCTATTACTTTCACTAAAAAGTAGTGATTTTCATATTCGTAAATGCACCATGGGAATGATATTATAAAACTGAAAAAAAAAAAACCAAAAAAACCAAATACTATATACAAATGCTTTTATCCGGTGTAAATTTCTTATTTTGAAACCTACAAATTCCGCAGTCAGCCATTTTATTACGAATAGTAAATTTAAGTAATTAATTATAATTTATTTTAGTTTTTAAAACGATTTAAACCAAAAAGATGGGTTTATTAAACCTGGAATAGTCCATGCTTTGCATGAACGCTGTCGTATACTTTCTCTGACGATCATTTCATTATTTTACGATATCGCTCGATATTTCTCCAGGATTTATCTTCATTTAAATATTCAATCACTGCATGCCTTTCCGGTATTAATACACATAGTCACTCTAAGTCTTAATTTTTTTTCCCTGAACATTTAAAATAAAAATATATTGTATGAAATGGACACAAAGCTTAAACATTTTATAGGTTTAATGACAAAAATATAAGTTTAATGTCAAAAGATAACAAGTCTTTGTTATCTTTTGGAAAAACAAATTGAAGTTAATGTAAAAATTCCACGATCAATCCAATTTGTAATAATTTTTTATTATATTATCCGTCCGTCTTCGAAATGGTTCATTTTTTTTGGAATCACTGTTAGGTTTATATTATTCTTGTTACTTATGCCCCTTATGTTGAGTGCATTGAGGGATTTATCATTATCTATAGTTATATTTTTTTCTTATCAAAGGTAAGAATTAAAGGAAATTTTTTGAAGATTTTATCTGGGTTGAGATAACAATAATTCTCATAGGGACGTCACTGAGTGTTTATTCATTATCAGATTATACTTAGTTTTTAATAAACAGATTATAAAACCATTTGTTATTAAATATTTAAGATAGATTTTTTTTATAATTTATGATTGGTACTTTCTCATAAATATTGGTTTATATCACTTGTAAACCATTATTTAGCTATATCTAAATTGATTTAAATAGTGTATGATTAAAGTTATTTATTTATAGTTTCTTTTAAGATATAAGAAAACAATTATTTTAAGTTGGGCTGCTGTCCTCAAATATGTCACTGCTATTCCAAATATACTCCACGGCTTCCATTTTCTGAAAAGGTCTGTAGTGTATTATTTATTTGTTATGTTTATTAAAATAAACGTACTGATTAATGTCATGCATGATCCAATAAATGGGTATTCTATGAATAAAGAACGCATGAACACTTTTGGCAATGTTACTATTATAATTAGATACTAAAAACAGTGATCTATTCTTATTATTTGTTTTCTTTATTGTTATCGTCGGCTTTACAATGTATGCATCTCGAATAAATAATTTCACCATCGTATATCATCCTAATTTCAACACGGGCTGATCTGTTTCCAGGAGGGTGCTCCTTTTGTAAACCAGTAACTGAGGATTGCTTCCGGCCCCTTGAGGCATCCGAGAGCTGGAATTGGTCTGGAAATAGAGAATGACTATCTCGGAAGATACTGAGGGCTTTGTAATAACGAGACCAAGGGATCCTCCTTGCTGATTGAATTGGCTGCCTCGATGATTGCCGGAGGGAGCTTTGTAGTTTTTTGTGGTTCCTCGAGTTTGGTAAGGCCCTCGATAATTTTAATTTTTGTTTCCGTTATTTTGTTTGTTTGTTACGTTGAATGAGAATGTTATTAAAGTCTACTAGTACAGGAATTAATGACACTGTAACGAATTTGATTGGATATTATCCTAACTAGTCTGTCATCATTTGTCTTTTTCTTAATGGCTCATTGTAATTTTATTTATTTCTTAGGACCTGTAAATTATATTTTTCTGGTGGAAAAAAAAAATTACATTAGTAGTAGTTCTAATTATGAAGCACAATTTCACATAAGTTCTTGCAGTGACTGCTTTTAAATTATATATGAATTACAATAAATTTACCATAGGCACTGAACATTTCATACTTTTTAATTTTCTATTGTATTTTAGTTTTGCCTCATTCGTTTTGTTGCTATTTATGTAGCCAAGCATTGTATAAGTTACTCGGTAGTTGCTTAATTGTCTTAATTTCTCATGAATGACATTTAGTCTTGTTACTATTTTGTATTAGTTAGATGGTGTTTCTACAGTGAAATATTGCATTCTAATAGTAATAAAATGGATTTCATTCCCGTCATATTTTCAGAAAATATAAACAATAGTAAAATAAAAAAATAGAAAAAAAAAATTAATTTAAATTTAAAGTTGAATAAAGTAAAATAAATGTTGGCATACATGTATGCCAACCAATGAACCAACCATGTCTCCCCACTCGTGGAGAGAAAATCAGGATTCCAGGAGATATCGTATTTATGTGTATTTATCGACGTCGTTTTTTGAAAAAAGGCGTAAGCGCCATTTAGCAAACTTTACAGGAAATACGTGATACGATTTTTCCCCAAATAACAATTTTTTTTTTTTAATTTTATTCTTTATTGTATAGAGTAGAGGTTTATTAACCTGGCAAAACTTTTATAATTACAATATATTTTAAAGAATTCTAGAACTGGCTAAGACCAGAGTGACGGCTGATAGTCGTTAAAATTTGGTGCTTTCGTCATAAATATTCGATTATCGGACCATTTCTAATTTTTTTTTCTCGATATTTCATGAGAGGGAATCGATAGAGATGGTGGTTACGTCACAAAGTCAATTTAAACCTAAATTTCGAATTTTTGACGCTTAAGCTTTTTTCAAAATATGACGTCGATATAAATAACTCAATTTGTTCATTGGTATATATTGAATATTTCAATTTTATTTTATTTTAACTGGCAGATAGTCGCATTATCTAAAGACTGTTTATTACTTTTTTTGTTTCATTCAATACCTTCATATTGAATTAAAATTTATATGATACTACGCACGAGATTATGTTTGTTTGTCGTTTTTAAAGACAAAAAAACTGCCTATGATTATCATTGTCTATCGGATTAATACGATAAAAGTTTAATTTTTTTAAATAAAAATAAATATAAATTATAAAAAATATAAATATAAATTTAATACTACATATTCCTTGGAAATTACCTAAAATTCTTGATAAATGATAATAGATCGCAGTGTTAATTATTTTAATGCAAATCAAATAATTTTTTTTTCTTTTTTAATACCTGATTATAATCCTAAGGTTCTGAATTGTGGTATATTCATTCATGATACAGTCATTAATGCTATCTCGGATCTCATCTAGATGAAAATATTATCTAAAATCATCTTTTAGTCATATGTATCATGTTCACCGTAGTAATCGTTATTACTATTACGTTTAATGATTTTGATTACGTCCCATTAGGATGCTATAACGTCCATATGACACTACACATGAGTTTATATTTGTATGCCGTTTTCAAATAAAAAAATAAAAAACTATTTTTATCAACAAAAAAAAACTACTGATGATTATAACGATATAACAATGATGATTATCATTGTCTATCGGATGAATACGATAAACATTTAATTTTTTTAAATTAAAATACTTTTCGATATAAATTTAAAAGTGCCTATTTCTTTTAAATTACCAAACATTGTCCCGGTTATAAATGATAATAATTGCACAGTGTTTATTATATTAATGAAAATAACATAATTTTTTTAATTCCTGGTTATCTTTCTAAGAGTCGGAATTGTTGTATATTTTTCATGTAACTGTCATCAATACTATCTCAAGTATCTCATCTAAATGAAAATCTTATCTAAAATCATCTTTTAGTCATACTTATCAACATATATTGTTATTACTATTTCATTATTTTATAATGATTTTGATTACGTTTATATGGATATTGCTTGTTAAAAATGAATACATAAAAAATGGTACATACAAAAAAAAATTATGAATGATTAATATTAAAAAATTTTCTTAGAAAACTATTTCTCGTCGTAGAAATTTCGTTATGTCTAATATAAAAATTAAAAAAAAACCCAGTGATATTATTCTTATTGACTATAGTCAATTTTTTTTTTATATTGTATATTTATATATATTCTATGAGCCACTGTTTAAATATTTAATGAGGATTCTACTTAACAGTAGAAACATTAACCGGACAGACAGTGACTGGACCCATCCCCCCTGAGAAGCTCCCCCCCTATAAGATTAGAGCGAGGTGGAACGGAGCGGTGGAGGGGGCTGCCAGTGTGCCGGCGGCATGTCGAGTGTGTTGGTGCCCTCCTGATGCGGCTAGCTCTGATGCTCTGCCTCACCGCGTGCCTCGCAGCACAGCCCAACCTCCACCACATCGCAGGCTCCAGCCGCAAGATCCGTATGGTCGTCAGCAACTTCTACCTCCGCCTCTCCCACGATGGCAGGGTCGTCGGCACGCAGGAGGAGTCCTCTCCAGAAAGTGAGTACTCCTAGGTCTCTAGCCAAAGTCAAAGGAGCTTTGTTATGGAAGACTTGACTGCCCCACAGAAATTGGACAATTAAAAAAAAAAAAAAAAATCTGAAGTCTCTTGAACAAAAATAAACTTAATTATTTTATTTATTTTTTTCAAATTTGCAAAATCACTGATTTGCAATTTGGTAAAAATCGTGTTCAGATCGTTCTTGATTAAGTAGTCAGTGTCACTATTATATTTTAGTAAAAATTACTCGAATCACGTAATTGTAAAATAACTGTATTATTGTACATCGCCTTTACTCTTTCTTACACTCTTCATTTACATATTTTATTATATATATATATATATATATATATATATATATATATATATATATATATATACACACACACACAAAAACACACACATAGAATATGTCTTGTACCCAGAAATAACAATTTACTTTTGGAAAAAAAAAAAATTTTTATATAATCTTTGAATGGACCCTTTTAATTTTTTATCTGAAGGGCGTATTTCTTGGTATATGATAAAATTCTTAATTGAAAAAATATTTTGCTTGCAACCCATTTCATTTAAAATTCGCCAGTAGAAAATATTTACAGAAAATACATTTAGTCTTCTAATTTCCTTTGGTGGATCATGAACAATTTGAAAGGACTCGGCCTAAATTTTAGCGAATCCATTGGGATCTCGAATAGCTTCTTATCTTATTCCGATCTTTATGATTTTTAAAAATGAATGATGTAGTTTGTAGAGATTTTTCATCCGTATCAGCATTGTTAGTTTTTTATTACTCCGTCTGATTGTAACATAATTCCGATTTTTCTCTCGTTATGATAGTGGATGAGAACCGGAATTCGATCCATAATTTATAATCAGTGCAGGAGGATTGTTGAGGAATTCCGAGGATTCTTCTTCTATGTATCTGCCTTTTTGAAATCGAATCTACCCAATTAGTGGTTTTATTTATACATACAAAACACATATATAATATGTATTGGAAACAATTCGCGGAGTGATGGAGATGGGTTCGTCACTCTGTGGAGCTTCTATAAATGGTCTAACGGCAGCAACCAGTTCTCGGGTTTGTTACGATATACGTACATATTTCTCAAACATTCCAAACAGACGGTGGCATTAACAGTTCATTAGCAGTATCACATGTCCTTTTTTAAAATTTGGGCGAAATTACCGGATCCTAAATGTCACAAAGTAAGCTTCAGGCTTTTAACATGCGCAATTTGAATGAATGAAGTTTTTTTAAGTAATATTAAATTCGAAAACTTCAGAAAACGGAATGCATTTTGTTGCCTTAAGAAGTTAACTGTAATATTTAATATGTATCCAAATAGTACATATTACGGAAATATGCTTGTATGCTCGAAAGTTCTGTAGTTCTTTCTCGTTTGAAGTTTTTTGGAGCGTTGTTGTTTATTTTCTTCCTTCGAGCAAAGGCAACGTTATGAAATATTAACCAATATAACGGAGACCGAATAGTAGGGACCATAAAATTTATTCGACGGACCGAAGAAAGACGAAAATTGAAACATTTATATGCTGAAACTTTCCTCATTTTTTATCAACAGGCTCCAGGCTACAGGTTCGGAAGTTCTTCGCCAGGACAAATACTGCCGAGAATCCCTTAATATCAATTGAAAATACGAATTTTCTTTATAAATTGCATAAAAACCTCCTGAGGATTGAGAAAGCTTGGGCCATAAAGATAAGAGGGTCAACGCTTCCTATGCGGTTATTAACTTCGCGCCACTTCTAGCCCAGTTCTCTCGCTCTACAGGCTCGTTTTTGGGTGAAATTCGTTAAAGGAGCCAACCTTGGAGTCCGCTATCAAGGTTGAGTTAGCTGAAGAGGTACAGGAAGAGTCTAGGTTATTAACACCGTACTTACATTTTTTAACTTAAAATATCATTGGTCGGCATTAATTGATGTTCTTAAAGTTTACATTTTTAGAATCTTTTTCAATTACAAACCATAATTTTTTTCTTTTTAAATTTACTCTAATTCCTTATTTAGAACATCTTTCCTCGGCGCCGTTTGACCTCGCGTCCTGAAGAGTATTACGAAACACCTGCCAGATAACGTTTCTCAAATATTTGTGCGATCATCCCTGTGAATATTTTAGTGCCGGAGAAAACCATGTTGTCACCTTCTCTTTATTTATCATCATTTAAATGTGTTCTCTTCAATTTTACGAGCAAATTTACATTCTTTTGGTTATTTATTAGTTAATATTTCTTAAATATTTTTTCGCAATTTAAGTAAATCAAAACAATAGGAATTCTCAGCACCGGCCGGTATCATTACTTTTTATTAAATGATGCAATGCATCCCTTGTGAATATAATCCCATTCCTTACTACTGTGAAAAATATATCACATATATATGATTCTTGTAAATACATAATTATAAATTTGGTATATTTTGATGGTTTTAGACGTTTTAAATCATTTTGTCAAATCGCGAGTCTAATGAACTAGAATATTGCCAAGAGTTGGCGCCTAGCCATATTTTACATGATTTGCGACGGCTAGTAAATGTCAATTTTTTTTTTTTGAATTGTCGAAATTATATGTCCGTAAAATTAATAATAATAAAATAATATTACTTAGCATACTTTTTAATTTTCTTTTTTATATTATAGTTATTAAGTAGTACAAGCGTGTTAACGTCAAAAAGATTTTACAATTTTTTGTTAGCTATTTAATATATTTAATATGGAATTTTCGTCAATATACTCTTGATATGCAATAACCATCTTGAAGACGTAATAACACTTTTGTAGAAGACATAGTTATGTGAATAGAAACATTCTGACCTGCGGAGAAATAAAAATTATAGCCTCATCAAAAAAGGGTTTTTATTTAAAAGACAACTCTAAATTACAAAAAATGCTAACAAATACGTTTTATTTGAATTAATCAAACCATCCAAAGAAAGTAAAAGTTATTGTGTAAGTTTTGATACTGCCGACAAGAAATGCAATAGAATGAAGTCAAAATTTAGTGAAAAAAATCTTAAAAAACAAAAAATGTCTTAATAATTTTTATCCAACTCTTTGCAAATTGATTGGGGCATACCCCGGAAGCAAATAAAAATATTCATTCATTCAACTCTTTGCAAATCGTTTACTACAAAGTTTTGTTGATTTTTTAATTTTTTTGTAAATATACATTAGCAACTCTCTTTTAATCATGAAAATTATGAAATAAGTTCTGTTTGCTTTCATAAAAATACTGTATGTACATCTTTTTTTTAATGTTTCGGCATATTGCATATTAATGGTTCCTGCATATTCATCATTCCTGCAACGCCTTAAACAGAATTAAAAAAAGTCTTTTATTCAATCACAACTTTAAACAGATCGTTGGAGAGTAACTGAAACTTTGCGACATTTTGAAGGAGAAATCGGCGGTAACCAATCTGGAGACTTGTCTTTTTGAATTTCTCCAAATATTCATTTGATCACATATTGGAAAGACTTTAATGGATTCAAAATATATAGTGTGTATTGAAAATTTAATATCTATGCCTGAGCTTTTTTCGGTTATTATTTCAAGCTTGGATCAAACTTATTTATTTAAACTTTAATGGATAGGCTGAGACCTTGAGATAGAACTCTTATTAATTTACTAATATTTTCCAAGATTCTGTTTGGTAGGGTTATGCTGCTAATTTCGTGGCACAAATAATTCTGTGATCGTCATGAAAATCTTTGGAACTCAATAGCAATATTTCTACTTGTCAACGTCCCATGCTTTGAATAATTTGAAAAATCCTCTAATTTAGTGTACTTCTTCACTAATTATTTGAATTAAAATTTTTTCTTTCCCATATTTTCATTTTAACGACACGAAACATTCATGTTAACGTCGTGAGATAATTTGTACATAATTCGACTTACCTAGATATCATAATTAGGCGCTCTGCATTCATTGCTAACTCGACAATTCTTGAAAGTAGTTATTTTCCTTGAGAGATGTAAAAATGACCACGTCACAGATTTTGATTAGGTAATATATTATAATATATTTTTTAAAGTAATACCGGTAATTATTTGTTTATACTTATTTTTACCAATCTTTCGTTGCTTGTCAGTCTGTGTTAATTTTGATGCCTAAATCTTAATTATAAATATATTATGTGATTAATAATTATTATTTGATAGACATCTGTATACTTAGTTTGGGGGAAAATATAAACTGAAAAATTTCTCCATTTCAAGATGGAATATTAAACAAATGTTTTATTCCGCCAATTATATATACGTGTACAAGATACAATAAAAAAAAAATAAAAAAAAAACAGTAAGGGAAAAAAAAAGGATTTTTTAAAAATCTATTCTAATCTATTAAATCTATCTATTAAATCTATTTAAATATATATTTAAATATTGCAAGGTCAATGGAAGAGTACAATAGCTTTCGTATTTAAATGGTAAAGTGTTAATTTTTTTTAAATGCGCCACAGAAAGTTTTATGGAAAGTCGTTTTTAAATTTAAAGTATATGTATATTTTTTGTTTATTGTCTTGTTTATTATAGTTCTATTCCTGTATCAATCCAGATCTCCTTTTCATTTTTAAAGGGCTTTATCGTAATTATGATTTTTTAGTTATGCAATTATCACATTTTATATTTGCGCCTCAATATAGATTATTTAACTATTTATATCCAATTTGTTTCAGTATCTAGTAACGAAAGAAATAATACATACGTATGACTGCTTGTTGTTTTTTCTCATAAGACATTTGAATGTATAAATGCCATCATTTTTCTAAGTAAATAATTTTCCAAATCATTAATCTAATTTTGAAGCCGGTGTTAATTAGTTCTTCGGATGGATTCAGTATATTCAGTATTAACTCAAATAATTACTATGTTCAACCAATGTTTTCTTTTTTCCTGATACTGCTCCTAGTCGAATAAAATACTTTTTTATCAATCGCAACGTCAGTTCGGTTCTTTTTATCATTGTGGCCTTGGGTATGACTCCTGACCCGACGATGCGGGTTCAACACTGCGTTGGTAGATGCCATGTGAAAGTTTTGCAATATACTAATTAATTTTATATTATATCATTATGCTGTTTATAAAATGCTATTATTGCTATGAAAGTATCATCCGGTCTGGAAGCTGCCAAGGTTATTTTTTTATGATATTTTTTTGTGTTTTTTATATTTTCGCTTTCATGTGCATCTCTATTATAGGCACAAATCTTAATATTGAGCTCAATAGGGCCATTATTTCAAATTAAGCAGAAGTCATCAATGGAACTTTTCCAGAATGCTACCAACCGGATTCTTGCCCGGTTATATCTGACCCCCTCCGTCTGGATCATAAATTTGAATGAAGATTTTTGATGTTTTATTCCATCGGGGCGAAGACGATGAGCTGGGTGGCCAACTTATAAAGTTGTTTACGACCAACTAATTTAGATAATAAAACGGCAATTGGTTTGAATCCGTTCCCGGCAGAGCGTGGTTTCACGACGGCTCGGGGATTAGACATACGTGACGGAGTGAGGGTTGACTTCTCTGCCTCAGCTGCGAAGGAATTGCTTCCCGTATAGAGCCTATCCTTCTTAACAGTCCTTTTAGAAAGTCCTATTGTCACCTATTGTTGACAGACAGTTCATACGATATCTAGAAATAAGATTTTTGTCTATTGAAAATTACACCATCTGCTTGATTGTAATTTATTTTACTGTTATTATTAAGCATAACTAGCAGTATGATTAAATTCTCAAGCGTTTCATAAACTTATTCTATTGCTACATTACATTACAAACTAGGTAAGGCAGAGAAAGTATGGTTGGCTATCCAACAATTTCTTTTAATTTACACCTTTTTTTACTTAGCGAGTACAAAAAGGCGCTCTGTAGAAAATGTTGTACCCTATTTTTAATGGTGTATCTGTTATTCCCTTAAATGGGTTCTTAAAATTAATGAGAAAAAAAATTACAGTTTTTGAGATGCACTTTTTTCTAACAAAACAAGATCATTTTGATTTTAGTTTTTTAATAATCAATAAGCATAAAGTTTATGTTTATGAGCAATTTTTTTGAGAATTTTATTATTATTGTTATTTTTTTTTATTTAGACTTATCAGGGACGTAACTTAAATCATTTTTCTGGGTCAGATTCAGCGTTTAAAAAAACCTTTAAATTGATATGAAATTTACAATTCATGCTTTGGGAAACGTTTTAAAAATTAGATTAAGCTTACATTGTTTAATGATCCCACCCTTTCCAAAACTATGAAAATAAATTCGATGAAAAATTTATAGGATTCATAAAAAATATAAAACCAGGAAAATTAAAAGCGTAAAAGTTTATAAGAAAAAGTAACGTATGATTGACATGTTAACACTTGAAATTTTAACATTCCTATTAATAACTTTGGAATAGAACATTTTTGCGAAATTCATTTTTTATTGAAAATGTAATTGAAATTTTTAAAAATGAAAAATAAGTTAAAACAAAATCATATTAAATTGGAATATAGTAGTTGATGTAGAATGCTCATAACGTAAACCAAAGTAAATAATGATAAAAAAAACAAAAAAACTTCCTATTTCATACTTTTATTGTATCATACATTTCCAAAGTTTACGTTTCGGAGAATTATTCCCATATTCAGAACTTTTTCACTACAAGTGGAACAATTATTGCTCCTTCAACTATATGAGCTATATTTATAAAGTTGAAGTTGGCTATTATTATATTTTCCAATTAACTATAAAGTAATATTATTACTCCTGCTGCCAGTATATTTCGTACCTGTCTTGGAAAAAGGTACAACTCAAAATTTGAATGTGTTGGAAAATCAGATTTAAAGCTTATTTTTTGTACACTTTTGAATACCTCCATATTAAAATACTCTGGGCATTCATAATACCCTTCAATTGGGTATTACATATGAAGGCTTCATAAGGCATTTAAATAAAAAATAGAAAAATTAATAATTTTATTTTTCTATTAAAAAACACCAAATTTCTCAAAAAAAAAGTGACTTTCTTTCTGTTATTCTTTGCCTTATCGCGAATCATACAGTTTTATGAACATCTTAATGTGCCAGTAATCGGTGACGCGTTGTTGATATATATTTCAAGAATTATTATATTTACTAATGGCAATTATTATTATTATTATAGACACTAATGGTTCAGTTTTTTCAGATGAATTGTTCAACTGTTGATTCCTTGCTTTAACAATAAATAATAAAAAGAAATAAAGAAATTTCCTGTTATTGTTTGGTGAAATTGATAATAATACTGAAACCGTAATTCAACCACAACATCCTTTTCCTATTATTTTTTATTACTTTCAATAAAATGCGTGATGTGAAAAATATGTTAACGCTTGGAAAAGCTAAAAGTTATAAATACTGTGGTTTTAGCAACAATAGTTTTTATTATGGAGTATTAAGAGGTGAATTTGTCTTGATTTTTATGAATAACTGTACTTAAATTGAAAACACTTAAATACGAAATACTTTTTATTATTATGATTTTTTTGGTGTATTTTATTGGATTATACCAATGGCAAAGTTGGATATTTTAATATAAATTATTGCTTAATTATCATGATAGTACCACATAATTTGAACATTTAGATCAAAACATTACACAGGCCAACAAAAAAAATTTTTTTGAAAACGTTTTTAACTTTAATAGTTGATCTTTATAGATTTTTATGAGCTGAATCTAAATCTGGCCTTAGTTTTTTTGTATCACTCATAGTTTTCCGTAGGTCTCAGGCTCATCAAACAACCTAACTTTTTAAACTTCTGTAACATGTTAGCTACAATAGAAACATACTCCGGGTCTTTTTCATTTCCCAAGAACATTGTAACGACTTGCTTGAATGATACCCATGCTTCTTTCTCATTTAAGGTCATTGTGGATTCAAAGTTAATATCAAACATCATTTTCCTAATGTCAGGTCTCCGAGTTTAGCTTCTGAAAGGCATGAAAACTTTTGACAGAGATACTTGAAACATTGTCCATCTTTAGGCAAAGCCTTTACAAATTGTTTCATGAGGCCTAACTTAAGGCCTAATTGTTTGTTGATGAGGCCTAAGACTGAAAACTGTTCAATTCTTTAAAAATCGCTTAATTTAATAAATTTAACTATAAAATGTGAAGAAATTTTGGGTGATACAGCTTTTTTAACATCATATTTGGATTCAGCACTTTAAAAACTATAGGAATAAGGTATTTTCAGTACAAAAGTTTTTTCGTCGTTGGTCTGTGTTATTAGCAAAACATTGCATTTAAAAAGACAACAACATAAGTTTAATATTATAAAGTCATGCCCAATAAAATTTCACATTGAATTGAAATTCAATGAATATTTAAATCATGATAATATTGAGTTTTAATTCAATCGATGTATTGAAGGATATGCTACTATTAAGGGGTGATACTAGGGTATTCCTTATCGCGATATGGTAAATACTTCAACTTATTTGAAAGACCTGTGAGGCACATTTTAAATGAGATTTTAATGTGACAAAAAAATTGATCTGACTTATAATAATTTTTTTATTTATTTTATTATGTATTATTTTTTATTAAAAATTAAAATAATAAAATTTATAATTCCAAAAATGTGTGGATCAAATATGGAGGTAAAAAAATGTTAAATATTTTCCGAATTGATTTTAATTTCCTTCTTTTTTTTTCATGCGTTCGTTCCATAATAAGCTTTTGAAATTATCGTTTATTTTCAATTTGGTTCATCCTAAACACAAAGTGACAGATACCTTCCCAAGATCAGAAAATAGCCATCCGTGAGTGCTGGAGTGCTACGCTACAAGTGCCCAGCAGGCAGGTAATGCGGGATCTGTATGCACCCCAGGACCGCTATGTCGAGGCAAAACCTATCGGAGCTTCTCAAATCTATTCCACATTGCACTTATTTGCATCTCCACTGGTCATGCTGTACTAAGGCATACATGATGAATTACTCGGATATGTGCTCGTTGCTTTCATGGTTTGTGCTCACGACAATTTATCACTGCATAAACCTGGAGCTCTCATAACTGTATGGTATCGTGACAACCGATACAGGTGTGCTAGGGATGGAAATGGCCATTCGACAGTTCGCCGAGGTGCACCCGGCAGTAACTGCTGGATTAGACCGTGACCGCCTCTATTGACTTATCCGGTGTTAACTGCCTATTAATACACTACCTCATTGCTGTTCCCCAGTGGGGAGTTTATTGGGCTATGTGTTGAGGTACTGCCGTTTATATTGTTTCGAGCACTTCTTCGTTCCTCTGGGCAACATTAATAAATAGAGGCTAATGTAATTTTTTTTTATTGGATCTACGGTTAAATTGTATCTCAAGGGAAATTATTTTACCATACCTTTACGATTTCTTTCCTTACCACATTCTTAATTCTGAGTTTAGATGTTATTTTCTAGAATTTTATATTTATTAAATGTATCCGTCTGAATAGATATAGGTAAAGGAATAATTTTAAGTGTCGCTTCATTTATGATATTTAATTTATAATAACAAATTATGCTATGTAAAATACAAGTGTGTAATGTTTCCATGATTGTTTTATATTAAATGGAACAATCCCATTTCTAATTTAGCAACCAAAGCGTTGAAAATTTATTATTTTTCGAAAGAAATATGAATGAGCATTATCTATTAAAATTGTTTATACCAATGAACATTCACACATTTTTTATATACTCGATTGGTTAAATATTTTTAATGTGACTATTTAAGATTTTCAAAATTGTGGAGTTTTTAATTGCTTCTAGATATAATTTTGATCGTTTAGGAAAATCAATAAAAGGCAGAAAGGTTTTAAATTTTATTAGATTCTTAAAATTTCAAGAATTTAATAAAGAATTTTTTCTGCGAGAGAATCAATAATCAAAAAAAGATTATTGATTTATGTCGATTGGAATTTTTGAGAAAAATCGACATCTATTTCTGGTCAAAATTGAAATACCGTCATTGAGATAATTGTAAATAATTAGATGTTTGATGTAATCGGAAGTATTGAGTTGAAATGATTAAATATGATAAAACTTTTCTCTTTAAAATTATTAATATTATTATTATCTTAAACCTTTGATAAATTATTTTCATATGACTCAATTTAGTTTATTTATAATTCATTATGATTACAATATTTATATTTCTGTTCCAAGTGACGCATTAGTAAGATTTATTAACTTTTTTATTTTTAGAAAGATAAGTGGCTCTAATTAAGGTAGAGAATTATTTGTCGAGAAGTAGTAAATTGGATCTGGAGGACGTTGTAGTGAGCGATGGTGTTGGCACCTTGGACTCCTCCCTCCGACAGGTTGATCAAAGCCGGAGGACCTCCTACCCGGATAGGCTCTGACACAGTCTCCTGCCATATAAGACAAACAAGGAATTCTGACCATCTCCAAATTTAGTAAGGACCTTCCAGAGGCCTACATCCAGGAGCGCAGGGAATGCAAAAGGAACGAGGTCCTTGCTCAGGAAGAAGTCTACAAGTGTAACCCGCTCCTGTCACGGGAAGCTTTGGTCGAAACATTTTCAGAGTAGAACGTTTTTCTCTTTTGCATTTTTGTTTAATGCTGTTGAGAGTTCGAACGAAACTTCAAAGTGGATCTGCCAGTTTCGGAATTCACGAGCTCTGTAACGTATTCTTAAGCTTCGTTGCTTATGGATCAGGAGACAGGTTCTACTGCTGCGATCCAGAAGAAATATTTCACAAAGGTTAAGGCTTGAAACAGTTTTGTACCTGGCCTCATGAGAAGGGGATAAAAGAGCTTCTTGAGAAAACGGAAGTAGCGGTCTAGTCTCGAAAACCGGAATTAAGTTTATCAGAAACCACTAATATTATTTAGGATATAACTCTACACGCCTACTACCATCGTAGAGGCAACCAATCCCTTAGATATCTCCCTTACATGAGGTGTTGAGCTATAGTTTTTGTTTGTCTTACTATTAATCAACAATATTCTGTTTAAACGAGAGTAATGAAAGGGTTAACATGATATCTATCGCTCAGCACTTGAATAAATCAATTAGTTATTAATGACCTTAGGAGGATTATTTCCACATTCTCTGTATAATTTCAGGTCCAAATCGAATTGATTATTGAAAGGTCGTGAGCTGTTATCGCATGTTATAATTAATTCCTGTTGATTTCAATTTTAGGAATTTGAACTTACAAAACATTAATTTGACTTCTCAGTTTGCTATTTTGTAGTTAAGTTAGCTCATTGTGTATAATGATGTGGATATCTTAATCCGTTTTTTTTTCATATTATTCGCTCTATTAACATACCGATAAAGAAAACTGTTATTTCTTATTCTGCTTCTGTCGTAATATTTAGAAAAGCTTTCGTTATTATTATTTTTTGTTTCGAGTCACAAATGAGCAGCCAACCCTATATTTTTAATTGTCTCTCAAGTAATATTTTGGGTTCCCAGATTGAGACACAAGAGCCGACCCCCGGAATTTCGAAACAGTTTTGTAACTGGAGACCGCTATAAATCCGTAACGTGACTTTATTATGTCCCCTGTGGCTATGTGGGCTGGCTAAGTAGTTGATTGGTCAATTTCGTCAGGGTCTAAGGCGTAATCGATCACTGTTTAGCAGATATATCAATCATCATTAACGATTTACATGACAGCATCGGCAGTTGGCCGATAAATCTATAAGATGAGGGTGTTTAGAGAGTAATCTGTCATAAATCCTAAGCTGATCTGAAGGGTTCATTTCGTTCCGGGAGCTTCATTTTGACTTTGTAATTGTAAACTTGTGTGAAATCAGCTAATTTTTTAAAGATATAAAAGTTTACCAAAATGATTCACTAATTCTCCAATCCATTTTCGCTTAAGACAAAACCGAGTTGAGGCTACTGCAGGACAAGGGGTAGGTTTATAGGATGATATGCACAATTGTACTTCTTTTGAGCAATGACAATGAGGATACCAATAGATCGTCATCAGGTTTCAATACTAAGCAAATTTTTGGGACTCTTTAGATAATGAAAACACAATAAAAATAATAATAATCTTACTTATATTTTAACTTAACAAATTAAAATAAAATTCTAATCGAGCAAATGAGTCAAATTAATGAAAGTTTCAAAATACAGTATCACCAAAACCCATTAAAAGCCTTCTATTTTTTTTTAAGATGTTGAATCGCGATTAGCTTCATGCTTTTGATAAAATTTATAATAATTATACTAACGTCATAAGATCGTTCCAATATCATTATGACTTCTCAACAGTCTATTGAGCTTTCTGTTTTAAGTAAAAACCAACAACTTCTAATCGATCCAGTCAGTTAAAATACGAATTCTGGATAACGAGCTGGAAGATGCTAAAAAAAAAAAATCTAATTTTAAATCATATATATATATATATATATATATATATATATATATATATATATATATATATATATATCAAACATGGTTTTTCTAAATTAAAACTTTTAATCATCAAGTTTAATTCATATTAATTTATTGATTATTTCATATAGTTGTTTATATATTATGCTAAAAATTAGGAACACTATAACATTGAAGCTGTGACAATCGTTGTCAGCTATGCTCTGAGATACCAATAAGTAGTGATAAAGCAGTTTCCCTAGGAGTATCTGAACTGAGAAGTAAGAAAGCAAAAAAAAAAAAAAAAAAAAAAAAAAAAAAAAAAAAAAAAAAAAATAAATAAATAAAAACGGGCTTCTCTTATTTTCTCTATTTTATATTAAATATAATTTAAATATATGTTTTGATGACTAATTAATTTGCCTTCTACAAATAATTTTTGCAATTAGCAAATCTGAGGTCATATTCGGAGATAGCGGTTAACTTAAACAAGTCTCTTGGGCTACCATCTCGAAAGTCGTCGGGGTTGGAATGTATGGGTTGTTGGTAGATCTAAGGTCTTGTGCTAAAGTATTCATGCTGTGACTCTGAGGTGGAAATTTTCGTAGTGTCGATGGAAGTATGTGAAACTGTTTGGATGTCTAAATTCTTATGTAGCAAGTCATTTGTTACATATAATTGTGCGTCCACTGTTTTTTCGCACTACAATTTGTATATATTTTTCTCTTTATCCAGGGCGCCACTTGATATGGGACATTTTATCAAATGGTAATAAATTGCTGTCTTACGGTATCGCCCCATAATAGGAAAATATCATTTTTTAAATAAATTGTGTTTGGATTGTGCTTTTTTTTTCTAAATTGTAATTTAAACTTTTGTTTCATATAATATAACTTGGAAACGCTCGTCTATTTTGGATCTCTTCAGGCTTTGGTTTTATAGCCTTTCGCGTGCCAATTTCCTCACACGATGATTGCTTCTCCTTTCGATGAGCCTGATTATTTTCTGAGTGGTCTGGATTAACACGGCCATTAGCCACTTAAATCTTATCGCGATTTTAATAGAGAGCTGGGCACTGTCTCTCTTCATTCAGTTTATTGACGAACCTTATAAGTTGAGAAATTGAAATAAATAAAAATTTAAATTCGAATGTAATAAAGGACCCAGATAGATCCTGTGTCTTTCGAAAATGCCCGTAGTATATTGTCAATGTTGGTAAAAAATCAAGAAAATTAAATTGATCTCTGTTTTTGCTCAATTGATCCAAATTAAAAAAAAAAAAAATGCAATATATTATTCACTGAATGAAGCTTGTTGATTTTTAAATATAAAATTAACGTAAGTCGCAATTAAATTTCATTACTATTCGCTAACTTATCTGGAACTATATACCACACTCAAAACGAGACTAGAAATAAATGGTTTGGAAAACTGCAAGGATCCTTCTTTATAATAAATTCGTTATCACTCTTGATTACTTTTTACTTCCTCGAATGAATAAGTTAGTTAGTTATTTGGATGCCAATGCGTAAAACATATTGGTGATCAACGCCTTTTATTTTTATTTATTCTTATTTATTTCTCAATATTATATTATATTATATTCAATATAAAAATGAAAGAAAAAATTAATATTAATAATAAATAAATTAAAATAATTATATGTTTATCAATAAATCTTCTTTGGATAGAAAATTGATGACCTAAGTCACCATTTCCTCCTTATTGCCGAGAGGCACTGATATATTCAGAGGTAATCCACATTCATTTAACCTTCTGATGTAGAAAGGACAACTCTCTAAAATATGTGATATTGTCAATATGTTGCCACATTTTTGACATCTGGGAGGATTTGCTTTTGTTATTAAGTGGAGATGTGTCAATATTAAGACCGATTCTCTTTCCCGTGAGGGCTACTTCTTCTCTGCGGCTAACAAAAATTTTGTTATAAATCTCTCAACATCTTAATTTCTCCTAAACTAATTTTGAAGCTCTCTCGTACTTCGTAATGATTGGACGTACAGACAGCGTCCTTCTGAAAAGACACAAAGTCCTCCCGGTAGGATTAACCTTTACGATAGTATAGATGATTTTCTGCCCTCCTGGCAAGACGGTAGATATAAAAAAAAAAAGAACAGAAATTATATTTTTTAACTTTCACCATTCAGAGCTCCTTCTGTCAGGACATTGTCCTGTACGTTCTATCATTAAAAGCAGAACCATTTCGGATGCAATGGCTTACGTAGCTGATAGTTTAGAGCCTTTAAGAACGCTATGATTTTCTAGAAAAAATATTCCAGAGTTGAGACATAAAAACAGACAAAATTGTATTTCTTTTTTTTCAATCTGTAACTATTTCTTTGTTACTTAAGTATTACTACTTATTTTCTAAAGGAAGTATATTAATTTGCCAGATTTTTTTTTCGTCATCTCTCTTAATCAGAACTGTTAATAACCCAAATAGTTTGGTAGTGAAAGTCCACCGAAAATTTCATTGAATCAAAACTGAGCCACTCCAGCAGTTTTGTTGGTTTAGTTGCCCTCTTAATCACATTGACGTAAGGTGAGAGATCCTGTCTCCAAATAAACTCAGTCAAATACGAATTTGAATGATGACGTGTTGTGTCTCGCTGTGGTTTATTACTATATTTAGCAGATCTCCATATTCGCTTTGTAGTTCGGACGTGAAATAATTTCATAAGTCAGCCCTTTACCTTTTTTCATGTCGAATAACTTTTACTTCAACAACATTTATAGGAAATTGGAGTAGTATTCGGATACTATGTCTTCAAGAATATATGATGGCTATTAAGGAAATCATAATGCGTTTATTGATTTCGACAATAATTACCATAAGGTAGCAAAGCGCTGCCAGAAAACGAATGACAGCATTACCAAATTCCGTGAACACGGCGTAATAAAAAGACAAAAAATAAAATAAAACAGCATTTCTAATGCCTATTAGCCTCACTTATTAATTCGAATAAATTATAAAACCGTCTTCGATCTCGTCTGAAATTACAGATTTTAATGTTTCCAATCATTCAATTTTATCAAAAAACTTAGTCTCTCTCCTTATTCAAATGCCACTAATAAATTTCCGTTTACTCCACACAAATATATAAAAAATAAATAAATTTTTAAAATTGCAATAATTCCAGTTTCGGATTGCGACTAATACTCGTATTATTTCTATTAGATCTCAGCTCGGATCTTTTCATATAGTCATAATCAACGCAGTTTCAATCATTTTTACGTTTTTTTGCGCGTTTTATTTATGACAGCATTCGTTTCAAGTGATGAATGAAGACTGAAATTGATAAATTACAAGCCCATTTTAATTTTCATATCAAATGTTTTCTTCATAAATTGGATGCGCTTGTATTTCGTCACGCCGTTTCTTATGTTAATGACACCCTATTATTGCATATGCACAGCGCGAAATTCCAGTCCTTAATCTTCTAAAGTTATCAGAATGAATTGATGAGCAGTTAGGAAGGGAATCTGCAGCGCCATATATCGATTAGCAACTACTAATTTACGATGTTATAAATCAACTCGCTCGTTTCTCTTTAACGTTTTCGTTGCCTTATATAGTCTTAAGATGGTATGTCATAGTCATATTTTCTACCGCCGTAAGCTTGTGATTTCGCGGCTATTGTCCTAAAAATTAATACAAAATGAAATTTTAAAAACAACAAAAAACAAAACAAATTAATACCTACAAAATTAACAATTTAAAAAAAGATAACATTGAATTTAACTACATACTATGAATACATATTAACTCATACTATAAAAATATATTTTCTGGCGTTGAAAATAATTTCTATTCGTCCCAAGAACGGTTTTAAAAAATACAAAGCATACTTTTAATTTATTTATTCCACTTCGTTTCGGTGAAAAAAAATTGAAAACAGATAACAGCAAACAATAGCTGCACAGACGTAAATAAATACAATGATAATAAAGATTGTTCAATTCATTCAACCCGTTTTTTAAGGTTATTAATGTCCTAAAATACAAAATTACCTAATAAATGATGTTATTAATTTTTTTTTTTAGCCCTCGCCTCCTCCCTTCCCAAAAAAAAAGAAATAAGCATCAAGAATTAATAAGTAATTTTTTTTTTCTAAACCTTCTTCGTCTCTTCTTTTGTTATGCTTCTTCTACAACTCTCTTTCAATAAGAATTAACTTAGGTTAATTCTAACTTTAGAGTTAGCCTAATAAAGAGCGTGTTGTGAATCTGCTTCCAGGGATGAAAAAAATGACGGACACCTTCCTACGTACGCAAGAATTTTATTATACAGATTACTTCTTTTTTAAAGTAAAAAGCCATTTTTTTGATGCAAAAACGTTCGATTGATAAAATGTAGTTAATGGTATTGCCAAGTATTTCAATTACCTACTTGAGATATAATCACTAGTCATTGATTACTTGGGATTAAGAGGTTTAACACTGAAGTGTTTTTAGAGTTATTCTTCCCTGAGTGTGTGTAATTGTTATTTATGTCATCCATATCAACTAGAAAGATAGCTGAAATATTTTATTCACATTGTTTTCAAGTAAGATAAGATTTCTATTACTGAGAATTTAAAGGGTAGTCTGAATGAATTAGAAACAAAAAATTACAAGGATTTTTCTATAATGTTTTCTATTTATTTATAAATAAATTTAAAAAATAATGTTCTGAATTGGTGACATGCCTTCATTATCGAAACGCTGAGTTCGCTGATTGTTGTGGTTAGTCTATGACAGTTGTGAATTAAAATATTAAAAAAATAAAATAAAGGTTTTAATGAGACAATGTTGTATCAATTGAGTTTTGTCTGCATTTATATCAAATAAGTATCATTCATAAGACAATTTCAATTGCAACTGATATAATGAATGGAAGAGTTTAGATGCCATTAAAAATGGTCTTATTTAACACAATTGTTTATTATTAACTATTATTATTTATTTGTTCAATTCATGATTAATAATAATAACATTATTTAAAATACTTCGTCACCATTATAACAAGACAAAAAATACATAATTAATAATTTGAATTGATTTTTTTTTTATCTAGTCTTTGGTATAATTATTTCAAAAGACATTATATTTTTCCTCTATCTTCATAAATGACTGAGATATGGGTGTATGAAACCTATAATCGGCAGTCATTGAGAAACCAAATTGTGGATGGCAATGTCAAGTTCCGAGGATCAACCTGGTGTAAAGTCCGAGAGAAAAGCAGCGTACAGCGGACGGACGGATTTTTTTATATTAGATTTTTGGATTCTATTTTTCTTTAAACGTAAAACCTCAAAATTTTTTGGGGCGTTGATTTTTTTTTCTTTGTTGATTACAAAGGCTCATTATTTACATGAAAGCATTTATATTCTAAGCCAGAAAAGTTATGGTTGTGCAACATGTTACGCTTTTACTAGCTTCGGAACTTAGTTTTTAGATACCTCTCTTTCCATAGCGACCCAAGCTAATAGCTGAACACTAGAGTAGTATAGTAGATTAAAGGAACTACGAAATTGGAAAAGACCACAATATCAGCGAAAATTATTTAAATATTAATGATTGGACGCGTAATCTTTCGAAAACTATTGTACATGGGATACTGTTATGTGAAAGGACAGTTCGTTTTTCATTTGTAACCGCTATCCGCGAAAACTTCTGAACCAATCTTTATCAAATTTTAAATACGCTATTTTCATACTCCCCGGAAGGTTTAGCATTAATAAAATATTGTTAAAAAAGTGATTAATTAATTCTAAGAGAAAAAGTGTCCAACTTGTTTACGTTCGTAGCCATGACAACTTCTTACCCGTGGAAGCAAGTTGACTATAAAATCTTTTTAGTAAGTATGAAATTATTGGGTGAAAACGCTTTTCTAATAAATTCGGATGTTAAGGAAATAAGATAGTTAAAAATTTCTTGCAATAATGTTAAGTCCAAACATACAAATACTTTCTAGTATATCTTCGGAAGGAATGTTTCTTGTGTGCCAATTGTATTTGCAGCCATTTATTTGCCCAACGGAAGACAAAACTGGAAATATAACTTATTCGGAAGTTCTTTAAATTATTTTTTTCTCTTACTATAAATGTAATAATTGCATCGTTAATTAAAGTCAATCACTACAAGTATGGAGAATCCATATTTTTCTCGTGGGCAATTTACGTTGCTAAATGTTCCGTGTAGGAAAATCAAGGGATTTGTTTGTATTTATGCCCATGGAATCAACAAGAACATTATATATCCAAGAGCATTGAAATGAACTTAATATTGAATAAAACAGTAATTATTATCTCTGTGATCCAAAACACAAAAAGACAACAACGTATGTGTAAATATCTATTTTGAACTGTATTTAATAATTGAGATAAGAGCTAACAGGTATTAAATAAGAGCAAAAACCATTTTGACCTGTTAACATAGTCCGCTATCTTTGGTAATTGAGGAAGCAAAACGTGATCCTAGATGATGACACGTCATCACGATCCTTAATAGTAATGGACCTTGCAGTTTTCCTGTAATTGTCCTACCGATTCATTCATAGACGGCCCCCGGACAATGCACGCTTGCGGCCAGATATCGTGATGTTTCATTCACTGACCTCTAACGCTGATAAACAAACCAATATGACACGAATCAGGGCTCTGATATATTTGCTTAAGCGTCAGATTGATTAATCAATTATTATAGAAAGAATCAATATTTTTGAAGGATAAACTTTAATATTTTCTTATAAAATATTTTGAAACAACACAACTGAATAGGTTGACTTAAAATATTTTTAAATATGTTTAATTAATAACTTATAGAAAGGTTAAATATTATTAATGGGAAAGCCGTAATTATTAATATAGTTATCAATATATCGAATTTATAATATATTAGGAAGATATATTGAAGTAATTTAAGGTTAAATGAAAAATTATGAAATTTCGATAAAAGTTATTTTAGACATAATTATTAACTACTTTTTCATTTAATTATGCGGCAAGAGCATAATAAAGTTTCAAATAAATGTACTAATATCATACAATTAGAATATACTAAAGGTTTGAGGCCACTTATCAATAGAATAATAATTATTTTGAAAAATTCAGTCATTATTTATCTTGCAAATTTTAGATAGCAGTTAGAAAGTGTCGATTGACAAAGTAAAAAATTGACTGCCATCTATATTTCAAAATAACTACTTAAATAAATAATTTATTTCAGTATTTAATTATTTATTTCTTACTTGAGTTTCTTCATTTGAATTAAACTCATGACATATTAAATAATTGTCTTACAGATCTGCTCAAACCACATACTATTTAAATTATTGAAAATATCCCCATTTGTTTCTTGAATATTTTAATCTAAATTTTTCCTTTACATCATAACATTGATCCTACTTTAATTCTTACGAGGTATTGGTTTAATAATTTTATCTTAAAGGTCTTATCCACGTGTGCCGAGTCGTCTTTTATTTTCTTACTTCTCAGCATCATTTCTCAGGGTCATATTCATCGTGGAAAAATATTTGAATCTATATGAAATATGGTACCATTCATGTTTTTGGTTATTCTTGTTACTTACAGAAAACATTTTTCTCTGAGCTTTTAAAGTTTTTTTTTCGACAAAAAACTTCTGAAAACATTTGCTTCCCCTCCCCAATACTACCGAATCAAATTCAACCAAATAATTAAATAAAGCAAAATATCACAATAATTAACAGTTTATGATTGGTGCGTCATTGGTCATTGGTATATGTATACATCAAAAAAATAATAAAGATAAATAAAAACATGAACTTACGTGAATAATGATTGGAGAAGAATACTCGTAAACGTTGTTTTATTGTTTGTATCCTCAACGAAATCATTTTCATTTTCTTCCTTGAAATTGCTCCTTCCGATTTAATTTATTGACAAAGCCCGGGTCCGTGACCCAACAAAACAGAGACACGGGAGCGAGTTTTGGGACCGCCGCGGACCAGGATTTACGAGGACATACAACTCACTTATCCTACTGCTTTAGTGCCAAAGCCCCGCTCAAGCACTCTTAGGAACTTTTTTTTCGGAGAAAGCTATCGTACTTTGGGAGGAAGGTCCCTCTGGACGAGATAAAGAGAAAACTCCCTACGTTGTTCGGTAGTCCAACAGGGTTCTGATTTTCTACATTCCTGTCCTTATTTTTAGAAAATACTTGTTAGCGCTGTAGTAGTAATAGTTGGAATGACACTATTTCGTTTGTTTTTGTTATTTGTAAGGTGATTGTCCCTCCCCCATCGAAGATATTCCAAGAGAAAATATTATTAAAATAATTTGACTGAAATAATTTTATTTATTTTAACTACAATTCCTATATGTAATGTTATTAATCCAATATTAACATAAAAATTTAAAAAATGAATTTCGCTCAAATAAAATTGTCGTAATGTGTTTTTGCAGAGGCCTCAATTACTCATTCCAAGATAACTTGCACTAATTTCAGAAATATGTTGAAAATTTCGTAATTGGAGGCGTCTCAAGATTGCTGAATTCCCGTACCCTTGTCAATGAAAATATTTTTTTTTATTCCTGGTCTATACACATGTGCTTAGTACTTTGCTATCGTCATAACTACTCACTAAATTAAATTAATGTAGTGTAATATGCTGGAATTTCTTTCTTTTTTTTTTTTTTCGTTTTTTACTTTTTGCAAGTTTTAAAATAGACTCAGTCAACATAAAAAAAATGGTCTTCTCATGAACTTGAAATATTTTAAATTTTTTGAAATTCATTCTTCAAGAATAATTATTTCCAGGCACATTTAAGTATTTAAAGATAAATATATCCAGATTTAGCGACTATTGCTATAAAAATAATCTTTAACCACCACATTTGCCGATTAGATGATTACTTAGATCATACTAGTCAATAGTCCTGAAGTTCGAAATTACAATCCGTCTGTTTGTTTCAAAATGGCGGCCGATTAGAGATCTCACAAGCCCATAACTCGGTCATTTATAAAGATAGAGAGAAAATGTAAGGTGTTTTGGAATCAGCATAACGATACATGAAAAAAAAAAAAATTGATAAACAAAAAATCTGTATAATTACCGATTAAATATCTAATAAGCCCATAACTGGGCCATTTATAAAGATAGAGAGAAAATGTACGGTGTTTTGGAATCAGCAAAAAAAAATTTGGTTAAAGAAATCACCTAAATCGGACCATTATTAGCTGAGATATAGCTTAATGAACTTCGTTTTTACTTTTTCCTAGTGAAGTGCACATCAAATATTTCCTCTGTATCATTTTACATCACAGCCTACTTGCATTGACGCAGTTTTTTTAATTAACACAGTTCGGCACTGTCACGGCGAACATCTTGTGACAAGCTTCAAATTTCTTTTCCTTTGGTACCTACTGCTTCATATTTTTTACTTTGACAGAATAGATATTTTTGTAGAATAATAAACAAGTGGAAATAATAAATCATTGTGTAATAATTTGCAGCGTTTTTTGCATTTCAAATGGTGCAGCATTCTTGGTGTTCGTCATGCTGATGTCTATTAGTGCCTCAGGTTTTCTCCATCCAGGTGTTACGTTTTCTCGAAGCTGGAAGTTTATATAATATGAAATTATAATTATTTAATTCAAATTTGTACATTTGATATTTAACTAAAATCGTCTGATTTATTTGTTGTATGTATACTGCAAATATTCAATCTCTCCTGAGTTTTATGTTACCCTTATTAGGAAGGTATAATTATCATTAAAATAATTTAGGAGATTATATGTTATATTTTAGAGTAAGTGATGAATTTCCTCATAAAGGCGAATGTATGATTGATAATCACCAGAACCGCTCGTGTCGTTAGCTGCTTCGGCATATCTAATGAGCGGCCGAGCATGGTCTCTCTTTAATTCGGCGATTATGATCGTGAATTTGCATTTTACCGCCTATAGCTGTCACGTTAGTTGTCCGTATAAATATTAGCGCAGCTTACTGGACCGCCTTCAAGTATGCGTTAATGAGAATATTGCCTTTTTTTGATCAGTACTGCCCTATATTTCTTTTATGGAACTGGAGGGATGGACTGGATTCCGAGAAAGTCAATGCTAATCAGATTTGAGGAAGATGAGAATGGTCTGTAAAATCGTCGAAAGGAGTTTGGCGTTTGCTCTCAGTTATTTAGTTCTAATTGGAACTTTAATAGAATGAATATTGAGGCCTATTTGGAGGTACATAGTTAAGATTTATGTCTCCTCGAAACCATCGATTACCTTCCGAATACTCTCATTTTGAAATACTTTTTATCACAGGTTTTTAAACTTGGCACGTGGGGGCCTAGTTAATATTACCAAGGATCCGCCAAAAAATGTTATTAACTTTACATCCTCCACGAGTTTTAACTTTTATTCAAATGACTCATTTAATTAAAATCCTACATGCTCAATACTTTTTGTATTTGTTCTTACTTGACTAGTTATTAGCACAATTAAGCTATGATTAGTCAAAATTTAAATGCCTAGTGTTGAGATGGGATCCGCAAAAGTAATGATGTTCAAGAGGGGGTCCTCAGACTACAGTAGTTTAAGAACCCCTGCTTTATATGATTCTCAATGCTCCTTATTATATCACAAATAAGTTATCTATAATGCCTCATATGTTACTGATTCAGTGCGAAATAGATAGTTATCCTTCCGTTGTAAACCACATTCACATCCACATCCACTAGTTTTCAACATTTTTACGCAAACAATTCCCGAAATCCTTCCGTGACGCCTGAAACATTGTCCGGCCTTTCTCCGATAGAATAGTTGTCATTGCAGTGCTCTAGCAATGGAGTAATTCCTCTACAAGTCATTGGGATGTCAGATTATTCACGCAACACATTTACTTATTGTTTCTTCGTTAACGTTTTAAATCTTAAAAGATGCATTGCCTTGCATTTAGCGCAGCCTATATCATAGTTATTTTCTCGCAATATTACAAAATCATGTAGCACCCGGTATTAGCCATATACAACGATTATTATTTATTATTAACTAGTAGAGTTTAGTTTACATTTTAAAATATTATCATTGGAGTTCTTGAGGTCAAGCCGAACGTCGGGTACAGATCAAAGAATATCGGTATACCATGCTTTTCATTAGTGACAATCTGAGAACTAATCTGGTTAGCCAATTAGGATCATCCCGTTCCTTTCATATTTTCCTTTTACCTCTCCCCTAATCTCCTCTAATGAGGATCATAAAATTCTTGTGTTTCCTAATGTCTTGGGATCTGGGAGCCAGTATAGTCTGTGATTTATATGACCTTTTTTTTTTTTAAATTTGAAGACTTTTCGATTTATCTATAAAACTACAATACTGCATTAGTCTAAGTTTGTATAAGTTAAATTGCTACAATTGTGTGGAACATTTTTAAGCCTTATCCATTAAAGTTGTGGTGCCTGCCCCTTAGGATCGTTGGTGATGAAAAGTATTATTAAATCAGTTTTTTTCATTTATTTATATTTTAATTACTTCAGCCACATGTTTACAGTAATATCGGTGTTCTTCAGAATGTGTTTTATGTCATATGACATTCCTATGTTACGTTTTGATAAAGATTGATCCCTTATGAAATCGATCATGCAATTGGTTATACGTATTTGGTCTACAGGATTGATTATTATGCATTTTTCATTAAACTGCATTCAAAAACTGTTATTAAGGCGGAACCAAATCTAGCTTTTTCGTTTTTTGGACATGTTGGCAGATTTGTACGGCCCGTACATCAGAATTAAAAAATTAAAAAAGCTATACCGAATTAAAAAATATATTTATGACGAAACTTGCACGAAATTTAACTTTCTGTAAAATTGGTAATGATACATTCCCAATATTGGAAGCGAGTTACTGTGGACAGATTGAAAAAAAAATCTATTTCTTAGCTGTTTTTCAAGATGGCGAACAACGGACTAAAAGGAGATGGTCGAAAACATTTACTAGAGGGGTAGTACATACAACATATCTGAAAACCTATTTAACCTAGTTAATCCCGTAGATCAGAATTTGATTTTGAGAGGTCTAATTGACCGACTTGAAAGTTTGATACTCAGTGGACGTAGACTTGATGCTCCACAACTTTTATAGAATGAGTTTTTCTCTTAGAAAACTCATTTCCAAGCTACAGACATCCAGTACTACACTCACTATTCAGTGATGAGTACAAACAGTACTCTGTTTCAGTTTTTTATAAAGTTTGATAAAATCGCCGTTTTATGATCGTCCACCACAACCGCTTGACGAAATTATTATGTTGTGAAACTCATTCGACGCAGAATTTAATGATCTTTAATTTGTTATATTATAGCAGAAATTAGAAATTATAGGCGAAAAAACTAAACACTTACACAAATTTCGATGTTTTTTGGCTGTCTAAAAATCTGCGAGGTCGCCCGTGTCAGCATTTTTATATTTTACATGTTTGCTACCATATATACAATTATAACAAATAAAAGCTTCTATCCCAACTTTCGCATCGTAGATCTTGTCTGGTCTAATTTGTTTAATTCGCCCTTTTTACAGAACACCGATTATATGTATGTTTTAGCTTATGTTTAGCTAATTAAATATGGAATTTTTTTATTTAAAAAAAAAAGATAAAAGTCTGAATCGTTTTCCTCTGAGAGTACCTCAAAGAAAAAAATATGGCAATAAATCGTTTAGCAAGAAGAAAAGAATAAAGACTTTGATTTAATAAGATATCCGAAATGCTGAAAACCTACTGGAACTAATCTCATATGAATATTAATTGGGTTTGTTTTCCCTTTCGGAAAGCATAAGCCGATTTAGTTAGCCTTTTTCGATTATTCCCATGTTAGTAGAAGGTCATTTCTTTGCCAGCGATCTGCGACAGATTGGGGGTTGGCTAACGGTCCTCTACCCCTTAAGGAGCCATCGTTAGGTAGGCAGCCTGCTTCTCATTGTCGTTCAGTTTCGCTAATGATAACGAAGACAGATGAAGTTGCACCCCTATCTTCAGGACGTTGTCCCTCTCATCGCTCGCTGCCGTCAGCCTCCACCTCCTTTTCTCTAAGTGATTGTTTTTTTCTCTTTTGATATCTCTAATGATACCTGTATTCTTTTTTCACTGATTCTAATCTTTTCTTCAAGAAAGCGTTCTAGAATTTGCCGTACTTATGCCGTCAATGCATGCAATGAAACAAATTTTTTTTTTTAATCACGAAATATATCTCTTTTATTCTTCGTCTATTCCTCACTGATCACTTTATTCACTGCGAGTATCTGAGAACTGCAAAATAAAAATTCATATCTATTAGAGAATAATAAACTGTTCTTGATAAATCCTGTCGCAGAATTCAGTTCTTTCCAGAAAACTGAAACTAAGAATTAACAAAACTGCTTATTTTTCTGATGCCAATCAACAGACTCTTACGTTAACGGAAGGTTTATTTGATGTTTATTAACAAAAAAAACATTTTAGTCATTATAGCTTTCTTAGTTTCACTATTTTAGTTTGTGAGAGCCTCCTTACTTTAATAATAATATTAACATGTTGCGTTATCTTTTGCACCCTTTCTTCTCTTTGCCGACCTTTGCATTATTATGGTGGTATTCACTAATCCTAAAACTCATTACCTTAGGGATTAATCCTTTGTGGTGGATCCTGGTTGTTTATGAGAGCAATCATTCGCAGTTAGTAGGTAATACGGTCAAGTTCTTCAAGATCTATCTCCAAGATACGGCTCCATAAACAAGTGAAATAGTTGAAGTGATAATAGTGTTACGAGAAAATATAAATCATCTATGAATAGTTTTATACTTTATTATTATTGTTTCTATTGTTAAATTAATATACATTTTGAATTCTAAAATAGTGTAAATCATTCAATTTCGAAGATATCGAAATGAAATTTGCGGCCTTTTTCATAACTTTTTAATGACTACAAATGGGCGTTTCATATAGGCCATTTTACGGGACTTTGTTATTAGAACTCAAAAGATCTTACAGCGTGTATTTCCATTGAAAACTGAGATTAGAAATTTCTCATGATCGCAGTGCTTTCCCTTGCTATATATAGTTCATGTATAGGTAAGTGAAAGTAAAAAATAATTTTTTAGCCTAATAGAAGGAGCCTACAGCTATCTAAGTCATCGGCTTACAAAGGCAGTATGGTTTATCACCCGATAAGTAGGTGCTGATGACATTATCAGATATTGACCACTCTTGTCATTGATAACGAGGATACTACGTCGTGTGACCTAATTTTGGATGATATTGTTGCAAAGACCACATTCGTGGGTAATGTAATTTTATAATTAACAAATACACATTTAGAAATTTCATGAATTATAGCAGACATGAGTATGCTTATCTTTTTGCCATCTCTTCTTCATTTGAATGGAAGTCAAATTGGTCCTCAACATCTGAAGTGGCCGGCTCTTTTGTCGTGAGGGGCTCTTACGCAGGCCGAGACTTGCCAAAAAACTGGCCCCAGATATCTGACGCGAACAATCAGTCGGGCGACCTTGTCATTGTTCAGTCTTGGTCTTTGGAGGAATGTCGGAAATACCTTAGGCACATTGTTTGCTCAGGTGATGTAGTTCAGTGGAGCTTCTGTGTCGTGAAGATAGGTTGTAATTCAATAACTTTCTTTGGAAGCTTTGTGGGCTGGCACTTTAGTTCTTAGTGAGTTATTTCCCATTTTACTATTTTTTGACTAACATATTTTTCGTTGTATCACTTTGCATCTGAATCTATTGTTAGTTATTATAATTTGGAACTAAAAAATCACCTCTTACTGCATTATATATAGTTAGAGCCGTACATTATAAAATATATTTGTATTCATGAACAAGTCTGCTCTTAAGTTACATGGAAACAATCAGAACATAAAATATAACATGCAATTGTAAATATTACCATTTTACCATTAAAAATGATAAAGTGTAATAAATAAATTGGTTTTGTTAAACGATTAAAATAGAGGAATTGATTTTATTTGGATTGACATTTATTCAAAAGAAGTTTTAAAATACAGAAATTTTACAGGTGTAAATAAAGATTTCACATTATATATATATATATATATATATATATATATATATATATATATATATATATATATATATATATATATAATGTGATTTCGTGATTTTATCAAGTCGATTTAATTTTTTTATTATTTCTTTTTTGGAAATTATGTAGGAGTTTTTGAAAGAAAAGCAAGCTCATAGATAACTTATGGGTTATCTAGGAAAATAACTATATATATATATATATATATATATATATATATATATATATATATATATATATATATATATATATATAAGTTTATAAACGTGATTTCGTGATTTTATCAAGTCGATTTAATTTTTTTATTATTTTTTTTTTGGAAATTCTGTAGGAGTTTTTGAAAGAAAAGCAAGCTCATAGATAACTTATGGATTATCTAGGAAAATTTGATGATGGTAACTTCTCGTACAACACGAAGAAAAAATCCGTCGTTCAATGAAAAATAATCTAAAATTGGTAAATGGAGAAACGCAGTTAATTAAAAAGATAAGATTAGCGATTACAATATTTCATATCACGGATGATTAAAGAATGCGTATTCCTAGCAAATGAAAAAAGAAGATAGCACTATTAAAACTAGATAAGGATAATAGAAATTATTAGAACAAAAAAAAAATTAAAACCTATATACGAGAATATGCACATAAACATTTAATTATCTGCGATATTTTAGACTGGTATGGCTGGAATCAGAAATTTATTTTTTGTTAATGCGGTTGATATCTCAAATAAATTTAACTTACAACTTTCGTCTCCATCAATGTACCAAACAGCTGATCCGTTGGTAAAATTCAGTTAAGTATTGGAAATATCCGTCAGAAAATTATTATTTTACAATCATTGGTACTGTAGTGATTGGACTAAGCGATAGGATTGGCCATAGTTCGATTGCATTATTGGTAGTCGTTGGACTATCGTAAAGACATAATGGAAGCGATGGCATTACTGACATCATACTTTTTCCCAAAAGTCTTACAAAAAAATAAACGCATATTAAAGTCTATATTTGAAGAAAGAAGGTTGTTGAACTTGAAAACCTATAAAAGGTTTGGTTGATTAAACAACTTTAAAAACTTTTTTGACCCCGAGAATTTCGTTAGAAAGTTAGAACTTGTCAATGAACCAGTAGCTGAAGAATTTTTTGAAAATGTTTTCCGGTAAATTCCCTCCAAAAAGTTCCACAATTCTCCTTCTTTTCTTGCTGCTATTTCTTCTACAATAGACTCACCTTGTCTCCCTAATCACTATTAACTACAGTCGTGCAATTTTTAGAACTGATTTAAACCTAAATAAAGCTGATACGATAATTTTTTTTTGCCAGTCTGTGATTGCTTGTGTAATTTCTCATTATATTAGAATCGGCTGTTTCAGAAATGACGCATGTCCATATTTTAGGACTGGGACCATGTGTCATTTCTGAAATAACCGATTAATTTATTTTTAAATAATTAAAAATTAATCAATTAATTAAAAAAAATTAATGTTGTTTTAAAAGTATTTCCTACATAAAACCTAAATATTAATAGCCAAAAAGCAATTTATTTAATTAGGAAATGTTCTCTCTTTCCGCAGAAAAGTGCAGAGGCATGGGATTCTAAGTCTCTCTTCACTCGAAGGTAACGATAGCTACCAAACAATTTTATCGAAATTATCGATAGTCAGAGCCATAGGAGAACGGAGGATAATATCGATCAGAGAGATAGGATAACGGACGAATCAATTCTTTGCATTAGATGTTTTAGATGTTTGTTATTTAAAAATAAATATTTATGGTAAAAACTTTAGTGTGATGAGTACATGGAAGTCTTCCCGAGGCGTGCTTACTCGAATGGGGAGAGGGTTGTCACTTTATTTATGGTAGGGCCAATCAATCGAACATACCTACATATAGTAGTTCAATAAATGGATTGGATTAAATGCTGTTTAGAGAATTCATGCTGTGCAAACAATATAGTTTCAATCAACTTGGATCGTTTCCAGGTTTGCCTCAGCCACGGAACCTGTAGTTGGCTAGTTATTAGGAAACCGTTTTTAGGGAAGATCAATGGGACATCAATGGGTTTATACAGCGATTAAATCAATTGCGCTTCTTTTATAAAAGTCGTGAATGCAGTTAATTACTATTCTAATACCTATGATTTGCACCAATCAGAATTTTTATTGCAAATTACTCTTCTTTTCACGGTAGAGCGGTAGCTCATGATTGGACTGAGTGATCCAAATATCGCGAAAATCTGTATCCCGATAATGACCTTTCGTTGATGAATTCCTCATTAAAGAAAATTAATAATCTTTTTCGGAAAAGAAACCGTGACTTGCATTGTAAACCTTGTATGAGCTGTTATGGGATAGATTATAAATATATATATATATATATATATATATATATATATATATATATATATATATATATATACATATATGGTGGTTTACTTTCATTTTAAAATATAAGTAAAGGGTTAAAGGCTACGATGCGTAAATCACATTAAACAAAAATGTGTTTCAAGACATAACCGATTACGCCTAAATTAAAGGTTATTGTTTATGAAAACATTCAATGACTGTAGTTAAATATACGCTAGTTGAGTTCAATTATTTATTTCTTTTTTTTATTATATTTTCCTGTAGTAGTGTTGTAGGGCACTTAGTAATAGCAGTTACTGGGTAATAACTTCCTTATTTACTAGGCATTAGCCACTCGTAGCCCCCTCTTCTAGTGAGTGAGGCTATTTGTCATTTGACAACAAATGGCAAACGTATATCGGCCGAGTCCTTGATATGTTTTTTTTTCTCCCCTTCGGTATATACTATTTGGGAGGGCCTCCTCGTGGGACAAACGACTCCGGCAAAAGAAACCGAGACAAATTCCTCCGATGAAAATGTAAGAGGTCAGTGAGACGGTAGCTCCGACCCAGCTTGATGTTATTTGTACCTTTAATCGGCCCTTGTAAAAGCATATTTATCTTCCTTTTTCTTTCCTTTCTGTAATAGCTTCATTATAGATTCTAAAATTTTAATTTACTTGTAACTCTTCGTTCGTTAGCGTTGCCGCAACTCTCGGTTTTACTTTATAAAGTAAATAATAAACGAATCCATTTCTCATGTAATTTCTATAGTAAAATTTTTGTATCATAGCCATAATTATTTTGAGTTAATTGGCTTTATAGTATTATATTATAGCATTGTCGTAATGAACAAGAAATATCTTTATTTGATAGAAAAGTAGATTTTTTTTTTGTTATCAGTCCTTAATACAAGCTATGTATGAAATTAATAGCTGTATATTATCCCTAGGGGAAAAAAATCTCGGTTATTCTCTTTCCATTAAAAGTTTATCTCCACGAGGCAATTTGACATGGATTACCCAAACTATAATTTTTACTATTAAAACTATAGACTATTTATGTGAAGGTCGATTGAAAAAGTACTCTATTCAAAAATTGTAGTAGTTATTTATCGTTTAATATTTTCTGTAGCTAAAATTGATACATACTCGTATGTGAGTGGTTATTCCAAAAATGGGCATTTTGTGTCCAACGTTCCTGATGTGGCTCACATCAACATTTTTTGGCCTGATCAATTTTTATGACAATGTATGTCATTAGCTACTACTGTATCAATTTTTTAGTATCGAAATCGCTTAACATCATTATTTTAGCTGAGCTGAATTCACCTAATTCTCAATTCCTTAGGTCTCTTCGTGATCGCACTTTATTACAGCAGTCTGTGTAAGGATAATGACACGTCTAGGCAGATGGTTTTGAAAGTCTTTTAAGGTAAGGAAAGGAAAATCCTCTAATGCAATCCACTTGTTATGCACGATTCTCATTCCTTCGTCCAAGTTTGAATTTCCTGCCAGTCTTGCACTTGTTCAGTGTAGCCAGGCAACGCTGGCAGTTCCTGCCTAACATGTTCCTACTATTTTTGTTATTTCAATTAACCATCAGTAACATTAGAGCTCCACACTGAGAGTAATTTGTGATGAGGCCGTCTATTTTCCCCATTCCTTTGTCTTCTAACATCATCTTGTAAGTATGCTTCACATATGTTATTATTTTATCTTTTTCTAACGGATGATCTAATAGAAAGACTTTTTTTCTTAATAAAAGATAACTGGGTCATCACAGGAAGCCGAAATCCTCATTCCTGTGTGTCCCATTCCTTTATCATTGTTAAAGGGCTTTAACGACCACATCTGCAGTCTAGGGTGAGCGAAGGGGGGGGAGGAATTACTTATTTTAAAAGCATATTATTTGACAAATAACTGGTAAACATTTATATAGACCAAGTGGCCCAAAATCTACTATTTAAAGAGTTTTAAGTAGAAAATCCCAAATATCAAGCAAAAATAATAGTTTCAAATACAAAAGTATACCTATCTATTATTTTTTATTTGAAACAAAAAGTTATGAATGAAATTTGGTAGCGAAGTGCTGGTGAACATCCCAAGAACCGATTTTGTTGAAAAAAAAAACTGCCGAATTAGTAACATTTTATTCAATGAAATTCCAAATTCCAAAATACCCAGTTTTGAGTGCACGAGTATAAGTTAAAGTGGGGTTAGTCCGTTAAAGTGCGCTATCGAGGTTAGTCCTTACCAAGGCTATCTATATGCGGTATAATGTTAGTCCAATATTGTTAAAATCCTCAACTATGCTTATATAACTTATATAATGCTTATATAACGTATATAATTTCATTTTGACTATACAGGGATAATAATATAAAGTTTAGAGAGGCTGTCGGTATGAATGGATTCTTACAGCCCTAATAGTAGTTGCCTTTAATTGTAGACGATTGTATTATTTTTCAATTATTTTTTTTATCTCTCTATAGATTCTGAGTACGCGCTCACCTCACCTTACATATATATTTAATCAGTTATGGTTTTGTACCTTCTTGTAAACAGATTGAAAAAAAAAGAAAAAAGAAAAAACTGGAAATTTAAATTTTAGAAAAATTGTGTTTAGTAACTTTTGGAACTCAAATTCTCTATTATCGTATGCTAAGTTCTCAAAGTTTATTAATTACTATTACCACTGATCCGACCTTTACTTCTCACATTTAAAAAAATATATTTACTTAGGCATAATGTGACTGTTGGTATAAAAAATCTCAAACCCAATTTATCCCCTGAATATCAATGCCATATCCCATCCCATGGGGTATTGAAATAAGTAAAAAATGAATATGTACCGTTACTTCGGATAATTGTGATGACAAGCTAATAAAAGCAATTTTTCACGAAAAGGCTACATCAGTCATTCATTCATTTATATTCAGTTTAATACATTGTTATTGTTGCATCATCTCAGTGACATTTGACGACATTGTTCTAAATTTATCTTATCTACATGTATACATCAGATTAATTAATATAAATATCAATTGGATTCTTAACTTTAATAAATGATATTCTTTCTTTTGTTTTTCGTCTCTAAAATGATAGGTAAAATTTTTAAAATGATTATAAAAAAAAATTGATTCCATCCAATATTTATTTTTTAAAAAGTATAATTACAATTAAAACAACATCTCACTTTTCTCTAGTTTTTCTGGAAACGGTATCTGTTAGTTCTTTGGTAAGCTTACAGTTTACGATTTTCAACTGATATTTGTAGTTATAAGATGTAACTAAATAGTTTATCTACTCATTTGTACATGCATAAAAGCAACAATTATAATAATAATAATATGATACCATTAATCATTAATAGTAATATCTACTTGATTAATTTGCTCATTGACTCGAATAATTTTTATAAATAATATCTTATCTCAAATCGTACTTTGATATAGGATCCTCGAAATTTTTTATACTTTATCATTAAAGAAATTGGTCTCCCTAAATATCTGTTGCCATGTATATTGTTGTTGTTTTTTTTAGCAATTCCTTTCAATTAACATGAAATTTTATTGAATCTGTATTTAGTTAATTGAATCTGCAATTAGTTAAATGAATTTGTTTATTTGTTATCAATAATCATTTGATAAAAAAATGAAATTTATTGTAATGTTATGGCCGACGACAAGAAGACACTCCGTGCCACGCGCACAGGTAGCACGGACATCCTGAGGTCGCCCAGGTGCTAAGAATAGCAGACAAGAACTAGCGGCCGAAAGATTACAGGGTATCAAGCTATCGCCCTGACGAAGGTGTGGTAGTCGCGTCCCACCTCCCGCAACATTTCAATATTAATTCACCCAATTGAAAATTCCATGTCGGGCTTCTTCACTTTTGATTTCTAGCCATGTTTCAGGTCGTATTCATGAGTGAATGTATAAACACGATTCAAAACATCGCTCTCCTGTATGTGATGTTCTTTCTTCTTAGTCAGTCTATTTTTCGAAGATGCTAAACCTTTATTTCTAACATTCAAATGATGTTAGCTGAAAATGTTTGATAAATAAATTAAAAGGAAAAATTAATAGATTTACTTATTTTTTTGTTTTTGTTTTACCAATCATTAAAACTTGTAGAAACAGTCGTGAAATATCACTGTCTGAATACTACTAAGATACTGAGCGTCCCTACCAGATCCTCCTTTTTATTATGGTTCCGCATTCGTTTAAAATAAATAAACAGTCTCAGAGACCCTGTTACCAATGTAAGGGTTAAAACTTGTTACGCGTTTCGAAACACTCATTTTTCCTAAATAAACAAATAATAACGGTCTTTTAGTTAAAGTAATTCCCTCTACAAAAAAAAAAAAAAAAAAAAAAAAAAAAATCGTTTTTCTCTCTTTATAACTGTATGTATTGCCTTTATTTCAAAAAATGAAGTCAATTCGGCAAATCTGACAATTTTCTCGTACTTAGAAGACTGGAATTATCCAGATTCGACTCCGAAACTCTTTGCCGCAAAATAACTATTGTACTGTATTATTTTATTTAATATTCTGAATCATGATCTGATATAGTATAACTGCTCGCCTAATCCGATCATAACTCAACTTACTGCCTTTGAGTGTGTCTTCCTCCTGAAGTTCTGGATGTCCTCTCCATAAACAATCGCCAGATTCCAGCAAAGGTGCAGTGGTAAACATATGCGAAATCAGCAGGTTGGTAATGTGTTTGTTATGCACTAAGGTCTTCCCTGAGGAAAGATGACGCGTGAAATTGTATCATCGTAGTATCAACAGGAGTTGAATTCTTTTGTAGGCTGAAACAAAACTAGTCAGTCGGAATTCATTTAATTTTTATTTAGGATTTCTCAGTTTACGGAAACAAAAAGATATTTATGAAGGAAAAAATCCTTTAATTAACTTCAGGTAATATTGATCCCACAGTGAGACTCTTGTTTTTGTGGATGGTAGGTATTAATGGCTGAAGTGTAGTCGTCGTCCTTATTTGGATTGACTGCCGGACTTCTATTTTCATCCATTATCTAATAATGAGGTTCGTTAGTGGCATTTGCATATCTCAGATATTTTCATCATATTAATTAACTTGACAGGATTTATTGGTCTCGCCTATGATAGATGCTACAAACGTTAATCTGCAAAGCTAGTTTTACAGCTTTGCTATTGTATTTTTATCGACTTTATCAGTCTGGATATAGCGATTATTTTATTTGGGATTATAATTAGTAATTTTTTATTAAAACTTACTAAAGTTTAAGCTAATGTCCGCCAAAAGGGTCTAGTTGCTCTGAACTGTCTCACCGATTTGATTTGATCGGTAGGTATTTAAAAATGTTATATGTTCGGATTTTCGTTGAACTAGCATGTTGTTCCATAGAAGTCCCGATCTCTGTAAATTTGGTAAGCGATGTTGCAAACTTACCAATACATTTATAGCTTCTTATCAAACTGTATTTTATTTATATTTATTTCTTACTTGTTGGTTGGTTATCATTTGATTACTATTTTCACTTACAGTTATAAAAAATATCTTGGAAAACAAGAATACCGTTTGTCATCGACATGGATATAAAATTGAATACATTTACTGTAAGCCTCATTCTAAAGTAGCCATCCTAATATACCGTTAGCTAGACGAAAAGTTTCTACCAGAGCAGAGCTGTGTTGACAAAAGTAGGTCTTTGAGCCTAAAAACAATTTCACTATTTCCAGTTTGTCTTCTCACCTTTCCTTTGGTACCCAATTTATTGGCCTGGCATGGTTTCATTTTTCATATGATTTCAATAATTGTTATATTGATTTATTCTTTTCAGTAATTGTCTCTGATCAGGTCGAACACAAAACTAGCAATTTTAGTGGGCTAACAAACTTAAGTTATTTTATAATAATTATAATTTTTTCAATTTTTGATATGAGATAAACAGAGCCCGTATTTTTACGTAATGACTTATTTAGTTTACCTGCTTTTAATTTAAAGATATTATCTTAATAATTTTTATCTTAATATTAATCTTAATAATCTTACTTAAATTAATAATAACCTTTTAGACGCTTTGAAACCTACTCTTACATTTTATATTTGTTGACAAATGCATATTTGAATATTTTGAGTTAAATATTTTTATTTTTTTTTAACAATGGGATTTATTTTTATCTGAATTAAAATTAGTCTTAAATGTAAAAACTAATCACTTACCTTCCGCATGATGGTATAGAAGGATCAATCTAATTAGGTATTGATAAATTATTTGCCACTTCTATAGTTTTGTTTTATTTAAGACTAGTTTCGAATGTTATACATTCATCCTCAGTTCAAGGTTTAAATGGATTATAACAAATAGAATAGTTTGTACTGGTTTCTTCTGGCATTGAGCTAACAATTAACAACTAACAATTGTTAGTTCAGTACCAGAAGAAACCAGTAAAAACTTTTCTGTTTGTTGTATTCCATTTAAACCTTGAACTGAAGATGAATTTATAACATTCGAAACTAACTTTCAATAAAACAAAACTATAGAATTAGCAAATAATTTATCAATCCCTAAGTAAAAACTGATGGCTGGGGTGAAATAACAAACACCAAAAAAAAAAAATACATAAATCCTCCATGCTTTAAACACATAAAACTGTTTTACTCCGCACGCTTTTGTTAGTATAAAAATGTCTTTTAATGCTTGAAAAAATGTTTTATGCTCTGAAGTTAAACTTTTACTAAAATGAATTTTGAAATGTGTTTTGTGATTAACTTTGATGTAAAATGTTTATTATTTATTGATTTAGTTTCTTTTCCCTTTCTAATATTGTTTGTATTTATAATAATTACTTTTATTAGTTTTCTAAAGCTGGTGCTTTTTTTGTCATTTTTTTTTATCTTTCTATAGATTTTCATTAACTAAAAAATGTTTTTATAAACTAGCATATGTTTATATGATGAGGGTTTTTTAAAAATTAATTTTTTTATAATATTTAAGAATATTTTTGTTTTTTAAAAAAATAATGAAACCGGCCTTATTTTTTTATGCTTGGTTTTTGACGATCCACACTTTCAATATGATAATAAAAAGATATCATTATGTAAGACAACATTTAACTATTAAAAAAAAAAATACTATTCCCAACGTCCCATATAAAAACAAATAAAAATAAATTGTAGATATTTTATATCGTACAATGCAATCCTTCAACGATTCCTTTCATTAAATTTTCATATTCCTTCAACAAAAAATAAATAGTTAATTGTGTTAATAGTGACCAATTAAAAAAATTCTAAAACAATTCTTGCATTAGTTGTGAGAACCTAAGTATAGGGAACATATTTGAACATATATCATGTTTGGGTAATTTCATTGATTATTTATTTTTGTACTTTTTTGTTGCATATTTTAGGTTTTTTACCCCATAAAAACCATATATTGATAGGAGATAGAGATTGGTTCATATCGATATTTACGGTACATTATTTATCTATTACCAAAAAATGCTTCAGTAATGATATCGTTATTTATTTGAAAGAGAAAATAAAACAAAAATCGTTATCTGTCGATATTTGATCATGAGTTCATTGTCCCTCCTCATTTTTCGCCGAGTTCATTGTGTTCTTTTTTTACTTTGATTCACGGTGTCCGTATCGTGACCTGTTCCTGGGTTGTAATTAAGCTCCTCTTCAGTAAAATATTTGATTCGGCCCTGTCTTTGACATTATTAATTTCCGAATGAGAGAGAAACGCGAATGTTGACTTAATAAACGTATAGTGGAATTATTTATGTGTTATCAGGTCAGGACCTATGCTTACCGTTTTGGTTGAAGTTCAGTATATATTTTTTTTTTACTTTTGTGTTAAAAAAAAAAATAAACTAGCAATTATTAGCATGTTACATGATATCCTTATGTTGTCCTCATTTTCCTTATGTTGTTAACTAGTGAGCCGTGTCACCTTCCACATAGTCCTCATTGTTGAGACTCCTAGCTATTTAGCCGACCTGAAATGGGAGCATTAAGGATTCCGCTGTTCATGCAGTCTCCTGCAGCTTTGTTGTTTCAACTTTGCTTTCTGCTTTTTTTTCTTTTTTATGTATTCTCCTGCTGGGTTCTGTCCCTTTCCAGATATTTTCTCGTAGATATCATATACATACATATATATATTTATATATATATATATATATATATATATATATATATATACATATATATATATATATATATATATGGATGTACATGCCTTAGCGAGAAGAATGTAAAAATTTCCAACAAAAAATACATTTTATGGTTTGAAGTTCAAGTCATCTGACGAGGACGTAGAATACTCGTACCAATAGCATTCCGTGGTGATCTTTCAATTACTGGCAGACATGATTGAGCCTAAAAATTATTGTATTCTGTCTCAGTCATTATTCTAAAGCCGAAAGTTAACAGTTAAAATTAAATTTTATCAGTTAGACTCTAGTTATTGATGAAGGCTTGATAATAACTTTTTCAGATACAAAAATCAGGTTTATTTAAGTAATTTTAAACTTCTTACACACGGTGCGTAACCCACCTTTATTAAAAGTTTAACTTTTGAGACTAACTGTCCATTATCAAAAACTTTTATCTTATAATAAATTAATATGTTATATTATGTTAATAGTTAATTAATGAATTTTTAATATTTTAGTCTTTTTAATTGATTACATTTATTGAATTTTTTCCCCTGTGTATGTTAACATTCTATTATCACACTCACACAATTATACTCCCTTATTCTATTATTTTCTTCTTTATCAATTATTATCGTGTTATCAAAGTCAAATTGATGGTTATTATGTATAGAATTATTTGCTAGTGCTGAGGTAATAATATTTTTCGGATTTTTAGTATTAATTTTATGTTGTTTTAACCTAGTTTCTAATTTTTGGAATGTCTCTCCTAAATAGTATTTGTCTATACATTCCTTGCATTTTATTTTGTTAGCCACATATTGCCTGTCAAACGTTTTTATTTCAGCTTTTGCTAATATATTAGTTTAATTTATTATTATTATTTCACCCTTACTTCAAATTTTCATGTGTCATAATATTTGATGTTTTTTTTTTATTTTTATTTGTTAACCTAGGTTTACTATTGCATTGATTTACTATATTAATACTTACTTCGTCTGTTTTCCTTTTATTATTCTTCATTTTTGAAAATAATTCCGTTATCTTTTTATCCTTATTTTTTTATATTTTGTATTATTATTTTTTTCTTAGTATTCATCATTATCTTTACTTCCTAATCTTTGTATCTCTGAAGAAATTTCATCCTTTTTTCTGATCTCGGAATCATTCAATTTAATTCATTTATACCGCCAAAGAATTATTATAACTTCAATTTATTAATTTGTTGATCACATATTCTAATTGCATTTAAATGGATGCATTTACGATCCTTTTTTTGAAAGTATTTCTTATTCTACACCATGACATGATTATTCTATTAAAAAGAAAAATATTTTTAATAGGTTAAGTTCTTATATCTGGATGCTAAATTTTGACGAATAAGAATGATATTTCTAAAAATATCATTTTTAAAAAACTTAAGACAATCTTAGTACGAGCAAGCTTGTATTATTAATGATCATTTCACATGATCACATCATTTCACTCAAATATATATATATATATATATATATATATATATATAATGTCTAGAATATTCTAGGATATTGTAGGGAATTAAAATCACTTTGTAATGAATCTACTTTCATTCCAGAACGCTGGAAAAATTAACACTTTTTGCTATTCTTTTCTTTATCATTGTAATTCTCATACATTACATATCTTTATTGATTAGAGGACCTGATAAGAAATTCTGTTGTTTTTTTAAAAATACTTTTATGTCATCAAACAAAAATCTTATTAATATGAACTTGTAATTGTGGAAGGTATAAGCTGTATTTTCTTAAGTAATATATTCAAAACTATGCATTGCAATTTAAAAATAACTGTTGAAATAAATGCCGTAATTTTTCCGCATTTTTTCAGATGCCAGGAATTATGATGTATTTTGATTGGACGGACTCCCTTTAGATACGGGCAGTCTATAAATGTTGGAGATATAAATTGAATAGGATTATGTGCATAAATTGTTAAGATTATAGCATCGGCGTCCCGAGTGTGCTAAACCGATTCCAATTATAATCTTGGTTTCCCAATGCGGTAATATGTTATTATTGTACTAATACTTTGTAAAAAATATTTTATATTAATTACTTCAAGTTCGACTGTTGGAATTCCTTACATTGGATTTAAAAGAAAAAAAATATATTAATGTATTAAATAAGAGCTGTTATAAAGTAGAAGAAATACATTAGCTGACCGTAATAACTTGCAACACGAAGAAGAGAGCCATTCCCATTAGTTGCAAAGATTATCCGCTTAAGCGATTTCATTCACTAATCAACTTTTAATAAGGTTATTATCATAGGTTTATTTTACCGCTTTTTTTTTTCTTTTTTTTATCTTGGATATTATAAATTGTAATATAATACCTTTTCGTCAGTAGATTACCGTTTTATTTATTTTACTTTCCTTTTTGAAGGAAAATAAATATGTTCTGCAGTACTATGGCTTTCATACATTAAATTCCTTATATCGAAGAAAGTTATCGAATCAAGCCAATTATTAGATAAGAGATTTTCAAGTAGTCTATATCTCGTAATACTTCAAGAATATTTCGTCTTTATGCACAGAACGAATCCCTAGAACTACGTATGCCGAAACGTCGGTAAACATAAAACAGTAACAAATCACTTACTGCCCGTTTTTTTTCTTACCCTACTAGCAAACATCATTTTATAGATTTTAATAGATTCGAACGTCAACAATATGCACAGAATTTTTTTTTTATTATCGATGGCGATGTACTAAATCTAAACCTCTGTTCCATTGAATTTAAGTCATTAGGAAGTATTTTTAATTTTAGTAGTTTAAAGGAGGTGTAATATTCGTAAATTATTCGTTTAGGGTCTATGGGCAGGCAGAGACGCGACGTTGGTAGTCCTCTATAATTTGAAAACCCAAAAAGTTGAGAAATAACAGATTTGAGAACTGCGAAAATTGTTGAATTGTGCGAAAACTGCAGAACTGCGAAAATTGTGGTAAAACATTTTACTCATAAAATCATTAAAGTTTAAGCTAAGAAACTTTATCGATACAATTTTATGTTTGAATATGTAAGAAAATTATTATTGAGAAATGCCGTCAAAATTGTTGGGAAATTTTAAATTTTGCTTCTCTCTCCCCCAATAAAGAGTATTGTACTAACGTTCCTTCTTGTGGGTTTGTAAAATAGTTGTGACCTAAAATGTTTAGAAACTAGTGTTATGACTTTTTTTTTTGTTTCTTTGATTGTAAATAGCTATTTGTTTGATATTTTCAGTCAGATGTTCTCGTTGCAAAATGGCATAAATAATCTTTATCACAGTTCAATGATCATCTTAGTAGTAATTACTTAGTCCAATATGTTTAGCAGTGAGCCTTGTGTAAATGTTTTTTAAACATCATTTCGTTTAGTAACTCATTTATGGCATTTTTATGGCGTTTAATATCTTAAACCTTTAAAGCTGCCTCATAGAATTTGATTCCAAACATCTAATTTTCTGCATGCATCGTCTTTTTGTTGCTTCATTTTTCTGTATATATTGGTAATAGATAACTGCCAGTAAAGTAGAGGTTCGGTCTGTGGTGAATTTGTTTCCGCATCGGTACTCAAAATCAGTATGTACTGAATCGGCATTTTCCGTTATGCTGTAACTGTTCCTTTAGGCAGTACGAATTTATCTTTTAAAAATAGATAGACTATGTATCAATTTTAGGACTATGGTGCCTTAGGATAAAATAAATTTAACCCAGTTTCACATTTAATTTACGTTAATAGGGATCAGGGAATGTGATCAGTATGCTTTTGATAGAATATCTGATGTTTAATACTTTCATAATGATCTATTGAAAAATACTCTTTTCAGATTACTTTTGTAGTAATAGCACAACCTTTATAAAGTGCGATAAAAGACTTAGCTAAGACTTCATTAAAATTTCTTAGCAATCATCTCCTATTACTTATGATTATTACAGAGCCATTAAAGTAAAACTATCCTCAGACCTTGCAAAGTTTCACAGTGGGTTTTACACAGAAATGATATTGAATAGATTTCTTGGGTATTTTTTAATAACCTAACTATTTTTTTAAATTTTCTATTAAAAAAAGCGCTATTAAAAAGGGACTGGTTGTTTTTTTATTAGTTTATCAAAGATAAAAATATCTATTAAACATATGAATTGGCATAAATCATCCTTATTTTCTATAGAATAGCTTTTAGACAAGGAAAGTTTGGGTAATAAACTATGAAAGACCGATTATCATTTAAATAAGCATTCCAAGGGCATTACTAATATCCATTATCCTCTTCGGCAGTAATTGTTTCTATTCAATAGATAGTGAAAAATAAATCGTGGATTATAGGATAGAATCGTGGTGGCAAACTGCCTGGATTGCGGGGAATAGAATAGGGCGTCTTGCCTCATCTCTCCCTAAGCCGTAACCGGGCGTCAGTGATTTCGCCGCTAAAACTTTGCATAAATGTGATGACGGACAGAGCTGTAAATAAACTGCCTAACTAAATGCTGCCTTTGCTACGTGACTCTGAATTAAACCTTCAACAGTCTCTTTAAACGTCGGTTTCAGGATGATAGTTATGGTATATTCGGATCTTAATGATACATACTGGATAAGTCGACGGGACGAGGAATATATCATTGGTTGTCTGCTGAGGCACTTCCGTCAGAGTTTGAGAATCGTTGTTTATATGTAATGACACTCCGAAGATGTATTACTTGGAAGAATAACTTTTAGTAGAAAACATCTAGAGTAATAAATATTTATTAACGCCACTTCATATTTAATTCAACTATTACATGCTATTTAGTAAAAAAAAAAAAAGATAATAATTATTGATATTTTTTAACGAAACAAAAAAGTTGTGTAAAAATGTTTTCTTTTGTTTCAAAAGTTGTAGTTTTTCCCATATCTAATCTGAGACCCGAATGCAAAACGATAATCGGTAAGGATGCCCACTATGGTATTAAATTATCTTTAAAACCACGAAAAACCGCTGGAAGTGGAAAACAAAAAAATTGAGACCATCAAACGGTATTTACCTACACCAATTCAATTCACATACAAATTTAATTTAATTATAGGATTTTTAAGGGTGAGCGAAACTCGAAAAACGAAAAGAATATAAATATATATAACAGCCACAAGACATCCAATCGTGTCCAACAATTTCTGTACATTTTTAAAAACGATTTTGCTCTATAATTTGCTTTAATATATACAGTCAATAAAAATTTGTTTTTTCATAGTTACATAATTTCAGAAGCTTCCATTTTATCAGAAAATATCTACTCACTGATGGATGAACACATAATGGGAGAAATTACAAAGATTTTTTTTTTGTTTTGATTTGTCTTATTGAATCATTAGTGTAAACAATCGAGGCTAATCTCTCGGGTCCAATATCACTATTTAATCTAGTTTAGATATGCACAATTTCCATTTCAATAGATATTTTATTTTTTTCGTACCAAAGTCGCTATTTGAACCACTGTGCGGCGCCGCAGCGGACTCGAGGTTGCTAAGATGCCGGCTTAACACCCTCGGCCACCTCGGCCTATGGCAGAACAATACGAATATCCCACCCCCAGCTATAATGCAATCATCACTTCACGTAGTCATCGCTTGCGTTCCATAGCGGATGTCAACTCCGACAATTCACCACAGATCGTGTAATTAATTGATCGATCGAGGTGATGATTGTCCCATTCGACGCCAAATCTAATTCTCCATGACTTTAATTTCAATCCGTTTTTTCTTCTATTTGAATAGTAAAAATAAGTATAAATAGTTGGTTTTACTATGTTTCATCTCAGAAGACATGTTAATATGTAAAGTCTTACTGATTTCTTTGGGACCAATTCGCGCTAACATCTAATATATAACCACAGAGTATATAGTCTTATAGACGAACTAGTCCAATTCATTATAACTCCAGTAAAATTTCAAGATAAACTTTTGAAGTAGCATTTGTAGAATAAATGTCTTGTCCCCGCCGATCTCGAATTATAGCTGAATCAGAACTGTAAGGAAAGGTTGCGATAGCTTACAGTGGATGTAAATCATGGGACCACTAACGGTATTCACATGCTGACTTCTTATCTTCATCGTAACTTCCTTTGTCGATGGTTTTTTGAAAGTGGTAGTGGGACCCTTTATAATAGGCACTTTAGTATGCGTATGTATATATACATATATTAACACACATATCAATTGTTATTTTTCATTATTGGTTCCTATTTCGTAATAATATTATATAATTGATTAATAGTTATCAACACATTATCAAAAAAATTGCCAAGATTTTGTAAATATGATCACTCAGAATTAACTGATACATACAGGCTCTTTAGTGCGTTAACTGATATAATTAAAAATTTTATATATTTTCTATCATGTGGACATTAACTAAATAAGTTAATCAATTCCATACCGTATTTTTTAAGATAACTTAATTACGGTCTTCTAAGGCTTAACTTTACAAAGTGTCGACCTGTTGTCATCACTCCCAATTTATCAGTTTTGGTATAGTGTAATAGTAATCTTTAACTCCTCGCTGAAATACTAAAAACCTTTTTTGCTTTCTTTCTTTTTGTAATCTTTCTAAGATTTCTTTTCTTCAGCTCTTTGATTGTACCAATTCACGGGTCAGGTTTTGATATCAAAAATTCATTCTGAACAAGCGATCTATGAGGTTCTGCGCTATCCTTTCCCGATTCCATTAGACCTTTCGAAAAACATTCAGGTAGTGGCTGTATAAAAGTTTACTATTATATATATATATATATATTTTTTATCAGGTTCTTCGGTTTCGCGGCGCAAAAAATAGTGATGAAGCAGGGACAGTTTGACGGTTGCAGGGAGGTCAGCTAGTTGAGGCTATAGATAGTCATTCCATGAGTCCACTGCCAACTGTCGTCGCCAAAGATAGTCTGGATAGTTCATTCTAGCTAATCATCATCAACATCATTGTGGAGAGGAGCTTGGTATGATCTGAAAAATTACCAAAATCTTCTTATTTTGCTATATCCTATCTACCTTACGCCACATTAGTGTCTGCTGTCAAGAGTCTGCTGGATGGTCCAACTTCATAGCCACGCTTCGACTATTCTCCAGGAACGATTGCTGAGGAAATTTCCTTGTTCAGGATGGACTGAAATCTCATTTTCTACTAAATCGGTGGACCTATTTATGTACGAAGGGCACAGTGAATGACTTCGAGTAGTACTGGTTGTGAGAGGGGCTGTAATGACAGCTTCGTCACGAAGGGCAAGCGGTCTTCTAATGAAAAAAATTGACGCGCCAATGAAGATATAAGTAAATGTTATGTTCGTTAGTCTCTTGTAGCTAATGGCACTGTTCCACGTATATGCATGTCTTTGAGATGGCATATCCATTTAGGTGTGGAGGTTTAGCCGTGAGTAATTGGCTCTGAAGCTCCAGAAGCATTTCCAATTATCCGACGATTCGAGGTTTATTCCTTTTTACGCATTCTCAAAACTATAAAATTCTTTTCTCTATCAAAATATTTATTTTTTTTAAGTTCAGCAGCTCTCAAATAAAAATCCATCCTAATATTAGATTTATTTCCCTAACTTAATATGTTTCATTGTTTTGATAATTATTTTGTTTTCGAACTATAAGATGAAAGAATTCCTGAATCCCTTTACTTGATGAGTGTGAAATTCAAGCAGAAGTAGTATATATATATATATATATATATATATATATATATATATATATATATATATATATATATATATATATATAATTATAATTCATACGTAAAATAAGTTGTGAAAACTCATTGCTTGTTACAATTTAATAAAGCAATGTGGAAGATTAATATAGTATTTGGTTTCGAAATATAATTTCTATTTTCCAAATCTGATATAGGTTTCGTAGGTAATTTTTTTCATTATATCTTCGGGTTTACAGTAAACCAGCGAATATGTAAAAACTCAACTTTTCAGGAGAGCCAAAAAAACAATTTCTTATCTGTAGTGTAATACGGGGCCTGCCTTTGTGATTTTCCACAAATTTAGTTTTAAATGATTTTTTGGTGAGGAATCCATTGGTAATAGTCGTAATAATGTCAGGTTTTTCAATCGACGGGAAGTGCAGATTCGTTAATTTACGATGACGGTACTTTTTTTTTCAGAAATATGACCATTTAGTATCGCAAAGTAATTTTCAATAGTTTTCCACAAAATAAGTTTTAATTTTGTGAATTTGTCAAATCTAATGAAATGTTTATTTGCCACTTTTTTAATGACAGCATTTTTTCATTCTCAATTTTAGTTAGGACTATTGATATAAATTTACTCCTGTTATTTTAAATGTTTTATTTAATTTGTAAAATGGTTTTATCATGAAAATTATTTCTTACAAGACAAAGGGGAAAAGGCACTTGAAATAAAATAAAAACCAGAATTTAAAATATCAAAGATCATTTTGAGTATTAAAAAAAAAAATTGTTTTTATAACATAAAAGAATAAGAAGATCTAGTCTTTTTTCTTTGAAAATTAGAGTTTCGAAGATTAGAACTTCGATTGTTAAAAAACTGTTTACCTGGCTTTTATCTATTTTTCCTGCAATTAAAACCGGTTATTAGTGAATGTTGCTTAGTTGAAAATTTAAATGAACCGGTTTATGCAACAACCTAGTAACTAACATAAAAACAAAACAAATTTATCCTTAAAATAAATAAATAAATTCTTAAAATTAAAATAATTATCAATCGTTCGTTACTCGTAATTTCAATACATACGGAGTCAAAATTTCTGATTATTTCTTCATTGCAAATTAACGGATCTCGCCCTCATTTTTTTGGTCTCATCCATGTTAGATTGTTTACAATTTTATTAGATAGTACGCTTACGAATATACCATATTCAATAGTTTTTCCAGGAATCGCCTTTTACAATCCGTCTTATTCATCTTATGGTAAATTAACGAATGTGGGAGATTCGTAACTTTACCAAATGCCGATTGATAAAATCTTAGCAGATCAGTCGTAGCAAACTGAGGAATATACCAGATTCGCTACTTTACCACATCATTCAATAGTAAAAATGAAAATAAAACAAATAGCAAACTATCCAATCTTCTGACTCGCAATTATAAAAAATGTATATTCGCAAAAATGAAATTGTTGATTTAACTTGAAAGGAATAAAGATCGATTCGTTAAAATTCGACAGGCTGTAAACACATAAAATGCAGCATATGTGCCAAATATCTCAAAAACCGGATTTTTTCAGATTCCTTAGTTTACCGTACACCCGATGATATAATATAAACATTGAAATAATTAGACGGAATGGCGTTCTTTCAAGTAACAGCGTTTGTAAAAAGATTTTTCTCTACCTGTATTTGGCACATAAAAGCTATAAAATGGGGGTATTGACCTCCTCAAAATTTACTGAATAACCAAAATTTGTTTATGTTTTGAGTAGTTGTCTTGAATTTCTGTGAAGTGCTCTCTGTCTGCACTGCTGAATGTTGTAGGTCGCATAAATATGTATTAGTTTACACCCATTTAACGTTTCAAAAGAAAAAAAAAAATACTCACAGCATTTATACTAACTAGACACTAATAGGAATACTAATTTTTATAGTACGTGTTGTTTAATGAAGGACTTTACATCTGCATACTAGTCTTTTTTAACTTGTTTTTTATTCGGTCCAATTGAGGCTGCACTAAACTACAAACATGGATTAGTTTAAATAACTCCTGTTACGGTTTATTCAGGTCCTCTTCACCTAAACTATAATCTATTTAGACAAGATAAACGGAGATTGTAATCTAGTTTCGAAAGTAATGGCGGTATTCTATGATTGATTACGAAGAACGTTTGGTAAAAGTTTCTTAGCAGTAAAAAGTCTACAGTTTTTATTTATCGCATTTTCAGCGATTTAATAGTTTTACAAGTTATTTACTGCTCAACTTATTAATTTTATGGAACTAGCTGAGGGGATAGTGCAGGAGACCGTGGCCCTCCTTGAAAGACCCTGGAGAAAGCTCTGCTAGTTAACCAACTGCATTCAGCCTGCAGCATCTAGGGCAGGTGTATTGTATGCAAGCGTTAATTTTATGGGCAATCTTTCTTCATTATGCTCTACCTAGGCTCAATGCCCATATTTCTTGCTATTTATACTTTTGTTTATTTTTTATATGTTTTCACCTGTTGTGTATGCAGATAATTTTGAAGAGGCCTTTCTCCTGGATCAGCCATTAAATAGCCCGAAGGAGCGGAAATTAGTTCGTGACCGTTGCAAATAATCTCCGCCTTTCCTTCTCGAGGATGCCTTCTTCGTTAATTATAAAACGTAGAGAATATATTTGTGAGTGCGTTATTTATTTTAATTTACATCAGTTTGTGCAAACGGCTATGCAAATCTTAGAGCGCGTGATTTGATATTTTTTATAGAAATTAATAACAAATAGACTGTAGGAGGTCACCCAGCCTTACGCTGAATCGTGCAACGTCAGATTACTCTAAGCTCAATTACTTAGTGGTCGATTCAGCCATGCCTTTCCCACACTCCTACTATCAAACAATCGGGTTTAAGGGCATTAACGAATATGTCAAAAACCAGCTGTTCAAGACCAAAGGTTATTAAACAATACTATTAAAGGTAAATTAACATATACACATTAATAGAAAAGTTTTACCATATAAATTTAATTAATGAAATTTGGTTTGGTCAGATTAATAATGAAAAAAAAAATTATGATAAGATTAAAGACTAATAAGATTAAATTAAAAAAAAGGAAATAAAACAAATATAATCGAAAAAAACAACACAAAAATTTGTAATACAGTTTTTTAAAGAAAATAATATAAGTAAGGAAATAGAAATAAATCAAAAAGAGAATAAAAAACGTACAAAACAATGCAATAAAACTTTTATAAAATATATACCAGGAATAACAAATACCATTAAAAAAAAATTAAAACATTTGATATAATTAACAAAATTAAAATACAAAAATCATGATAATATCAACAGTAATAAATTTATTTTATATTAAATAGAAATTTAAAAAAAAACAAAAAGCATAGTTTAAATAGAAATAAACCAATTAAAAATCAAAATAAGAAGTAATTAGCAAAAATAAAAAAACAAATATAGAATATTAGGTACAAAATTCAAATAAGCTTATATATTGACTCATTCTAATTCAATGATCCAGACTCAGCAATATGTAGTTGTTTTATTTTTTTTTAAATATTAGAGATTTAATTGTAATACTGACAATAGCAGAGAAGTAAGTATAAGTTGAGATAATTATTAATAATTGTTTTTTTATATTTATGTTTATTATATTGTATGTAACTATGAATTATCATTAAGGATGCAATAATTGATGATTTTAAAAAAATTGTTCTGATGATGACGATTTTTTTTCCGAAACATCAACATAGTAGCATGAAATAAAGTGAATATTATAATGGAAGTTATGAATCGCCCTTTATTAATGTTTAATTAACCCATAATGTCCTCTTGGCTCATGAAGTTTTTTAAATGCCAAATCTTAATATCGTGTACTTATACCCTGTTACTGTTAAAAGTTATGTTCCATCGGAAGTCCTTCTCATTGAATACACGGAAATAAATGCTAATAAAAGATGTGAGGAAGTCTGCTGAATCTCTCATAATGTTATTTTATCGATGCAATGTCTAATAGCCTCACGATAGAGCAAGGAGCTCTAAATATACCATCAACAGATCGGGCCTATTATCTATATGTTTGGAGTTTAATAGCTTGGAATCAAGTTTACTACTACTCAGGCTAGTCATTTTATTAACTAGCCACTATTAATTTTATTACATCTGTGATTATTGCCGAACACCAATTCTACTAACCTTAGAGGCGTATTTACTTTAATACGAGTTTGTCTGTTTTTATATTATATATATATATATATATATATATATATATATATATATATATATATATATATATATATATATATATATATATATATATATATATATATATATATATATATATATATGTGTGTGTGTGTGTGTAATTTCTGTCCTGCATGCGAGTAAAAAACCAAACAAAAATCATTAGTCCGTATTGTTATTTTCTCTTGGATTCAGTTTATTTCAGGCATTTTAAAATCTAAAATCATTTTTAATTCCACTTATGTTAATGTTAACGTGATCATCAGCTAAATATTTCTTATTTTAAACATTTTCCTGAAAACATCATACATTTAAAACTTTAGTGTCCGAATTTTAATACAATATTTTCTTATACTATCCAGTACTTCAATGCGAGCAACTTTAGACTGATGGTGGAAACTATTCGTATCCACCTTCAGCCTATAGTTGCTGGTGCTGCCACGTGACGTGAAGACTGTGTTGTTAAGTACAGTGAAGATGTTCCTTCGAATTAGTTCTAATTTGATGCCTGTGCTCTTGCTGGACGCTCAGCGAATGACAGAAATTGAGTCTATTACTAGTAGATTTGAATGAATCTCAATTTATTAAAAATTACAAGGATCTGCTATGTGAATGAATGAATATATTTACATTTGCAAAATAAAGGAGTAAATTTATATTGGCTTGATATTTTATACAAATTAATTTATATTACATTAAAAATATATTTAAAAAAGTATTATATGAAAGACATGAAAAATATACTAATAAAAAATTTAAACTTTTATGTTGTTAATAACTTTCAGTTCATTTACAGAATTTGATTTTTTGAAACCTTATCCAAAATTTTAATCTTTAATTATCATATTGCTTGAATCTATTGAATTAGTTGAGTGTGTATATTGTTTCATTGAACTAATTAGCTTTTAATGAAGGAGCTATATGATTTTTAAATAACCAAGAAATTGATTGATTTTTTTTTATTGATTTTTTGATTGAATGATTTTTAGATAACCAATGAAATTAAATTCATTAATGTTTTTTTATTGTTTTATAATATTTTCGTATATAAATATATAAATTAACAGAGCCTTCCTGCAAATAATCAAACATTTTAATTTTTTTTTAATGAAAAAAAAATCAAGTCTTTAGATAAAGAATTAAATTGTTTGACAAAATTTGATCAAATGAACTTTGAAAACATAAAATAATTTATAAAAAAGAAAATTTAAAGTATATATGTTAAGCCAAATTATAGGATTACCAAAAACAATACTTTAAAAATAAATAGAGTTGAAAAGAATGTGTTGAGAACGTTTGTGCCTCTTCGTATATTTTGTTGCTTTTCGTTAACTTAATAAGTCATATTTGAAATAAGACCTCCAGAATATTTTGCTACAGTCATACCGCCTTCGGAAATTCGGCTTCTTTTTATTTTTTGTTTGTTTATTTATTTTTTTCATTTTATAACATTTATAAATTCATTTTATATATTACAAACGCTCCGATTACTTCGATTTTTTTTTTTTATTGGATTGCTACCTAAATAATTTATTAATAACACTGAAATCAATGTATTGAGACACAGATATGTATATATGTATATATACCTATACCCATATAAATAAAATAACTTTTTAAAATCATATTGTATTTACATTGTGTATTTCAGTTAAGCATCATGGTTGATGTTGCATTTTAACTTGTATTCCTATTAAGGCCTCTCTCTGATTTGAATTCCAAATAATGTCACAAATTTAAAAAAATGTATTTGTATTAAAACTTTTTTCCTTCAAGGAATAAAATCTATTCAATTTTATATTGATTAAAATTGAAATAGAAACTTTTCATTTGCATTATTTTCGTCCATGCTGTAATCGATCGAACCGATAATTCTGTAATATAATTTTAATAATAGTAGAGTAACCAAAGGAAAATTCAAATCAGGTCGCATAAAAGTCATCCTGAAGACTGATCCAATTTTCCTTTGCAGTATTTTAATTTATTTTGTCTTCATATAATAATGTAATTAGTAAAAGGGTCGAGATTATGGGCTTTAATATTGCTAAGTCAAAGGAATAAATGGGCCAAATGAACTCGTCAAACTAAGGTGATAGTTAGATGGAGAGAAAGTGGATTTATGTCAAAATTCTTAACATTCCGAGTCTAAAAGTTTTTAAGGAACCAGAAAATCGTAAAAACTGTGCATCCGTATTCTAAACAGATTTCCGTAAAATAAAGCAAATTATACAGTTTGACGGTATGGATCTGTCATTAGGAAATAATTAATTGATAATTTTTTAATCCATGTATTCTTGACGTGGTCTTATGGCGATGGAATCAATCATATATACGTCATATCATACACTAGGGTCAATTACTGTATCTATTATATCGTGTAACTTTTGAAAAGCATTTAAAACTAACTAAATTTGGCTGACTTAATATGCTCCTGCAGTGTTCTCTTGATAGAAGAGGAGGAATAGGACAGAGAGTTGGCGAGAAATATTAAAACACAAAACAGAAAAGAAATATAGATTGAAGTTGTTCAACAAAGCGAATCCAATTCCTTGAATGACGTTTTTAACTTTCGTTACCATTGTTATTCAATAATTTATTCTTAATTGGAAATGAATTTTAGGGAATAAATTTTATCATCTGCCTTTTTAGTTTTTTTTATATATATATTTTTTAATGAGTTATATAACAACAGCTACGAAACCTGTAAAGTCCGTCCATAAACCATTAACGAGTACCTTCGAAATAACTTCATTAGCAATCCCGATATCAATTTGCAGTAAACATCAAAGTCGTAATACTTGTCAGCAATCGAATAAAACAATCCGTTGCATATTTGTAATTACCATCTTCGAAAACCTTTTAAATGAGTTGTATATATTAAAACCGTTCCGTGTATAAAAGAAAGAAACACCGATAATTCGATAATCGGCATCTCCGAAAACCAAAATATACCAAAATGAATACGACTTTATTTGCAACTTCCTACAAAATGAAAACTATTCGCTATTCAATTTTAGGAATGAATGATTTGATAAAAGCGTGACTAAGTAAAGAAATCCGGATTATATTGTATATATAATGTATGATTATTCTATATATAATTATTTACCTGGCATGATAAGCGTTACATTTAACTGTCAGTGTTTAATTGCTTATTATATCTCTTAGGCACTCCAATGCATCTACAAATCAATACAATTAAAAATAAAATGTTAAAAACATATAGAACAAAATTTCCAAAAAAAATAGTAGCAAAAATAAAGAAAATGAAATAATAAGAATGAATACAATAAAATTATAAAAAACATTAAATAAAATATTAATAATAAATACAACAAAATAATAAAAAGAAATAAAATAAAAGAATGAAATAAAATATAGACATTTTGAAGCAGAAAAAATTATAACTGAGTTTCTGACTATATAATTCTGTAGCGGTCCTGGCTAGACATTCGAAATTATGGCATAGTGGGCTATGTGTAACTTCTTGCCACAGTGCACCTTTCTCCAGCATCTATCATCAAAGCAGCAACTGATTCGGCGAGTCTTGTTTCTTAAAAGAAATGTTGAAGTTTTATATTTGCGTAATGTTTTTTTTGCTTTTCGCTTATCATCCATCATAATACCATCTCGTTACAGAAAATTAGATTTTATCTGCATAATCTATTCATTAATTATTGAAGTTGCAATCGTCTCAGGTATTCTAATGAGAACAGATTTACATTATAGCCGCACTGATGAGTTCTAAGTTATAATTATGACAGTTTAATAGCAACAATTAAGTACCTAGCCTAGATCCTAAGCATATTTCAAAACATGATAAATGTACAGCAATTAAGACGACTGGAATCAATTTATTTTAAGTGTCGTAAAGATAATCAATTAGTTGTATTGAACTTGCGCGAGAACCAATTGAATATCATATAAGCGAATATCTAGAATGAGGTCTAGAAAGTTGACCAGCAAAGCTCTCACTCGACTTTTTATTCCCCAGACATTTCCAACTGACCACTATAGGCATATAATAAGATTTCGTTATTATTTTAAAACATATCACGCGGACTTTTAAGTACGTTTTATCATCTGGATTCACTTATGTAAAAGCGATCCATGCGATTTGCCCAAAATAGCTTAACTAAAACATAAGGGTATAATTGAACCCAAATATATGATATAAGAAAGCTATGACTAGAGTTTTTGTTGGAAAATAAAATTCTCGATTACCTTTATAGCTTATAAAACACAATTTCACAAAAATGTCGGTTGCTTGCATATTGCATATTTGGTTTCAATTGTAAGGGATTTTATTTATTAGTTAGCTGGTACCTATTAGTAGTATAAGGTAACTATAAGTATTAGGCTGACCTGTAAGAAATTTTCAAATTTATTCATGTGGCCATGCAAGTGATAAATTTATGAAACTATTAAGGTCTCTTTTCTGGGCATAAGAAGTATTTAAATGTGAGTTTGATATTTCATATTTAATTACTGTCATTAAATTCTTGACGTCTAATGAAAGAGGTTGGAACCCGAGCTGATTCCCATAATAAAATATTATCTTGCTTGTTGGCGTATTCGTAAGTTGTCTTGTAAACGGATTAAAGTTTTTTTCTGGAAATAAGGTAAGGGTGTCTGAAAAATGGTTTGAGTATACTGGAAAATACTATTTCTGAAAATCCTTATTATCAGTTTATTATTGTGGACCAATAGTTCTTTATTAAAATTACTCGTGGCAAACCTAGAATGGTGGGGAAGGCGGTTCTCTTTGTCATTGACATCCATTAAAATAGACAAAGAAAATCAAACCAGCTGTCATTAGGAAAAGGTAAAAATTGCTGTTTTTTTTTATTTTTTGGGTAAGGTCTTAAAAACATATCTATACCGAGCACCAAATGGTCTCGGTACAGCACTGAAAATTACTATTTAGTTATTCTAACTTTAATGTTGTACCACATCCTTCCACCTCGTCAAAACCAATACCACAAGCTGTCGTAGTAACAATAATTTACCTTAAATATCAGATTAATGACGCACTTGTTTTGATAGGTTTCGTATTTGAAAAAAAAACAAATATGTCTGAAATTCGAATTTCTTTCAAGCGTTAATAATTTTCTTATTAAATTCTATCCTTTGTTTATTTTCGTTCACAGAACATTTATTAGGCAAATTTTATAAATTAGGATTTTATTGATTTCAAAAATAAAATAAGTTAAAAAAAATTCGATTCAGTAAGTTTCAATTCCTCCGTTGATACGTTTGCTAGTAGAGGAACCATGTGACTGAATAAGTTTAAATTTATTTTATTATTATTCTTTTTAGCAACTAAAATTTGTTGGTACTTATGACATAAGAATGATAATAATGCTAAATGTTTTAATTATATTTTAAATTAATTTTGAGATTGTCATCGCTGTTCCTCTTTTTAATAGATTGGTCGAAGACCTTGAATGTTAATAAAATCTTAATTGGTGATTTTCTAATTGGACATATTTTATCTTATTTTTATTTTAGCTTTATATCTCCATTCACACATGTCAAAAACGTAGACAACAAGTGAATTTGCTGGCTAAAAATTATTAATATATAATATAATTTGATTACTAATTGAAATTGCCTATTTGTATTTAAATACCTGTTGCACACTTGGATAAATCATTTATATTGTGAATCGAATACTGCGAGGACACAAATAGCTCTGACGGTATGCTTATATCCCTCGTTGTAGCAGCTCCATCGCCTGCACTAAATGTACTTGATGAGCCGTAATGACCACGTTTTATTACACCAGTTAAGTCGGCTCTTTAATTGTCGATACCGCTTATTACAGTTATTGTACAATCACTTAATATCTTACTATGGACATTTTATAACACACATGTCTTGTTATCATCAATGAGTTGTATCCTAATTGCCTTATCATATTAGAACTCAAAATGAAATCTGCGAATAATACCTGCTATGGTTGAGTTTAATTTGTAATTTTTCGTTTTCCGTTTCTTGCAGTGGAAGTTAAAATATGCCTTTGTGATAGATTGTTGTGACAAGGAGCATGCGATGGGTCTGTAAATCACAAGATACCGAAAATGTCAGATCAATGACGCACTTGTTTTGACAGGCCACACTTTGATGTACACCACCTGGTTTCGAACCCAATCTATAAAGATTTCGTATTTTTTTTTTAACCAAATATGCCTGAAATTTCGAATTTCTTGCAAGCGTTAATAATTTTCTAATTAAATTCTATTCTTTATTTGTGTGCATAACTGAAATTTATCAATCAATATTTTTTTTAGCCCCTGCCTTTTATGTTCCTTAATGCTTCTGTTTTCTCCTTGTATCTATCTTGTATGTGCTCATATTAATCTATTTTCAGTAACTTGAGTCGTAACTTGAAAGTAAATGTTTTTCCATTGAACACCTATTAATATTTTGTATTTTCGTTCGCAGAACATTTAGTTGGCATATTTTATAAGTTAGGATTTTATTGATTTAAAAATAAAATGTTTTAAAAAAATCAACACTTAGTATCCCGGATAAATACTTTGTTTTGTTTTTTTCAATTATTTTATATTAATAGTTGAAATTTGTATAGATTTATAAAAATAATGGTCAGTTGACATTTTTCAAGTGTAATCTACCTTCCTATCTACTCTAAATCTCCTTGACAGTGAGACGTGGAAGCACTCTGAATTCGTTTGTCACCTGAGACACACTTGTCCCCTCGCGGTCTATGAGCCGCCTATTAGGGTCGCAAATCCTCAACTTGTCAAGTTTCCCTGTGACTGCATTTGCATTTGCTTGTAATTATTTTTTAAAACCATTTTTAGTTATCTTAAAGGGTAATAAATTACCATCTCCTCCAAAGTTGTACTATTTTAAGAAATGCAGTTTTAACCTAAATTGCAAGAATCAAGAGTTTTTGTAGATGAGATAAGATCACTACTTAATTATTTAATAATTAACCCATTTCAGAGTGGAGGAGGGAGGTACATTCCTCCTCTTTGACATGTTTTAGAATGTAATGATGTTCTGTTTTTCAATGGTAGATGAATTGATGACCGTTATTATTGGGCAATTAAATAACCAATTAAAGCTTCTGCCCATATCAACACTTATAACAAACGATGTTAATTGCAGATATAGTGTTGGCAAGGTCCATGTGGCTGCCTTAATATCATTTCGTTGGTCCTGGATTTTAAGAGGTGTTTCGTCACCCGGTCTTATCAGAGGCTCGTTGACTGATAACAAAACTCCATAGCTGTTGATATTATGTTATTATACACGTCATGATCATCGTATTTTAATTTATCATATTTTATAACTTTTTTCATAGTACGTTATACCTCTTATCGATGATTGAAGTGAAGAAAATGTAAAAATTAAGTGGATATTAAATTGTTATGAATTATTGGCCGCTTGAACATCTTACTATGTTTATCTATATTTTCGAATGCATTTATCCTTTTTATTTATTTTTACATTCACACACACACACACACACACACACACACACACACACACACACACACACACACCTCACATGGGAGGGGGCACGGTCTCTTATTTAGTCCCACCGCCCGGCCCAAGGATATGGAGGGGTCTGGAAAAATCTCGTTAAATGTCCATATATTTAGTACTATTTACAGGAAGGCGGACATGGTAAGGTTGTCAAGGTGACATTTCAAAACTTTTGTCCACATAAACGGAATGCCTGTTGCGATATCCGGGTTTCATAATTCGAAAAAGATAAGAAGATGATAACCTGTGAATCCAGTCTTTGGTTAAATTAAATAATATCTGCGTATTCTTGTAATTGTATTAGTTTTCTTTTGTCGAAAATACTTAAAGGAAGACTAGTTTTACCAGTAGAAGTTAACTTAAATGGAGAATCGCGGAGCCAACTACCCATGTTTATGTCTGCAAACGGTTCTGGAATCTGTTAATCCAACTGTTTATTGCCGTTTATCCATTGTAGCATTGCCCATAAAAATCTAGTTTTTGCTAAACATCCTTTACATTTTCTTTGTAAACATTTGTGGCGGGTGCTGCTCCAATAACATCACGTGATTGTTTAACCATTTATCTCCTCCTCGGTCGTGGTTACAAAATATAATCAGCCAATCCAGTTATTTCATCTTGTTTTAGCACCCATTGAACCGTCACATCTTGGAACCAGTTCACAAGGTTTTATGATGAAGATTAATGAGATAATTAAACCTTCAGTATTTGTCTCTAAATCTCGAATAGCTGTCAGCTATTTTAAGTAATTAGCATTAGTTAGTCCTTTGCTTATGGTTTACGGCCAGCAGGTGAGGGTTATTTCAAAAGCTGTCCAGCAAGCTCAACTAGGTTTATTATGTAGCTCTGTCAGGGGCGGTAATGTTTGGAGCTGTAAATTTAACGTGTATCTTGTCTGTGCCTGCTTAAATCTGGTAAGATTTCATTTTAATTACACTGTTTTTAAATTATCCGTATGAATATTTTGTCGATTAAAAGGAGACGAAGAAAAAAAAAAAGATGAATTGATAAAATATATTCGTAACGGTTCTCCTCTCGATTTTGATATTTGTTTTTTCAGAGCCTGGACTTCATTCCGACATTCCAAGTCCACTAATAAATCCGACATATATTCAATAAAAAATAATTGATCTATTAATTAATGGCAATAATAAAATAAGTACCGAAGGTAAGATTTAAAATAATCACTACCAAACACCTGTCATTTCTCTTCAGAGCGCTTGTTAAAAGAGCATATTCATTATGTTTAAAATGCTCAATATAAGGTTATAGATTTAAAAAAAAAAACTAGCTATATAAAATAAAAACAAAAAGATATGGTGCACCGTGGTTTAAATAACATTATCGATCTCTTCTTTATCGGAATGTTTTGGAGGAGACTATTAAGTTCAAAATTTGTATGATCAAATTCAAAAAGTTTAACTATCTGTTTTGAACTTAATTATGTGCTATCTCTATGCCAAAATTTAAATTGTTACGGATTAAAACCATTTCTCTTTAAAGGAGATTAAAAAAAAAATTAATATATAAACTTTGTTTTTGTGAACTGCCTATATTTATAAAACTTTATTTTTTGACCGTCCTACTGTATTTGTATTATATACTGTATTTTACTCATAAATAAGTAATGTTAATATGCACATTACCCAGTTACTCCTAAGTTAAACTCCAAACTAAAAAACGATTGCGATACCAAGTCGATAAATTCGATATTTCACCGCATTAGGCGAGGTAAGTGAATCAAGTACCGCGTCGGAGAGCGTTTTATTGCCGTTGCAGCGAAAAAAAAAATCAACTTATTGATTGAGTTATCGCATATTTCTCGATTTTACAGCTTCATCAGAACGAGTTAATTTATGTCAATGCTGACTTCAAAGGAGGCGTCCGCTAACCTCAGTAATCTTGACTTCCAAAGGTGATGTGGGCTTTACTTTTGAGTCGAATTGGTAAGAACGATATACTGATTTGACCTTTCACAGCTGTCATTAATATTTTTTTTTTTGTGGTATTATTTTGCTCAAGCATCAAGAGACTACTTTTTGTATCTCTGGTTTCATGTTGTCCATGTTATGATTAACGGAGCATTGGAATTTCTTCGCAGATTGATCGGTGACGAATTCAAATGCGTATGCATGTTTATATTCTGAAGATTCACAAGGATAATCCACAAATAATATAGAGTTTAAAAAAATATATATGTACATCCTTGTTTATGAATTCTTTGATGCCGCGCTTTATTGTATTTTTCTTTACTTTTTTGGAATTCCTTGACGAACGCTTAACGCGAACAATCCAATCGAATTTCGCCGACACACAGTTGATATTATATAGGAGGTATAAACTTTTTTTTTCAGTTTGGCGTTCTCAAAGGAGGATCCTTACTGCTAATGTCAACCCCTCAATCATTGCCCGCATCATGGATCCACATGACTAATGATGCAACATAAAGTATCGAAGCTGTTACGATTGGACTTGAATGTCATTTATCACGATTATCACGAAAGGGGGGGAGATCCTCCCGCAGGTCGATCTTTTTATGTTGAGCTATCCCACTGCCTAATTTACAGGCTTCTTTTCGGGCCTATTAATACTTGCCATATTTCCCACCTCAACTGGCCTTAAATAAAGTTGAAAAATTACCACATTCCTCATTATAAAAAATTGTAATTAATGGCTAACTGTATTTTTTAGGACTGAGTAATAATATCAATGGCTTCATCTCTCACCATAAAGTATTTAAATCCGACAGAGGTAGTTATTGCGGTTTTTAATCGGCTACATCTCACATTCTTAATCTTCCTATCATTTTTTCTTTTTTAAAAATTAATTTCTGCTCACCTTCGTCATTCTTGAAGATATACCTTACTTCGCAGTTCATTTTGCATTTCGTGTAGCATTTTATTCAGTTTTGATTTTTTTTTCCTTTTATTATTATTATTAATTATCTTTTTTTTAAATCTTTTTATTATCTTTTTATAAAAATATTTATTATTTTCAATATTGAAGCTTCGTAATCTATCTACAAAAGAAGAAAACATAACCCCCCTCAAAATTTGAGTTTACGTTTAAAGATACACAGAATCCAAATATTGAATTAAAAAAATCCGTCTGTCTGACGTCCACGGCTTTTCTCCGTGACTACTGGACCGATTTTCTTGAGATTTGTGACAAAAAAGTCTCAGGTAATCCCCGGTTGATCCTCGGAACTCGCCATCACAATTTGTCGATTCGTTTCAAAATGGCGGCCGATTAGAGATTTTATATAACTCATATATTGATGAAGATGAGACGGTTAATATAAAGTGTTTTGGAATCGCATTCCAAGGATATAAAATAAAAAACTATAGAAAAGCATTTTGCTTACTTTTAATTTTTAAATGGACGACTTGATGGTTAGACACATTGATGCACACACTGCCATGCATTTTAAAACGTGAACAAAAAATATGTAGCTAATCATTAATATCATGTGAATAGACATGGATTGTTAGTTGTGGACTACTTCATAATCATATTTTTCCGTAAAATAATGCTTTTATACTGTATATATACTTAAATATACTTTATTTAGTATAATTATAGTATAGTTAAATATACTTAAATATATTTGTACATATGCTTATATTATTTTATGCATATATTATATAATGCATATATTATATAATAGATAGAGTTGAAAATCGGCATGTAATGTTCTTTTCTAAGCAGAACAATACCATTGAAGTGAGGGTAAATTTGTGTCGAAATTTTGGTCCCTATCAAGCATTTTTTAAGCTTTTTTCTCATCTCTACAACCCCTCCAAATTGATTGAGAGGGTTAAAAATTGTATGTGGATTTAATTGGTGATAGAGAAGTACCTTTGGGGTCTCAACGTTTTTCTTCTACATCCGTTATTTTGATATTTTCAATTTTTTATTTTAGTGAAAATAAAACCTTAGTGACGGAGCTCTGCTGCTTACGCTTATTTATTTTTTCATAATATTTAACCTAATAATTAAAAGCGCCAGGGACCCTCATTAATAGGGTAGTACAATAATAAATGGTGGTGTGTTTCATATTTGCCCATTGACCATCCTGTGAGGAACATGCTGGAGATATAGACATAGATGATGCCCCTACAGTCAGAGCAATGACCTCTAACCTTGCCAATGAAATGAGTGACAAAAAGCTGGATAGTGCATACAGCCAACACAAGAGGTTTTTGCAGCGAGCACATTTGTGTTGTGTGACTGGCTCACATCTGTGCCCGCTAAATACTTCATGGGAACTCATTCATCGTCTTCGTCGTTCCTGTCAGTGAATGATGCTTTCGAAATTTAGTGCATACTGTCTTGATTGTTCCTTTCTATCTTTCCTTTCTCTCTCTCAACGATACAATTTAGCCTCTGTTTTGTTTGTAACAAACAAGCTTGTTAACTAACTGGCCACTAATTATTTATACAATTTTTAAACCTATTAAAATACTTATAATTTCTTAATTAACGGAATATACCTTTAATCCTTTTCGAGAATAAAATTATTTCGAATGACCGACAAAGATAGACAACTGATATACTTTTAATATTTGTCTCAATAGTTTAGTGTAGTCAACCTGAAATATCAATGATTCCGAGATGCCTACTGTGCCATTATTGTTAATGATTGTTTTCAAATGATATAAGGATTCCAAAAGCTTAAAAATAACACCTTCGGACTTCTTTCCACTTTTATTAAACGTTAAACGTTTCGAACGGTTTGTCCATTATGAAAAACATATCAAATTTATTTACTTATTTCATCTTATATCGTCGGTGCTATGACTAAGTGGCGTATCTGAATTTTTTTGGAACTGAAAACATGGGTGGTTTGAATAATGGTTGCACAAGTAATATTAAATTTAATTTCTTAAGTAAATTGGTCGTATTTTGTATCCTTAATTATTTACATCACATTGTCTGAAGGTGTGATTTTTAAGCTTCTTGAATTGTCCTTCTTCTTTAACTTCCTCTTAGTGCCTTTCAACGCTGAGTTAATCCAAACCAGGATATCTATCTATCTCTGTCTCTCGCAAGAGTCGTCATCTCCTGCAATTTCTTTCCTCTCGCTTGACCCAACTTGGGAATATTGCTATTATAGCTAAGTCTAGGTCTTCCTTTAGGTCTTGTGCCTACTGGTCTCGTCTCCATACATTTGCGTGGTTCTTGATCAGGTCTCATTCTGCACACGTTTCCGTACCATCCAAAATGTCTCTTCGCCAGGGTCTCCTTTATTGCGGGGATTTTAATTCTTCCCTTATGGTTTCATTCCTGATTCTATCCCTGCGTGTTTTTTAAGCCACTCAGCGCAAGTATTTCATCTCTGCTGCAGTTATTCGGCTCCATTTGTTGTCTGGGAGGACCCAGCACTCTGCTACATATAGCAGAACAGGCATATATTCAGCCTTGAAAATATGGAGCTTGACAGCTTTATTGACCTCTCTCTTTTCCACGATTGTGTTGCTAATGGAATAATATATATTATTAGCTTTTCTTATCCTTTTCTATTCCTGGTTGTACTTTTCTATTTCCGCTGATCACAGTTGCACACTGTAGAAGAACTCATTCCCTACTTCACACTCCTCATCATTACATCTTAGGTGGATTTGTTCGGGCTCTTGTCCTATTTGTACTATTTTTCTTGTTCTTGCGTTAATACTCATCCTCTTCCTTCTGAATTCTGCTTCCCACTCTACTAGGACTTGTTGGATGTTGTGTGTCGAATCAGCAATGAGGACTATGTCATCGGAATATACCAATACTTGTGCCAGTATAGGTTGTTCTCATGTTCCAGTGACCAATCACTGCTCTTGCTGTATTGCGAATATCAAACCATTCGGCAAGTTATTTGCTCTTGGTACTGACTCTGGATAAGGACTTTCCTTATTTCTTCTCTTGGTACTGAGACAAACGCAGCTTTAATATCCAGAAAAGCAAGGTATAAATTTCGATCCCCGGCTTTCTCAATTATCATTCTTAAAGCGAAGATATGGTCTTGGAATTTGCGTCCTGAGCGGAATGATGTTTGTTCATCTTCCAAATTTTCCTCAACTAATGGCCTTAGCTTCTTTTCTCGAATTGATGTATATATTTTATATTTTTCTAGAAACCTTAATTTATTTAAACAAAAAAAGGAATATGGATGGTAGAAATTTTTTTATTGGAATTATGATACATTTATCATATTATTTTTAAACCAATGTTCCATTTCATAGTAATGTAGTGCCTATATTGCCTATTGGTTCTACAGGCGCTTGGTGAAAAATACATGGCATTTGTAGAAAAAGAGAAAAAATAAAAAATAAATGATTAAACAAAATAAATTTAAAATCATAAACGCATGAAAGAAATATGATGTTTATAATCAAGCCTTGTTCGAATTCAACGATTTTTTTTTTTTTACAAATACATATTAATGTATTTATAATATTAAATAATTTAAACATACTACTAGATAGTTCGTTTTTATCCGACTACGTCGAAGCCATAAGGAGGGTAATATATTTTGCTAGACCGTTAATAGGCAATAGAGCAAAGTAACTGCTCAATCAATTTTCAAGTTCTATGGCTCAAATTTGAAAATGAAATTCAAACTTCAAATCAAATCAAAACGTTTTGATCCCGTGAATGTTTTGAAACATTGTGGGCTAAAAATAATAAAGAATAATAAAGTCCGGTTGTGGGTATCTAACGATTTTTTGAGAGAATGGCTCGACCGATTTTCAAGTTTGATAATTTACGTAGTTATAATAATTTTTTTTAATTAATTTTTTTTAATGTCATAGAAACCAGTTTTGAGCTAATGTGATTTGCCAATCTTTATAACTCTTCAGATCCATCACACTCAGGGGCGGATGAACCACTGATGAAATTTTAATATTACATTTTGATCTGTAATTTAATTTAATTTTATTTATATTTTCACTGAATCCATTAATGTATTCGTAATCAATCACATTTAACGATCACTTTCTACAAACTGGTTGTCCGTTAATAGATAATTTAGTTTTATTGGTTATCTATTATGTAAGTAGAAAACCCTGAAAAATTTTATTTACCATACTTTCAACGCTATTTTGAACAATTTTCAAATGGTAGATTACATTATATCAATCATGAGTATTTATTAATCTTCACTCATTTTTTCAGTTATTAGATACTTTTCTGATGATAGTGTGATAATCATATTTTTTTACTATTATCATTTTCGTAATTCGCTTGTTAAATTGCTGGATAAATGATTTTGCAGTTAAATTATTATCTGGTCTGCTGCTTTTAGTGAAATGTATGCATGGTTATTCACACGTCAGATTAGCTTTTAATCAACCGGCTCTAACTTCTTGTCGCGGTGCAAAAATAGATATTAAAACGGATTGGACACACTTCAGCCGCATAATGGATATTTAATATGCGTCCCATTTACATATACGTTATGTCTTCAGAGCTAGCGCCGTTTTTCTTTCAGAAATAAATCGTGAAATCGTAGAGTCGAGTCGGTTTGTTGTGGAAATTTCACTGTCGGAAACAGAATTTTGGTGACATTAAACAGAGCAGTCATAATGAATAGAATATTCTTTTCGTTTGAGCCAAAATGATTCGTTATACCTACGTTAGTATTTTTGTTTTTTTAGGAAAATATCGACGTCGTTTTTTGAAAATGACTTACACAAAAAATTCGAAATTTAGGTTTCGATTTATTATGGGACCTAAACACTACCTCTATCGATTCTCGCTGTAGATATATCGATAAAAAAAATTGTCAATAGTCTAAAAATCGACTATTGCAGACGTAAGCACCAAATACTGACGATTCTCAATCATCACTCTCGCTAGAAGTCTTAAAAATATTTTCTAATTATAAAAGTTTTGCTACCTGTTAAACTCCTACTGCACACAACGAATAATACAATTTTGAAAAAAATTATTGTTATATGGGGAAAAATCGTTTCATGTGTTTGTTGTGAAGTGTGGCGTGGAATTCCAAAACCAGCCAATTCTATTTTTGTAAATTTTTCACACCTTCCCGATTAAGGTCTTGGATTGGTGTTATCAATGCTCAATTGATGTTATATTGTCTTTTTTCTTTCTAGCTGCCACTTAGATTCCTTTCCTTACATAGTAATAAAAAAATTCAGAAAAAAAAAATCATGCATTTAGCAGCTAAACACTTTTTGGTGTTGGCTAGTTTTTGAACAGCATTAAATATGTGTATATATATATATATATATATATATATATATATATATATATATATATATATATATATATAGGTATATATAATATGCTAATATAATATATATTATATGTATACACAATTTTGTAATATTTAACGTATACATATATATACTATATTTAACTTATACCTATATATACATATGTATATATATATATATATATATATATATATATATATATATATATATATATATATATATATATATACATATATATATATATACATATATATATATATATACATATACATATGTATATGTGTATATATATGTATATGTGCATATATATTTATATGTGTATATATAATTTTGTAATATTTAACCGCATATATTTATTGTAATTAATTTTTTCCTTATATTTTGAGAAAGTTAGGTATCAAAAACACATAAATAAATCAAGCATTTTTTTTCATTTAAAAACAATAGTTAACATTTATGTATTGTCACAGTTTCTACACAGAAGAATGTAAAGAATAGTTTTTTTTTGTTTTTTTTCAATTTTTCATAGTTAGTGATCGTGTCGCGATAATAATTGTCAGAAGCACCTGCTTTTTAAAGCTATGGTGAAGCTATATTCATATTTACTTTAAAATAAACAAAGTAGCATTTGATGCTTGTGATAACTGATATTTATACAGATAAATAATATTTGGCGTTTGAACGTGTATTATGTTTTCTGTTTTCAATTTTGCTATTATCCGCAATACAATCATAAATTACAGTTATAGATCTTATGTGAAAGTCACCTGTTGTCCTTCAGTTGTTTCTGTTTAGTATTGGCCGTAAAGCAGGACAAAAATGTTATAGATTACCAGGAAATACAGAATTAGCTCTATATTTCACTATTACTTCATTTAACATAAGCGGGAATGTATAAGTACATATTTTTAGGAGGATATCATATAACTTTTTGTATCATTTGGACAGAGACAGCATATGTTAGGATGAGGAGGATGATGGTGAAACGATCCGGTCTCCTCCAGGGCGGCTTCACAAATCTTCTCTGCTGGTCTATCTCCCTCCAGTGAATATATGTGCATCTCTTGGACCCACTAACTTCCCTTTGTTAAATAACACGGCTTTACTGCCCATATAAATATCTTATTTCGAAAACATTTGGAAGCTCAATGTAGTCTCCTTAGAATTTATCATTCGGGCTGATTAATGATTTGTAATTCATCGTAAGCAATTATGCACCCTTCCATCTTCATTCTCGGATATAAACCTTTTCTATCGCCTGAAAAGATAGTAAAAAATTAATTCCATTATATGATCATAAGTTGAGCATTCAAGACTGATGTTAACCGACTTATGTTGTATTATATATAATTTTTGGTTGTTGATTTCGCTGAAAACCAAGTAATAAAGACTTTTTTTTTAAGTTACTGAAACGTGTGTCTTTCGACTATTTTCTATAAAAATCCTTTCAGAACATTTTTTTTTCCGTTTCTAAATTACTTCATCGAAATCAGTAAAGATTCGTACTGGTATTTTTAATAAAAACTAACATTTTTAATGTTAAAAAATAATTCTCTCTCTATTTTTTTTCTTACTTAAATATTTATTTACCCAACGAAATTAGTACTGTAATTAATTTTTAATTGTTGATTGTCACAAACTTTTGTAATTAGTCGTATTTTCTCCGAAAATAATAGATAGACTTTTGCACTTGTACATCGGGTACATCGGGTATGTACATCGGGTGAAGATGGAGGTTCATTTTATATCCGTTTTATAATTCCTAGAGCACGATTATTGGATATCATATATATATATATATATTTTGGCACTATTGGCTATGGCAATAATACATACATTTATTGCCACGGACATTTATTATGCTTGCGGGAGCACAGATAGACTGGAGGGGGTTACCCAACATCAAGTTGCTACGAACCATGGTTTCCATAATGCAGTGGAATGGTATCCATAGCTTCATAACCGGCCCCTTTGGCGCCAATTCGGCAGTGCCCTTCCCACCGACTCACTCGGGTTCAAGTACAGTGAAAAATCGGTCTAGATCCATAGATTATGGCTGTTCGGGGTCAGCAGGTGCTTGAGGAGCTATGTTTCTTTTCCCAAATCAAACCATGGACCAAACCTTCGGGTTGCTATTTATATCCAGGAAATCCACAACAGGGTTTTGATGTTTGGCATCCTCTTCAAATAGAGTTAGAGGGTTGAGATTTTGTATGTGAATTGGGTTGGTTTTAGAGAAAGTCTTTTAGAGCCTCAAATTTTGTATCCCATTTTTATATTTTTAATTTTGTGTTTTAGTGATATGCGAGGTTTATGAATCTGAAAAGACAATATTAATGATGGAGCTCTGCTGCTAATGATTTTTTTTTTTCAAATTTGTTTATAGTTGTTACTGCCACATTTTTATGACTTGTAATTTTTATTTAACCGCATAACTACAATAGATTTTTTTGTCTCTGCTTTTGTTTGTTGGATAACGTATGGCCACTTAGACTTAGTAATTTGGTAATTTCATGGTATTATAAGGAAAATCTATTTTCTTAGAAGGCCATTTCATAGCCTTGGATTATTTATATTTCCATGAAAATTACTATTTTCTTCTTGAACACGTATTCATTTCTAAAATCAATGAACTATTTCTGCTTTCTCGTCCTTCACATTAGGATTATAAAGATTAAATCAGGAATGTAGGTTTTGAACATATATTTTCAAGTGCCATGTTCTGCATTAATAAATGAGCACAATCAATAGTCTATTCACTTCTCAAAAACATAAGATTAAAATTAATTTAATTACATAAGATTTTTTTGACAAATTAATATTGTTCCCCTAAGAGTTATTCAGTTTATTTCAAATCTTAAACCCCCCCCCCTGTCAATAGAATAGAATAGGATAATGTTTTATTTATAATATACATATAGCACCAGCATGTTATGAAAACATTATTAGGGCTTGGTCTAGTGACCGTTAGCCCGGTGTTCAAGTGAGTTTCTCCTCATATAGAACACTAAAAATTTCATATTAAATGATTATAATTTAAAATCATAAATTTTAACCAAGATCAATTATAGTTAAATTCCATTATCAGCTCTTGCCTGTAATTATAAGCTATTCTACAATATTTTATTATACTATCCCAATTTGTACGATTTAAATAATCTATAACTTCGTTATTGTTAAGTTGATTCGTATTAAAGCATTCCCTTCGAATTTCCGATAAGATTGGGCATACGGCGAGAAAATGTTGCGTATTTTCGATTTCCCTGGTGTTGCATAGTGAAAATATCTGAGCTTCTTCCTCATTCTATATTTTATAATTTAAGTTCAATAGTTCATCTCTTGTTTTAAATATCCACTTGATATCACTTATTTTTTTGTTGCTGAATAAATAATTATTTTTCCCTAAGTCGTGAGATTGCTGTTTATATAAATTGAATTTAATAGACTTGTTTTTCTTTTCTATGGTATTTATATTGTGGCTTTGTTGCAATTTATTCTGCAAGACATTTTTCATATCTCCAATATTCTCAAGGTTAACCTCATGTTCCATATTATAGCTTTTTGCCAGTTGAATTAAATCCTTGAACCAAAACACTTTATTTTGAACAATCTCATTTGCTAAATATTTTGGTAATCTATCTTCTTTCATACTTAATACCTTTAACATATAATTATGATGTATCTTTAATGTGTAGAGAAAAAGAGACTCTAAACCGGCTTCCAAGTGAATTACGAATCTTGGTGTATATTGCGGTAGGCTCTATAGTTTTCTAATAAAAAAGTATACAATTTTTTCTATTTCATAATATTCTTTATTCCCCCATATTTGTGCTCCATATGCCATAATAGATTTAAATACTGAATTGAACAATTGTATTTTCGAAGAGTAGGGTATAAGATTATTTGACATAAAAAACTTCCATGCTACATAAAATTCCCCCCTTTCAAATAGGCGTTATAAATCAACATTTTCAATTTTTAAAAATTTCTTTATCTTCGTAAGATGCTCCCCTAATCATTTTTTAACAATAATTTTGCAAACGTGGATATGTCGACTTTTCATAAAAAAACTCATCGAATGTATTTATTGTCATAATATACCATATTATTGTAACTTTTATTTAAAAAAAATCTTTTATTTGTAAATATCATCATTTTTCCCCAATGGGCCATGTTTGATAATATTTCTTATTCATACTGTTTATAAAAAATAAATATATTTTTTCTATCCAAACATATTTAAAAAATAAATATTTAAAAAAATTAATAAAATCTTATAAATACAAATTAATAAAACTAAAAATTCAAAATTAAATAAAATTACTCTTATTAAATCTATAGTTAAAAAAGTTCTTAGATGCTGAGATTTAGTGAAACAAGACATATAAAAACGAGAAAATTCGAAAGGCCATAGTATTTATTGACTAAGCTGGTTCGAAAGGAAGTTGGTTAGCTCCAGTTTTTAGACATTGTGTGTTTTGTGCATAAAAAAACTATATCACAGCTATTGTACATGAATTTTTAATTATATTCTTGCCTTTTTTTTAGGAACTACTAAATTTAATGTTTCTATAAAAAATTTCCTAACAAAGTACTATTATTAAAATAGAAATAGTGTTACTCAGGCCATCGTTATGCTCTGTATATTCTACAAAATTATTTTCATATAACGTTAGATTTGTATTTATACCAGTGGTTCTAAACTAAACTATTTTTAAGGATTGTAAAACCCTTTTTTTTTTTTTTTTTGTGGAATTTAATTTCATCCGATTCAGGTAGTTGTCCAGAATAATATTTTTTTTTTTTTTTTAACTTTATTTTTAAATTCACACCTGTCTATTAGACAACCAGTGAATGTACTGGCTATGTACATGTCAACGTGGCATGAAAGGCATGAGAAAGAGTAGTACCCAGCGGCACCTCTTCCTGTCGTGATAATCGTATATAGTTGGTCTAGGAGATCCCTCATCCAGCTCCTCTTCAGCCTTCTGCGGGTGTTGTCAGGCATGTTCGTTGTCGTCATATCTTGTATGAGTGTGTTAGGATGTCCGTGTAAGTTATCGTGAAATCATTTGTAGTGGGTCCGTATGTGTTCGTTAACTGTAGGCATATTGAGGTCTGTATGTAACGTAAAGTTGCTGATGTACCAAGGGGCTTTGGTGATAGTCCTAAAAGTTTTTGACTGAAAAATTTGGAGTTTTTGTACGTGTGTTTTTTTGGCTGTCCCGTATATCTGTGAAGCGTAGGTCCAGATGGGCTTGAGTAAGTAAGTGTAAGTGTTCAATTTATGTCTAAGTTTCAATTTTGAACGTTTTGAAAGAAGTGAATATAACAGTTTAAGTCTTTGGTTTAGCGTTTTTTGTTTATTCTTGATGTGTGGGCCCCATGTCATTCTTCTGTCAAATGTCAGGCCAAGGTATCGAATTTTGTCTGTCTGCGGAATTGCCTTTGTCCAGGTATATTGGAGGACAGGTTTCTTGTCGGAGAGTAAAAGTGATATGTTGAGATTTGTCTTGATTAAGTCTAATTTTCCAAAGTTTGCACCAATCCTGAAGTTTTGTTAGGTGATGTTGTAAAGTCTGTGAGGCGTGTGCTGGATTTTGATGTTTTGTTAGAATCGTTGTATCGTCTGCAGACGTCGCTATCAGAGTTTCGGTGCTGTTTGGAATATCATGTGTATATATGATGTAGAGCAGCGGAGCTAGTACTGATCCCTGAGGTACTCCTGCTAAGGCCGGTCGAATGGCAGACAGTTCTGAGCCTTGGCAGACAGAGAAAAATCTTTCAGAAAGAAAGGATTGAAGAATAAGATAATAGGTAGGAGGAAGTATCGTCTTAAGTTTGAAGAGAAGCCCCTGAGGCCAGACTCTATCGAACGCCTGAGCGACGTCCAGAAATACTCCTGTTGCATATAATTTTTGCTCTAGTGCCGTCGATATGTAGTCCGTCACCCTGTGTAATTGTTGAATGGTTGAATGTTGGGATCGGAATCCAAATTGATGGTCAGGTATTATGTTATTGTTCGTCAGTATGTCAAGAAGTCTTTTGTAGAGTAATTTCTCAAAAATTTTTGAACAAATCGGGAGCATACTGATGGTCTGTATGATGATGGAGTAGCTGTGTCTTTGTTTGGTTTATGAATCATGGTAATGTGTGAATATTTCCATTGTAGAGGAAATGTAGTCGTTCTGAGTATTGCATTGTAAATAGAGGTTAGATACACAGAATAATATAATAATAAATAATTAATAACTTTTTTAACACTATTTCCATTTATTAGTTATCCATGTGATCATATTAAGTATTAAAATATGGTTGTTTGTTGTTGCAGTTGTGATAGTAATGTTTGTTATCAAATGCTAACTTTGCAATCATGTTAATGTTTATTCATGCGTACATGAATGACTAATCTGTTGCTATATAACATGGCGACTGTTTGCTAGCAAGGCTATCTCTTAGGATCTGTTACCAATGTTATGTAATACCCTTTGTAATAGAAAAGAGTAATGATATCGATAACTCAGGGCCGAAACTAGGATTTTCTCCAGACGAGGCACGCGCAAGTTTGCCACTCCTTATATGCTTCCTCCTCCTTCCCTCTCCTCATCTGCTTCAATAAAAGGCAATAACAATATTTTAGATGTATTTCTAAATAAATATCATCATCCATAACAATAACTCATTTTATTGACTGAATTAAAGTCAAAACAGTCGAAAAACTGAAGAAAAAAAATTTTTTTTGTTTAACCTTATCATACAATTTTGTTCAAAATTTGATTCTCCCCTCCTAGTTCCTAGGCCACATTCACAGGGTAGGACTAAGAGCGCTTAAAGGGAGCCAAGAAATACTTTTCTTTCTTTTTTAGTCTACGAAAATAAGATTTATTTTATTGGATTTAAGTTGAACATTTAATCATCATTAAAATTTAATGTGTTTAACAAGCAGGTAGGAACTTAAGATACCGATGTATACAAGTAAAGTCTATACTTGATATCTATATCAAGTAATTTTGGTTTCGATACCTCTGATTTAACATTCCTTTCGATATCTTAATGGTTTAAAATATTTTATTTAAGTTCTTGAATGAGTGCCGGGATCAATACTTTATCGGTGTCGTATTTACTAGAAGTAGATGACCTAGAATTGTGCCAAGAGGCGGGAAAACTGAATATAGGATTTTTGCAAGAGGGAGGGACAAGCTCAATTTTGCCGCCCCTTCTTTCATTCACCTCCAATAAAAGTCAACACTTTTATAAAAGTATCTACTTTAAGTAATTCATTTCGAAATAAATATCATCATATCATAACAGCAACATGTTTCATTAACTGAATTAAGGTCAAAACTATCAACCGGTTCTGGGGGCGGCAATCTTGAAGTTTGCTCCGGGCGCCTGTTGACTTAGCTATGCTGTATGTACCTTAGCATTTAATCGATAAATGAACTTGGGACCTTATGATTTGGAAGAAGAAATTCACTAGGAATACAATTATATGAATATGCCAAAATTTGACAAAATGGACTTGGAAATGTTGTAAGCTGTTGTAAGTAATGTTGAAAAGCTATCGATATTATACACCAAGTCCATGTTTGCTTAGTTACTTATTGCTATTGTTGGAATCAATTAGCGTCATATTGTACGAAAATTCTCAGATGATTTTACACGACGCTTATTCGCTCGTATCTATTGAATGTTTTTGATTTATTCTGTTGCATTTGAGTTCTTTTATATCTTAAAGGATACGGCTTGTTTCAAATACTCCATTGACATATTTTAATTGACTCTGAAGAAGCTGCTAACAGGAAGTGGTCAAAGAGGCTCCGATACAGAGGGCACGGCCTGGCTGATATGTTAGCCTCTGCCACTGCCTTATTTAGATGGCACTGGGTTTTTTTGTCTGAACCAGTTCGGCAATAGCTGACGTTCTGCCCGCTCTTGTCGGTATTTAGAGGCGAGTGAGGTAAATTAATTATTTGAGAGCCTCTTCAGTTGTGGTCTTTTGTATCAGCGGTGTTTGGATTGATAGGAGCATAATATAAGTAATTAAATGGAATTTCCTTTATATAATACTCTTATGAACTACTCGCATTGATATTGTATCTGAAAGAGCTCGGTGAACATAAACATCAATAAATGTAAAATCTTAAATATCATATGTTATCATGAAAATATCAGCCGTTTTAATTAAAAATTAAAATTAAGAAATAAAATTAGAAAAAGTAGAAAATTCAAGGGAACCTTTATTCAACAATAAAGCTTTATTTATTTAATTTAAATCTCTTTTGCCTCTTCTTTGTTATGATTTTATTATGCTAATTTTTAGTCGTATTTTCCTCGAATAAAATAGACTATTGCACTCAGTCCGAACTTGTTTCCTCTACCTCTCGATTTTTTTAAATATTTGCGCACCTCTAAAGCCCCTCCAAATCTGAAGCATCGAAATCGGACCTGCATTAGCAAAGATATGGCTATTTCAACTTTTATCAGTCGTATTTTCCCCGAATAAAACAGACTATTGCAGTGGGTCGAATGTCAGATGTTAGGGACGGGATTGCATTTTTATCCGTTGCAGAACTCGTAGAACACGATTATGGAAGTTTTGGAGATGTCTGATAAAATACGACCTTAGTGACGCAGCTCTGCTGCTCACGTATTTTTTCTCTTTCTACTCTAACCGCTTTAAATTTGTAGCACTTTCCGTTGTTATAAATCAGTGTATACATAAGATACAAGATGACAATTGTCCTCTGGAATTATCTCTCTTCCAATATTCGCTATTTGAAGTTGATAAATTTATGCGTACGTATCTCGGACTATTTGAACATTGAAACAATACTCTGGTCTACGAATTGTAATGAGAAAATAATAAATATATTACCTTGATGCACCAGAATAGCGTTTTGAATTTGAACAAAACTATAATCTGCTTCTCCTCGTTCTTTTAGTAGGACACTACTGAGCCAAAACTATTTTACTATCAACAGTTTACTGGATGGTACTGAAGTATTTCAAAGTTGTTTGTTTATCCGTGTCGATTCGTTTTTCTGATGAATTCTTCACCATGTTTCCGTATTAGTTCAGTAGATATGATGAAATATGCATCAAAATAAAAACTAGTATGTACCATTGAGCTGACTGTATACAACCAACTAAAAAAAGTACATTTGTTAAGTTTTATATATATATATATATATATATATATATATATATATATATATATATATGTGTGTGTGTGTATGTATATATATGTTTGACGTTATTATTTATTTATTTTTATTTTCTATTAATGCTTGCTCATTTTATTTTCAGGTAAGATATGGTATTCAGCTACTTATATGGAAACTCCCCCTGTAATTCACAAGGTAGATTGTTTAAATTTCATTTATCACAAGTATTTGTAATAATTTATTGAAGTATTTTCTTCTTCAAGATTATTTCTAAGAGAAAAACAAAATGTAATACAGATACTTTCCTATTCAGGTTTATAAAAATACATCTTAATTATTTAGTCACGCATAAGAGAGCATAATAGAAACAAGGTTATGCTGTCTTATTGTATTAATAAGTGTAGACTTTTTTTTCTAATAGAATTATTAATTTTTTATTCGCATTTGAATAATCCACTTTCTGCTGTCTTTCCCAATTAATCCGTCCTTGCCTGACATTGAAATAACCACGTTCTTCATTTTAAATGTTGCATCATCATTTTTCACATGCTGCAAAAAATACCATTTATCTTCGATCCTTTACAAAAAAAAAATTCTAATTCGACTAATTTTTTATTGTTGAATATTTTAAATTATCAAGTCTATTGCTATTGATGTAGATATATACGTTTTTTTTTTTTTTTTAATATGTTTTTATTTCTTTTGTAGTATTCAGCAATTAATTATAAGTGTATGTAAATTTATATTTCTAACTTGAAAAAGATATCAAGGTGATTCTTTTATTCCACATTAAGATCTGTCTCACTAATATAATTCACATATGTGTTAATAATAATATCAAGGCAACCTAGGAAATGCTTTTGGGGCATCACAAATCTGAATTGAAAAATAAAATGTAATTATTTAAACTATTAAAAATTCCAAAAAATTAATTTACTCAATATTGTTCTAAACGGGAATAGTTGTTGAGGATAAATAAAAACGTCGAAGCAATAATATTCACAGGTTATTTCTGGTCTTATCGTTAATAATCGGAATTCATACCAGGTACCACGTACCACCCTCTGGTTTCTTCGCATTTCTTTCTAACTCATTCATAGTTTTGTATATTATCACTAACCGCACTACACTATGCACTATCAACTCAGGTTTTTTTATTTATTTTACATGTTTTCAGTTTGCTTGAACGTCTTGTGTCCGTGTTTGTTTTTTTTTATAAAATGAGTGAACGTAAAAAATGTGTTAGTGTCGCGAAGGAAGAAATATCGTGAAGAGATTCAGAAAAAACATCGATTGTAATCGATTGAAATACAGTTTTTCTTAATAAAAATTGTACAATTATTATATTTTGTGCGTGTGTGTTTGCCTACCGTTAAAAATAACATTAATATCTGTTAACAAATATTTATTTATTAGTATTTCTTGTGTGAAATATCTATATTCTGGTAGAAAAAATGCTTTTGAATTGCATGTTCGCCTCGGTGTATACTCAGCCTTTGTTACACGACTGATAATGCATGGAGCATTTGTGCTAGCTATAGTTTGTAGTTCGTATTTTTCTCATTGATTTATAATTTATTCAAATAAAATCTAATACCAATCTCTCCAGATAAAAGTTTTTATTATCGTTCCAATTTATAGAAGACTGATTTAAAAATCCGTTTCTATCATTTCTGTCGGGTCCTCGCTTCCTCCACTTGGCTGCCTACTGTATCCTCGCCGAAAAGATCCGTTACATATCAATTAATAAAAGATGCCCGCAGTGAGGAATTTTCCTTAATTGGGCGGTTAGTGGCTTCTTGGAACATTGGGCTTTAGTATTTCCGGACGAATCTTCTCGATATCTTGATTAGATGGCGATTAGTAATAATTTATGTGAAGGTGGTTATATTTTCGGGTTCAGATCTTGATTAAAATTGAAAGGGAAAGTTATCATGTTTATGCAAAGGACATTGGAAATGGAAAACTAATTATTATTTTGTCTTTGTTTTTTATAATTATGAATTTTGAGCACAGGAATTCTTCTTTATATTTTCGAATATTTTCTGATAGCTGCTTGAAAAATCTCAACATGTGTTCAACCGTTAATAATTATTATAGTTATAAAATGGCCAACAAGTTTTAAGCCAACAAGTTTTACTTTCTCTTATTGAAGTTTAAATAGCGAAAGTGGTTTATATTTCGAAAAATCTAAAAACTAAATGCTAATGAATTTCTTGTGCCCGAAAAAATATTTTAGAAATTATTTCAGTATAAGAGAAATTAAATCAATGTTTTATAGGACATAGATTATGCAGCATATCAAATATTTGGTCTCATTGTCTTTAATGTTTTAGAAAATATTTTTTTTATCATTTACACCCAAGTTACTGGTCTTATTAACACTTTTAATTTGATTATTATTAGTCTTATGTTATTTAATATTATCTATTTTTTCATTTATTATAAATGTTGAGCCATAAATTATATCTACATGTAATTTCCATTCTATTAACACAGTATTTACTAGTTGATCCGTGCGAATAATTCGCATGGTATATTTGTCAGTAATAATTCAGGGGCTCTGAAATGCATAAATTCGTTGAAAACTGCATATTGAAAATTTTACCGTACATTCTTTGGGTGGTAGCGATAGGACAGTGAAAAAATGGCTGCTACGTTTAATGCGCTGTATCTTTGTTAATAACGGTCCTATTTCGATTATTGTTTTATAGGAAATTAAGTAATCTTTCAATTGTTAAGGTAAACAATGCAACCAAAACTGTATATTTTTCGAGTTAGGCGCAAATTCGTCATAACTTTTTTACCTTTGTTTTTTAGGAGATGTAGTATCCATATCTACTATGTACTACCTAAATGATTGTTGATAGTAACTATGTAAATGATTGTTGATACTAACTATGTAAATGATTGTTGAACAGCTGTTAAAAGACTTTAGGCAAGTTTATTAAAATCGTTCGGGCCGTTTTGGAGCAACAGTTTATAGCAATTGCTCACAGGTTTATTTTATTATTTTTCGTCATTGAAATGGCGGTGAAGGTAATCTTAAAGATTGATTGAAATTATTGAAAATTATTGAACGTAACCATAATTTTAAAAGTGATGGTAACGTAACAGTGATTACGTCCAATCATTGGTTTTGATGAAGTATTAAATGAGACAAAAAAAAACACCTCTGAGAAATAATATTTATAGAGATTATTAAAATTTGAATCAATTAAATATATTTCGCATTACCAATTTACAAAAGTATGTTTTTCAAACATTGGTCAAGTCGAAAAAGTTTATAATTGTGTGTACTGAAATTTGAAATCTTGTCTCCCCTAGATTGGTAGAAATAATGCCTAATTAAACGTAATATTTCTCATTTCAATCATCACTCCAGCGTAGGTAGACATTAAACTAAAAATTAAAATATATAAATTACAATCGAATTACATTAGTATTACTTTATTTATTTTATAAAATTAAGATACTAATTAATAATATGTGTTTTAATTTTATATATAAGAGTTATAATAATCATTAATTATTATTTCTATTTTATGTAGGTGAGCATTTAATTTCCATCGTTTGAACTGATAAGAGCTCATATTCCTTGATCTCTCCAGTTTTATTTATATTTTATACACAAGATTTATTACTTTTTTTTTAATTTATAAAAGAGTTTTATATATATATATATATATATATATATATATATATATATATATATATATATATATATATATATATTTGGGCATCAGTGTGGATTAGATAAAACGCGATACACGTATTGTTAAAAAATGTTGGCTCTCATTAACTTTTTATTTAATTTCACTGATAAATTATTGTTTTTTTTTATCATTTTAAATTCACATAATTGGATAGTGAATGCAAATGGAATCTAGCTTGCAGGATTGTGATGCTAGTTCAAAGTTGGGCGAAATGTTCGTGAATAATAAATAGAGAGCAATGAACAAATTTAATACTGACAAATGACTAAAAATTAGGTCTTATTTAGGAGTGACTAATGAATAATGCTGATAAGTAGTACGAGCAACAGATGGGCATTTTTTCTGGTTAGTGTTCATATCTTTTAGCAAAACCACGTTCCGAATGATTTTATTACATTCAGAACTATTCTATTTCCAGTAATTTCTTCAGATGATAATGTGTAATTCATATTGATAATAAATACAAATAATTAATATTCTATTGGATAGTAAATGTTACTTTTTTGTCTCATTTATTAAAAATTAAAAGTCATTGTAACTTAAATTAAAAACTATATTCTGGGTATAAATATAAATAATAAAATATGATCCTAATATGCTAATATTAATGTGAAAATAAGAAATATATTTATTATATTATAATTGATTCTATTTTGTTATTTTTACATACATTTTGTCGATGTATTTCATTATATCTTACATAGAAATCATTTACATTACTTATATTATCATATTATCTTGATATACTTTTCATACTCCTAAATGTTCATTCTAGTATTTATTACAACTAGTATTTTACTATATCTTTTATTTCATTCATTATCTTTCTTTCTGTATTTTCACAATTATTTTAAATATATTCTTGTCATTATCTATTAACATATTTTTCTTTATTTCTTATTATTAACATTATGATTAGCATATTTCTCTTTATACCTTATTAACGTTATTTATACTTAATTAACATAATTTTCTATATTTCTTATTTTCACATTAATATTAGCATATTAGGATCGTATTTTATTATTTATATTTATACCCAGAATATAGTTTTTAATTAACATTAATATTAGCATGTTATGTCCATATTTTTCGTCATACTTTATATTTTCTTCATCTTATTGTTTAACTTTTTTTTTTATATAAATATAATAATTCTTGCTAACTTCATTTTTTATTTACTACTTTATTTGTGATTATCTTTTTGGTCTTTCCAATTACTTCTCCAATTTAGTAATTGGATAATTTAAATATTCTTAGATATTTAAGTGAATTGCCATTCTCGTGTAGATGTGCAAAAACAAAAATCATTGAAATCAGTCTATTATCAGGATCATTATAAAAATATGTTTTCTATAGACTGTAGTGTCAAAACGGTTAAAGCCGTTTAGAGTTTTGACAAAACTTGGATAAAGTTGTAGTAATTACACAAGAAGTGATATATTTTTACTACTTCATTGCAAACCGTACATTAATAATATAATCTTCGATACTGCATATCAATTAACATGTGTTTTTTTTTATCTATAAAGTTTGAGGTTACAAAAGATAATATAATAAATATACTTAAAGCCCTTTAACTATCCATGCATATAATATAATTGTTTGCGGGTAATACTAAAAGTATTTTTCATTAATCATACATGCGCCCCTCCCTTCCCCTCTCCTCCCCCAAAAACACATCTAAATCGGGCCATTATTAGCAAAGATACTGCGTGTTGAACTTTGCAGCCATGTTATTACTTTCCCACTTTAGTAAAGTATTGATTGCAATCAGCTCCCATTGAGCCCCCTGACAAGGGAATGTACGATGTGTTCTTCGCCGATTTTGATTTTTAAAAAATTTGGTGATTTTTTTTTTATTGGAGCAAGCTAGGACGTTAGGACCCCAAATAAAAAATAGTTGGCCATTACTGATAGCCAAATAAAATTTAAAAAAACAAAATAAAGTTTTCTGCACATTTTAATTGTAAAAATAAATTAAAAAACTGAAGTCATATTATTATTATGGTCGAATTTGGAGCACTTGATGATCCCAGTTATTATTATTTTACTAATTATTCACTAAAGTAGTCTATTTACGGGAATCTTCAAACCACTGAACACATAAAACACACTCTTTTTTTACTTTGCTAATGACTGTATAAAGCATTCTGAATATCCCGAAAGATAGCATTGGAATTATCGCATCATATTGGCAGAGTAATGGGCCAATTATCGACTACTATGGTGGCCTTTGGGGAATGTTAATTTGACAGCTGTTGCATGTTCCTTAAGGACCTGTTGATCTGCAAGGCTCAGATAGGGATTTCTCTGGGCCATCAACCTCTTCTGCGCTCTTCATCTCTCCCAGCGAACTCTTACTTGTAGCATAGCTCTCTTGCTTTTCTATTTATTTGTTAAATTTTGTAAATTTCGTTCTTGTACATGTTACTCTGATTGATTCAATATAAAACTAAATTTATAAACCATGTTACAGTCATTCTAAAATCGAAGCTAAATTTGGGGAGGGAGTGGAAATAAAAATATATTTAAATTAAAATTAAATTATGTTAGTTTAGCATAAACTTTATTTGGATTATCTTATTTGTTTTTTCTACACATTTTATTATTATTACTTTTTTTTTACAACTACAACGCTGAATTCGATGAAGTAATAGTCTTCTAAATAATAAAAATCTTGCGTATGCAGAAAGTATTTAGAGAGGTGAGGAGGAAAAAATAATAGTGTATAAATTCATTTATTACGTTATTTTGTATTTAATATCCTTAAAGAATAAGGATAATTACTATCTTTATTGTCATTGCATTTAATTATGTTTGTGCATCTATTGTTTGCTGCTATCTGTATCCCGAATTTTTTACTGAAACGAAATTAAATAAATCAATATTTATTTATCAATTTATATTTTTTTCTACCATCCTTGGGATGGCCCGTTCCCACTTGTATTCAATGAAATAGAAAAAATAATTCGTGGAGAATAAATATTAAAATTATCATGTCTTAACTAAAAACTTTTGCATGTAACCAAAAAAATGCTTTTTTTAAGGAATCTTTTTAAATAGAAATTTGAATAAAAATATCTTATATCTTGTATGTGCTTACAAAAAAATAAACAATAACCCTGACCAACGCTTTTTTTCTGTCCTCTATCTTGGTGGGAAGTGTGGAAATTAGTACTGAGTAAGTCTGCCAATGTTTTCGCTCCTATATAAGTGTACTGTGCTTGCATCTAATCACGTTTGAGTTGTTTTGTGACATTCAATTCTGTTAAATTCTTTAAAAAAAAAAAGAGTGCGGTTGCTCAGTGGTTGTCACTGAATTCCTGACTCGCCTCCCTTTGGAGGATTCCAGTTCAGCAGAATATTAATTTATGTTGTGTTTACACCATTGGCACACTTGGGCCTCTTCAAAGTCTGTACCTTCATATTATTTTCAACTACTGTGAAGGCCAAAATACAATCAGAAATACTCCAATAATCCTTATTTTGTACCAAATAAAATTATTAATTAAATTCTTAATATGACTTGTATTGCAAATCTTCTATCAACCCCGGAATCGATGTACATCCTTACATTATAAATTATATGCCGACACTTGCCCACTAGTTTCTAACCCTCCTTCTCAATCAATTCATTATTGACATCTTCATTACTCCTAGGCATCGGAAATCTAACCTTATTAGCATAGAATTGGAGTACTAGCAATTCTGATTTCTTCACAAGTGATTTTTATATCATATTAATCAGACAGCATATTTACTTGTATGTTTAGTTCACTTATTGATAGGTACAGTAAATCCAAATTAAAAAAAATCCAACTCCCTTTCTTACCTTGTAGCTTAGATTTTATTCCTGAAAATATGTTGATATCATATTAAATTATGTATTTTTTAGTTGGAATTGTGTTGAATAGGTTTTCTAATTATATAGTAATATTGCACAGAAGAGCAGGAAGTGAACCGCGCTGCATCGCCTGAACTATTCGTTGGTGAGACATAGCTGGAGATGCTCCTATTAGGCAGTTGTCCAACATCTTTATAGTCTCAACTCGAAATAGTTCAGAATATTTATTAATTTGGAAGGGCTTTTTCTCTCCTTTTTTTTTGTGCACAATGGTCGGTCTATATCAATATGTAATTGGGGCATGTTAGGGTACAGTGAAGCCAAATAGTGGCTTGTGTACAGTTCGCAATCGCTTCAGTTTAGCGCAATGTATGTTAAATAATTTATTATTCTAGAATTGTGTAGATATATTATATATATATATATATATATATATATATATATATATATATATATATATATATATATATATATATATATTAATAATTTGTATTTATTAAGGCTGTATGTATTGTTTATAGCTTCAACTTAAATTCTTACTTGGTAATGAAAGGTTTTTTGGATTTTTTCCATTTAATATTTTTCTTATTTTTTTATTAGAACTTCTAAAATAAAATTTTAATAGAAAAAACTGTAGTTCTACATTCGAGTTTACATAACCTGGGCAAGATGTAATACGCTGTTATCCCATTTTGCACAGAACTTCCAGCGATTTAGATATTATTTGCTTTTGTTACCAAATACAATATAGTTTTGATATTATCATTATTCATTTATCATTGCTAGTCTTCTTATACTTTTTGTCAGTTTTTCATATTAATCTTAAAATTTTGGATTTTTTTCTCAAAATTTTGGAGTTTTTTTTTTTAGTTTAGTATATATGTATTTTAACGAATTTGTTTCACGGTTTAAAACATTTTTACAATAAAGTTGTTTTATTCTATACGGTTTCCCTGTAACATCCATAGTATTGCCAGATTTATACTATTTGGAAGAGTATTGTGCCAGTAAAAAACATATTTAAGATTAAGATTAAGACCAACTCTACATGATGAGTATGAGAAGAGGAAACAAGAAGGCAAAAACATAAATTAAGATTTTAATAGTTTTTCTCCCAAAATAATAGACTTTTGCACTCTATCGAAGGTCATCGGAGAAGGGAATACAGAATTTTATATCTGTTCATAATCCCTAGATTACGATTACGGGGGGATGTCTAATATATATATATATATATATATATATATATATATATATATATATATATATATATATATATATATATATATCAGTTAATGTGGGGTATGTTCCCACATAGATTTTACAAAGTTCGACTTTACATGAGTCTAAAATATTTATTTTTGAAGCTACATTTTCTTTATTTTTAAAAAAATATTCTTTAGGCATTGTGTTTAAATATTACATTCAAACCCACGTCTCAACCATGTGATAATTGATAATTCAATTTAGTAGTACTTAGTACGCATTTATCCCTGCCTTAAGATATCTAAAAGAATCATCATTCAAGCAATAGCTGTTTTATTTTAAATGTGAAACATAGTTTGTTTTCGGAAGATCATTGCACTGGTATAATAATAGAAAAAAGTTAAAACTTGTCTGAGATTAACAAGTTAAACCTCCAGTGACAGTCATGAATGTGGAATGAGAAACACAATTGAATAAATTAACCGAAAATAAGAAGTATTATTTCAATGCACTAGTAGTTGCAGTAGTTGCTCCGGCAAAGCATGGTAGTAGGGGTAAGTGTGCACCTAAAGCACTTCTCCCACAACAGAAATCTAAACTTACCCTACTATCATGCTACGCCCGGGCAACCGCTTAAAAGGACAAGGATAAATGCAAATCACAAAGTATTTTGAAAAACAGCTTTTGAAGTTGCTCTTGCCTCAATTTGTTTTTCTCAAATTAGGCCTATTGGTGAATAAACACCGGTGCAGCTGTAGAGCAATAGTTGAAAGGTCCAACTTAATCAACAGGTTGGAATTTATGTCTTTACAGCTCGTTTTGCTTAACCTTAGCGAACTCTCGTAGCTGATTTGTGATATATCAGTATTTAACAAGTGCAGTCGTGACAAGTTCATGGAGATTATTACAAATAAATAAATTTAAAATTCTAGAATATTAATATTAAATTTTATTTAATATTTAAATAAAAATATTTAATAATGTGATATTTATATTACATGGTGCATCTCTAATATTACTATGCACATAAAAGAATATAGGTTGTTCTCTTATGACTTATGTAGGAGAGTTGTTTTAGTGTCTTAGAATTTAAGATTGGGAGCATGTTTTCCAACTTTGTCCCCTTTGATTATCTCTTTCTTCTGATTATTGGATTCTGATTCTAAAACGTTTTCGGTTTTTAATTAGGTGTTATCGATTAATTAGGGATCGTACTTGCCACGTACTATGTCTTGGCATCCAACCAACGCCTGAAGAGATTATTCTTTTGAGATTACCTCCTTGCCCTCAGAGACAATGTCACAATTATGCGTTTCGTTAAATATAAGAAGGATAAATAATTTTAAACAGGTGGGGTGTCTAAAATATGTTTGCAAAGACGGTGTCGATGACCCCTCGAGATGGATACAGGAATATACTCTCTGTGGCGGCTGGCGCTGGTGCGTCAGGTGTGCTTCAGTTGGCATAGCTGCTTGCATCCCTCCTCACGCCAGATTAATCTCCTTTATTGTGTATCTGTCCTTCCCCAAGTCTAACCGTAAGTAGAGGTTAAATTTGGTACCCGTCTTAATGCTTGTTTAGAAGTTAGCGCTTATCCCTATGGACAGCCAGTGCTGAAATAGACTGCACTAAATGCTCTTAGACTAAATTGTTTTCAACTCAACTTCTCTTATCTAGGGGGCTCTGATATACACAGAACAAAACTTCTGAAAATAACATTGTTGCCGTCAAATTCGGCAATGCTATAACAAAGGCTTTATTTTTTTTTTTTTTTTGTAAACAAATTATCTATTACTTTTTTTTATTTATGTCATAATTTATTTTTAAACACCTTCATCTACCCTCTAGTAACTAACATTAAGTGAACGAATGTTCTTTACATCTTAAATTTTGAAACTGATAGATAATAAAGGCAGAATCTTCAGAGTGGGTGTATTCGTAATACTATGACAATCAATGCACTATTTCATCTTCCAGAACCCAACTCATTCTCTCAATTTCCGTAGTTGATTTGTGACACATTTCGTGTGGTTAAATTTCTCTGTACAATTTTTACTCCATCTTACCATTTTAACTAACTCTCCATAAGTTCCTGACCCCAATGGATTTGCCTTAGTGGTCGATTGAACTGAATTTCTTTCAACGTGATCTAGCCATCAATTCCTTAGATTTTTTCTTTCTTTTTTTGTGTATATTTCCTTCCATCATGTTTTACAAATTTCCTATAATGTTATAAAATATTTTTGATTAGGTATATCTTGTATAAATCTTCTCCTAATATTAATTCTCCTTTATTCCTTCTTACATAACAGTTGTTAGCCGTTTCGGGACTTTTTTTCCCCATCATCAAGACATCTAGATGACAATATTAATTAATAACCCATTTGAAATTAAATATTTTACGACATTAATAAGTAACATATCTTATTTTTACCTCACATGGGTAGCATTCTTATTATTCCTTGATTCCATTTTTATCTATTTGTATTTATATTTTGTCTGTTTGAAAAATTAAATAAATTGTATATTTTGCAAGGAATACTTAACTGATCTTTTCACTAGCACATAACTTCTTGAACTGTTGTCTTCTTATTTTAAAATCTCCTTTAACTTATTTGAGGTAAAAATAAGAGATATCACTACAATGCTATACTTGCTAATGTTGTAAAATAAATAATTACAAATGGATTATTAACTAATATGGAAAATGCTCATAAACGTTGACAAAAATGTGATTTAAGAAGAAATAAAGGAGAATTAATTTAAGAGGAAGCTGTTTATTAACCAAGTAATATAATTATATACACAACTTCCAATGTATATAAACAATTTTGATTTGGAAAAATATTTTTCATTTCGTTCTTAATTGATATTAGTTTTAAGGTTCAAAATCATAATTCTCAAAAATAAACAGTCACTAAATATATCTCATTGCTATTGTTCTTAATTTAAAATAAATTGTAAGTATGTAGTATATATTCTCATGACGTGATAAATTGTTAGGAATTAAAGTGTATGTTGACATTCTCTGGAGATTGTCCAAAAATATTCATTTCTCACTTATATCGGAGAAAGTCCACATTCGCTATGCCCAAGCGATCAATGTCGAGAAAATTAACGGGAACTCAGAGCCCAGTCGATTTTTATTATTTTAGAAATCCTGATAAAATAGTCAAAATGCATTTTCTAAAAAAGGTGTCGTTTCAATTGCCATTTACTGTACATGTTGGTCGTTAAGCCTGCCTATTAATTAGACTATATTATTCTTCTTCCTTTTTTTTTTTCTTAAAACTCTAAAAGGTATACTGTTTCCGAGATATTGCCATTTTTTTGTCAATACAACATAAAATTGGCAACAAAAAAAAAATTAGTTTACAGGGCTTGCTGCTGTTACAACTGTATTAATATAAATTATTATTATCAATATTAATTTTTTAACAAATTTATTGTAGCTGTAAAATTTAAAACAATTTTAAATTTATCTATTTCAAACTAGCGTTTCTGACTTTTATCAGAGCTCACTTGTTTAACTCAACGTTCACCGGTAAATGTTGGAATGGCAAATTTATAATATCGAACATTCGGTCTTTCACCGATGTTCGTCGACATTCACTAGAGAATCCTGACTTGTATTGGTATTTCATAGTAGCATATACATTCCCTTATCTTTGAAATGTTCAAATTCGAGAAATTTATTAGAAACCAAGCGATGCGGTATCAGTAACTCAGGAAGTATTTCATAATCATTATAATGTAATGTTAAAATGAGCATTTGTTTATTATATTTATAATTGAATTAACTGCTCCGACTTATATCAATCAAGATTACTTATATGTGAATCATATCTAACTGCGTATGTACGCGCGTGTCTGCATGTGTATGAATGTGCATATATATTTGTTCATATCTTATTTACAGTCGATTGAAAGTTCATTCACTTGGATAATTTATCTATTTATAATTTTTATTATGAAGGCTGATTAGTTCTGGTTTATATCTAAACGACCGTGTAAATAAAAAAAAAAATGGTCTTGGGAAAATATAGTTTATCAGTTTGTTTATCTATTATTCCAGCTGGAAAGATATCCAGAAGAAACTCTTCGCTGATTTTTATACAGCATTGTATACCGAGGCATTAAATCCAAATTTAAAATATGCATAATAGATAATTTATGCTTTTACAGCTCACTTTCCTTAGAAACAATATTTAGGTCACTTTTATAAAAAAATAAATAAATAAGCTGAAGAATGTCAACTAGGCTCTCTTAATAACGGCTGAAAGATAATCGGATTATTAGTCTCTAGACTTAGACCTCGACATCTCGTTCCATGGAACTATTCGAAACTTCAAATCCAAATTTACATCACATGGATTCCTGAAACGTCTTCATGTTGCCGGCCCGTAGTGAAACTTCTCTCCGATTGATTACTCTTACCTATTGAAACATTTTTTGGTTTAAATATAATACAATTAAACAACATTTCGTTTTTTTTTCGTTTTTTTTTTTTAATATTTATGGTAATTTATTAATAATTCACTTAGGTGTGAAATTGACCTCTTACTTTTGCGGCTTGGAAATTCATTAGCTATTTTTAAAGCATAATTTTTTACATACAACAATAAACAAATTTTGACATTAAATTTTAGATGGTTTGTTAATTATGAGTTATCAGCTAATTATACGAGTATAGCAGTTACCTGTCATAAGTGTAGCAATAAGGAACTGTAGTTCATTATCTTTTTGATAATAAAATAATTTCTTTTTTTTAAATGAACTTCTCATAAGTGCATATTTATCATTGCGTATTGGTCATTGAGATGGACAATAAAATCATCGATTATTTGTTTCTATATTTTTAAGTTAACATTAGTCATAATCTTTATTCATAGGGGTACCTAGCGGAAAGTTATACATATATTGGTTTAAATATAATGCAATTAAACATCATTTCGTTTTTGTTTTTTTACTATGTATAATAATTAATTAATAATTCACTTAAGTGTGAAATTGACCTCTTACTTTTGCGGCTTGGAAATTTATAGGCTATTTTTAAAGAATATTTTCTTATAATCATAATAACCTATCCACTTATCACTTGTGATTTAATGTTCAACATGTAAGGTTACAAGTTAATTGTTTTGTGTATTGAGTGCGATTTGCTTTGATAAGTGTTATTTGTGGTAAGCTGTTTTTTGTTTGTATCGTTTTACATTTGAGTTTAAAAATGATTAAAATGTTAAATTAGTGTTAGATGTTAAAATTAGTGTTTTTCTTATTATTTAATTTCATAATGCAATTTTCTTTTCTTAAAAATTATATTAATAAAATATAATTCATAATGAAAGTTATAACACCAGAAATATGAAATTACCTAGGCGTTATCAGTGTCAGATTATTAGAGTAACAGCTGCAGCTATCTTTGTGTGAATAACTTTCCGTAAGTACCTTAAGCAAAATAAATTGATGGAAATATACTTTAATAACAATATTATAAAAGTTGAAATCTTGAAATAAAAGATTAATCTATAAGCGTTGAGCTATATTTTTGGTTCCGTCTTTTTTGAGATATTGTTTTAACTTTTTCCTTAATTCTCTCTCACCTCAAATCGTTACACCGAATCATTCAACTTCGAAAAACATTCCATAGAAAATTAATTATAGAACGTACAGGGGAACGTCCTGCCAGAAGGACCTATGATTTTCAATTTCTCATAAAAGTTTAATTTTTATTTTTAAATATATTAATTGATAAGATAGAGTATTGTTGATTAACTCATGTAAGGTGTTGCGTCAGATTTTTTTTTAATTTTATTTTTTTCCATATGCCAGTTATGCTCTACATACATAATTATTTCAAAGAATGGTATTTATATTTCTACATACCAAGAAAAGTATTCTAAATTTCGTTCCAAAATTAAATGGCCACTCTTTATTTCACTAAAAAAAAAAAAAATAAAAAAAAAAAAAAAAAAAAAGATCGAGAAATCCGTCAAATATTTTTCAACAGAAAAAAAAAATCTCAAGATCCTCTGAGTCCGTTCCTATGTCTATTATATTTAATGTAAGACATTTAAATTGAACATAAAACCGTTAAATTTAACTTTTAACCATTTAAAGTAACAAGTCTTAGATTTGTACTAGTTTTAGTAGTAACAATTAAATATTTATATATTATTTATAACAAAAATATTTATATATATATATATATATATATATATATATATATATATATATATATATATATATATATATATATGTATCAAATTATTAGTATTTATCAATAATAAAAAAATAGCAATAAAAAAAGAAATAAAACAAGAAACAGGAACAAACCACACCACTAGTCCACTTTCAACTAGTTTGTTTTGATTCTTTGGTTGTAGAACCCTACGTCCTTGTAGACATTATTTATTCAATATGTTTTGTTTATTTAGTTTTTTACTTTTTCTAAATATCGGTTTTTGATACTCAAATTTTAGTGACGATTTTACAAAAGATAAGAATTATATCTATCGGAATTATGTCAATATATTTCTTTAAATTTATTTTTCCAACTTCCCTCTATCATTGATAACACCATGACCTTATCGGGTAGCAACAAATTTACAATAATGGACTTATTTGGATTTAGAATTCTTCGTCTCATTTACATTATTTTTAAGTTTAATAATATAGACAAAAATAAAGGATAAGAGAAAAAAAAAGGCGTAACTTTTTTTTTTTTTTCAATGGATCAGAATGTTATGGTACATTTTTCCCAGACATAATAATGCGGAAAAAAATCATGAGAGTAAAGAAATATTAGGCATTGAAGTTTTATCAATACATTAAAACTATAACCATGTTTTTTTCCGCACTCTTTTAACGCTTTGGAAAAATTCGCCTTTTCATTCTGACCACTTAACAAAAAAAGTAACTAATTTTGTTGTTTTCCCTTACTCTTCAAATACAGTATAATTAATAAATTAAAGGGTTAGTAAAATATTGATATTTGTAATCACCGAGAAAAGTTGCTGTGGTTAAAATGATTCTTGTTCCCATAAATGAGATCGCAGAAGAGATAAAAACTTCCGTTGGTTATTTTCTGCTCTGCCACAGTGAGTCCCCAGACTTGGCTACAAACTCAAGTTAAAAAAATGCCTGTGAGTATTGCGTTGTATGCAAATAAATAAAAAATAAATTTTGGTTCAACTCCTAATCAGCTTCGCTCCATCCAGTATGTTCAAAATGTGTGATGTGATGATGTTTAGAGCCTCAACCTTGTCGCATGATTTTACCGCTATTACCGATATTTTTACCACATTATATATATATATATATATATATATATATATATATATATATATATATATATATATATATATATAATATCGCATTTGAAATGGGAAATATTGCAAAGATAAAGAAGTTACTTCCTTCGATAGAACTTCTTTATCTTTGCAATATATTCATCACTCATTTCCTTCGATAGGAGTTAGAAAATTTGGATCTTGTTTGTTACATTTGTACATTTGTATGGGATAAAATGCTGTTTGGGTCTCTTCGAGTTAATTGTAACCACTTGTTTCGTTTGTTGGGATTCTTTGGAACAGAAACAAACACTTTGTTTGGACTTTTTATAGACGTATTTATACATTGCGGCACTTCACACCACTTATATGCCGCTCTATCCAATAAATTCGAGAGAAAAAAAAACACAAAGAAATTCACTTCAGCTTCACTGTTTTCCAAAGGTTATAAACTTGAGGTCCTAGCCTGTGACGTCACACGTATTATATGACCAGTGCCACAACAGAAACCGCGATTTTGGCGCGGTTTTGGAAATTTAAACGTTAACATTGATTTTTATTGATCATACAGTAGATCTCCCTGAAATATCAATGTAGTGTGTTTATTATATAATTTAAACAATAAAACAATTTAAAGAATAATTTAAAACGAGTTTTCCAACATTACTCTAATAGCCTATTGTTTCCGCCATAGCCGCTTATAAGAGAACTTTCACTGTTTGTACTGAAAAATTACATTGTTTCTCTGTAACAACATTCCTGGTGCTAAGTTGCGAGGAAGATTGGGAAGGTAGTCTGTTTAGGCTCAGAAACAGACTGGAAGATATTTACAAATCCGCTTGAGATATAGTAGAAACAAATTGGACAACACAAAACCAGAATAGACGCAACACTACAGAAATAGTATGCCTCTTATTCCAGACGTGGCTACCTTAGAGAAATATCCCTGTGGCTCTACAATTATTTATACTGGCTCTGGATTCCTTGCTTAATGGCTGAACTGAAAGCGTTGGAGTTCCATGCTAAAACGCTGAAATTCTTTTGGACCTTAAATAATTGTTTTAGAAGTGATATCACCATTTGAATTGCTGATCTGTGTTTCGAAATGCCAAAGAGTATAACTTTAAATGCTTGTTGAAATGGCTTTTGAAATCGAACTAGGTCATTTATTGCTTTCTGCAGTGTGACTAATTCCCTTGAAAGGGTTTAAATAAGATCTAACAGAAACCGCTTTTTTAACCATGCATACCTTCATTTGTCTTCTAATTCTATTACTCAGGACATGAAACAGTTATTGAACTTTTTCAAAAACTTTCAGCTTAATGGTTTCATAAGAACTTTTCCAATTACAGTTTTAACATAAAAATTTAACTTTTTTCAAAAGAACCTTTTAAGAAACATTTCCGTAAGTATTTAATTCAAAAGAGCTTTTTGATAAAAGTTTTGATAATAGAAGTTCCTACTAGGTTATTTTAAATATAAGTTCTCAAAAAGTTACGGGGCACTCTTTATAAATCATTTGAATGAATGCTAAGATGGCCAAAAAACCGTCAAATAGATACTCAAAACAATTTCTCGAGTATATCATAATGAGAATTTTTGCTAAAATAACTTTTATTAAGTTCTATAGAGAACTTTTATGATCTAGAACTTTTATATTAATTTTTAACTTTTATAACTTTTATTTCCTGGACAAAACCTTTTTGGAAAAGCTGTTATTACAAAAGTGCTCTTGTCTTAAAATAGATTCTTGCGTGAACTGTTTAAAAAAAGCTCATAAGAAAAAGTTTATGTTAGAACTAGAGTATTTTCTTAATAAAAGTACACAGTTATTTTGCAGCTCTGATGTTATTACTTTCCGAAATTAAAATATTTAGACACATAAAAAATTCGTTTAATTTAAGATTTTAGTTTGTCTGTATCAAAAGGCGGTTATATAAGCCCGCTTAAAAAGTTTAAATTGGAAATCCCGATTGACTTAATGTCACCTCGTCAGTTTTAGTATACAATTACTTTAATGACCCACTTACGCCTCTGTGAAAACTTAGAAGTCACTTTTGATCAATACCCATGTTGAAATGACCCTATTTCCCAGATCTAAGGAAAGTTCATACCCATCCTTGAGTAGTTTCTGAGCATAAGCGTGCGCAGCATCCTTTGTTAGAGGGTGCACGAACCATTGTACCGTAGGGGGATCGTTCCATACGTATCGGGCGGGGGATTCGGAAATATTCTTTACTCTCTTCGAATTTTTTTTAAAGAATGTGCTGTCTAAAATGTATTTTAAACAGGTTTTTTATTAAAATGAAACCAATATTTAACTCTTTTGGACTACTATTTTATCCTTCCAATATTATTGGATTAGAGAGAATACGAATGAATTAAATGCCCTTCAATATGTTTATTACTAACTCAAAAACATACAAGAATGTAACACAAAAAGATGACACACATAATGTTTACAAAAGGTTCTACTGCCAAATCAGTGTTTCCAAAAACGTTCATTGCAAATCAGTGTTGCCAAAAGTGGATACATGACAGCTGCATAAAAGTTTTAGTCGAAATTTTTGACTACTTAATAATCAATCTATATAAATAATACATATTTACGGTTTTAACTATTACTTGTAGATGATTCTAGCTATATTATGTACGATATATGATGGTCAATTATTCTTGGTGTCAATAAGTCAATATAAATCTACTTTTCATCTTGATTTCATTTATAAAAAAAAAGTTTCAATTATGCTTCTTCTAGTTATAGATAAACAAGAGATGGTTAGACATTAGAAAATACTTAAGCGTACTGGTATGTATATACTGTAGTGCCATTATAGTTTAAAATAATGAGATCGAAAACGCTTTGCATTACATCGAATGCCATTAATTTTAGGCAGCTAAAATGAAAAATTGGCTTATATTTAATTTGGTCCAAAAGTTTATGAGGTTGGAATTGGCCGATTTCCTAGATGAATACTGGAACTAGACCGGATTTCAATAGTTTATTTCTACATTGGATCCGGAAAATTAAAGTAAATATTTTTTTATAGTATTTCTAAATTTTTTTTTGGCCCGATTCCCAATCAGTTCTATTGACTTTCCTATTTCCTTCTCCTTCTTCGTTTTGATTTTTTTGGATTCCTTCTGACCATGGAAATTCGATAATTCTGCGAAGACCAAAGTTACCGGAAAGAAATATCTTATGTGTTCATGAAAAGTAAATAAACTCTTTCGTTAAAACAAATAAATAACAATTTTGAAAAACGAATGAAGTGGTCTTTGCAGGTTGATATTCAATAATTAAAAATAATATAATATACCAAATAAACTCCTGAGATCATTTGGAATTTCAATGAAAGACGGATGTTGAATGAATCCGGACCAATACACATTAGCTAAAATTGGCAGGTTTGTTGACCACTGATAAGGCACTGATACCCAACGTTCTGAATTTGGATTTTATCGTTTTCAAGATAAGACAAACTATACAATAATAAATTCATTATTCTCCTATTTACATATTTCAAGTAAATTGTTAAGCGTTGACGCCATCCTAATTGATTCAAATTTCATATTAGTGGGATACTAAATTATTTTTTCATTAATTCAAATTTAGTCATTAGTCATTACGAAAATAATTAAATTTGCTTTTCCATTTTGATTATTCAGTATTGCCTGAATTTATTGTTGACAATATTCTGAACAATTTCTCTTCTTCCGTTGTGATTCCAATTTCCTTTCCCTCCCCCTCCCTCCTGAACCTTCTCTTGTGCTCCCTTTCCTGTATCGCCCAGTTCCTTTCCTTGAGAACGGACTTGGCCCCTACCTTGACGGTAGTGGCTTAAAAACAAGAATGAGCCGCAAATAGCCGATAAGAGTATCCAGGAAGTTGTTTGCTGTGGATTTAGACATCGCCCACTGCCAAATGGCCCGCAGTCTCTAACCTCTGACAAGCACCCACGAGCTCATTTCTACTTGTTTAGGTATCTACTGATGATGCTCTTGTTCACATTGGTAAATTAAAAAAAAAATCTTGAACGTAACATGCATTTTCGAAGTATGAGGACTATGATTAGTTGAATAAACAGAAAATATAGTTTCTCCTTATGGAACTATAGCAAACTCAAATCCTAATATACATACTTTATTAGAGTAAAGTTTTATGTATATAGTAAACTGCCATATTATGAAATACTTTTTGTAATAATGCACTGTGGATTCCACAATATAACATTTACCAAATATATATATATATATATATATATATATATATATATATATATATATATATATATATATATATATATATATATATATATATATATTTTAACTCTATAATTATTGAATATAAGTCTTGAAATGTTAAGAAACATTTTAAAGTATTTTTTCGCGAATGTGTTGAAAATCAGTTGTTGTTAGGGAAAGGATTAAACGATGTTTATTTTCTTTATAAGAGACAGTGTTTTATACGTTTATTTTACAACAAAAAGAATAAAATTGCTTCTTTACAGTTTTAGTTATTTATTCGTACCTACTAGGTGTCCAAATAAATCTTGACTGAGCTTGTTCTTTTTGATTAGAGATAGAATAGATTTCTCTACTTTCTCTAATATATAAATATATATTTTCTAATTACTGTTAAACGAGTAAACCTTAAAAAATGAAAACTAAAATAATGATTACTAAGAAAAATATCGATGATAGAAAACAATTCTGTCAAGTCTCACATTAGGCACATCCATTTTTACTATGTTATTACAAACTCGATAGTGCTCATAAAATCAGAAAGTTTAGGACCAATGACTAGTAAGTCAAACGTAAGTGATAACAATTTGATTTTGCCACGAATTGGTTAATTGAATGATCTGAGCAGGGAATCCTACAATTGGGAAACGTTTTACTTGGCCAGTGCATCAATGATCACTGGCAAGTACTTTATGACGCTAATGGCAACTTCTGAATGTAGAGGAGAAACAGAGGTATCTCTTAAAGAGTCACTTTCCCCTATATTTCTTATTCTTAGTAATGTTACAGCATGCTTTTAAAAATAGACGTCATTATTGTTTCTTCAGTTGAATGAGTATATATTGGTCAGGCCTAAGTAAATTAAAGAATAAATAAAAAATTAACGAAGTGAAATCAATCTGGTGAGAGATAGCTCGTGAGTGAACTATTGAGAGGATCGCTAATAATAACGACTTAGTCGAAAGCCATTTTCTCATCCATCAGTCAGTGACAAAATTGGAGCTCCCTCTTAGTCGCTCAACTACATTCTTTTCCCATTAATTTTGGATCAGTGTGCCATTGAATCTTGAAACCTTGTGTCAACGAGTTTATTTTTAAAAAGTGTCTGGAGATTATTTATACAAGGTATTGAGTTTTTTATTTATTTTTATTCCAAGAGTCCGAAAAGAGATAAAGATAATAATGACTTCATAATCCGGTATTATCTGAATTCACAAGCCAGTGATTTGCTAACATTTGACGATTTCGTAATTAAGTTTCTGTATGAATACTTTTAAATAAAAACGGCTTTTATTCTCAATGTTTCTTCTTGCGTGGTAAGAGTAGAAGATTTAGGAACCTAACATTTTAGTATCACATCAATAGATGCTTAGCTTTCCACAGGTATATTTGGTCACCCTCTATGACTCCTCTGGACCACAAAGGAAAGAACTCCCTGACGGTAGACATATCGATTTAACAGATCAGGACACAGAGTTGGTGAGGATTGACAGAGCGGCAGTTTGGCACACGGGTCGGGGCTATTATTTGAGCCCTGGCACACACAATACTCTTCGGTCGTTCACCTTTACTAACTAACTCTAAATGTCTAAGCACTCTCCTGTACGTCCGTATGCTCTGCAGTTACCCTGCGGTTGGGGGTTTCTGGGCGGGCCTTGTGTTGGTGGGTGTGTTCTTCGGCTGAGAGATGAGGCTTGATGTACGTTTTTCCAACAACCTTCATCTTTTAATTTTACAATGTTTTGAAATCCAATATTTGTATATCATATTGTAATAATCGCAAATCATATTGTATGATCACGTTTATTATTTTATATAGTAAATCTTACCATTGAAATTCGTCCATTAAATATCAGTAACCCTTATAGTTAGAGAAAATACGAACTAAGGAAATAAATTTCACCGTTTATAATTTGTCAGATAACTCTTATTCATTAGGTTGGTTTTAGTTTTGTATGAATGAATTAGATGATATCCTTGCATTTTTCATTAATTGTTGTTAGTTTCTTCTTTGTAATGTCTAGCTAATTTTTTCTTACACCACAATTTACTGTTATTACCAATAGATACGTAAAATCTATTCTTTGTTCTTTAAGGTAAACCTTACTTTACTTACTAAAGTAAATAAACTTGTTCATTTATCAGTTTTGAACGACAAATATAAAAACTCTAACTGAAATTATTAGAATTGCACTTAAACCTTTACACCAGAATTACACTTAAAATATGTATGATTTGTAAAAGATGAGAACTTAAATTGAACTAATTACAAAAAAAACTGTCTAAGAGTTGAACTTAATATGTGTTAGGCCTACTTGCCTTAAAAAAAGTCACAATACTAAAAGATTTTTTAGTTCGATTTCACTTTGTTAAATAGAAAAAAAAATATCAAAAACTAATTTTATCATAGTAGTATTATTTTAGTAACACTGGGGTATGTTGAGGCTGAGAATGAATTAAGGACTGACTTGAAAAAAAAAAAACTTAATTGCTTTGCAAGAGATATTTTCGTTCCTGCGTTCATAGCGGATTTTCATTTTTCTCACCTTTAGAAGGTTTTAAGTGATCAATTAATTGCTATATTTTTTTCGAAGGCTTATTGAACGTCTGATCCTTATGATTACCATCTAGATGATTAAAAACAGTTTATTAAGCAATATGGCTGACTAGGGTACTACCTTTATTTCATCCCCTTAAACTTAATACAATGAAACGTTTTGTCAATAAGATTCTAATAAGAAATATCTTTAGGCGATGCCGGTCCTCCGATTTCTTGGAATGTGGAGAAGTTGTGATGATTGAGGGAGTCAAGTAGAGCGTCCGCTTTTATATGTACACAAAGATTTATATGAATGTTGGAATAATTGAACATTGTCAGATTTAGGGTTGCGAATAAGCGATGCGATGAATAAAATATGATAAATAAAATATTTCTCTTAATATATAAAACAAGAATTTTTATATCTGGCTGTAAACCTGAGAAGGATTTTACCAACTACACGAGGAGGAAGTTTTTATTTCATTATAAATAGAAATAGAAGAGTAACCACTAATAATATCAAAAATTTCAAACCCCATTCTATAGCTATTTTAGACGTTAGTTTGTGATTATCCGCAAAGCTGTGTTCAAGACTAGGCACCGTGCCACGATATTTTCAAATGTAATATTTCTGTCTGTCTTTAGTAATAATCTTGAGCTATGAACCTGAATGAAACAATAAATTTCATTCAATGTAGTATAAATCTTCGGGATCATTTATATATGGAAGAAAGGGTTGAGAGCAGTGTATGTTAGGACCGGCTCGATGTTTAAGTTTGGAAACGGTGTCAATTATTGGTCCGGTAGGAATCTTATGTGGTATGTGTGTCGGTAGTTGTAACGGGATTTTTCTCTCTTGGTTTTAAATTTCTTTTGATGCTCATTTACGCTATCTAGAATAAATAAAATGATATTTCCTGGATTAATTGTTCGTTAATTGAAATAACTATTACAAGATTTGAGTCCACTTACTATGCGAGGTGCATAAATAGAACGTTATTTTTTTAATTTTCGAACGATGAACAGCATTTTAATGCTCAGTAGCGATAATTGAAATTGATTTTAAACTGGTATCAATTCTGCAATATATTAATGCAACGACCAAGAACAGACCTCAGTAGTCATCGTTAATGGAAGTTGATCACGAAATGAAAAAGAAAAGACCAAAAAATAAAATAAAATCTAGCATGCGTTTAATCTCTTATCCAATTACTCACAATAAAGACATATGTTACGGCTGCCTCCCCTCGCAGCAGTAATGACCAGATCTAATAGGCCGTGTAATCTGTAGCAGCATCTGGTTGGCAGCACTGATGGTGGCGGTGCCTTCTGTATTCATTGTCGAGTGTCTGTCATTGCTCTCTGATTAGGGTACGTTTATTTTAATTTTATTTCATTTGTTTAATGCTTGATTTATTGATTAGATCATTTAATATAAATAAAATTATATAAATATTTCATTTTTCCCCCAAAAGTGGGTTACTTACTGCTGCAAACACATTTTTTTTTCGTTTTAAATGATTTTTATTGTTTGTCCAACAATTTTACTTTTTTTTTTTTTTTTAGTGTTGAGTGGTTATCATAATATGCGGTAACTGGACAGCCGTTTTGGTATTTGATTTCATTTCATTTTCTAATTACTTTATTGTGATAACCATCTTTACCCTTAAAAAAATAAATAACAATAAAATTGTCGGATAAACAGTAAAAAACACTCAAAACGAAAAACAATGGATTTGCAGTAGTAACCACTTAAGAAAAATTCAAGATACGAGATAATAAAACCAGGACAAAAAAATACTAATAGTAAGTACTCTCATTGTTGTAGATATCTATCGTTTTTTGACTTCCCAAATTTAAGACCTCTTCGAAATTAGACCAGCTTCGCAAATTTGTACGGTATACTGTTGGAAAACTTACTAAATAAAGTAACTTTTTTTAATTACCTACGATAATAATTAGGACTATAGCTTAGGTCGAAACGTCGACACACATTAATAATATGTTTACACTTATTGTGTAGTTTCTATCTTGACCGCACCCACCAACCAACTTCAAGAAGAAGTATACATTTACGGCCAGCGTAGCCGTATTGCCGTACACAAATACATTGGAACCTATATTGTCGGTATACTGGCACTGCGACTTAGGCTGCAGGTTGTCATTCATCAAAGTGTGCTTATATTTTAAACTCACTTTATTAAAATTTATAAAAAAAATTAAAGAGATAAACATATTATAATCAATGGTAAATGTTATAAATAAATCTGTACTATACAACACAGATTATTTTTTTTTTTTTAATCATTCTCGAATTTCAGTTTATTGATCAAAAGATAATCCACTATTTTAAGCAAAATTATTTAATTTTTCTAAATTATTAATTTTTCAAGAAGATGAGACCATTATCTTAGTCAATTTTATTTCTCTTCTAGTCGTGAATGTGGCAAGGAAATATTTGTAACTAGATTACAGATATCTTTATGATGGTGTCTGACGTTTAGGAAGAATTAAATGTAGTTTAAATGGTTAATCTCCTACCTGCTGTGCAATACTATAAAGACATGTTTCATAGGGAATGTATTGAAGTAAAAGGAAAATGGATTGTCGATTGACGAGACCATCATGTGATAAGGAAAATGCAGTACATTATTCGGAGCGATAGAACTAGCTGTAAAACGTTTGCTTCTATATTATTCCCCCATGGGAAGTTACACAAGAGGGAATATATATCGGTTGAATATTAGAGTAGTCTAATTCACTTATCTCAACGACTCAATACCGACTTCACTAATGTATACATCCTTTCTTTATCGTTATTTTATTGCATTTCTTAAGACCCTGTTACCACAGGAATCGCTATTTATTGACTTAGGCTAACAGCTGTACAAAAACGTTTATTTAATGAAGTCACTTCAGCCAACCACTTAGCTTCGTCATGACTACACTTCAAGGCCCCGTTGCATTTTAAATTGCCTGTACTTATTACTTTTTCCAACAAATGTGTCACAACTCTTTTTACAGCCGGGTAATAAGACTTTCAGGACATTTCCGAAACATTCCATCCCATTTTCTTAACTACTTTTGATATATACAAGGACGGTAAATCAGTTGAAGGTACAACCTGTTTGGTAATAAACCTCAAAATTGATCGCGGCATTCTCAAAAAGGATTCGCTCTCCGATTGCTTGTTCCATAATTTATTTTTCAATATCTATTAAATGTAATTGGAAAACCGGATCTCAATAAGATTTTTATCGGTCGCATGGCCATATTTATTTGTTTTATTTAAGTATTTTTTGTTGTTTGTTTGTGCCGCCTCTGAGGTTCAATTTATTTATATATTTGCATTTTCCATTATTTGAGGGTTGAGGTTACTCAACTCGTATATTTTTTCTTTAGACTACAAATTCTTTGTAGTCGTAAAAGTTCCGCTGTGTCCCCTTCTCTGTGATACCTGGAGATCAATGCAATATCGGAGCGGGCCTTCCTTCACAACCTGGTATAACTACGAGGTCGTTTGCGTTCCAACTAATTCCCCAATTTGTATGCATTCCCATTGTTTTTTGGAACCCCACAGGACGGCCGCTTCCTGAATTTGCATAACCAGATGTTGGTTTTGTGGTTCAGTGTTAATCGATACTAGTATTGTATATCGATAGCTTAATAACGGACTGACGGTCCGTGTTGTCCACTTTCTCTGCTGTCGGAAATTGAACCCGCTGCAACAGAAATTTAAGGAGTTGAAATATTCATTCTAATGAATGGTATCAATGTTTTCAGTTACCTGTACCTAGATTCAGGGGCGTTGATATAACAATTTATTGGAGGGGGCAAAATCTTAAGTTTTCCAACAATTTTGACCGGATTTCCCAACTATGTTAAATATTATAATTTTCTCCAACTCTTTTGGATTTGAACTTTTCACTTACCTGTTGCGAATGTTGACACTAGACAACAATATTTTTTGTTTTCTTTTTAATCACAAAAAAAAAAATCAAGAGGAACTAAAGGCGCGATTAAAGACGGAAAATGGTTATTACTTTTCAGTCTCGACATTACCTAACTCGCGTCATTTGTCTTAGAAACTTATAAATTAGAATTAACAAAACTTCTAACTTCTCATTCCTACTGTTTTATATGAGCGTTAAACGTGGCAGCTAACTTTGAAGGAAGAATAGCACCTTAAGGTCTTCGAGAATAAGGTATTGCATAGAATATTTAGTCCGAAAAAGGATGAGACTACTGGAGGATTGAGGAGATTACTCAGCATGGAATTGAGAAGCACTCATCCTGTTAATATAATTTAATAAGTGATAACATCGCGACGGTTGACATTAAGTCCATCGGCTTGTAAAGTTTTTGGGATTAGTAACGAACGATTACCTAAATAAGTTAATAAACTTAATAGGGGCAAGTTTCTGAAATTGCTAAACCGACTGGTATACGTCCGAGGTGTATAACGAAACGTAAGTGGGAGGATTGCGTTAAGGATGACCTTACGGACTTGGGTTTGGATGGTGATCGGTGGACGGAGGTTTGTAAACAGCGATTGGTTGTATTAGAATCGAACTTTAGGGCTCGTTAAGCCTTTTATTATTATTATTCAAATGCAAAATTCATCCTATCCATAAAATCCCAATTTCTTAAATCAAAAGGTATTGGTATTGGTTTTTATACGATAATAATTATTTTTAGCACTAAGTTTTTACCAAAATTTTTGAAGCATGTTTGAAGCATGTTCTCAAATCTGAAATTCTCCTATGGCGATGTCCCAGCATTTCTAATATCTGTTGAATGTCTAACCTGAATAAATAAAAACGATAATTTCTATAAATTATGGAAAACAGGTATATCTTCTTTTTATTTAATTATGTTTACTCCTATCCTTTCCGGAAGCAATGGATGGCATAAGTGATGGCGGTGAGCCCGAGGCAGAAGTCGAGGAATCAGAAAAGTTAGGTCGTGGCCACGGGCTTGCTTCACGCTTACAAAATGCTTGTCTCCAGCAAATGTAATATTTGTCTTTCCGCCTAAAATCAAAATATTCAAGAATGTTATTTAACCGTTTATAGCTAAGATGATCGTGTATTAATTAAGATGATCAAATCAATGTCAATCTGTGAATAAGCCTTGAAAGGAAAATACATATTATATAGGAAGAACTACTAAAATGATCCCTTGATAGACAACTTAATCATCTTGTTTTATTTCAGTTTTTTAAATATGAAATGTCCTTAATATTGTTAAAATAATTTAATATTTCAGGAAGTTGTTTGTGTCATTAGTATATGTTATTGGAATGAACCAAACGACTGAAATATTTACCAACAATATTACGTGTAGTTTGCACTTCATTTCAAACAGTATTAAATGGACTCCCTAAAATTTTTCATTTATCCCCAACACATTATGGTTTTATCTTCAACTTAGCTTTCTTTTAATCTCGATTTAGGCAAGTGGAAAAGTTTTACTTTTACCGAGTGGACACAAAGAATTTCCGAGACAATCCGAATCTAGCCGTAGTAGATGTGGTAGATCTATCAAATATGTGTTATGGGCAAGTATCAAGTCAGCTATTATGGACAGCTTACTATTACCCAATTTATTTTGAATTTGTTGCCTATTTTAATTCCAAGTGCATTTGATAAAACTAAGGGTAAATAAAATTACATTTTGTTTAAGTTGATATTCAAAGGGATGAACTTAAATTATATGAAAGTTTAATTACTCCATTAATTAAATACATTGGAGATTATGAAGTAATGGCGACGTGCCAAGTCTTAATGCTGATGTCAGCGGTTAATTCAGCTCTGTTCTGAGGGAGCGGGATTTTTGAAGCCTGGCCAGGAATGAAAAATGCCATTGCTAATTTTTGTCTATTAGCTCAATTCTTTATTAATTTTGTGTGTGAATACTTCTCATATCGCGGTTTGGTACAAACAAACTTCGGTTGTTCAGAAAATTGTTCCTTAACTATGGGTTCAGTATTTCAAACTGATGGTTAGTATAAAATTGGATTTTGTTTAAAAATCCTCTTAGGAGATTGGAGATACGTGGGTACACCTCCGTACTTCGCATGGATGACGGGACTAAACGTTTTCTTGGCCAATTAACGTCTAACGGATAATTGTCAGCATAGGGCGTTATCATTACCTCGTTGCAAGTTCTCTTCTAGTATTATGGTAATTAATGTAAAGATAGCAATTAGTTGTCGGTGGTGGCAGGATTGTGGAGTAGTCGCACCCTGATTAATGTGGATTTGCCTGTTTGTTTATCGCATTTTCAATCTAAAGTAGCTTATTTTTAAATGAACTTAAAACGATAAAATAATATTAGTATTTTTATTTTTATTGTTTCTAAGCAATTTTATTATTTTGAAAAAAAAAAAACGCTGCTAATTATTACACAATGGTTTATTGTTTCCGATTAGTACTTTTTCAAAAATATCTATTCTGTCCAAGTAAAATAAATTAAGCTGTAGGCACTAAAGGAAAAGAAATTTAAAGCTGTCCCAAGATGATCGCCGTGAGAGTGCCGAACTGGGAGTGTTAAGAAAAAACTGTGTCAATGCAAGTAGGCTGTGATGGTTAGGACATGTAATCAGAGGGTAAAATGATAAAAAGGAAATATTTGATATGCACTTGAGGAGGAAAAAAAAGGAAAGACTAAGGAAGCTAAAGGAAGTGCAGAAATAATCCATGGAAGTATAAAGCAGAAAGATACGAAGAAGTCAGAAGCCCAATAGATAAGTCAGGAGGTCTAGGACCACGATGAACAGCCGCACCAGAGAATTAATCTACGAAGTTCATAATGCTATATCTCAGCTCATACTGGTCCGATTTAAATGATTGTTTTTTCCTTTTGTAGAGAATTTCACCAGTTTTTGTTAAAAAACACTAAAAATACAATTTGAGGACATTTTTTTTTTAATTCAATATTTGGATTCTACGTATCTTTTTTTTTTTTTTTTCTTATTTTTCTTTGGCCGATTCCAAAGATCTATTATTGAAAATAATAAGCCAAAAGCATTTACACATAGAATTTTTTTTATTTTTTGTTTTTTTTTATTTTAATGCCTTGTTAAGCTAATTATAAAACACCTTACATTTCTCCTCTATATTTATAAATGGCCGAGTTATGGGCATATAAGATCTTTAATCAGCAATTATATAGATTTTTTTATTTGTATGCCTTGTTTTGCTGATTCCAAAACACCTTTCATTTCTCTTCTATCTTTATAAATGGCCGAGTTATGGGCTAATAAGATCTCTAATCGGTCGCCATTTTGAGGCAAACAGACGGATGGTAGTGTCGAGTTCCGAGGATCATCATGGGGCGACCTGTGACATTGGTACCGAATCTCAAGAAAATCGGTCCAGTAGTCTCGGAGAAAAGCCGCGTACGGATGGCGTACGGACGGATTTTTTTAAATTCCATATTTGAATTCTACGTATCTTGAAACGTAAAACCTCAAATTTTGAGGAGGGTTACAAACATTTTTTCTTTGGTCGATTCCATAGGTCTATTATTGAAAATAATAAACCAATAATAATAATATTGAGATGAAACTTATTTTTAAGTAAAATATTCGTAGAAGTTTCCATATTACGATTTCGGGCGAATATTTGGACTGAATTTAAGATTAGATCATTAATTTATGACAGATATTTTCTTTCGCTAACCAGCCTTTATATTCCATGGAGAGTTTTCGTGTTGTTTTTATAAATGTCTAAAAATTAAAATAATATTTTTCTCATTTATATTATTTCAGAAACGGATAAGTGCCAGTTTAATAAAAAAACTATATGAAGAGTAGGTCCTTTGAAACTAGGTCCTTTGACAGAATTTTTTTTTTCATAATATTGTGATTATAAATCAAATTGTTATTTTTTATGATTAAATTATTGATCCAATAATGGAGGAGGAAATTGAGTTAGAGGGTTGAAAGTTTTTATGTGGATTGAGTTGGTATTAGAGAAGTGCATTTTGTGGATCTCAACTTTTTCCTCCCCCCTCGGATATTTTAAATTTTGTATTTTAGTAAAAATACGACCTTAGTGGTTCAGCTCTTTTTCTTGTCCATTTTCCTTCTTAAACTATCTATAAAAATCTTGTTGTAGGTTTAAAAATTTAGTTAAGAATACTCATTTTTACAAAATGTTTATTTTTGTAAAAACTAAGTAAATATGTTGGTATGTGTGGTAGTTTGGGTATAGGAAACGACATTGTTTATGTAATAGATTAAAGATTCTTCCTAATCAGAAATAAATTGGAAGTCCATGAGAGCTGATATTGCTTAGAAGCTAGTTGAATTTTCCTGTTCCACTACCCATAGATGTAACTGCCTTCTTCTGGGTATGAATCTGTTGCATTTCCCCCAACGTTCAGAATCTGTTAAAAGAGTCCTCCTTTTGAAAGGTGGATCCTTGACGTCAGTTATATAAGAGCCCTCCGTAATTGACACCCTAGGATCCTACCCCCGGTGATTGATAACCTGGCCTTAGGTTACTGTGGGAATGACCCAGATCCTGGCTAACAAACTATGATTGAACGATCGGCTATAAAATCCTCTCGAGAGTATAGACTCCATAGATCCAAGAATAACGACCTTCATATGTCCTTCCTTCCACGGGCGGACTATTTGTACCAGCTCCATTGTGCCTTCGGCTTCGTTAGTCCCTGCTGCTCTGGGGGTCTCCTGCTTGTCGTTACCTTTTACGAGGGGGAGAGCTGAGTGCTCGCCAGAGCTCTGAGATGACGAAACAGTCCCTTAGGATGGTTTGTCTGGGCCCTTCACGGCTATAGAACAAATGGAGCTCGAAACTACTTTCGCTTCAGTAGCTCTTCTATCTTTATAAGAACCTCTATTATCTGGCTTATGCTCTCCGATTGTATCATGTTAATCTATCTTACAAGAAGGAGGAATTTTATTATATTCATATGTTTTAAAAGTGAAATGATATAAGTATTGTTCTGAATACGTATTCAAAGATTTAAGTAAATATTCTTAAATACAAACTTTTTTTCTTTCACCAAGAACACTTAGTTTTGTATTCAATAAATAATCAACATAAGATTCCATTATTATTCTTGAGTGGTTTTAGCGCCGATAATGAAAATTTTAATTTTACTGAGAGTGATAAACAGTTTTTATTACCAACTATTGTAATGTATATTAATGCATTATATAATCATAATTATATATCTAATTTAGTTTTGTCACAGGAAGGTTTAATTATTTCTTAAGAGATTAGTGAAGAGAAATCTTCCAATTTTTAATTTTCTTTATTGAAATCGCAGTTCTAGCTGACAACGTTTTTGGATAAGTTCCCTATATTCAGGCCTCTTCATAGTAGGATTTCACAGTCAACGTTTTCTTGCTTATTATGATACCCACACATAAAAGTTCGTCTATTACTGATAAAACTTTTAAAAACACTTCTTTCAGCAAGGAAGGTCCTATTCATTTCCACTGACACAGTGAACTTTGAAGGATTAGCAGGACGTTCCCTTGCTAAAAAGAGTCATTTTGAAATTTTTTTTAGTATTAGACGAAATTTTATACATGCATATCAAAATTAGCTAGAAAAGGTTGACTGTAGTAACATCCTATTATATCACTGCACATGAAGAGACTTGACTTGACCAGAAACGTTGTCAGCTACAACTGCAATTTCCTTTTAAAAACTGAAAGATTTCTCTTCACTAATCCTTCAAGATATAATAATATAATTTTTAATGAATATGAATCATATTAAGTGACTTGCTAGTTTAAGAAAAAAATAGTAACAGTTTTATATATTTTATTTGCTAATGGTCTGTTTTTGGTGCAACCTACTATAGGATCAGACATTTAATTGAAATTTATTAAGTCTGACTTTGTTTAAGGTGTTTATTTTTTTTTCTGTTCATTTGTTTCGCTATTATTTAATTTATTTATATTATCTGTAATTTTGATATGAATTAATTCCTTTATCATTACTACTTCTTGTCCTCAATTAAGACACATTACAATAGTTGGTAATAAAAACTGTTTATCACTCTCAGTAAAATTAAAATTTTCATTATCGGCGCTAAAACCACTCAAGAATAATAATGGAATCTTATGTTGATTATTTATTGAATACAAAACTAAGTGTTCTTGGTGAAAGAAAAAAAGTTTGTATTTAAGAATATTTACTTAAATCTTTGAATACGTATTCAGAACAATACTTATATATATATATATATGTATATATCATATCTATATATATATATATATATATATATATATATATATATATATATATATATATATATATATAATATCATATATATATATATATATATATATATATATATATATATATATATATATATATATATATATATATATAATATCATATATATATATAGTGCATATATATATCATAGTGCATATATATCATATATATATATATATATATATATATATATATATATATATATATATGTATATATCATCATCATCATCATCTTAAGGTATTATTGAATGTTTTATGATAACTATACCAAAGTTAATTTGATTTATCACCGTCAATGATGTAAGTTAAAACTACTTATGATTTTTTCAAAATTAGCTATAGTGTATGAAATATTTACTAGACATCGGAAATTGTATTTTCTTATTTTATTTGATGTAAAATTTTAATATTCGTTTACTCATGTTTCCCCTTAAATTAGGTTTCCTCACTATTACTAGACAATTATTGAGAAAAAAGTAAGTATTAAAAAAAAAAAAACTTTATTCTTAATTTTTTAACATTTTTGACTGAATTATGTGATTTCTCAAATTCCCAATTTGTAATAACGTGATCACAAGTGCATTACGAAACATACTGTATTTGTCATGAAAAAATATTCTATGTGCTAAAGACAAAAAATTATATTAGGGATTGATAAATTATTTGGCACTTCTATAAATTTGTTTTATTGAAAACTAGTTTCGAATGTTATACATGCATCCTCAGTTCTAAAAACACACAAAAAATTCAAAAATAAGCAATTCAAAATATAGTTTGGTATTATTATACATATTAAATTAGATTAATATAAATCAGTATTATAAAACTAAATTAAATTGATGATATCAATTGGTTTAAATGGATGATATCAAACAGAAAAGTTTGTACTGGTTTCTTCTCGCATTGTACTAACAATGAACGAAAGGTAGGTGGGATGTTTTTAGGTAAACGGTTTGAGGGTCAGTGTTTTCCCAGTAATGCCGGTGAGTAATTGTTTTTTCGGTTATAGATGGGAATAAATTTAAGATTGGACTATTGGAGATATTTATTTGGTCATTTAAGCAAAAATCTGGATTGGATTTGAAGGATTTTATTATTTCAAGTGCTTCATGTATATTTAATTTGAGGCTGTTTTCAACGTGATGTATTAATTTAACTCCTGAGTTTTTGATGAATTTATAATTATTTTCATTTAAATGAATTGCAAAGTTGGAATTATTATTGTATGCACGTATATGTTCCTTTAATCTCTGATTTAGCGATCTTTCAGTTTTTCCCGTGTATTTGGCTGCACAATCATTACAATTTAGTTCGTATACTCCGCTTTTTTGGAAAGGGTCTATTTTGTCTTTAGGCGAGGAGAAATATGAGGATAGGATTTCTCTATTTTAAATGTAGGATTTAATCCTAGTTTTTTCAATTCATTTCCGACTTTGGTGGATATATGGCCGTCATATGGAATCAAAACATAATGTTTTGGGATGGGCCTATCTTCGGGGATTGTTGAATAGATATCATTAATTGTCTTTTTTTGTATGTGTTTTTTTAAAACATGATTCATTATGTTTTATTATACCCGTTATTTTTTGCTATGGAATATATTATTTCAATATCTTTATTATTGTTCTTTTTATTTAATGGTACGTTCAAGAGACGGTAAATCGTGCGATTAAAGGCTGTGATTTTATGTGCTATCGGTCTCATAGCTTCATTGTTTATAACGGCATCCGTGTGTGTGTGTGGGTTTCCGGTAAATTCATGATGTATGTTTTTTTACTGAGATCTCTAAATCTAAAAAGTTTATGGTTTTTTTTTTTTCCAGTTCTACTGTGAATTTAATGGAAGGGTGAATCTCGTTTATTTCCTTAAACAATTATTTATTTGTCTTGTCGTACAAAAACATATAATGTCATCTACATATCGATACCAGTATATGACATGTTGAGCTAGTTGATAATTATTTGGGTCAAGAATTTTTTATTCTAATTTGTCCATAAATAAATCTGCCAGAAGGGGTGAGAGAGGGGAGCACATTGATAAGCCTTCTTTCTATTTGAAGAATTTTCCATCAAATTGAAAATAATTATATTTTGTGCAAATAGACATCAAATTGTAAAGATCTAGGTAACCGGAAAGATCTAGGTTTTCTAGCGGTGATAGATTCGATCGGAAGATTAACTGTTCTAAAATTTCTATTGTTTCTAGTGGTGGGATACTTGTGAAAAGATTTGTGACGTCGAATTTGTGAACTTTTCTCACCAGTCTACATAGTTCATTTTTTTAATGCATGACTGGCGGCGCATTAGTGAACCTGGTGGTTTAAATGATTTTAATTGCTGCTGTTAGTGCCAACGAAAAATATTGAGCTAAAATATAAAAATCACCAGAATGCCACATCGGTGTATTTTTTCGTGACAACGACGATATATGTCATTTTTTAATAAAACTTTAATAAACATAAAGATATCTTCATAGTCAGTGTATTAAAAATATTCAAACATATTTATTGAAACTTTAAATAAACTGTTCAGAATTCTTTTTTTTTTTTGTATTCATGGTTGATCGTTTGGTATATCAAGAAGGATGGTCCAGGTGGCGGTAAAGAATTAAATACAACAGTGGTAACTGTTTATTAAATGCCGACGTTTCGGCCCACATTGTAAGTCTTCATCTGGGCTAACCTCACAGAAATAGACAGAATTTTGAACTAACCATTTGTCAAGTGTACTAACTATTAGTGTATTCCAATCAATAACCTATTGAATTTTCTAAGGATTTCGTAATACGTTTTCTAGTACTTATCAGGAATATTGATACTTCTAATAAGATATTATTTCCTCGTCTATAATGCAATGAAAGTACTGTGGTTTGTTATGCATACTATCGGATTCATTTTCACATGGAAACTATACCTAATTATCAATTTCACAATCTGAGTTTTAATAGGGTTTATTAGCATTTTATATTATATTAGCACAGTTCATTTAAATCATGTCCCCACTGTTCCCGAATCATACATTGGCATATAAATACAATTATTATTTTATAATTTTAATTACACTTATAGCACTCAATACACTATAGTGCAAAAGGTTCGTTATATTTGAAAAAAATCCTTTAGGAGAATAATCCGTAGGTTTACTGTGGGATGGAATCGACCAGCAAAAGAAGAACTCCATCACTTAAGAAACAAACGAAAAATGAATTATGTCATATTGCGACAATATAGAAATTTTATATCTGAATATACAAGTATCTCAGCAAGGTTATCAAATTATATCGATATTTATTAAGTGCTCTTCATTGACTTTTTTTATTTTATCTATTCTCGGTACTCAATTAAATATCCCGATTTTCCGATATTCCTTGCTATTAATTGTTGTTTATTATGGATGAGCCATTCCTTAATAATTCATAAGTATTTTTCCATTGGAATTTGTTTCTTACTAATAATCTACGAATTCTTCTTTACCTTTAAGAGATTGTTAATAGGCAGTCTTTTAATTTGATATTAATTTATTCACCAAAGAGGTAGCGGCTGTAAAAGTCCTGAAATATAAAGAAGAAGATTTTATTAAAGGGCCGATAGGAGAATGGAAGGAGGGATTATACTCACAAATGCGCGGCGATCCAATTGCTTTAGGCTCGTGATGACATCCATTATCCGCTTTTTGTTTCGTTCCTTCAGCCGCCTTCAGGGTCTCTGAGAGAATAATTTATTGGCTGGATGAAAGGGAAAGTCCTGTGGAGTGGGCGGGTCTGAGCCACTTGTGGCCATTTGTTGCGCCTCGCGGAGGAATGAGGTAAAGGCAGAGTTTTGCGGAGAAAGGTCGTTGACAAGTGTTGATGTTCATGATAACCACCATCCTCACAGAAGGTCTCAGAAGATTACGGCGGGTCAAATCCTGGCCTAGTGGCACTAATAGATCTTTTATGAAATATTCTGATGCACTTTTATTACCTATAATTATGGATCTGCAGCTATTAAACAAGTCCTATCATTAAAGCACCAGTAATCATTCCACATCTTGTCATTCCCATTTTCTGCCATTATTTTATTAGGCATAAGGGCCATTCTCATGAGACGTCAAATTCGCGTCTTTTGATTTTGAACTTTTGCCTCTAATTATCATGGAGTTGGCTCCAAATTTCGTATATGTTACTGGTAAGTACACCTATCATTAGTGAATAGGGAATGGCCAAAATATTTTCATTTAAAGGAAATTTAAATTCAAAATTCTCAAGTAGGTTACTGCCCACATTGACATACATTGATGAAAAAAAAATCAAAACTTTAATTGAAAGCGAAAGTGTGCTATTTTTAAAAAATGAATGGACATTTCCAAGGGTATAGTGAAAACGAGTTCTCCAGTTTGCTACCAATATGATTTCAGTTGTTGGTTCAGTTTGTCACAATTTATATGGATTCCAGGATAAAGCAACTACATTAAGAGATATTTTATCGTCCGAGGTCAAAGCAATTCAGGGCCACCACCTTATAGCACAGATAGTACCTGAAATAATAGTAGTAGGATACATGAGCTCTCGTTTTCACCATTTCCAGGAAATAAGAGTTCTTTATGAACACCTAGCTATTTTAACCACAATTTACTTTATATGTAAACATTTTGGCTATTCACTATTTATTATTGATAGGTATACTCACCAATAATGTACACAAAAATTGGAGCCAACTCCATAATAATTATAGGTATGCAAAAACAACCTCAAAATCAAAAGATTCTCATCGGACAAGTCTCATGAGAATGACCCATGGGCATCTTGTAAGTAATTACCTCATTTTGTCTTAGTTAATTTTTTTTTAAATTATCACTACTACCCATGAAGGGTCTTGGGTTCAGTACTTCACCGCCAGGGTTTCCCCCCCCCACTAATGTAATAACTACTTCTACTTTATAGAGAGTGGGTGCGCCCAAAGAGGGTCTAACCTTATAGTGTTAAATAATTTATGGACATCATTAATAATACTTGGATCAACTCTTGGTAATGCCTTGCTCTCATTTGTTTAATATGGGGTTACAAAAATAAATATAGTTATGAAGTAAATTATGGATTTCGCATTTTTTGGGTATTATGGATATGCAGGTTTTTTTTTTGGCTGAAAGTGTAAGTTGGTGTAAATGTAATGATAGCGTTAATGTAAAAATGTTCCTCTCAAGGGTTCGTTGGAGCAAATATATTTTTTACATTTATGGTCCAAAACTATTTTCGTTAAAATGTCCTTCTTAATCTTGGATCCTTCACCTAGTCCGTTTCCACTTACCTCAGGGTTTTTTTTTTTTTTGGATGGGAGGACGTAAAGTTATTTTTTTGTTACTTAGTATTATAATATACCACAGTTAAAGCAATTGTTACTAGAGCTATATTTTACCAATCATATCGACGTCGTTTTCTGAAAAAAGGCTCAAACGCCAAAAATTCGAAATTGAGGTTTCAATTTATCATGGGACGTAAATACCACCTCTATCGATTCCTCCCCACGATATATCCGAAAAGAATGGAAATACTCTAAAAATCGGCTATTGATGGCGTAAACACAAAATACTGACGACTCTCAGTCGTCACTCTGGTCTTAACTAGTACTAGGAGCCTTAAAAATATATTGTAATTATAAAAGGTTTGCCACCTTAATGAACTCTCACTGTACACAATAAAGGTACAATTTTTTTTAAATATATTGCTATTTGGGGAAAAAACGTTTCACGTGTTTCCTGTTAAGTTTGCTAAATGGTGCTTACGCCTTTTTCAAAAAACGTCGTCGGTATCATATGTAGCATGTTTAGTATCACTGTTTTATAATGCTAACTTCTTTTTAGTTATCTTTAATTTAAATTGAATAGGAACTCTAAAACAATAGATATCTTGAAATATGTAAATATTTGATATCCGTTCCGTAAGAATACTAGAATTCGAGTAAATCGTTCAAAGGCTGATTAGACTTTTTTCAAAAACCGATAAAGAACCGGTTTTATGTACCAATTTCGGCTTCTACAAGATTTCCGGAGGTCATAAATTTTATGGATACTTTTTGGCGTTTTTTTTTTCTCTCAAGTTTTCCTTCGATGCCACGGTGTGAAAAAGACACCCACCCGACACCTACCGATGCTGAAATCTCTTTTATTTATTTTGTTTTCTTTTTATATTACCATTTAGAATGAGTTCATTTTAATATTTTAAAGCTTACTCGAATACATTCCTATGGAATATCTTATCTGTGTGAAGGCAGTGTTTTATTTATTTACACTGAAAAGCATTGTTGGATCATTCTATTTAATTAAAAAAAATTTTTTGTTTTTTTATATGTTGACTAAAACGGAATATAACATGGCTTCTGTAATATCTGTAATGCCCTAAAAAAACTAGCCTCTTAAGATATTTTTCACTAACGCCTGGCTCCTTCCTTTTTTTTTTAATTCTTCGTAATAATTTTTTTTTTTAAATCAATATATGAATAGATTTCTGTAAAAATATAAATAATTTAAACAATGTTTTTCATTTTCTTTCTTATAATTCGTTTGGGATATTTATTGGCCATTATAAAATTAAAAATATAGAATTTATTACATTTTTAATAAAATTATAATAAGTTATTGGATCGGGAATTTATTCATACCTTTTACCAGATTTAATTTTTCTTTCCATCATTAACTTATGTTTTTATATCGTCGCTACCATGTTCAACTGTCCTATAACTACGCTAGTTGAGGCACGCACTGTGCGAAAGTCTTGAATTCCTAACCTCAAAAAGGCACAATGCGTCAACATTGAGGATTAGTAAATCAAGACTTTGCCACAATGCGTGCCTCAACTGTAATGTTTCAAAGTGACTAATAAGAAAATCCCATTTTCCATATTCAATAGTTGGAGATAGTAGGGACGATTTATCCACTTGATTTGATCAATTAAAAAAAAAAACACATAATGCCGTGATAAACTTTAGTGGTTTTGATATTTGAAAAAAATTATTTAAATGCTTGTTTTAAATGAAATAATATTAATTTGAAGGATAAATTAATTTCAACATGGGCTGGAATGATCCAGATTCCTGTTTAAAACGTAACAGTTGTGTTAGATTATTTATAGTATCACGCCATATTTTTTTTTATCATGCATGTTTGTTTCAAATTCTGATGGAAATGATTTTGGATAATCCTGCGTAATATCGAAGGCCTGCAATTACTTAGAAAGATTTTGACTAATTCGTTTAATGATTTCGAGTCATTAAAATTTAATGTGAATGCTGGTTTCATGTGATGTAACTCCCACTACCTACTTACTAGCCCACCTAATTACTGCGGTATTTATCCTCGTTTTGCGCCTGTGGGCAGGATTTGAGTGGGAAAATTAGGGTATGTCTGTGATAATTCGAAGACCAGATTGCTATAATTCGATATGTTTTATTTTTGTTAATAGAATAGCTGATTTTTGTATACATAATGTAACAACATAATATGTGTATAAGATCGTATTATTGAATGGACCCATCACAAACAATTTTCAAATATTTTTAATATGCATTGCTTCTTTGCAAGGCTCGAAATATTTTCAAGTTATCTGCAAAAACTATAGGTAATTATGAAGGGAATACATTATATTTCTGTAATACCTTCTGTATTACCTTTTTCTTGTAGAAGCTTCAAACCCGATCGGTAGAGAACGTATTTAGCAATGTCCTAACTCAAAAAGAATTTACCCTAATCAAAAAAAGAGCAATTTGGAAAGGGTACCTACTAAATTTAATTTAGCGAATCTATATCTTGAAGCATGATAATTTATATATAATTAAAAATCAAACTTTAAAATCATCTTTCCTGTATAATGAGATCTCGAAAACTTGTTTGTTTCCCCAGAAACTGCCAATTTTGAGGTAGGATACTTTTGTTGCAAAGGGACGATGTAAACATTTGTCAGTAAATTTGAATTTTTAGTTTACCAGTTTAACAGGAGGCCTTTCTGGCCCTTTTCAAACATTTCCGTCCTCTATTCTTCGTAGTATTTTTTTTTAATTTTAAGATTAATTCCAAGCATGAATTACTTGATTATTATTAATTTCTTCAAAACAATAACTTATAGGCCTGGGTTTTGATCTGCCGAGAAGAGGGAGGTTGGTTAGCCGACAACCCTTCCTGCCTGTTCCCGTGATTTGTGTGAGGTTGAGGAAATATTTCTGTCGTCCAGCCAGTGTGGCATTTCTTTTACTTTAGCTTTTAGTGTTCCTTTATTTATAGGTAGGAGTACAGATTTATATTTATCTATTCCATTCACGAGTGTTTATACCTTTTTATAAGAGTAGCGGGAATATATGCGATCGTTTCTTTCTGTTGTTTTAATCTGTAGCAGAGCAGTTCTTTATTTGAGGTATGGTAGGCGCAATAAGCTTTTTAATTAAATTGAAGACAAATAATAAATAATTTATTAATAAGAATGTTTTAACGACCCTATTTTTTTAATATTTATTTTTAAAATGTTATTGATATAAAAATTTAATTCAGGAATGTTTATTAATTATTTATGAAGTAGTGAATTTAACATTAGTTGATATTTCCGAATACACTTACATTAGGAAATTTACAATATTAGTACCGCATTAAATCAAGAAATACTAATATATAATGTGAACAAGCCTTTACTAAACACTTATGACTATAATTTTTAACAAAATATTTCGATTTTCCTTGTAATTTTGACTTTTTTTGTCTGTTTTATTCTAATTAAAAATATAATGTTTTTTTTTTTTTTTTATAATTATGATTTTTTTTCTGTTTTAGGTAAGAAACAATGCATTTTATCATTACGCTGTCTCTCTAAGGTGAAGACTCAGTGAGGTAGAGAAACAACTTGTTAACACTTTTACTTTTTATCTCATTAATATTATTAGATATTAGATTTGGGAGTGAATCTCCTGTTAGAGACCAAATATTGTAACTTACCTTTCCCGGATGATTCCAAATTATTAGTCTTAAGTTTCACAAGAAAAAAGTATAACTATTTACATTGTCGCTATTTACACATTTTAAGAAACGTAGGTACGGCTATTAATTTTATATCTTCCATAAATACCTTGAATATATTATTTTATTTCTCTATTTGATGTTTAACTTAATTGTAACATAAGATGGGCTATCGTTCCGAGATTTTTAAATCAACATTTAAATTTTAAATCAACATTTAGGGTGTTCTTAGGTTTTTTTTAAATTTTATTCCTGATTTAAACTTAAAAGTACAGGACAAAATTCGTTTGTCTATTTTTCCACTACACAATATTTCGAATAATTCTATAACTTGCTGCAATGGCGTAGATTTCCTCGTAGATCCACGAATCCTTCCACTGCACGACGTTGACATTTAATCAAAGTTTTACTGTGCTTTCCTAACCTAGGAGCTTTAGAAACATAAAAACTTAGCTAAAATGTTCAATACGCTGTATCTTTGCTAATAATGATCCGGTTATGATGAAATTTGTTTTGTTTTGTAGGGAATTTAATTTTCTTTCAAATGTATAATCGACGAAAAATGCATACTTTTCGAGTTATGAGCAAATAAAATTAATTCGTCATAACATTTTTGAATCTTTTTTTAGGGGATGTGGTATGTGTATGGATAGTTAAAGAGCTTTAAGGAAAAGACGTGAGGCAAGTTTCATCAAAATCTTCTGAGCTGTTTTGGCGCAACACTCAATGGTATAAATTGTTTTTCACCTATTGCACTGCCGCTGTAACGCGCAGGGTTCTCAATTTGGTACGAATATTCAACTGGCCCAACAAAACCCTCTACAAAACAAAAAGGAAAGTAATAAAATCGGTCCACTCATTCTAGAGATAATCGTGGGAAAGCCAGAAAGAGTGATTAACCTGCCTTAAGAAGTATGAATTTAACAATTGAAATAGGTTTCGTCATCTGGAAACAAGGCTGCTGGCAGAACTGTGAAAGAGAACGCAAATACACCCGTGCTGAATCTCTTAAATCTTTTATCAAACGCTTATAACAAAGTTATGTAAGCTCTCTTAGTGATATATTGAGAAATTCTACAACAGTATTATAAAGCAGTTTTATTTCACATGTCAGTACATTTAGTGAAGGAGTTGCTAACGTCAATATCTAAAATTTATACAAAACTCTAAAAGTATATTGAAATTTTTACTAACGAATAGTCCTTTTTTAAGATTAGATTACAAAGGTTTCTCTTGATTTTAAATCACTCCTTGCCGAAAGTTAAGGTGTTTTGGTTGTTCCTGCATTAAGGCAGAGATATAAGGGGTGTAATCTAATTGGTCCTATCTTACGCATTCTTCGGAGTCCACGAAATAGGAACGAAAATATCTGCTCAAAATATAATAGTATCGTAATTCGAGGTGAGATATTCCCAACGATCGCCGGATTCGCCCACACCATCGTCCACTCGCCGAATAGAGGGGGCAATATCTCTTGATCTATTTCTCTTCTAATGTTGACGTCCGTGTGTGGGTCAGCTGCTCCAAAGCAACTTTTGAATAGAAGACGTGGGAGATTTTCGTTGGATTTATTTTATGTCTCAACGTTTTCTTGTTGTTGAATAAAATATATAATAATTATCGATTCCTAGGGTTATCTGAGCAGATCTCGAAATAATGTTTCAATCATTTTACAAAAACGTTTGTCAACATTCATCATCCACAACTATTAGTAGTCATTTTCATTCTTTCTCAATGGGCCCTATTTTTATTGATCTATTTCATTTAAAAATTTTACCTCTGAGATACATGATATTTTGCTTCTGGTGAGGAATTTCATTTTGCGTATTAATGAATGGGTCTGCTAAATATTAATGGTATAGGTTTGAAAATAAATATAAAAGACAGACGAAGCCTGGAATGAAACTATGTTAAGAAAAAAAATTGTGGAAAGATATATGCCTCATCTATGGCATAAAATTAATGACCGGCTCGAAGTCTGCCAGGTGAGGGTAGTTCTGAATAGCTCCCAGCTGCTACCTCCTTCCAGCAAACTTCCATTCACTATTTCTATAGTATTCGCTCTAAATACAACGACTGTAGATATGCCGCTGTCAACTCTCAAATAGGATACTGGAGTTCCCAATATATAACAGTAAATCCGGAGATAGATATTAGCTTAATGAGAAGCACAAGGCAGCAATGATTTTTTCCATGTTTCATAAAAAATTTCTCATTTAATGTAAGTTCCAAAATATTAAACGGAAAATTTCAGAAAGGCTTAGAATTTAAAAGACGCGTTAGCATACTGAAACCACATATTATAAAACACCGTTTCGTGTTAATGATTGAATTTCTGAAATTTTCCCTGTATAAGAAGAGAAATATTTATTTTTAATTTTAATAATAACTCATTTTATTTTGGTTTATTTTCCATCAGTTTCTCTGTAATGTTTGTTGTCGACTGTATAGATAAGAGCACAACAACTTCTTTTAACGTCGACCATTGACTAACCTCCCAAAATATAGCATCTTTAAAATTTTCCCATTGAATGATAAAGAGGAGAATCAGGATCACATAAAAATATATTTATATTATATTATTTTGTTGAATCGTGTTCTAAAAAATAAAATGTAGGCTTTGTATAATAATGTAACCGAAGTCGGAGAGTACCTACTCCTCCGATACTGCCAAGAGCATATATTATCAACAAGAAATATTATTGCCGCGGATATATACAATTGGCAAGGAGACTTTTACTTAAAACTGTTTTGTCTAATGAAATATCTGGTTTCGTTTTTGAAAACTGACCTATTTTGAAGAAGAGATAGAAAATAAACGGAAAAAAAAATTAATTTGAGAAAAAAAATTTAATAATGAAAATTGATTGGAATTTTACTTTATAATAAAATAAAACTAGTGCTAAGTTCATATTTAATATCAAAACCTAAGCTTTGCATTATTTATTAGACAGGTTAAGCATTAGACTATTTTCAGGTACTAAAATTGTTATGTTACTTTTGTTTTATTATATATAAGTTTATTTATTATTTCTTGTAGTAAGTTTATTTTTTATTTTGTTATTGTTTCATTTTTATTTATTTTTTTTTTTTTTGTAAATATGGTATGAATGATTTCTTGGATCACTTATACCATTGTCCCTTCTGGGACAGAATATTATCCAAAAAATAAATAGTTTATCTCAGATTGAAAATTGTAATTCGCAAATTCATGTTAAGGAATTTTGTCACAGTTTTAGGACAATTATAAATTTTAACCATAACAAACAGTTGTAAGTAGGTAAACGGATAATGAAAATGGAAATTATGTAATTTGAAAGTGCCTTTATCATTTCAATGCTACCATTGATATAATTCTTCTAGTATTAATATTGTTTAATAATTAATTATTTAGGTATAAATATTGTTTCCAAAATTTTAGATTTTTTTGTTTTCACTTCATATGATTTGTGGCAAAATATTGAGGTATTGACGAAGTAACTTCGAATAATGAAACCCCAACTTAAACCATTAATTAGTGGATATTATAATTAGTAATTATAATTATTACTTCATGTCTGGCTTAAAAGCAAAACAGGTTTATATTTCTCATATATTAACAATTAGATTTGTATAATTTTTTTTTTAAATATGAGTTTGCATTTGATGATTCTACAAGCAATAGTACATACCACTGTTTGATTATATGTATCAGGAATTTAGTATAATATTCCATTAAAATCAATAATTTATTTTTTATAATTTTCATGGGTATATCGTCTTTATTCAAGAATGAACAATGTCAAAATTTCATATTTCCTGTAAGGAAGATATAAGAATAGAAAACAGTAAATTTAGTGTGAATAATTTAAAAAATGCCATTGATTGAGTGTGAGGCGATGCCTAAACATTCCAGTGGATATCGCTCGTTCTTGCATTAAACCACTGACATGAATTCTATGGTAGATTCTTCTAATAATTTTATAATATTACTTTCTTAAAAAAATATCATATTTAGATGAATAATTTTTTAAAAACGGGAACATCTGATATGATGTTTCTGTTTTTATAAAACTGATATCCTAACGATGTGTCTATAGCCCCAGAGCGTTTTTAGTAAAGTGACAATGAACGTTGTTGGTATAATAATCTATTAAAGACTTGTAATTGGTGTTTTTTTTATTTTACATAGTCTTACCTTCCACATATTAGGATCTAACAGAAACAGCTATTACCCCTTAATATTTTTTGTTGTGATTTTTGTGTTATTCTATTTGATTTTTACCACATTTATTGTAAATAATAGTTCCTCTTTCGTGTTTAGATTCCGAAATATTGTTTATTACCTCAGAGGTGACTTGTTCCTCATTTAAGATAATGATCTCATCAGCCAAATACTGTACTATTACGATTATCCACGCCTGAACGATATGTCCAAAAAATCTTGTTCTTTGGACAGGTATGATTTATATGGATATATTCAGAGCGGTATAGAGATATCTTGGCCTGTATCCAAACCGTCTGGCCCCCGTCTGCTGGACCCTGTCGTCACGCTTCTCCCCTTCCTCTCTCCTCCCTTTCCCCCCAGGGAGGCCAATCTCTCTTCTCCATCTAATCATTTCCTTCCACCCAATTGGGTGCATTGATGCACCACTCTTCCAAAACCTCTGCATTTCCTTACGAATAAGGTTTTTAGTCTTGCAGTTTCGTATGTAAGTCTTCTTCATAGTTATTGAAATTCAAAAATGTTTTATCCCATTAAGTGGGTGATTTGATCTAAAATTTCATCGCATGTTGTCTCACAGATTCTTCATATAAAAGAACTTTATTTATTTATAATATTTTACTTCTTGACAGAATAATGCCAACTGTTATTTCTATTTATACAAGTAATTAGTAAATGTTCAACTTTTTTTTTCACAGAGTTTCGTTTTAGACCAATCCAATGAAAACTCATCCAAAATATGAAACTCATATATGTCACCTAAATTTAGTTCTCACGATAATACTATTTTTTGTTTTGTTTTTTTCAATTGACCTATATTGATAATATAGGTAACCATTTTATGTTATAAATTGGTTTTATATATATATATATATATATATATATATATATATATATATATATATATATATATATATATATTGTAGGCTATTGTGAAACATAATCAGAATATGTACCATATACAATAAATAATATTGTTAATGATTAAAAATTACCGAAAACATACTTTCATTTGTAAATTTGAAAAATCATCTTATACATCTTTTTGTTATTCTTCTTCAAAACTGGACAGTTTTCGACGAAAATTAATGGAGATTGTTTTAAAACTGAGATTATCATAGTGCAATAATAATAAAAGGAGGCGATTCATAAACAGAATTGAAAAAAGGTTTATTATTACAACGAATGAAGATTTCTCTCAAAATTGAGAAAAATTAATAAATAATATTTTATTATTTTCATTTTTTTTTTTTAGTTTTTATTATTATGCGTGGTATTTTTATTTTGTCATACAGTTATGTAGTTTTAAGTCGGTCTGCTGTCATGTCCTTTGGAATTTTAACACCCTACATCCGTTCTCACACTCGCCATTCTTATACAGAAATAATTGAGAAAAACTTTCTTTCGCTGTCTCACGATCTGATTGTTTCATTCATTCCGCTGCAGCGCGCTGTCCGTTTTCCGAACTATAAAAACGAACTTCGGTCATTAGTTATCTCAAGATATCTTGTCATTCTAACAGATATGATGGTTGCGCGGTCACGTAGCTGTGGAAACAATAATTTGTAATTGTTAATATATTTAGAATCATTTTAGACGCGTTCTTAAAAAAGGGCTACAACACATAATAATTACGCCAAAATCAGAAAAAAAATTGGAAATAAAACCAACTGGGTTCCTACACGGGCTTGGTCCAAAAATTTATGGAGGTAGGCAGATTGCCCTCAAATCATCGACTTGAGGATGAGCATGATGGATTTAAATGATAGACAATTATACTTCTAGACTATATCGCAAAAACGACTCCAAAGTTTTTTTTTTTTTTTTTTATTTTTTATTTTTTTTTTATAAAACTTGCCTCAGATCGATGTTCTACTTTACAGATGCTGTAAGTACAGTTCCCTCATTGCAGCACTAAGTGTCAGAAACTGTCTAACCAGCATTACGTATCTGTTTGAAACTAGTTTTATAATAACACCGAAGAAACCAAATATGCAAAAAACCAAAGAAAATTAATGATTAAAGAATGAAAGGATGCTAAAAAAAAATCTTAATGTTTTTTTTATTACTCGGAACTCTAAAATTTGCACTTACAACATCTGTGAGGTTGACCATCGTATAAAGTATTTCCCCAAAAGCAGCAAAATAAATTATGACGAAAAGAATATTTAATTTGCACATAACTCGAAATGTGTGCATTTATGGTAAATGCTTTGCTTAATTATTTTAAAGATAATTGAATTCTCTCTCTCTCAAAAAAAAGGATCTAAATAGGCTATTATTAGCAAAGCTACGATGTATTAGACATTATAACCATATTTTTACTTTCCCACCGCTACTAAGAAAAGTATTATAATCGGGTCAAAATTTCGTTGTGCAGTTTTCAACGGATCTATGCGTTTTAAAGCCCTCTAAAAACTTAGTTTTGTCACGTCTATTCGAAAGCTAATTAAATTTCCTGCGAAGTGAAATATATATATATATATATATATATATATATATATATATATATATATATATATATATATATATATATATATATATATATATATATATATATATATGTATATCGGACCAGTATTAGCAAAGACGTATTGAAGTTTATGTTCATGCTTTATAAAGAATGTTCCTTTAGAAATCGTTTCACCTTTGTTTAGTTTTTCATAACTCGATAACTATACATTTCCCGAAACAATCTAAATTTAATGGTCTACAAAGCTAAACATACAAAAAAAACTTACAACTATTTCAGTATTGAAATGAAATGGCAATTTAAGGTGTCTATGTACAAAAATAATAAATCAGTACACATATAAATAAAGGATGAGGTTGGTAAAGATTATAATAAATTTAAATAAAGTTACTATTTTACAAAATAATTAAAAGAATATACAAGTAAATAAATGATAAGGTTTCTAAATATTACAATAAAAATAAAGCTATTATGTACACAATAATAAAAGAATATACAAATAAATGAACAAAATTAGCAGGTCATATTTCTTTATTTTGTTCTTGTTCTTTTTTCCTTCTTGGCTTGTCTTACATAGGCCTTCCCTTAAGGGAGTAAAAGTCAACACTTCCCTGGTTGACCAGCCCTATTGCCCTTATATCAATAAAGGTACAGTAAACAGTTTTATTTTGGACTTTCGCCCAACGCGGTGAGGAAAGTCGCCTGGGTGGACCTGGGATATTTTTATTTAGCATAGCGCTAGTTTTCCTGAAGGGGCTCCAATTGTATTCTGTTACAACTAAATAATTAACTTAATAAAGTAATAGAACATCAAATTAATTTTGTTACAAATAAACTTTAAAAATTAATTTGTGATATTAGTTCACGAGGCCGATTTTTTTTTTTTTTTAAATAAAAAAAAAGCCTCTAAACGTTATATATCATTAAATAATACAAACATATTTTTTTATTTTGATCGACCCGATGGTCTGTCAGCTTTCTACTTCATAATACAAATATTTTATTTTAAACCAAGCAAAATGGCGCCTTCTTTTTATTTCATAAAATTGGTAATTTTATGGTGTTTTCTCAATCAAGAATAAATCATTAAGCCAGATGATAAAGTTCTTCTATCGTTTGATTACTAATCTTACCGTATGATTGCAATGTACTGCAAATAAGTCTGGGAATATGGAAATCAATCGTCGGCACATGCGTTCTAAGAATAGAATCGAATTTTCACATTAGGCACACCTGAAAGGAATAATATATTTACTAAAAAATAAATATAATATATTTATGTTGATTATATTATAAACAAGCTTAGAATAACATATGACGATATCTTGAAAGAAATTCGACTGTTTAAATTATTTCAGTACGATTCCACCCGAATTTCTCGACTACTGGGTGCAAATCGAGGATAGCGAGATAGGACTCCTGAAAGAACTTTCAATTCTTCCAGGCTCTTCTTATTTTAACATGGAGTTGTGGGGAAAAATAAGTATTATTACCTCCGTTCATTTCGATTCTGTTCAATAATTTTATTTGGATAAAATGAATTAGATTCTTTCAAAAAGAAAAAAAGGAATCACAATGTAAAATAATGATATCCATTATTATAATAATTCGTAATCAGATGTGGAAATAAAAATCGCGATATTAACGTAATTCTTTTCACACCATAGTTAGCTAGCAATCTGATAAGGTGACAATAAAAAGGGAGATGTGCCACTTAAGGAATGGTTATGCACACTCATTTATCGATTTTCAAATGTTTGCCGACATTCTCTGACTATACCAGACACTAATTTACAAATTCTCCTTGACGAGAGAAGATTCGCTACAGTCGCGATACGTGAGAGGTCAGAAGAGGCGCGCAGATAATCCTGAATACAGGTTAGAACTTACCAACGAGCGCTTATTACCATCACTTGAGAAAGATGTATCTTCCGCGCCGTTAGTGTTTACGGGATGGTCTGAGGCGGAGGTGGTGGTTTAAAATCAATCTGATTATTGGGAGTGTTCCACTGATTGCTGTTTGGCTATGATCAATCCTAACATGGTTCTTTTTGTTTAGCTTTCTTGATCGTCAAAAAAAAAAAAAAAAAGGAGGAGAACAAATAAAGTGTTTGTCTATTAGGTTGATGTCATCCTCAGAACGAAAAGATGCTCTATGTTAAATTACAACTTCAGTCGTTTCTGTGCTGTTATAAATAGAGATGGGTTGGCCAGGAATCGATTGTCAGATCGGCAAGTTGTTTTCGTTCCTGTGATGTGCCTGTTACTTCTGGTCACCAATATCAACTACCACATTGGCAAGATCCTCTCTACCTAACTTGGAGCAGTGGTGGGAGGGATATCCTCTATCAATCAGTAAATACGTCTAAAGATTGTTATATTATTGAAGATCTAAAAGTACGTTATAGAATAAATTTAATTCACATTACGTTTAAAAAAATGAATAAAACGGAAAAGAATAAATTCACACGACTATTGTGCCCATGGAAATAAATAAAAATAAAGAATATGGCGTTATAATCTACGTAAAAAGGTAAAAAGAAAATAATTTTACTTAACTAAATACATAAATGTGAAAAGTGTTACAGATTTGTGGCAAAAATTGTGAGATCGGTCCCAACTTGTGACTGAAAGTTTCTGATACTTTTAGTTTGTCACATTTAGTGTAACTGCTGCTTTTCGGTATCTTTGACTAATGTAAGTACCAGCATTATGCATACATGTCATGTTATGTCCTCTGTAATTATGAGTCGGAACAATTATATTATCAGTTATTATTACATTTCAGAATAGTTATATTTTATTTATTTATTGTATTATTATACGTAAGCATTAATCTTTAAGTATGATCTATGGATTCCTCAATATTAGGAAAGATGCTAATTCTGAACTGTTTCCTTATCATTTTTTCCAATCAGGTACTATATCGTCCTATTTTCCAAAAGTCTGGAGTTAAAATATAATACGTTTTCTTTATAAAGGCCAAAACAATTTATAATTAGCAGGATGTCTAGTTGGAGACCAGTTGCGTTAAAGCCTCGTTATTTTCTAGAAAAACGACCCAGTTGCAGATAAATGACCTGACCTAAGCAAATAAATTATTCAACTCCTCGAATATGGGGTCATGTAAACATAGAAACTTCGCGTGCCAACTGGAATTTTATAAATGTATCAAATATGACATCGCGTACTGTTGAATGTATGTTGGAAAAACAGAAACAGACTAAATTATGAAATGCATAACGTTAAAAAACATCTGAGAGATATAATCTTTGCATTGAACGATTGGCCCACCTTACTCTAAAAATAGTATTATCCTTTCGAAACAGTGATATTTGTTTTTGCAACGATATGCAATATACAGTAATAATTTATCAGCACATGCTATTTCGAAATGATTTTGTGATGAAGATGTATAACAATTTAGGGATCTTTCAGTTTTGATAGTTGGATTTGATAAATAGAATTTTAAGAAAAGTGTGTAAGTATAAAAACGAAGTAGTATTTAGAACGTAATTATGTGGATGAAATTAGGATATCTGATCAATCATGATAATCTTAAAATTTGTATTAAGGAGAAGAACATTCCCTCCAATCCTTGTTTTGTGTAAATGGAGGATGAGTAATAAATTACTAAAAAAAATTATAATAAAACAATGATACTGTAAATGTGTGCTATATCTGACGGCTCTGATCTGTGAATGTTTTTTCGAATTATAACTTTAATTGTATGTATATATACATATATGCATATATATATATATATATATATATATATATATATATATATATATATATATATTAGATTTTTCCCTTTAAATTGTAATCTATTTTTTATTGTGTTCCGAAGTTTAAGTAATAATGATTCCCGAATTTTGGAAATCATTCATTTTCGGAATTTTCAACATTTTTTTTTAAGACTGGATTACCTTTGTCTTTATTTAGGGATTGGTAAATGATTTGCCACTTCTATACATTTGTTTTTATTAAAACCTAGTTCCAAATGTTATACATTCATTTTCAGCTTTAAAAACACACAAACATTCAGTAATTTAAATTTCAGTTTGGAATTATTATATTAAAATACATTTGTAATTGACTTTTTTGAATAATAATTATTTGTGCATTTTTAATTTCGAATTTTAACTACTTATGCATATTAAGTTAAATGTAATATAAATTAGTATTATAAAACATTTTGGAATTTAATTAAGACAAGAGATCAAAAACAATCATAATGTCTTAATTAAATTCAAAATGCATAAATGTTTCATTTAATTTCATATCTATAAGTAGTTAAATTTTAATTTAAAATTCTAAATTAAAAATGTATAAATATTTATCATTCAAAAAAGTCAATTAGGAAACAAATGTATTTTAATGTAATAATTCCAAACTGTATTTTAAATTGATGATTTTTGACTATTTGTATGTTTTTAGAACTCAAGATGAATGTATAAAATTTGGAACTAATTTTCAATAAAAACAAATTTATAGAAGTGGCAAATAATTTATCAATTCCTTTTTCTGTTAATTAATTATGTTGATTTACGACCATGTTTTTGTGTTATAATTTATATAACATATTAATTTATATCTTCCTACAGATTTATATAGATAAAAAAGTATTTAAGAAAAATGGTTTGAATGTGCCAGGAAACGTTTGTTTTCTTTCAATAAATTTTCACTTTTCATATTAGTACTATTGATAGTAGCAATGGTGCTTAGGAACGAAAATCTCCTGAAATTGGCAGAAATAAAGGACATTTGCAGGAGGTGACCTTTCCCAGCTAACGGAGATGAGGATTGGGTTCGGGACCCGCGCAACAGGAACAGAGATTGATGGGTCCACATCCCGCCACAGTGCTTTCTCCTTGCCCGGCTGCCTGCCTTGCATTGTTCAATGCAAAACTGATTGATTCCAATCTCCTGGAAACTATTTGGCTTCAGTTTATTGTTTCTGGTCGTCTTCCAAATAGTCGTTGGAATGTCTTTGTTGAAATATAATCAAGAAAATTGTCATTTCGTCGAATCTCTCTCTTCTAATTTAGAAAAGTGATGTGTGAGTGCACACCAATAATATATCTTTATAAGATATTCCGATGTAGCGGCGGTGGGGACTCAAAATTTAATTTAACAAAAACCGACCGCCTTCCAAGAACTGGTTCAAAATTCAGTACCTAAATACTATTAAAAATAATGATATTTGCAGATAATATAAAAATAAGCGCCGAATAGGTGTGATCAATAATAACAAAATATAGTATAATCTTTAAAAAAATGGCTTATAAACTTTTTTTCTAAATTAAAATGTTAAAGTAATACAAAATTATTATGAGTATATGAAATGAGAAACAAGAAATGAGGAGGAAAATAAAACACCTATAATTCTCGTGTGAAACAAATGCAAAAAATATTGTATTTAATAGAGTTTGAGATTTATTGCATAGTAAAAATATAGAAATTAATTACAACCTGAGTTTTACTGGATTTTCAAAAAATATATATATCTACATCTGATGTTATATGAAGTCCTAACTTAATGCAATCTTGGATATAAGAGAAATGCTTCCTACATACGTGAAACTAATTAACATATCTGTAGCAGTCTATTAAATGATTTTATATATATATATATATATATATATATACCCATCTACTAATTAGACCTTTATTGTTCATTTGTAGGAGAAGCTTCATTGGGAGTGCGATCAATGAATAAACACACAAATAAGAAAAAAATTATTATATTTTATACTTCATAGTTTAACTGAATATGCTCTGTATGAACCAAATTATAAATATTGGAGTTTTTATGGTTTTGTGGTAAGGCTACTTTTGCTCTCATGACCTTATATACGTTGCTCGGTTATCACAAAAGTGTCGATAACTGGGTTCAGAAATTGGACTTAGCTCTGGACTTATCTGTCATTTTCAGAATAATCTGTTTTCGGAATAGCTTTACCTATTTAATAAAACCGATGCAGAACTAGTACACCGCGATTAAACGGTAACCGGCAATACATTTTTGTAAGTATCGGTATAGCTCCGTTTGGAGTTCGTAAGATCCAAGTCATGAAACTACGTCAAGTTGCAAATATATTTTAAAAGTTTCGGTTTAGTTTTCATATTTTCAAATATTTTCTTTCCATTAAATAATATGAAAGTAGAAATTATTAAGTTAATATCCGCTTTTATAATTTTTTTATCCGCTTTTATGATATACAAAATTACTTTTTTACAGAGTATATTGTTTATAACAAATTGGTGGGAGAAGGTTCGGTCGCATCCGTCTCCTTTCAGATGTGTTCGGTTATCCATAAAATACGCTGTATCTTTGCTAATACTGGTCCGATTTTGATGATTCTTTTTTCGTTTTTTAGATAATTTAATAACCTCTCATAAAATTTTATACATTATTTATTATAAATTGTATGCTTTTTAAGTTAAGCGCAAATAAAATATTCTTTCCATCATAACTTTTTTCGCTGCATTTCCTCTGTGATAAACTACATAAATGAAAAGTTAAAGGCCTTTCAGGAGAAGACATTAGACAAGTTTTATCAAAATCGTTGGAGACGTTTACGAGAAAATTGTGAAATCCAAAATATAATTGCAACTTCCTGTTAATCCAATGCGCTGTATCTTTGCTAATACCGGTCCGATTTTGATGATTCTTTTTTCGTTTTTTAGATAATTTAATTATCTTTGATACAATTCTATACATAAATTACTATAAAATAAAAACTCGTTGATATACTACATACATGACAAGTTAAAGGGCTGTAAGGAGAAGACATTAGGTAAGTTTCATCAAACTTAAAGCCGTTTTCGAGGAAATTGTAAACAACTGTAATATCCCTGATATAGTAGCTACTTCCGGTTAGTCCGATGCGCTGTATCTTTGCTATTATTGGTCCGATTTTGATGATTCTTTTTTTATTTTTTAGATAATTTAATTAACTTTCATATAATTCTATACATAAATTACTATAAAATAGATGCTTTTTAAGTAATGCGCAAATAAAATATTCTTTTCATAATAACTTTTTTCCTTTCATTTCCTCGTTGATATACTACATATATGAAAAGTTAAATGTCTTTATGAAGAATAATTTATGCAAGTTTCTTTAAAATCGTTAGAGCCGTTTTCGAGAAAATTGAAAAAAAGTGTAAAACCGATTATATAAAGTGGCACTTCCGGCAAGTCGAATTTGACGAAAATGTTGCTGCAACATCACATGCATGTGCCAACCTTAAATACGTCATTTCAGTATCGTACACCTTTTCGTTTTTGAACTAGACTGTTCACAGACACACAGACCATTTTGCGAGACTTGGTCATTTGGACTCAGTGGACCTTAAAACGTGTATTTCCGTCGAAAACTTGAATTCGAAAATTTTCACGATCGCAATGATACTTCGTATATAGGTAAGGGAAAGTAAAAATTAATAGCTGGATCAATGCGCGTCTCAGCATAGTGCTACGTCTGCCGAATCCCGTTTTGCGAAATGGCAAGGTAGGGTTATAAATAAATGAATAATAAATAAGTTAAGATTCGGAATAAGTTTGGTTAGGTTACATCCAATATTCCGTTAATCCTTTACTCGGTAACCGACTCTGATTTGATAATATAGTTTGTATAAAAAATTGAGCCTGCAATTTTTAACTATTTTTGTCCTTAGTACCACTGATAGACAAATGGGAATGCTTGGAGTATTGTACGAATTTCCTAGCTAAAAATCTAAAATTTGGCGAACATATAATTTTCTGTTTCTCTTAGTTATCCTATTACATCGGATATAAGGTACTGTTGAATTAAATATGAGACGTGCTTTTTTGCGATGGCTAATTTCGCACGTTATGGTTTGGAATAGCCTGAAATATAAGAATTATATTTTTGTTCCTTGGTCTGTTATTTATGTTTTGTAGCCATCAAATTTATATTATATAATATGAAAGTAATAATGTTGTAGGTATGTTAAGATAGCGATAATAGGTTTATGAATGTGTTCTATTTTCGAGTCTTATCATTTGATCTAATTCTTTTATAATTAAAATGTACAATGTGAGTTTTATGTTCACTTAAAAACAACTCTTGTGTTAGAGAGAAATTTTAATAAATAATGTAACATGATATTTCATGAATATAAGCTAGGTACACGCCTAAATTTCGGACTTTCATTTTATGATGATTTCACTTAATATATATTTATCTTCCTGCCCATCCTAAAACAGGTTGATAACCCTCCTTGCTGTATCAGGGCTCAATTAAGAAAAAAGAAATGCAATATCACATAATTATAATTAGTACATTTTCGTGTTCACTTGTCATATTTTTGTGTTGACCTGTCATATTGCGATCGAATTACGGGTAATGGATTTAGATATCGTAGGGAGTGTTCCTGTTAATGTTTTTTTTTTTTTTTTTTTTAAGTTTTAATATATGACAATATTAATGAGAATCTGTTTGATCACTATCAATCGGTTTATTTACAATCCGTTTTTAAAAATAAAACCAATGTGCCTCGAGTTTAATCGTGTCGCAAGGATACTTAAAAGTAAGAAAGACTCGCTAGAGACGCGGATTGAATTATTATGTTAATCCTTACTGCCATTTGGACGCCGGTTGTTTTTCTGCTCTTGTAAGGAGGCAATCTGACTCATCAGTTAGCTAGCCTTATTATCCCGTCTTTGATAACTTGCCCTAGGGAGTGTTTGACGCAAGTAAATGGTTATATTAACGGGTTACCTTAGAGGGAGAGGGTATTAATAGTGAGCAACAGCCTTGCTCCTCCACTATCAATAGCTCAAGTTATTCACCTGTGCACTTTGCCGCAGCCGCGTGCCGTTCTCTTGTAGACGTGATCGGAATGTGAGGCGGAGTGGTTAGGCAGACATTCGGAGTACTTCCACGAGGACATTATTAGCAGCGGGGTATATACTGTCTACCGGTGTCAGTTGTCCACAGATTCCGCGGGATTGACACTCCAGTTCCGGTTCGGAACAGGGATCAATTCAGGAAACGGAATCGTCCCTATACAGAATGAGCTTTGAGACCGCCGATATGTAATAGTGTCTTGTAATGTTTATCTTTGAAAATAAAAGTTGTTGTTTTTTATCAAGAACTATCTCTACTCAACAACAGAAATATTGTTTTACAATTGCCGCTGAATGTTTAAAAAAATAGCAATTAGCATTCTCATAAATGTAATTAAGATAGCTATGTAGAACGTTTTTACAAAACATAATTGTGATTACTGAGATCAATTAATTACTGTCTACACAGTTTTTCCTCATCGGCTCATTATCGCGATTTATAGTTTTTGATCTCTAATTTAATCTGCGTTCATTAATTAATTCCAGAATTGTTCGAGATGTGTCGTTTTATTAACTTATTATCAATCAAATTATTATAAGAATTATGTTATTCAATTTTTTATTTGAATGACGAATTAATTGGTTTTTAAATATACCTCAGAATTAAGATTTCGTAAGTTTTGATAAATTTAATCTTAGTCCATTTTTTACTGGATTAATGCAATTTATAACGGTTTCTTAATTTTGAGAAGCTGTTGATGTAGGTGATGTGGCTATTGCAATGTTTGTTTATAATGTTTATAATTATTTTATGATTTTCAATTATTCTATAAAATATTAAATGTTTCATAATAAAAATATCGCTCTTTCTTTTATTTAGTCCTTCTTTTTTCTTCATCTCGATACAAAACACAAAAATCAGAATTAAAAAACACATATAAGATAAGAAGAGAGATCTTGGAATGAAATTTTGGACATCAACTGATGAAAAATTAACCTTTTAGAATTATTAATAAGCAATAGTAATGTATTTTATTAGGTATTATGGAGTGTGATTTATTATGAGTTAATTATGACAAGTTCAATCCAACTATTGATTCCACCAAATTCACCAGTGGAAAAAACAAATATATTTCAGTATTTTGAAGACCCTTATAATATGTCGGAGAATTCATTAAACTGAATAATTTGTTATTTAATGATTTTACATTCTTAAAATGCACATTAATCCCTTTTTTATTTTTATTTACCAATTTGGTATGGTAGTAAAAGGTGAATTGTATGAAGAAATTATTGCAGCTCGACTACTCGTGCGCACGTTTTCGCGTTAATTGACTGTGTACTTAACATTTTGACTCCTTCGACCTGTGGAACTGTAGCATCTTAATATCTCTAGGCAAAACTTATTAACCTAAGTATTCTTTAAACTTATTTAATACGTCTCTACCTAATCAGTAGGGAGGGTGTTATTTTTATGTCAAATTTTATTTACTTATGGATGAAAACAACTACACGATCTATTAATGTTCTATTTTCGATTCTTTTAATCTCGATTTTTGTATATCATTTGTACTCGTTAAAAAAAAAAAATCGATTCCTAATTAATGATTACCTCTTCTCCTCCCCCTCCCTTCTAACAAATATTCTACAAGTGCACTTCCCTTCTGTTAAATTGCCATTAACTTTGTCATCAGAGCGATTATAGTACCTCGATACCGTCTCGCTTAGCCTCATTTGCTGCTGATGCTTATCCAAGTATAAGGATTTGTAAACTGAGGCCATGCATGATTGTATGTTGATCGTATGGCAATTAAACAAGACCTAGCGATATTTACTAAATAATAATTACGGGATTAACTAGTCTTAAAAGTGACTTGAGCTCTTCAAGGATTGCTAAATCATATGCATATAAAAATACAAAAAAAAAATAATTTTATCGTGACTTTTTTTTTAGTCTTATTGACAATATATGGATTATGCCACTAACTCTTCGATAATTCTGTAAATTAACAGGTTGCATCCTTATAGAATTGAGTACTGCGAACATGAACGAGTTACAGCATCGCGTAGTTGACTGATTGCAGGCAAGGCAGTGATGTTTCGACTTCCAAACCGTTTTAAAAAAATTCATCAAAGGAGAGTACATTTGATGCTAATCAGTGCGGCTGTGTCACACGCTGACAGTACTACTCGTGTTGACAATGGAACTTTAAGTGGGAGGAATACGGTAGCTGCCGCAGGACCTTAGGAACAATGACAGCTAATGTGTGCTCATTTACCTTTTCTACACAATTCTCAAGTCATTGTCAGTAAGGTGGAGTTAACATCACAAATAGGCTCACGCGATTCTTTCCCATTGTCAAAATAATTCCAGTTTAAATTACAAACGAGGTTTATATGTACACGTTATCCGTACGTCAGCAGCTGATTCCTGCGCCTACCGCGGGGCTGCCTTGATTTGTTTTTCTCTTTCCCTATTTCTTCCTATATAAATCTTTTAATATGTCGTTAATCACTGTAATTTATGAATTGTCAACGGTTCTGTACCCGTGAAATAAATAACCTATAGAACAAAAAGGAAAATATATACAAGATTCTAGGTCACGTTCTGTTTATTTATTTCATTCACCTTGAAATAGTAACCATTGCTAATTTCATTGCTCATTTTATTCCATCATATACAATTTTACGGATTTCTGATGATGTTTGAATTACTCAATTCTTAAACACTAAAAAACTACTGATTTTTATTTCTTTCTAACATTGTTTATTGAAATAAGAAACTTAAAGACTCGTTTGAAACACGGTGGCAGGATAGCGATGTTGAGCCCTAGACTCTAGAGATACCTACTTAGCATTGGCTCCATAACGAACTTGTTATCTAGCCTTGGGAATGAAGTGCACCGTACACCGCGCTAAGTACCAGCTCATGCACTGTCTATCTTTCTGGACAAACAGCTTAAAGCTGACGACTGTTTGACCAGGACTTTCTGGGGCTTAGCAGCCGAAAATTTATGGGCGTATATGCCTCGTGCTGTAGCCACTTGTTGTTATGGTAGCACAACTAGCTAGTCTTTTAATAAAGTGGACAATAGCCTTTTGGGGTTTATATCAATGTATACTAAAGCCCACCTAATTTTAATATTTTATAAAACAAAAAAAACTCAATTGATGATAACTTATGAATTTATCTTCCAAATATAAGACACTTTTTAATAAAAAATTTGATGTAAAAAATTGAAAAGAAAAAAAAACGTGGTACCTGCAGTTAGTAGAAACTGAAAGTATATTCTAACGAACGAACAACCTGCGAACTGAAATGGCCATTAAAATGACTTATGGTTTTGGTGGGGGAGTGTGACTACGTAAATCTGAATTAAGAAGAACCGCGTGAGAAGCTGATCCAGCTTAGCCAAAAATTTACTATTCTACCGCCAATGTCAGTGTTTTTTGTTATGCTCCGCTCCTGGGCTAATTATATTTTATATTATGGCCCATCTGATCCAAAGCCTTTTCGACCAGTTTAGATAGTTGTTTATTTTCTGTTGAAATGCTTATGTGATTATAAAAGTAAATTTCAAATATTGCTATGAACCATTTATAATACCCTCTCTGACAAATGTGATTTTCTTACGACCGTCTCCATTAAATTATATATTAAAAATATCTGATGTGGACAACACATGACTTCCTTACACGTCTATTAAACTATAAATCAGTGGCTCATGGCCCACATACAAATAGGGAGGAAAACCAGTATTTTACACTCAGTTTTAACATATAAATCAAGTAATAAAAATGTTTAATTGGATTGGAAACCAAATTGCGTTTGTAACCTTTATTACCGAAACATATGATTTATGTATTTAATTTAAATATAATTTTTGATGTAAGCTTATTATGACCTTCAAGTAAAGTATCGTTTTCGGCTCACCAATTTTAACCAAAATATAGTAAATACATTCATATCGATATAAAAGTCCTATTTACCAAATTTGAGATGTTTTACATTATATTTTAATATAATTTTTGATGAGTCTATATGACCTTCAAGTAAAGTATAAGTAATACCGCTTCCGGTTTTCCAATTTAGACCAAAATCTAGTATGCATTTAAATCAATATATAAGTTATAAATACCAAATTTTAGATGTTTTGCAAAATATTTTAATATAATTTTTGATGGAAACCAATTATGACCTTCAAGTAAAGTACCAATTCCGGTGATTAAGCAGTGACCAAAAATGGAGGTTCACAACTAAATTTTACAACAATCCTAAATACAAAATTTCAACCTTCTACGGCTAACCGTTTTTGAGTTACGCGAGATACGAACGTACGTACGAACGCACGAATATACGAACGTAAGAACGTACGTACGTACAGACTTCGTACAAGGAAGTAAAAATAACTGAATATTCCATTGATTCAATTTTTCAACGCTAATTAAACGTATTTCAGTTTACTATTTCCAGGATTTTCATTTTTAGCTTCTTTAGCATAAGTATAATCAGACCTGAAACACGCGTAATCCGTCGCTACGATTAAAAAGTCATTATTGTAGTAGAACTGTGAAATAGTGTGTCCATATTTATGAAGTAGCTATTCGTGTCATGAAAAGTATATATATAGACTGAAAGATTCAATCAAATACGAAATTCATAGACCTTATTTTTCTTATACATACATCTTATAGAACGTAATACAAAACAAAATATTACGTTATGATTATTTCTTCTTGTTAAACTTCATATATTTTATTTATGGTAATGTTTTTATCATTAATCTAATGTTTTTGTTGTTTTATTCATTTTTTTTTTGTACTTGTAAAGCTCTTTGCTTCTTTTCTATTAGTTTTTTTAATATATATATATATATATATGTTGAGTTCTCGACTACCTTGTCGTCCGAAAAATGAAGCAAGCAGAATTTTTTTAGTCTCTATGGTTTATTAGTCACATGTGCGTTTCTTCTCGTGCGTGTTGTATACAGAGACTTAGGACACGATATTGGAAGTTTATTCTATGCTTTAGGATTCTTCCAATCGCTTTGTTTATATGTTTTCCACTGTTTTTTTACCCAATATAACTCGCTCATACTTTTCTTTATTTAGTTGCAGCATTCAGAGATCTTCTTCTGGTTCAATACTAGTGCTACTAAAGGACATCCAAAATCTTAAGAGGGTTGGCTAATGATATAAAAAGCTAACGTTTTAGTGGATATGAAAATAATGATATATAAATTATAAGAAGTAGTTGTAGAGACGTGATCATTTCAGATGAGTGCAAAATATTTCTTTTCGATGTTTCATATTTATATTTATCTTTTAATGTTAAATTATTTAAAAATAAAGTGCATTAACTTGACATATTTTCCCTTCAATCATAATCATCTTGCTTTTTGGTAAAATCTAAAAAGATCTCTTGATTTACATATTAGGGGATCGTACTGTAGAATTGAATTTTTCAATTGCTCGAGCATCTGGCTCAAACGACTTAGTGCAACAAGCCGTAATGCCTTACAAAGTCGTTAAATATAAATGATACTCATTATTCATGCTAGATATTTTAATATAAAACCGGTAATCCGATTGGTCCATTGGTCACCACCAACGAAGATTTAATGTTAGCGGAATTACCAGCTTTCAAGCTCTATTTTTTATTCTATTGCATTATTTAAAATTGATTCTATTGCGACCTGAGCTCTGTGAAATCCTGGCTACTGTGACTAGCGCCATCATGAATTATGGATCTACTGTGGGATAATGTTTGTGGAGCCTGTTCCATATGGAGTGACATAGATCTCTGATACCCATGGCTATACCTCGCCCAGCCCTAGGAGATGTGATGTATATACCTCGATATTTAATTTATAACTTTATATCCTGACTGTCTGACTTGATCGCTAACTGTTGGTCAATTGTACAGTTGGCTGATTTGTCGAGAGCTCATCCCAAGAAGCCCATTCTTTAAAAGAAAAGAGAAACCGGATTGCTAGGTAGTTAAGTTTTATTTCATTCGAAGCTATCTGCTGCTATATTTGTATGTATATTGAAATCTCGGCAGTTTAAAAAAATACTAAAAGAACATTGTTTAACATTTCGTGTAAAGAAAGGGCTACTTAATTTAGCATTTAGAATGATTTTCTGTAGTTAATTGCACTTATTTTAATATTTTTAGAAAATATTAATGTTCCTTTTAAACTATATTTTTTAAATTAATATATTTATTTATTTATTTATTATATTAAATATTACAAATTATAAATATTACAAACGTAAAAATATTTGTTCGTTTGCTTCAGCAACTCATTAACTGTAATGATTTTTTTACCTTTTTATTTTATTTAAAATTTATAAATTTGTTTTCAAAATTAGTAAGATTTTGCTATTATTACTTATAAACCAAAAATCAATTTTCGTAGACCCTGATATATTGTAGAGGAAAAATAACGAACAAATGTTCAAATCACTTGAGCTTGAAAAATTGTTAAAAACTCTGTAATAAATAAACCTCCGCTTTGTAAATGAAATCGGAGAGTAAGGAAACAATTAATCCAATTAGTTTACTAAATTTCACAGCTAAATATTGATATATTTTACTCCATAACTTTATGCCTGTTATCTTGCATTTGTTGCAATATTTAATAAGATTTTTCATATCAAGACTGTCGATGTCTGATACAAGAAAAGCAAATAGGGGTGCGCGATGCTAAACTAATTGACCTGAAGGAAATGAGAACCTCTGAAGAGAAGAGCCGTGTGTGGTCCACGATGAAGACATAGATCATCAAAGAGTGGTATCAATATACAACCATGCAGGATCCCAGGTAGTGGAGTCAGTAGGGGGCTTAACCAACTTACTCAATTATCTCTGTTTTATATGTCGTCGTTATCCGCCTCCTTCATTCCTCCAGTATTATGTTTGTTTTTTCTTGTTAATTTATATCTTATTCTCTTCCATTCTAATAACAATACATCATGAGATTGAAACAATTGCTGGCAAACTCAGGTTAGCAAACGATCGTATCCGTAATTAAGATATTGGTAAAATATGTACTTATTATATCTTGTTTTGTGATGACAGTGGTTCACATACTAATGGAATGCTATTATTCGAGTCTTATGTATAACAATAGTTTTATAATAATATGATATGATATTTCTTAAATAATATTTTTAAACATTTACAAAAAAATTATCAAAATTATATTAAAAACTTAGTCTTCTTCAGGAGAGAATGAGTAAATTTACTGATTATTTTAAGCAGAAATCTCTTTTTTTCTCATGTTGTGCCTAAGAATTGATAATTCCAAATGCATTTGTAAATAATTAAAGATTTGCAATTTCTAAATTTTGTACTTAATTTGATTTTTATATTAATAGGTATTTATGAAGTGAAGCTCTTTTTTTTTATACTTTATTTCAACCTTCTTGATATAGTTTTATCAATGTTTCGAAGTTCTACCCCATCCTCAGTACTTTCAATCAAAATCCATTAATATATTGTTATGTATTAGTATATTAATGGATTTACTGAGTACTGAGCCCAAGACCCTTCACGGGTTGTAGTGGTACAGGTTTTTTTTTATGTATTAGTAATTAACATACTGTATATCAATGTGTTAATTGAAAATTTCTGAGAAGGCAGCAGAACCCCGAAACATTGATAGCACTATGTTAAAAGGTTTTGATAAAATATAAAAAGGAAGAGCTCCAATTCACTTATAATATTAATTTATAATCCTCCACCAATATTATTAAAATATATTGAATGTTATTGTTTTTTGTTTCTGCATTTAAGATCTTGTAATTTTGTGCAGGACAAAAACACCCAAGCTGTCGAAAAGCCCAATACATTTTAAATAAATAAATAAGATAATATAAATAGGTAAATATAATAAAAACAAAAGAATAAGAATAATGAAGATAAAATACTAAAATGTTGTATTTGTAGCACTGGCAAACGCTCTCTTGCGTGATGACTTACGGTTGCTGTTGCGTGAACCAAAAAAAAATCTGGTGTGGTGCGCGAATCTCTCAACTTTCCCTTACCACCTTATCATATTAATAATCCATTTTTAAAAATAATTAATGCGCAAATAAAGTTTTTTCCACTGCATTCTCTCTGCGATGTACTACTTGTATCAAAAGTTGAAGGGCTTCCTGGAGAAAAGTTTAAACCTCTTTCATCAAAATCGTTAGAGTTGTTTTCGAGAAAATTGTAAAAGAGTATAAAATTTATGACATAAACTGGCACCTCCGGTTAGTCGATTTCGAAGAAAAAGTTGCTGTAATATCTCAGGCATGTAATGCACCTAATTTTATGGTAATTTCAGTTTTGTACAACTTTTCGTTTTTGAGCTAGGCTGCTCTCATAGATACAGACACACACACACACACACACTCACACATCATTTTGCGACTGTTCTTTAGTGATTAGGAATCACACTGTTGTGGAATTCTAGTCATACAATTATTATTTTGTGAAGCTTGGTTATTTGGACTCAGGAGATCTTAAAACGTGTATTTCCTTTTAAAACTCGAATTAAAAATTTTTCACGATCGTGGCAAATTCTTCCCCTTACTATATGATTGATATATGGGTAAGGAGAAAAAATATAAATTAAAGTCAGAGAAAGTAATATATAAATCAAAACGCTAGTAAGGCAGTGACTGAAATGGTTAAAGTTGTTTTCTAAATGTGGAACAAATCCCTAAATAGTTAATCAACGTTGAATCGATAGGAAATGCTCTGCTACGATCTTCTATATTTGTTTTGACGAGATTACTGCTAAGACGGAGGTAGCTACAACCTATTGTTGTATTTTATAACATATATTGTTGTATTTCAATGCTGTTAGTGTATCTTTATAGCATAGGGTGCCAGTGGAATTAAATTTAAATAAATTTCTAGTCATATTTCACTTAAGAGTAAAAGGTACGGGGTTCTTTGTCCCTGAAGGCAGTTAAACTGTTACAAAGGCTGGAGCGAGGAGACAATACTCCTTATCGTGGGGCCGCTGTCAGGCGTTCCCTGCAGATAGTAAAAGAGTTAAACTCACTAAATAGTTGGTCTTAACTTACCGTTAGCTCTCTACAGCTCAAGCTATCATCCTGACTCAGCTTTTTATTTTCTTATTTTATAAGATTTTATTTTTGCTCAATCTGTTTCAGCTGCTTTAAAAAAAAAACAACCTAGTTATGATTATTGTATGCACACTGTAAAGATATTTTTAGTATTTATATTTTGAATGCACACACTCAAAGAGTTATTTTATTTCTTTATAATGGAAAGATTTCAAAACTCATTTCTAAATTGACTAAGTACATAATAGACTTATTACTAGTTTATATCTTGTTAGTATTGTATGCTTTTATATACCAGAGATTGATCTATCTTTATCTTTATCTATTATTATATATTTCAATTGCTAGCTTCAAATAACAGTTTAAAAAAAAAAATCTTGCCCCCATATTGTGGATATGAAAAATAACAAAAAATTTAATTTCTACAACGAGACTTTAATTAGTTATGGCATCGTCAGCTACATTCTAAAAGGAACCTAATTTTATATTCTATTATTATGACAAATTATAATCTTATTAATCAACTGCTGGTTTTGAATAACGGTTCAAAATAATATTTTCTTTTATTTGAAAAATTTCTGGTTGTCATGTTGTGAATATGAAAAAAATAAATTAAAAAGTAAATATTGTTATGGAAATTTAATTTTTAAAATTTTATATAATTAATAAACAATAACGGACTATTAAAGAGCTGTAAGCTCAACTAGATTGCTTCCGTTTTAAAAACTATAAGATATTACGGTTGGCAAGTTGCATACTTTTACAATGCTAGTTACCATCGAGTGAATAAAGTTAAATTGGAATTAATATTTTACCACTGAATAGAGGTTCCACTTCCACTTTTCAGAGAACTGGGCGCACCACTATCTCACCTTAGGATATTAGTATTAAAGATTCATATCTGATTGAAATTCGTATCACATAACAACAGCAACATTAAGATTAACAACACCAAGGAATCCTGCAGCAAAAAAAAAAAAATTGGACACATATGGAAGCATGTTATTTCTTTACAATCAGAATATCAATGTTAGGCTTGAGGGAGCTCAACTTGATTCTTAAGTACTCTTCAACACTGATTGCTTTCGCCTTTACTATGGTAACCATCCTGAGTCGTATTCATTAAATTGTAAATCGTGATTATTCATCTTATATTTTATACATTCAATAATAATTTCTTAAAAATTGTTATCCCTCATTGGACGTGTTAAAAAGATGATTTTAGTCATGACTTTTGTTTGATTTTTTAAGTACCGCGGTCTGAGAACCTTTTTCACAGGGCATTGTATAGATCATTAGCAGTGCACGACTAGCTCTAGTTGTTTTGAATGGGCTAATATGTCACAGTGATGTTTCATCCTCACCTTTTAAATTAATTTGGCCTATGCTAATTACCAAATTATATTTCAAATATTATTAGAGGTGAAGAAACTCGTCATATATATTCCCCACTTGGCGCAAGGTCATTTCCCCGTCATGATCACACTACTCTGATTCAAAGAGTATGAGGGTTAGACGCGTTCTGAACTGTTGACCTGAAGCCATTACTTTCACTGGCTTCGTGTTCCTTTCTTTGAATTGTGATTATGTTACCTCTTCTAGCAGAATACGTTGCCTTTGCATCCTATGACTCCGCTGCGTGGGTTGCGGTTTCCAAGTGTAAATTGACCTTAGATACAAGCGGACCGAAGGTTATACCTGCAAATTTTTCACAGTATATGCGGTTAGTGGATAGCGCCGTTGGATTGGAAGGGAGTAGCCCAAACTGAGATAATAATGACCACTAATGATAAGGTGGTCTGTTAATGGACCAGTCCCAATAATGGCCTTGCCTCTATAACGGCCAGACGTCGGCCTCTTGTCGGCTTGTTACGGTGGCTCGAAATCTTGGATGTCTTTGGAGAAATCTCACCGCAATGTCCTGACGTTGGGGAGGAGGGGGAAGGAGGAGGGGAGGGAGCTTTCGTATGTAGATTGGCCTTTGGTGTTCTGCATGTTTCATTACTGAGGTAAAATTCTTATACTTTTAAAATATTCATCAATCTACATTTTACTAACAGATTTTCCCACTCTACGAAGGCCTGTTTCGTTTTTGATGAAACGCCTAATACTGCCTTCAACTGCTAATTTGGATTAGCAGTTGAAGGCAGGGAAATGTCTTCGTATTCGTAACGGAAATGTAGAGATCGATTTACTAATAAAGTTAACTTCAAACAAACCGTCTTTCGTTACATTTGTGGTTAACACGACTGAAATTTATATTTGTTTAACTGGTACACCACCCTGTAGTATTAATTTTCGTGAATATTCCTTGTTTATAGAAATTGTTTTTTTATAGTTATCATTTAGGAAGACTTGAAAATTGTATTCACTCAATTTCTTTTAAGTTGCAGCAGGTACTGTAAATCTTGAAATTCTGTCTACAGATCTCTACTACAAATTCGTCGCATTTCTTTTGTGTCCTCTTACTACATAGAATTGCCTTCGTTATTTTTCACTGTAAATAACTATAAAGATAAGTTCCCATTACAACTGATCAGTGTAATATTAATAATTGTAACAGTTCGGTATAAAGAGCCTTCCCGACCTATTATTTGGGATTATCGTCGAGGTAATCCCTTTTCTCCTCTGCGAAGAATTCAATGTATCCTGTTGAAATTGCTCCCTAAATCATTTCTTAAAACCTCTTCGGGAACCACTCCCGCCCGTGGGTACCCCTCCTTAATCCTCTGATATACGGGCTATCCATGGATTAGGCCTCATTGTGCGGCGACCACCAGCAAGGGAGGATTTCATACTTTACGAATAACCAGGAATATGATGGTTATTAAAAGCTGCGATAAAGGAGATGCTTCAAGAAGATTTATCCCAGGAAGAAGGGGGCGACATGTCCTGGCTCGGAAGAGCCTCCAGACAAATTGGTCATTTATTTTACACCTTTATCGGCGGCACGCCTCATCCTTCCATCGTCGAGCGGAGTATCAACTCTGCGGTTTTGGTTTCTTATTCTTAATCGCCTTAGATGTTTTTATGGTATTTTCTAGCGAATGGATTGATAACGAAATAATTTTTTTTTCCTGCATTTATAAAATTAAAATGTTGTATAACTTTCTTTCAATATAAACTAAATTCTTTTTCGAGTAATTTTTTGTTTTGTTTTTCATATTCTAACTTTATGGTCATTATTCACGTTTGAATCAAATTTATGGCACTTTTATTTTTTACTGAAATGTTGGAGTGTTAGAGATTTTGGTGATTTTATCACATTTTAGTTACTAGTAGAAATTTATTCACAAATAAAATTCGAACAAGCTCTCATGCGAACAATTTTGAAAACCTGTTTTATTTTCAGTTTCGCCGGTAAAGGTAGCTTTCTTTATTTTTATTTTTTATATTTGGTGGTGTTATATTTTGTCACTTAGTGGGCTTCTCTGAAAAAGACTATGGACTCTTACGGATACTTGGGCCATCAAAAACTTTTAGTTTTATAGAATATATGAATACTCAAAATAAATGGACTGGCAAACCCATACATGCATGTAACAAACCTAATTTTAAACACGAAAAAAAATATTTTTGTTTGCCTTTATGTATTTATTAATTTTTTTTAACAATTGTTACATCTATCGCATTAAGCAATTATTTCGAAACACAGCAGACGACTATTGTTCAATAAATTACGTTTAATTTATTCTAAATAATGTTTATGTGTAATATTAAGTCTAATAAGCATTCTATCTACCTTTCTACTTTTTACTATTTTTATATATATTTATTATTTAGTTTTAATTTAACTATATATATATATATATATATATATATATATATATATATATATATATATATATATATATATATATATATATATGTATAACTTAGCTGAATCCATCCAGTAAACATCTTTGAGGATCAATAATGTGCTTTATTTCATATAGAATCTAATATAACAAACCTAATAATTTTCTTTCAACCCGTATTTGTATGGCTTTGTAACTTGCTGTAACATATAGCTTCATGCTGTTCAGCTGTCTGAGCCAGTTTGCTTCTTAAGTTAATATTTTAAAGGAAAATCCTCCGAAGATTGCGGAACCGCCTGCCGTGTTATAGGGTTACCATGGCTGTCAGTGTTAAACTTCTCTAAATGTACAAACTGTGTAACTGTCGCTGCGTTAAGAGATTACCACTCCCAAACTACGCATTATCCCTCCCGGGAACCGTATAAGATTCCAGGAGAGATAACAGTGTTTGGATTGGCCTGATGATGCAGGTATTTTGAGATGGGCTCCGATTAATTCGGGCTGGGCACCGGCCAAGTTTGCATCTACCTATTCAGTCCTCTTATTTTATCATCCTCATCAACCACTATTCTTCGAATAGTTACGTTTATACTTATTCCATCCTGTTTCGAGAATTCTAATGCCATAATAAATCGTGATCAGTTAAAAAAAAAATCATAATCGATGATAAACCTCGATGTTCTTATTCAATGGTTTTCTCGTCGAATCGAATAACAATAGGTTCATCAGTGACCTCTGGTTCTCTATTTATTGGAATACGTGGCATTTATTATAATTATTATTTATTATAATCTGAATATATTTATATTCTATTCTGCTCATATATCTTTCTTGTTATATCCTCTTAACTTACATATGGTTATTGTGAAAACTGTATGACATGATGTAAAAATGGGGAGGGGAAAAAATCATTTGATACTCAATTTTAACACTTACAACAAGTAATAAAAATGTTTAATAAGAGTGGAAAAATTTTCGCGTTTGTAACTTTTATTGCCAAACGATATTATCTCTGTATTTAATTTTAATATAATTTTTGAAGTAAGTTTATAATGACCCTCAAGTAAACTACCCCTTCCGGCTCACCAATTTCAACCAAAATCTTGTAAATACTTTCATATTGTGATATCACATTAGTCTTATTAACCAAATTTGAGATGTTTTACATATTATATTTTAATCTAATTTTTGATGAAAGTTTATTACGCCCTTCAAGTAAAGTACCGCTTACAGTTTCCCAATTTAGACCAAAATCTATTATGTTATTTAAATAAATATATAAGCTGTAAATAATAAATTTGAGAATTATGAGCATAAATATTGCCGGCGCATTCATATTTCACATATGATCGATTTAACTGGTCCAAAAACATAAATTACTTTTGGGCTGATATTTCCGGTGAATCATTATTTTATTGATATACAAAAAAATTATCATGCAGGTAGAACTTTATCATGTAGAAAGGTAAAAAATTATAATGCAGAAAATTATCATGTATGTAGAAATTATCAGGTAGGTAGAAAAATTATCATGTAGGTAGGTTATGAAAAAATTCATCATATTAATTTCATGTTATAATTTTTTAATAACTAATACTAAAAATTCTTGAAATATTTCTTAAATTGGCTAAGCTTTTCACAGCGATATTTTTTTGTTGTTCGGTACCTCTTTTTTTTTTTCTTTTTTTTTACCACATCGTTTACCTGCCTATTATTCAAGGCCAGTTGTATTCGTTTGTTTTATTATATCCGAAACGGAGTCTAAACATAACCTTTTTTTTTCTTCTCTCTTACCATTGTAAGTTAAATTTTTTTAGTAATTCCTAAACAGTTGCTAATGATTATGTCGATGATTATCATATGTTTTCACTTTCAAAATAAGACCCCCGAATTCTTTAACACTTGGTTACTTTCGAATCCTGTTATAAGCCCATCTAACACGGTCAATATTATTGAGTCGATATTGAATTCCGTGAATATATTGGCCGTCTGAGACGTATATTGTAGCAATATATATGACGGCTGTGATATATACCACGTTAAATAGTATTACTTCAATAATATTGACTGTGTAAGGCGAGTTTTACGGAAAACTATCATTGAATGATGCGATAATGGCCATTATAGAAATGGGTTTGGTAGGACGATTCGGTTAATAGCTGGTGGTTCTACTTTCTGTATTTAATAGTCTAAACAGTAACTAAAATTAAAAGACTGTGTTGGTAACCATGCATTCAGCTTATTTCATTCCTCGTTATTTGCGCAAAATGTTTTAAATTCATTTTTTAATTCTTTTTTAATTTTTTTAATTCATTTTTTAATATATGTGAATCTAATATAAGAAAATGAACGTACAATTTTAAAAACAACTGGGAGGAATTGTGTTGCTTTTTTAATTTCAAAGATAAATTTGTGTTTGTTGTGTGGCATTATTATTGTAATGCCGAAGAATTATAACCTTCAGCTTCACTTCCAAGGGTTTCGTGCTAATTTTAATCTGAAACATCTTCTTAAATCTGAACACTATCAACAAATATTATTAGCAATATCCAACACCCGATTTAAGTTGAATGAAAACACCCAAAAATTTGCTGTGCCCTTGACAGGTAACCTATAAATGTAGAAAAAGGTTGAGGACACCTTGTTTCATCCGTCCTTCCTAGACAGGTGAGAATCAATTTTCTAGCAATTATAATTAAAGGTGTTTAATTATCACAGCTGTACATCCACCTAGGCGATGCTCACGGTTTACATAGCGAGTACTCAAGGCCGTGAGGTCTTTGACCTTGTGACATTGATCTCGGCAAGACTGTTTGCTGTTCTTTGCCCCACGTGTTTCTGTAATACACTAATAAATAAATAATTTATTGCCTATCTACATTCCATAAGTCAGCTTGGGCGGAAATTTTGAACGTTTTAGCCAAGAATTCTTCGCCTCAGTCCGCATATGGAGTTACGTCTCCACTTTGATCGGCCATCCGTCTTGGAATGCCAAATATAGTAAATTTCTTTTTATCGATTCGACTGTAAGTTTTTTTGTATTTTCATCTGGTTAAGAGAAACCTAATTGGTTTGGAATAATAATTTTTATTCCGACCGTCGGGAAATATGAAATACCACTGAATCTCTAATTTGATTCCTGGTTTCATCGCTTCATGCGAACTGGAACTACAGCTTTTTTCCGAGTCGACGGCTCAATCATTTTTCATTTTCGCTTAGCTTAGTAAAGAATTTCTCTATAACCAGATAATGCCTATAGGAGTATCGGCCGATTTTTATTTAACGTTTGCATTAAAGTAGATATATCTGTTTTTATTAGGCGTGGAAACACTATAAGTTTTGAAACTCCGGAAATAGTTAGTTCAATTTATGACAATAAAATGTACCTACCCTCTTAACCTTTTCCCATTGTTTTATTTATTAATTTTTTCTAGTTTTGAAATTCATAACATATTCGGATTAACAAGAGTAGAGAGCGTTTAATTTTAATTAATATATGATTACTTTTACCTTTTTAATTATTATTCTCTTCTTAATTATATTATTTTTTTTTAGCTACCGTGCCTTACTCATTTTTTTCTTATCCAACTACCATACATTTTTTAGCTTAAGATACCTGACAAAACAATAAAATAATAATAATGAACCGCATTTATTAAATATTTTTTTTTTTTATAACTTTTTAATATTTTTTTTTAAATAACCTTAATCTAATGGATCCATTAGTCCATTTGTTAATAAGGATTAGTTTTTAATTTTCTGGTATTTTTAAAGTTTGAACTAATGCTCAAAGGTACTAAAGTTTGATAAATTTTGAGCCAAAATGCTGATAAATAGAATTTGAAAAATGTTATTGGGCATTGTGTCGCTTTACCTTTAGACAGTACACGTTAGTCATTTCAAATAATCTCGGAAGATAAGAAAACATATGTATAACCTAAGGACAAGATATGTTATTCGCAACATGGTTGGAAAGTGTTCTTCAAAGTGAACGATCTATTTAAAAAAATTGAAGGTGGTCCTTCATTTAGTGATCTTGTACATGAGAAATCCTACTTCAAATATTCCCTACCTACTGAATTTGTTATAATTTGGGTATTTTAATTCAAATTAGATTCATTAGGGAGTTTAAATATATAGTGTTCCAGCTTTAAATGGTAATGCCATTCCTTGCCTTTCTAGTTTTATAGGCGCTAAAATCCATTAAAATGATTGGTAAAGTTTGGACGAGTTATAAACGAACGAGAATCGGGCCCTTTGATCCTCTCACTTCAAAAATTGATAAAAGAAAACAATCTGCCTTTGGGTGTAGCATGACAATGGATTAGATTGAGGTTTCGAAAGCTCTCACCTCTGATAGATTATGAAATAACAGTCCACTTGGACAAAAAACAACTAATCGCTCGGTTCTCTAATTGAAAGCCTGTCCGGGTATGACTGACAGTTGTTGCCACAGCAACCGTCTCTTGTGAGAGTGGATTGTAGGTTGCGCCTGGATCTAGCTATAGGTGTCAGGGCGACTAAAGGAAAATATATGATGAAGTGAATAATGCTTGAAAATGATTCTTGAATCGCAGTTAAAACAAAGTAATAATAGATAATTATTACTGTTTAAGAATTATTTTATGTTTAATAAAATAAAAAAATAAAAACGCTCTGCTTCAAACTGTCACCTTCAAAATTCTTTATTTATTATGATTGTGCTTCTTAAATTCTGAAATATTTTTTACTGATTTCACTATATTTGAACGTTCTGTAAAATATTACAATATTTTTTTGAAAAAGGCTTTTTCACACTCAATTTTAACACTTAAAACAAGTAATAAAATTGTTTAATTAGTGTGGGAAAAAAAACGTTTATGATCTTTATCACCGAACCATATCGTCGTCGTTTTTTGAAAAAGGGTTAAGCGCCAAAAATTCGAAATTTAGGTTTCAATTTATTATGGGACGTAAATATCAGATCTATCAATTTCCGCTCACGACATATCGAAAAAAAAAATGGAATTGGTCTGAAAATCGACTATTGATGACGTAAGCACCAAATCCGTCGTCATTCACACTGGCACTGGCTTAAACCAGTGCTAGAAGGCTTAAAAATATATTGTAATTATAAATGTTTTTCCACCTTAATAAACTCCTACTGTACACAATAAAGAATGCAATTTAAAAAAAAAATTGTTTTTTAGAGAAAAACTTTTCATTTGTTTCATGCAAAGTTTGCTTTATGACGCTTATGCCTTTTTCATAAAACTACCTTGATATATATATTTGTACTCTGCTACGAATACCTGCCTTATTCTTCTATTCCAAAAAACTCTATTTCTTTCCTCATGTGAAAATCTAATATCTATACATTCCTATATTGAGCTTAAATTTATAAGCTAAGTTGGCTGTATTTTTGTATACATAATTAGATCATTTAAAGTAAATTAACGACTCAAAATTTATGGTAAATCAAAGTGTTCATGGAGTGGAAGAAAGGCGTACTTCTGCGGCTTTGATTAAATAAGTTGTTATAAATCAAATCTAAAAATAAAAAGAGCTGGAATGCTGTAATATTGAGTACATTGCTTGCCAATAGACGGGATGGCACCGAAGGCCAAACCAATCACATCCAGTCTGATGGAGTAATCGCTCAAAGTGATACTGTCCTGCACTTGACACCGATACACCTCTCAGTAATTCCTTCAAGTGATAGTGTTGAGACACTTATATAACTTAATACTTTAATGCTATAGTAGTTATTTATATTATTTCTGTTACTTTTTTATTCTGGTTATGGACTTAATTTTTTGTTCTCTCAGTAGGTAGGTAATAACTTCTGTCTCAAGTGTTCTCAAGGTTTCAGTGAGTAACATCTGAATCAGATGGTTTCGATTTGATAAATTTTTAGCAGTTTAATATTTATTATAAGCAAATTAATGCTCCTTTTAAAAAGTAAATGTTTACGTTTTCCAATGTTCTTGACCTGCAATATCTTGTAAGTTGTAATAATAAAAGCGACTTACGAGGTTTGGCACGTCACCTGTCGATATATTTCCCACCACATTTTAATTTTATACCTAATTTTGCTCTTAGCAAACATGTGTTGCGTATTTTCTGGTTCAATTACAAATGTGAGATTAATTACAACGACCGGTATCTCTTCGGTCACCAAAACGGTTTGGGGTATTCAATGATAGTTTTTCTGTGTGAAGCAGAAGTTGGTACATCTAAAGACGAGAAGTATAGAAATGTCGAGACCTCACATTTCATCACGGACCCACAAGTAACAATACCCCAGCCGAGTACTGGCTTTGGTTATTTCAAAAGTTGTTACTATCGATATTATCAACAAAGATATACTTAATGAATTGTGATGGGGTCAGGTCCTCTCATTGCCGGACCCTTCCCCCCCCCCTCACTCCTCCAGACAGGAGGAGGCTTTATGGGCGACCCTGACGGGAATTAATTATGTATAAACAAGAGTCCATAAGATGTCCATTGCCATTATTGGCACACGCACGAATACTCCGCGCAAGATGACGATATTGTCGAGAGGCAGGAAAGATCAGAAGAAAATAAATGTCTTTTTGTATGGGCAGTAGCCTAGCCAGGATTTCGTTTAGGAGAAGGAGGATGATGTCCATCCAAGGATCTACTTTAAAGAAATCCACCCCAACCGAGGATGTAAGAGATAATCTCTCTATATAATAGGTTCTATGCCTAGGTATATTATTTATTCGATAACATTCAAAGAGATTTATATAATTTTTCTTTAGAGATAAGAATAAGTAATAGTATTTTGTAATTACGGAGGGGGAGAGTCCGGGCCCCCTAGACCTCCCCTCTGGCTATGCCACTGTGTGTGGAATCTTGTTTGAGTAATAGTTCAATTAATGTAAAAGTTTTGAAGCCGTTGTTTCGTCAAGCCTTAGAAGCATAGTACTTTCAAATTATTATGTAATATTTAATTAATTGGAGGCTTTACTATCCTTCTCAGCAATTTTGATTGAAAATCTGAATAAACCCTGTTGACTTCCCCTAGAGTTCTGAATAATTAATGACTCCCAATTAAAAAAAGTTGCTTATGATGTAGTAGTTTGATTGATATTGAACGTTTACATATTTTTTTAAGTTATATCGTAGTTGCACCAGTCCTAGGATAAAAGGACATACAAGATCCAATTTTGGACTGTCCTATGCCTTGTCCAATTTTTTTAAACTGTATTCTTAGGCCTTGCCTTATAATAAAGTTGTTTGACTTTTCTGTTGTTGATTTTTATCTGCGTTCGTTCTACACAGCTGTCATTCTGACTTAAAGGTGTACTTATAAGGAGCTGAATGAGAAATCTTAATTACAAATTGTAGCTTCTGATTAAGTTCCACTGGTTCTTCAGTTACTCGTAAAACAAGATGTAGACTTCTGGAATCTATAAGATATCTCTAAATCTATAACACCCTAGAACACAAGGCTTTCTTCATTCTGAATTTCATCAGGAAGAGGAGAAAAAGTTTGACAAGGAGGAAAAATAGGTCACCTCCATTGGTTTTCTTGGGTTTAACAAAAAGGCCCGCTTGGCCCACTTGTCATTATTTGTTCCCCCCACCTTTACCAGAACCAATAGCCGTAAAAAAATATAAATAATTCTAAAAATCAATGCTTATTATTAAAAACCATGTTGATGCAAGGATTACCCTGCGTAATTTCTGAAACTTTCACTTCCCAAGAACTTTATTTTTTATTATTTAGCTAATAGGACTTTGATACGGTGATTTAACCATTCCCAGAGCCAATAAACTCAGAAAAAAATCTTTGGAAATCTCCATAATTTCCTTACTGGGATGACAATCACTATATATAAATGTTAAAAGTTTAAGAAAACAAAATTTATTTTTAAAAATGATTCTTTGTCGTTTTTTATCGGTCATCAGAGGGGAGTAGGGATGCGCTTAACTCCTAAAACACGGTTTTGGGAGTTTCGGGGATCTCTGATATATATTAACACACACTTGCGCCCTGCTAGCGGCCACCTTCGAATCAAATGATCTGAAATTCGATAAGTAGAGTTCATTTCAAGGCAGAACAATGCCATAAATGTAGGGGTAAATTATAGTCAACATTGCGGTCACTATTACGAAATTAACCGATTTTTAAGGTTTCGCACACGTTTAAAGTCCCTTCAAATTGAGTTAGAGGGTTCGAAATTTGTATGTGAATTGAGGTGTTAGAGAAATAGATTTTGGATATGTATATATATATATATATATATATATATATATATATATATATATATATATATATATATATATATATATAGAGAGAGAGAGAGAGAGAGAGAGAGAATATATATATATATATATATATATATATATATATATATATATATATATATATATATATATATATATAGAGAGAGAGAGAGAGAGAGAGAGAGAGAGAGAGAGAGAGAGAGAGAGAGCTGCGTTTATACAAGTTATCTTTCTAAGATTTTAAACAAATTTTAATAAAATGAATTATTTGCATTTTATTACTTATTATTTTATTTGTATACCTATTTCTACTTCAGCTAAGACCTGTTTCCAGTACTGGAAATTAATTTGCCGAAAGTGTTTTTATTAGCTACTTAAATTAATTATTATTGTTATTTCATATATAGGTGTTTTGTTTTTTTCGCAACATATAATTTGAAATGTTTAATAATATGCCTCGATTAAGGTGTCTATTATAGGTGAGATGATTATGGCAGAGACATTGCACGCGCGGGAACGGTATAATCATATTCGACCACTGCCTGCTAAATATTCATCACGACAACGAGAGTGAATCCGTAGCGCTCACCTGCGTCCTCTAGGTCACGACAGGTGTGCCCCGCCTGTCCGTGATGGAGTGCTCTTAGCGCCGTCTTCAGATTTTTACTTCTTATCTAGTACAGACGTACATAACAATATAAAACGTACATATGTTCCTGTATATATAAACATATTTAATGTGTATATTAATGTAAACATTAAATTATTAATTATTTTTTCTGTTAGTCTATCGATTATCAAGTTACTTTTCTAAGGTTTTAAACATATAAATCATTATGAATTAATTATTAGAGTTTTATTAATTGTGATTTTATTTTTATACCTTTTTGAGGCCAGTTTCCAATATTTTATTTGTTACTTAAATTAATTATTATTGCTGCTATTTGGCACGACGCTCAATGCGCCAATGTGATTTGGGGACGAAAATCAGAATCCATCCTGAAATAGATAATTTTTATTTAGCAATAAATATATACAATAAAACACTTCGAACCGAATACTTGGATTTTTAATTTTTTTTCAAAGTATTGGTCGCACTGTACAATGACTCAATTAATGGTTTCTTGCTCCTGCGACAGCACAGTGATGTCAACTGAGGCTTGCCTTTGTTCTATGGCTGGTCTCAACTTACCCGTTGGTGGCCGATTTTTTTTTAAAGCCAAAAAATGTAATGTGTATTAAACTCATGGTTTTATGATTATTTTATTCTACTCACATGCTTCAAGTGTGTAATAATCTTTTTAATGATATAAATAAGGTAGTTTTTAGTGTTATCAGATTCCGATGTTGCTTACCCTATCGTAGCTTTCATCTCTTTAAATCCTAACATAAGAAATAGCGCCTTTTATTACATGATTTGATAGAACTAGCTGGGCAATATAATATAATAATATAATCCTATACAGTTTCCATCCATCATCTTCTTGGCGCAACGTGGCGTGATCTTTAGAGGTTTATCATGACATAGGTTATTCCCTTGATACCCAATTTTCTATTCTCCTTCTTTGAATATTTCGCGCTAAATACTTATATAAAACTATTTTATAAACTATTTCGTTTTTGGCAACAGAATTCTGGATTTTCTTCCTTTTGTATTAAATGATTACTTTATATGGTATTTATACCAGTTTCTAAAAATAATAATATTTTCCTATATTTGTTAATAAATTATATTAAATTAAGCTATTCATTTATTAATCTAATATTTATCCGATTATTTTGAGTAAAAAAAAAAAAGTTTAAAAAGATATTTCTCCTTGTACGAAAAAAACACATAAATATATTGCTGGATTCATACTACGATTCAGGCTAAGTTTGCTACTGAAGTACTGTAAACAGGTGCTACTACATATCAGCAATGTTTACTCCAGACAAAGATTGTTATCGCACTTCCTAACAGGTGGGTGTCCTCCATGGTCATGTCTTATGTTTGTCTTTTACACACATCCGGCAACCCAACGATGTATGCTGCCAGACTCTTGTGGCAAATATCTGGAGCGAATTACTGGTGTTTTCTTGGGTTTGTTCAGGATAGGAATCCAAAACCAATGGTACAATCTTCCACATCTGTAACTAGTTTGAACATATGAGAAATGATATTGATAAAATATGAATTACTGGATGAGGTATATGGGGTTTAAAATATTCAAATAACACTCCTAAAAAAGTATTCATTACTGAAGTTTAAAATTTAAAAAAAAAATAAGAAGGAATTAAATATTTACTCAGGGTAATGGAGGAGAATGGTGATGGGGGTTCATTTTAAATCCTTGTTGATTTTGGTTTTTCGTGGATGTCATTTATATATTTTTCTTTTCTTAGTGACGGAGCTCTGCTGGTCACTTTTTTTCTCAACTATGTAATTTGACTATAATGAATTAAATAATTGGGACTTTGTCCATATTTAATTAGTTTAATGAAACTAAGTTTAGAAATTTATTATTTTGGATCCGCCCTTCTGGCTCTGGAGTGTCGCAGGAAACATTACTGAGCGGCTGTTTGTTCTAGACCCCTCCCTTGACACATTGCTTGGACCACTTCCAGCCGCTGGAGAATTATCTATCTGGACCTATCATCAGTTGGGGACCTGGATCCATCTGAATTGTACATTTTAAAGTGCATCTGGTTGTGAACAATGCAATTTATTGGTCTTAATCTCTAAATGGAAAACAAAATAATATTACATACTCTTTAACTGGCAGGAATTACATCTACATATTTCAGATATTGATTTTCATTTTAATGTACGTACGTTGCTTTGAATTTTCTTAGGGAAGCATTTTAAAACTTCTATATGACTTTCTAGTGCATGGTTTATTTCGAGCCACTAAAAATATCCCTCTGATTATCTTTACATAGTTTTATTTATTAAAAATAAAATTAATAATGTTGCAGTACTTTAGTCTCTTGTCCTTAAGTAGCTTCTTACTGCCTGTCAAAGTAGGGATGAATCACTCCATACTCCTCAACTGCAGATGATCTTGGAGAAGTGTACATCAATCAATGCTCTCACATACAATAGCAGCTTGCTTTGAATTACTGTGAACAGTGCTACTACACAATAGAAGAACCATTACCTTGGCGGTGAGATAAGTAACTACCATGGCTACTTGGACAAGCAGACCCAGTGTAACGGTTCTTAATGTAGTCACTTGTACATATTATTTACGAACAATGAAATGTGGATGGATAACTACGTGATTTATTTCCCTGGGCCGAAATTACCATCGTATCTGTTATTTTTTATTTTGTTTTTTCCGAGTGGACATTGAGTCTGGTTCATTTTACCTATCTATTTGTATTTTTGTTTTTTTACTGTATTTGCACATACCGTAATATTAATATTTGATTCGTTATCGTTGCTTTTTTAAATTCAATCAAGTCTTTAGTTAATTTAAATTTTATTTAATAGCTGTATACATAGTGCACTTAAACAGACATATTGGTTATAATATGAAAGTTATAAAATGTTAATTTTTACTTTCTTGTTCGAAGTAAAGGAAGTATTGTAATCGCAAAAATTTTCGGTTTTCAGATTTCAACGGAGATATCCATTATGGCTATCCCTGAATCCATTTTGACTAGTTTCGTCCTGACGTTTGTATGTATGCTCGTTCGTATTTCGCATAACCAAAAACCGTTGGCTATATAAAGTTAAAATTTTGTTTTTAGGATTATTGTAAAATCTAGTTGTGGACCTCCCTTTTTGGCCACTACTTGATCACCGGAAGTGGTATAGTGCATGATTGATGATTGATTTCCATCAAAAATTATATTAAAATATACTGCAAAACTTCTCAAATTTAGTATTTATTACTTATATATAGATTGAAATAACATACTAGATTTTGGTCTAAATTGGGAAACTGTAAGCTTTACTTGAAGGTCATAATAAACTTTCATCAATAATTAGATTAAAATATAATATGTAAGCCATCTCAAATTTGGTTAATAAGACTAATGTGATATCAATATGAAAGTATTTACTAGATTTTGGTTAAAATTGGTGAGCCGGAAGGGGTAGTTTACTTGAGGGTCATTATAAACTTACATCAAAAATTATATTAAAATTAAGTACGGAAGTCATATGGTTCGGTAATAAAGGCGATAATAAGGTAATAATAAACGCAATTTTTTTCTCTCTAATTAAACATTTTTATAAAAAAAATTTAAGTTTAAAACTTGTTGAAGTGTTAAAATTGAGTGTAAAATACTTGTTTTCCTCTCCATTTGTGAGATGAACAAGTCTGTAGCCGGAGAATATAAGTGATAATATAAATATTAAATATAAGTGATAATATGAATATAAATATAAAAGATATACGTTAAGTGGGTTCTTCCGCCTAAAATGTCAAAACTGTCGATTTCCAATGCTTTATCTAGTGACATTGACAGTTCTAATGTTGTCATGGAACACAAAGAAATCTTTTGGGAACTTGTTACTTCCTGAAACAAATGTAATATAAGAAGGGAATGAGAATTCCAAAAACAAGAGTTTATATGTGTCAATTGTATATGTGTGTATATGTGTGTCAATAAATAGTTGCGCGACGCCGAGTGTCGTTTTTGAGATTCTACAATCTTCGGAAATTAGTAACCAAATTCACGCTCACTTTTTGAGGCACCGTTTTATAGTTTAATAGGCGTACAAGGAAGTCATGTGTCGTCCACATTAGATATTTTTTTTAGTAGACAATATACATGAAACCTCTTGCCACAATGTGTAAGTGTTTGTGTGTGTGCCGCGACAACAGCTTTGATGTAATTGCTATGTGGACCTTTATTGTCAATAAAAAAAATGAACATTTTATAACTTTCACTTCCACGTCATAGTAGGTAGTTCAACTTTCCTAGAAAAAAGTTCAGTTTTTCTCCCTACATCTGGCTTCATTAATAATTAAATAAATAACAACAGTAATCTGGAAATAAGTATCAAAGAAGGTTACTTATGCTGAAGAGGCGCGGGAACAATCATAGTAAAAACAGGACCTAGTTAATGTTACAACCCAATATTAACTTAAAATGAAGATAAATAATTTAATTAATTTATAGTTAAATTTAGTCTATTCTCAAATAAATCATGAGCAAATGTAACAAGCACAAAGTAGCTATTTTATATTTAGATATACAAAGATATCATATATTGTAATGAGATATTTAATTATTATAAGGATAGTAACATGAAAATGGACATCAGAACTCGAATCGTTGTTAATTTAATTATGTTATTTAGTATGATTTTAATTATCTTTTAAATAAAAATATGGACCTAAAAGCCATGTAATAAATAATTCGTGGGAATTTAAAAAAAAAAAAACTGGAAACAGAAATATTTATTTTTTTTTTTAACAATCTTTTAGCTCATTGAATAATAAGTAGGTTATATCTTACAAAAATTTTAGTGCTCGGTTTTAATGATTTACTTATAACATCCTATAAAATAGCCAACAAATGGCTTTTAAATAAGCTGTCAAATTTACTCAAATATAATTATAAATCATATATTTGAATATTCAACATTCATTATAATTATTAATGAGAGTATTATAATCAGCAGTATTTGGGAAATCGTTTTCAGGAATCTATCATTTTGCAAATTTCACAAGAAGTTTTGCATGTTCCTGACAAGGAGATCTGAATTTAATAATTATTTTCACATTACCGATAGCCTACATGCTAGGTTTTATATTATCCAAATACCTTTCTTCTGTTGAAACCTGATTTTAAATTGAATTGTTATCTGATTTACAAAATCACTTGATAAGGAGTGATCATAAAACGACATAAAACAAATGACTCCTGAATCATTTTTTGGTGAAAGCTAAGGTTTCCGATAGATTATCAAATGTTCCCTCTATATCGCATTTATGTCAACCATTGTGACAGTGTATGTAATCATTTCCATATAGGTGTGGAACCATAAAAATTCCACTAGTATCTTTAGAGTCGTCACAGAGAACTGATGGTCTTCCTAGCGATAAAGGCAACAATGTTACTATATTGCCGTAAAGATAACGTTAAAATAGCCCATCAGGTGTTGAAAACACTCACAACGCCAAGATGACGTCCGAAGACCAAATCTGGAATAGGACTGAGCATAAAATCTTGTAAGCGTAGTGGTTTAGTTTTATTTACGATGATAGAAATATTGTATACGCTGTGTTTATGTGAGCGTTCTACAGCTATTTATCATGCTGGTGACCAATTTTTTATTTTTTGGAAATATTTAGTATTAAATTTGTATATATTTATACCTCTCTCCCCCATATGTAACTTTATATATAAATATCGTTTGTAGAGGTTGCGAAGAATTGGGGGGGCTATTTAGAAATCAACAACTCGTGATAAGAGAGCAGTTGAAAAATATTCCACTCGAGAAAAAAAAAAAATCATCTCTGTTATCAGTTCATTTTCCATCTCACTCTCGTCTAGCGTTGCCTATCTTTCAGTTAGTAAGACTTTGCACGAATCGACTTCCTCATTCCCTCATTCGTTTGATGCAAATGGTCGAAAATATTGATCGAAAATAAAATAATTTGTTGTTGATAGAGTGATGGATCTTCTCTTACTGTGTTCCTTTTTTCTATTCTTGCAATCCCAATTTACTGAAGTGCATGCCTTGTAAGCTTTTAACGTTGAAAAGTCCTTTAGCATTCCAGCTTCTTCAATTAGGAATTCCCTACTCATTCTTAACTGGGCTTTCTGTTATCAAGCTTTTTTAATACATCACTCATTCCTTCTCTTACCCAATTGTAATTTTTTTTTTATTTGCATACTAGTATCATTTTGCAGTTCTTAAAGGACAATATCTTTCTTGTAAGCAAGATTGAAAGTTTTGAAAAAGGACGGCAAAAGGACATAGAATGAAGAAGAGTCCCTCTTTATTTTTGGTTCTGATCCTATTCTGATGATGCTGTAATTAATTCCCTGTGATGATTACGCACTTATTGAAATCATAATTAATTTATTAATTAATGAAATAAATCATAATTAAAGGGATGAAATGGTGGAATTTTTAACTATAGTTCAATGTATTTTTACTACTGAATAAATTCACCAGCCAATTTAATGAAGCAATAAACTGTATAATAACCATAAAATATATAATATCAAAATAATACAATCATCTTCCACAGAGTCGTCCTAACTCCTTAACTCGGATTATTGGATTGTTTACCAGAGAGTTTAATGTAATAAATCACAGTTTTGTTTAGTGCACGGTTTAATAATGTTTAAATAGTATAATTACGTCAGCGGGTTTTGTTTGAGATCTAATTGATCAGTTTGATACAGGAGTAATTTTAGCGCCTTAAACTCTAAGATAATCGGATTCCGATGTGTGTATAATCCCCATACACCAAATTTCTTATGAATGGAATATTCATTCAAGTACTGATTTTCTCAACGATCGAAGAATTTTTCATGTTGAAAAAAAAAATATCTAAAAGCAGTCCTCTTAATTTCAATTGGTCATTTGTTTTCTCTGTTATTGACATACACAATGTAATTGACAGCAGGCTTTTAAAAAATCATATTTACTAAATTTGAATTGATAAAAAATTAATAAGCTTTTGGAAATAAAAAAAATCAGTCTCCGTGCCAAGCGAACACATTAGGAATACCGCCAAATGGCTGCAAAAAAGTACCTTACAGGGCCATTCTTCAAGCAGGGGATAGCGCCATAGCCATGGTTTTGACAATATGCATTACGGTGGTGTCTAGCGGTCCATGGAGGAAAATATGTGAATAGTAGTTGCCATTGAATCTAAATAATATGGTTATGAATCTTATATTGTATGACTATTTCATCTTTCAATAAGGGCGTACGCAGGAATTTCTTAAGGAAAGGGTGGTTCTAGAAAAATATAGCAGATGTATCTGAAATATAGGTAATTGACGTATTACTTAATGAGATTTAAGATAATTTTTGAGTATCGGACGAAAATTTGAGTGTGTTGCGGCTTTTTAGAGCAAAACTCCAGATTATGGTTTGTTTAGATCAATGGCTCATTTTTTTTAAAGGTCGGATCTTTGATAATTACGAGGACGTAAAAATTGGATGTGAAGAGTTCTTTGCCTCAAAACCAAAGTAGTGTAGCGGTATTAAATCCAATTATTGGTAGAAAAATGGGTAAAAGTAGTTGAAAACAATGGACTTTACTATGAAGAGAAGTATTTCATAATGTTTAAAACATGTAATCTGAAATAAAGCTATACTAATGCATAAGGACTTTTGTAACAATCTAGTAGTCATTATATTGCCAATAATAGAAACTATTACAAAGTACATAAATTAATTAATTTGAAAATTAAGTACGTGCATGGTAGTTAAAATATTCTCTAACCACGCCTTTTTTATCTTTAACTTAAATTTATATTTATCTCTTGTATTTTAATTGTTTTTGTTAGTTTCAAAAACTTTTAGGGGGACCACGGTTCCTCTCTGTTCCCCTTCCCTCTTCATGCGTGCGCCTATGTCTTTCATTTTCTTCGGTGTATCTAATAAATAGTAAGATTGCATATTCCAAGTATTTCACTCCTAGCTTACTTTTACTAACTGGAAAAGTGATTGCAATGTATTGTAAAAATGATCTCCTCAATTGTTTTCAGAGTAAACATTCTACAGTTCATCGGCTGTTACCATTATCAGAATTATTATCAAAAGATTCGAAGATTTTCTTGATGTTTAGCAAGCCTTCGACAAGGTTTGGCCCGAATGTCTTTTATAGAAACTATCTCAACGATTTAGCACATCCATCGGACTCATTCATAGCTATGTTCGCCAACGGCACTACTATATACACAAGGTGATAATAGGCAAAGCCTGGAATAATTCATTTAATAGTTCAATGGCAATGCTGCGAATACGCGGCGAATACGCTCAGGTCTTCCTTAAACCCACTTGTCTCCTCAGCGAACATCATTCTATCTCAGCCCATCTGGTGAACATGGATGTCAGTTGGATCATTGACATGCAAGGAGATACCAAAATGCAAAAGAATCTGACAATGACTTTTAATTGACTGTCTATTCTATGCTTACTGATCATTAGAATAAGCCATATTATATCATCTTCCTCATTAAAAATCTGTAACCCAGACTGTCACTAGATATATTTCTATGAAGAAAATTCTATTTGTACATCTTATATTATTTATTTGCAAAATATAAATAATTATAAATTATTATGTTGTTGTTTAGTTCAATCGTACTTGGAGTGTTTCTTTAACCCAAACCTTGTCTAATGTTAAATTTTTAGGTATTAAATGTTATATAAGGCTTCAATTAGTCGATTTGAATAAACAAATATAAAGATTATATTAGGAAACTCATCTGTTATCGTCAATAACGTTTTCTTCTGCCCTTTTTATACCAAAAGCATCTAAAGCGCCTAAGTCCCTCGTTGAAATCCAATGCAATAACCCTTTGTCGGTAGCTGACCTGAGCTTCTTAAGGACCTCAGGTAATGAGAGGTGCGTGCCAAGGCAATGGAGACAGGTAGGATGCAAATAAACTGGGATGTGCCTCTGCATCTAAACTACTTTGTTTTTTCATTAACGATAGAATAGGCGACTGTGGCGGCTTATGATTCATTCGTGCGAATCGCATCATGTCAGTAACAGCGATGTGATCTCGGTTGATAAAATATTTTCAATTGTCTTGCTCGTTGTAAAGTAGAACGAACAGTTTAGATATCCTGAATTAGGTACTGTAAAAAAAAGATATGCCACTAATAGAAAAGACCATGTTCTGATAGTGTCATCCTATTGGAATATTTACGTGATGCGGTCGATGAAGGCGGAGTATTTAGCTTTTATGACTTTTTATTTTTTTTGCTGTTAAATATAAAATTGAGTCATTGGTCCTGCCATCTGGATCATGTTATTGAAGTAAGAACCTTTCATAATTCCATCGAACGTAAAAGCCATTTATTGTATGATGTTGACAAATGCGTCATGAGATTTAAAAATTTAAATGTTGTCATCATCAGTGTTGCCAGGGTCAACCCAATTCTTCTCTCTAAAAGCAGTGAAATTTTCCCCTAAAATTTGATAGTATCTTTTAAATAAGTACGTAGTGTATAACTTTTTGTAAGTAGAAAAATATTAATATTAGTTGTTTTTTACTAGGGAATTTTTATGTATAGGTAAAATAAAATAAAAAGATATACTCATTTAAATGGACGATATTGTGTTTATAAGTAATCGAAAATAATTTTAAAAAATCCTTTTTTTGCTTGAATACCAGCCATTCATACATATTCTCAATGTGCATCGCTATAAAAATTTATTTTAGTTTTATGTGAAAAGCCACCACGATTTATTAAAGTTATTTTATATATATATATATATATATATATATATATATATATATATATATATATATATATATATATATATATATATATATATGCGCATATGCATGTGCTTGTGGGAGTATTTATACCTCTGACCAATAAGAATTGAAATAAATGCATCACGGAATACGTGATTATATCCGATGCCCTACTATTCCGGTATAGGCACAATGTCACCTTAATTCACGAATAACACAAAATCCTGTCACAGAAGTTTTTTGTGCCCATGAAGAATTTTGCTCAGAATGACTAAAAATAGTTTCAGAACCTCGACGAGAGTAAGTCTCATATCGACATACTTACCATACATATCTAAGAAACAAAACATAAAAATATATATGCTTAATATAAAAATTAGTAAAAATATTTAAGAGTGATCTGATCCCTGATCCCGCTACGCCTCACTAATCGATATTTTTACCTACAACTCCTTTATCAATCGCCCTATCCTAAAAATCTCTGAGATTGATAAGCCTTCTGTAGCCGAAAAAATGTTACTATTAAAGATATTTATGTGGGATTTAAACCTAACATGGTTTCTTCAATAGATTTAGAAAGCTTCCATTGTTATATGTCACCTCTAATTTGAAATAATCCAACAAATTGCATCATCAGTGTCCTTATAAATTAGATGCCTATTAACTCCCAGTTTGTTAAGAAGAAGAGATCGTTAGTTAATTATCTAATGTTAATTGGACTCACCTTATATTAAATCAGAGAAATTAATGGGATTTAGGAGTTGTGTAAGAATGGGAGATTATGTATAGGAGCGTGCTGTGTGAAAGTTCGGTAGTTGTTCTTTAACTTGATGGTCTAAGTTTAGTTTCTTTGTTATTTGGTACTTTTTATATTGTTTATATGTACTTAAGTACAGAGATTAGTCCTCAATTCTTACCTTTTATAGACTTTTAACTTTTACCTCAATCTCCATTCCCTCTGTGCGATAGCGCGGAAAATGAAAACTTATTACAATTTTCTTTTATCGTGTCCAATATTCAAATTTATTAGAGGTACGTATTTAAAATATTATATAAACGATACATACTCTGTTGAACTATTTATAATAATAGATAATGATAACAAACTGAACAATATGAGTTATTTTACACTAACTGCATCTAGGCAGAGCCGGATTAGCCATATAGCAGAAGTAGCAAATGCTAGGTGCCACGCGTCTAGAACAAAAAAATCTTCATCGCCACCTTAATAAAGTAATTAGTTCATTACCACCTTAATATTGAATTAGAGAAATTGATTTGTCTAATATTGTCTCTTAATTTGCTTAGATTAAATCGAGAAAAGTTTGTTTGTAAAAGTAGTTTTATTTTATTATCAAACAAAAGGTCAAACCAGGTAACATTTGCTATCGGCCCCGCACTAGCATTATCCACCTCTGGATCTAGGTTACGAAGCTATGTTTTAAACTAAATACAGTCCTGAGCACATGTACGTATGTGTGTGTTGATATATTGCATATGTGTGTGCATAGTATAAACGCTTGCACTTGTATGTGTGGCATATGATAGGATCAAATGGTTATTTATTTTTTCCATTATTATAATTTTCTTTTGCATGCAAAATACTTCATTTTTATAAACATATATATATATATATATATATATATATATATATATATATATATATATATATATATATATATATATATATATATATATATATATATGTTTCACACGTTCACATTGAATGCGAATTTACTTTACTATTAGTGCTCTACCATTAATACATTATTATTATATTAGTTGTCTATTAATTTAAAATAATCATAATAATGTTACCTATGAATGGTCCAGACTACGTTGCTAAGTGTGTACAATGTAAAGGCTAATAAAAATATTCATTATTCATTCAATGCATTGATGTTACTATTATACTGTTAATTGTTACTAGCAATTTGTGTAAATCTGGAATTATACTTGGTATTATTTAAAAATAGTATTTCACCATTAACGTTTTGCTTGTTCATTTATTGTCCAGAATAATTTGGTAATTTTTATTATTACATATTGCTCACAATATCTTTATTCAGTCATAAAATTATGTATTAATATAAATTATTTCATCACTGATCCAAATATAGGAAATAATTAATGCAAATAGATATCTTTAACATCGAATTAGTCTAGGATTAGTTCTAGTATTTAAATTATTAATCTTTTGGGCGTCAATCCACTCTCAACGTCTTGCTTACATCAGGACGATCGGCGCCGAATGGCTAAACAGCCTAGAGATATAAAAAAAAAAATGGATAAAAGATATCAAGGAATAGACGTACATTTTAAAACATTTTTAGAATACCATAAAGTAATGAGATTTTTCGCCCTTAAAGATAGCTAAATCGTTCGACTTTTTTTTTGTTATCACTACGAGCAATTTTGTATCTTTAATTTCATTCGATAAGAATTTCAATTCCTAAGTTATTGTTTCCGCTTAATAAATTTTAATTATCATATTATTACCTATCTAAATTGCCCGCTGGAAGCAAGTTGACTACAAGCATATTTAAATAAATGTGACATTATTAGATGTCGATGTTATTCTGTGAATAAAATCGAAGGCTAAAGAAAAAAAAAGGGTGGAAACGTAAAACTTTATTGCCGTTTATAAGTACTTATTGTCATTAAACACTTCTTTCTTTTTTTTTTTTTTGTACTAATTGCAAGAATTTCGCTACCTTAATAAACTCCTACTCGACGCCATAAAGAATAAAAAAACAACAGCAATATTTTGTTATTTGTAAAAAGAGGTTTCATATGTTTCCAGTAAAGTTTGCTGGGTGGCGCTTACGCCTTTTTCAATAAAAGACGTCGATGTATACTCAAATCTAGGAATAGCGAAGCATTACTGGGCCATGTTATTATTTGTGAATGTTTGTATTTTACTCTTATTATTAAATTTAAAATGTTAATTAATGGGTCTTGGTTTCTGTTTCAGGTAAGTTATGTGTCAACAATTTACAAGACTTTACTCCGTAGCTGTTAAAATGGTCTGTATTTATATTGATTTATTCATTCGAACATATGTGGTCGCAATAAAATGTAATTCTGATATGGAGTAACTATAATTAGAATTAGTATCTGTTCTGAATGAGCGAACCTTAAGATAAGATAGATAGATGTCTTCCTATATATTTTCGTTTCATTTTATTTTTTATTTATTTTTTTTTTTGCAATATAATAGATAAAGGCTTCGACATCATGTTTTGAGTAATACATTAACATCTACGCAAATACTTTTCTTTCTTTTTTTTTTTTTTTTTTTTGGCGAGCAGTTGATTTTGTATTGCAAAATGATAATGTACTGAAAGTGCACATTTTGATGTTCAAGTGGTACCCTTCAATAGCTCTCTTTTAAGTATGATGGATGGTACCCTCGTCTTATCATTTAGATGATTCGTTTTTATTTTTTTCAAGCCAGTAATGTGTATCCTTACTCGAGCCAATATCGAAGCGAGGTTTCTAAATTTACGGAATAACTCCATAACAACTCATACAAATATCATTGACATTTTGACCTAAAAATAATTGAATTGTGTATTTCGGAAAATTTAATCTCTGAAAATTAAAAGTTTTCAAAAGACAAAAACAAAGAAACAAATCGATTTCTGTTTGAATTGAACTTACTTGAACAGAATTTATTTTCTTCGTGTATTTCACCACTATGAAAACTAGATATTAGCCATTCGATCTATATGAGTACATGATAACAAGAAGTAAAATGTCAATTTTTAATAAAACCCGAGATGAGCCCTTTTCGAAATTTGCAATTCAATTTAAAACTCACCGTTTAACTTATCACGAGTTACTTTTAAGTAATATTCCAATTATCTTTCGATAATAATAATATTTATTCCACACTATGGTTCAATATCAGGAGGATATTTAATCGGTTCTGTCTATCATGTTTCATTACACTTAGCACATTATTAACATTATTTTCGACAATCACAGCATATATACGAATGAATTAATACTGTCGATGCAATACCAAAATTTGTAGAACTGAGAAAACTTGGTTTGAATTAAGGTTGCAGAAGAAAGGTAGCTAATTATTTTATTTAATTCGTCTTATTTTGTACTTTTAATTAGTGGTGTCACATATCCAGTTAGGTATTTTTGGCATTGCGGAGGGGATAGAAAATTATACGTTAAAATTCAGTAAAACCCAAAATTTGCAAATAAGCCACCAATTTCAAGCATAAATAAGCATCGCACCGAAGATATCATAATACAAGATACTAGCATTCATTATATTTCTGTGGTAATTGGAGTTATAATATTACAAAGATAAACTTAATATTTTCGGTAAATGGACATGTTATAATCTAAAAGTTACAGAAAATAAAATTGAAAAAAAAAATAGTTTTGAGGATAGCATATTTATTTTATAGTCTATACTATTCTATTCCATATGTTTGTAAGCCATTACGATTTTACCATCTTCTATCACTTGTTATATAGCATTTTTTTATAAAATAAAATCAGTATTAATTCTGTAGGTTTGCTAAATATTGCTTGAATATTCACAAATAATTCCTTTTTTTGTCAAGAAACAGTAGCCATACCGTGTAGCTTTTTACCGAATCTTCTGTAAAAAAGAGTAATATTTTAAATGTTATGAAACCAGACCTATTACGCAGTGTTGTGCCTACCTAATCTGATCCGTATTTAAGATGTTTACGTTATTAACACCTATGTGATATCAGGGATCCTACTAGCTATTCAACTATTTTCTTATCTTTACACCGTAGGCTATTATATGGCTTAGGCGCCTAGTCAGTTGTAAATAAATTTCTGTAATGGATCTACAGGTGCGCATTTATTTTGTCCCTCTAAGACTATGTTATGGAATTTTACCTAGTTACGTGTATCAAATACATGTTGGCTAACGTCAATAGAATTTGTAAGAAAAGATAAGTTGCTCCTTTAGATATTTGATTTTTTTTAAATTAAGCTTTTATATAAGCCGTTTAAGTGGTTACTGAACAACAGACGAGCTAATGTATAGACTACGGAATGATAAAAAATAATGCACTATTGCTAACTTTAGATTGCAATCTCCAAGTGCAACGCTGAAACTGAGAGAGATGCGGGGATGTTTTAGCAATGGGTTATAAAGAAAGGTTCTATTTTAAGATCATAGGACTAACCAATCCAATCAATTAATTCAGGAAATAAGGACAGAGATTATAAAATATTGCCCCTTAATAATTAAAAAAAAAAAATACAATTTTCGTATAAAAGTATTGAGGTATTTTAATATTTTAATTTAGTTAAGTTGTTATGTATACTGTTACATTTTTCAGTATATCTCTTTATATTTTCCTAGATGCTAAATGAGAATATGAGAATACTTATGTTGTATGTTGATATGTATGTTTATGGATTATCTTGAATTATTGAATAAGTGACCTTAATAATATTTCTATAGTTGAATAAAATGTTGGGTGGGGCCTCTATAGTTAATAGTTATCCTGATGTAAGAACACATTTCTTTTTAGGATAACTGAAGTAATAAATCTAAATTATGACAAAAAAAAGGTGTATACCAACAATCGCTCATATAATATATCCTCATCAGATAGCTATAGGACTAAGATGTATTCACGTGGACAATATGTACTTCATCTTAGTGAGGACGCCTGTCACTATCTCTTCATGCTATGCCCTATAACCTCAGATTCTAGAAATAATACTCTTTTTATCGATTTATGAAGCTGATGTCATCTTTAACTTTTCTTTCTCTCCCTGCGTTCACCAGGGAAATCCAGCGAATGTGGAGACTTGGCCTATAGTTACAGGAGTGTCGTGTAAGGAATGAGTAGGAACCTGCAGGAATGGCTCGATTTCAAATTTAACAGAATTTTTAGATTTTATAGCATTCAGAAGAGGTTATCTTGCATAAGCTTTTAACCATTGTTGCATAGTAATTCTTGAAAAAATACCTAAATTGTTTTAATTTCACAGCTTGTGGTGTTTTCCATTGCTGAGGTATCATTTAGGAAGTTGAATGAATCCCGATAAACATTTTTTATTGAAATCAATCCTCATTTCCTCATTGCAGTGTGCATCGTTTTGTTCAAACTCAGCTATCAGTTTGTTATCTCTGTGCTCTGGTGGGCAAATATCAGAACGGTAATGAGATCGTTGTGATTTTTCATTCTGTAGTTTTATCTTGCGAATGAAGAACATTTCTCGTAGTTCGAACACAACTGGTGTAAGCACTGCTTGGAATTACTTTGTATTAAATATTCCCATGTTTATATGCATCTATTTGCACTGCAAGGATTTAGGTTCAGGTTCATCGATAGGCATCGATGAACCTGAATTTTTTTTTTATTCCATGCTAATTATAGTAATTATGCTTATTCTAAGGAAAAGAAAGGTGAAACATAGCAGAAGGATAAAAAGATGCTCGACCTACATTAAAAAATACCAACTGTATCCATGCTGGGACAAAAAAAAAAAAAAAAATAGCAATTGCAATCGAAAATTCCTTGTTTAGTTTTTGTGTTTCTTATTAATTTAGTGTATCATTTATTTTTAGTACCAAGTATTTAACACAAAATGCATGCAACTAATGTTGGACTAATTAAAGGACATGAAGTTCCTATGGATTCTCACCATTCACTTTCATTTATTACCGAGCATCTACAATGTCAGTACCAAATATTGTTTTGCCTGCCAAATATTCCTTCTGATAACCATTATGACAAAAATAAATAATTGAGACTAAAAGTTATTGTGACGTTGTATATTTAATTAAATTATAACCAAGTATCAGTGAAAATATTTCTTCCATTGTACAACAAATATTAATTTATTCATCACTTTTACATGTCTTCACAAAAGGTTTGGAGTATTTCCTCATCCTCAAGAGTCGCGAATCGGATATGCTGGTAATCCTTTCCTTACTTAAAAATAAAATAGGCTAGAAAGCCGTTTGAAACCTGTTTTCCGAACTCCAATGAACTCTTGCAATCCTTCACAATTATTCACAGTATATCTGGTAAAAAAATGTCTATTCATCTTTAGTCTGATGCAAGGACTTCCACCAAATGGAAAAAAACAAAACAAACATACAAACTTGGTTCATCATTTTTAAAAATAAACAAATAAATTTAGGTTACGCTGCGTTCCAGATTGACTTAGGTTCACACCAAGCATACCTATTATTTTCTGATTAGCTAAAGATCAATTTAAAAACGATCAATGAAGAAAAAATAAGTGGATTCCGCTATAATTATAGGAAACACCACAAGGCACTAGCAAACAAAGATGTCAATGGAAGGATAATAAATTATTCATCTGTTACACTGGGAAAATGGCCAATACTTTGTGGTCTTAATAATCATTAACAGATGGCGAAATAACCACATTACGGCTGAGAAAAAATTTAAATACCTGAGTTCCATAATACGGTTTTAACTGTTGCAATCATAGTCAAGGTAGCTTCGTTATCCGTTATCTTTAACTAATCTATCCCGGAAAGCATATCTCTACTTCATAAACAGATGCCGGTGTAATGCTTTTTCCTGTTTCGTAGTGTTAATGTATGATGTTATGTTGACTTTATTAATTTAGTAGTGTATTTTGACAAATGTCAATCGGCAATTGAGAGGTGGGAGTAATAAGGATCACCGATTTGTAATAAATTAATGGAAAGGTTGAAATGATCTGATAACATGTAAAAGAACTACTAGAGAACGGAAATAGTAAGATAATGTGAAAGTGCTAGAGATAGCTCATTCAGTTCCATCAATGAACCAGGATACAATAATGAAAATATTAATGCTGTTATAATCATAACTGTTATAATTATATATGATCCTTATTAATTATTGATCAACATTAAAAAGTTACTTTGCTTTTTAAAATATCTGGTGTTAACACTCGCACAACTTTCCTTAAAGCTTTGGGTCTAATAAAAAATTAGATCCGATAAGGTTCTCTGTTTTTTTTTTAAAGTTTACATTACATTATCATCCGAATGAGCCTCTGGAATCATCCAGGAGATTTATAGTTTTCAGGTAATTAGGGCAAATAAAAAAAAAGTCTGGTGCGCGCATCACAAAACTTTCACTTACCATCCCATCATAATTATGTATCGATTTTCTAAAATAAATTCAAGGAATTCATATGAACACTATTTGAAATATTTTCAGCAGCATGCATTTCATTATGTCTTTTCTCACAAAAGTACAATAAAATATTTTTTTTAAATAATTAGTATTACAATAGTGTCCACTATATACTTTTGGTTTATTAAGCATGATGTACATTTTAATTGTTTTCATTTGATTTCTATTGAAATTCCATTTAGTTTCTATGGAAACATTTATTTTCCATTAAATAATATAAAATTAGAATTTATCAACTACAACAAAGTTTATGCTTTTTTTTTTTCGTCACTCTTATGCGACTTTATTGGCTACAAATGAATATTTTTCTGAAATCTTTAGCTTTCCAACGGCATATTATACATCTATATTACTAACCTGATATACGGAAATTTTTTTCAACCTGGGAAAATATTTTCCCTTTTTTCTCTTTTAGGTAATCATCAAATTCTTTCATACTTTACATTTATCCATTTTTCATTACTACTAACAATAAGAGATGGTTAATTATTCCAAATAAACAAAATTAAAGATATTTTAGAGGAAGCCGTTTTGAAAATTCGGCATTTGAGCCCTGTCAGACTATTACAATGAGGATAAGACCTAGATGGTATTGAAGACCATTTAATTGTACTATGGTATAACGAGTTTAATACAAATTGTAAGAGCCTTTTTAGAGAAAATTCTAGAAATGTATATAATGCTTGGTATAAAGTTGCAGTTCCGGTTAGTCGATTTCAGCTGAAAAGTTGTAGTTTTAGTGTCATACAACTTTTCGTTTTTGAACAAGGCAGTTCACATATTCTGTTGTGGTTCAATACGCTGTATCTTTGCCAATAATGGTCCGATTTAGATAATTCTTTTTTGGTTTTTATAGACAACTTAATTACATTTTATATAATTTATCATAAAATCCATATATTTTGTGTTATGGATATTGTGTTCGTCATACCTTTTTCCTCAGAATTCTCTCAATGATGTATTACATATATGAAAAGTTACAGAGCATCAAGGAGAAGACTTTTGGCAAGTTTCATCAAAATCGTAAAAGACGTTTTCGAGAAAATATTAAAAAAAAATTGATGGTAGAAAGTGACATTTCCGGTGAGTCGATTTCAGCGAAAAAGTTGTGGTAACATCACAGGCATTTGCCTATCTTAAATATATAATTTCAGTTTCATACAACTTGTCGTTTTTGAACTAGGCTGTTCACATACACACACGGACGCACGCACGCACGTGCGCACAGACCATTTGTGAGACTTGGTTATTTGGATTCAGAGAACCTTAAGACATATATTTTCGCTGAAAACTCGATTTCGAAATTTTTCACGATCGCAATACTTTACCCTTATTATATATTTTATATATTTCATATATAGGTAAATGAAAGTAAAAATTAAATGAGTTTCCTCACAGAATACTTTGCCATCGTAACTATAATGTTCAATACGCTATGTCGTTGCTAATAATGGTCCGATTTCGATGATTTTTTTATTTATTTTGGTTTATAGGGAATTAAATCACCTTTTAAATATTTATATAAAAGGGTAAATTTTTTCAAAAGAGACTTAGGAGGCTATGAAACTCAAAGATCCGTTGAGATCTACTCATCGAAACTTTAACCGGATTACAATATTTTCTTTACTATAGGAAATTCAAAAAAGCTCCTTGAGCTTTGATTTGAGCTCCTTCACATGCATTATATATATATATATATATATATATATATATATATATATATATATATATATATATATATATATATATATACTATGTATATGTAGATAGACAGATATATGTGTTTGTAAATCGATAGATTTAAGATTCTAATAGATTAGAAGATCTTTTTTATTAATAACAGCGAATAAAGGTTATATAAAATGTATTAGCATTAGTTTCACGAGGCGCCTATTTCAATTATGATAGTGGTCTGAATAAAAAGTAACTACTCCAAACAGGAACAATCCCACGGAAATAATTTAAAAGCGGTGTAGTAAGATATATGTGGCCGAGTTGGTTTTAAATCCTTTGAATCGGGCATTAGTTTGAAATACAGTCACAGTTTCCAGAATAATTGACTTGTGCTAACTGTATTAGGTGGCTCTGCTGTATTACTCGAGATTTATGATAATTGTCGCTCAAACATGAAATATTTATGTATACAAGTGTTCCTTCAGTGTTTTCGAACCATAATACATATTTGATGGTTTGAAATCTATAATTATTTTTTCCTACAACTCATGAAATAGTCATAATTTTTTATCAATAAATTAAAAAATCATTCCTGATTTATGCATGAAAAATAATCTTTGAGTTTTAATGATTCCATTAAGAATAATGATTGCTCTCCGAGCTATACTTTTTTCAATTAAAAATAATGATTGATTCTTGATCGAAAAAATATCACTCAGGAAAAAAAAAAATCGGACGGTATAAAATTCTTCTTTTTTTTCTATCTCTCTATTTGCTGTGTCTTTTATATAAATTATGCAATATTAAATAGGACTAAAAAAATACAAAAATGCTGTGGACCTCTAGTTATCATTAAAGACCGGATTTGTATGCAAATGCATATTTTTTCTGATATGTTTTTCAACGAAAATGATTGAATATCTTTACAAGTCAACACATTTGGCGCAGATATATTAAGTTTTATTGTGCATATTTTTGCATATTTGATGGGTTATTGCATATTTTTGCATATTTGGTCAACAATTTTATTTAAATAATTTTTCAATTAAAGTCAGACAATTAAAGTAGAAAATAAATAATTAAACTATTTTCTGATACATATTCTTATTTATCGTATCAATTATAAGATGGATAAACGCTATCTACGATTAATAAAAATAGCGTAGTACAAAATTAGTCTAGATTGCAATAAAAATAGTAATCGTTGTAAAGATTAAGCTCACAGACAACTAATTCAAGTTGGTGTTGTGATCACAACTGCACAGAACGTACACCTGTAGTTACAAATAATTTAAAGTATTTAATTGTACTTCAAAACAAATAACAATTAAAAGATCAAATATGTTATCAAATAGTTATGTATTTGTATAAAAAATAGTGTTTAGCATCGTAATTTTTATAACTTTTTCCGTTCTTTGGAATTTCAAATTCTTTTCTGGTCAATGTGTCGCTTCTGTTGTGTATATTATGTTAAATTGACTACGTTTTAATTTTCTCACATAAACCAAAATGCACAAGACAAGAGCATCATTTAGTTCTATGTTAAACAAACAGAACTCTTTGAATTAAACACCCCAGATGTTTTTCCTGGGAAAAAACATCGTTTGCAATTCGTGCAATAAAAATGTGCCGTGTGAATTTTTTTTTTCAAATCAACCAATCCGTAAAGGCAGGTACGTGTGTGAACTGTTCTTGGAATTTTATAAAATAATTTAAGATCGGAATATAACAATAGTTTATTGTTTACTGTAGGGTTGTATGTGAAGACCAGAGAATTTTCTTACAGTTTAAGACCATTCTCAGAACTGTTTGCCGAATTTGTTCAAATCTAAAGACATTTTCAACGAAGTACTTTGTTTTACATTAGTTGCATCTCGTATTCCCTTATTTAATCTTGTAAAATCTCCATACGCAAAAAAAAAAAAAAAGTATTTTACAATTATTTGAATTTTTAAGAATTATTTAGTTAAAATGAATTCTATGTAAAATTTGTTTTTCAATTTACCTGTGCCTTGTATTTATATTGTAAATTAATCTAAATTCTTAAAGAATTTCTGACATTTATAATGCATATTCCTTCAGGTTTCACTTCATATTACTGCAGGTTTTATTCTATATTCGAGGGCTTTTTACTGCCTATTATATGGTATATTTTGACCTTTTTTTTCATATAAATACGGTCTTTATTTATCATGAAAGAGCCTTTTCAGTGATTTGTGCTCTCCGCTGACACAGGAGCACAGAGAAAAGGTACTGAATTCGAATCTAAACTCTTCAAGTTCCAATTAATATGGATGAATATTAATGTGTTTTATATTTATTATTTGATTGATGCTTTTATCAGAAACAGTTTTTTAAATTTAAAATAAATATCACTAATAAATAGGACCTATATTTTTCTAATATAATAAAAAAAATATAACTAGGCCGATTGGTCATATAGGCTTTGTTTGATGCAGCAACATGCAACCAAGCATGGTCTCAAATTTATATATTAGTAAGATATGATAAGATTTGAAAAAATATTACTCACAAATGGACATTATCATTGATCGAAAAGATTTTGTTTAGAAATAATCTTTAAGACATGATTTTTTCAGCTGTTGACCACAAAATAAAAATCAGAAAATGATTTATAAAATTACCAAATAAAAACTTCGATCGGATTTAATTTTTATTTATTTTTAATTATCGATTTCAAACTGTTGTATATATCATTGTACCCATCTGCATGTTTATCTGCAATCGAGTATCTTTAAAAAACGATTTACTCTTTTCGTCGACAATTCTTCATTTTTCTTCAATTTAGTGAACTAAATTAGCTATTAATATCATTTCTTAGCTTTTGATGGCGACGATTTCATAATTAATTGGATCTATTACATTTTCATGATTTAGAAACGTCTAAGAGAAGGAATGAAAAAGCATTAAGAACGAGCGATCTGTGAACTATTCTAAGAAGTCTGGAATAGTTACTTCATTTGAGATCATCCCGGCTAATAATTCCCAAACGAACCGCTAGTAGTAATAAAATTGAGTGAACAATCAAAAAAGAATATAAACGAGTCACTCATTACAAGTGACGATGATTATCCTGCAGTTATACTTTGCCACTAAAATTTCTTTGGTTTATTTTTTTAAATATTAAATCGTTTCCATTCATACAAATATGTTTAATCTTTAATCAATGCATTATTATATTCAATCTTTTTAATTATTCAACAGACACGCTGGATATATTAAGTGTCTGCTCACAATAATTTAGATTGAAAAGTATAATTTCTTAAAAGAAAAAAAAATCTTTGTCTTTGAACAGATGGGGGATTCATTATCAAAAACTTTGAGTTTAATTTTCATAATTTATGCGTTTATTTGTAACATACATGTGTAAATATGTAAAAATCTAATAAAAATACAACAAAAAACTATCAAATGCCAAGGAACTAAGAATAACTAAATTAAGTAATTTAAGTGGCAGTTCAGTAATGGATACTATTTCGGGATGTAGAGGAATTATCCTGGACAGATCTTAGCTTCGGGTGTTGTTCCCCAGGGCGCCGTCACGTGTACTTTCTTATGTCCTGCCCGTGCTCCTTGCTCTCCCGAAAAAAGAGGTGGTCGTAATTTTGATTAACTAAAGGTATTATCAAATTCTCAAAACTTATTCATTTTAAACATTTTACAAAGATACAATCTACTTCAGATGAATTAATAACATATGAGAAGCAGAATTACTTTTATAATACTATAGTTAAATATTTGTAGAATAGACGTCAATGAGCCAGTCGAATTATAATCTTAAATCTTTGTGTAGTGGACAAATTGAAAAAACTGTTTGAGTATTTAATATCACACGACTGGTCATATCTGATTCAGAAAATTAGTATGTGGATTTTAAATACCATCGAAATACTTCTTACAATTATATCATACAATAACTTTTTAGTCGTATTTTCCTCGAATAAAATAGACTATTGCACTGGGTCGAAGGTTGGCGGTGAGGGGCGAGATTGCGTTTTCTAACCCTTTCACAACTCCTAGAGCACGTTTATGGAAGTTTTGGCGATGCCTGATATATATGTATATACGAGTATATATATTTTTTTTCCTCTTCATTTGAACATCTCCAGCGGCTCCCTTTGAGTCAAATGAACTAAAATTCGTAAAGTTTTCTTCCAGGCAAAACAATATGAAGTCAAAATTTCGTTATGTTTACTAGAAATTTCGGCGTTTTTTAAGTTTTGACATCTCTGCAGCTCCACCAAATTAGTTTATGGGGTTGAAAATTTGTTTTTGAATTGAGGTGGTGTTATGGAAGTATCTTCTGGGGGTCTCAACTTGGTTCCCCAAATTCTCGGGTTTTTCAATTTTTTTTTTCCAAAAAGGTGAGCAAATATTTAAACAAATATTTATATAATATATTTTTTATATTATATATTATTTATTTATTATATTATATATATATTTTATATATAATATATATGTTATTTATTATTTATTTATTATTTTTTATATTAAATATTAAACAAATATTTAACAAAGTTCACCTTTACTTGAGTAAGGTGGCTGAAAACCTTTTGCATTTGAAAGGAAATTAAATTACCTTTAAAAACAAAGAAGTTTCATCGATGACGGATCAATATTAGCAGCGATATAACTATTTCAACTGCAGCGTTCTCCTTTGGGTCAAATGAGCTGAAATTTGGTATGTCGAAGTTCAGCGGAGAGGCAGGAAAAGTATGGCTAAATTTCAGTATGTTTGGGAACTGCATTTTGCGGGTCTCAACTTTTTTCTCACTCCCGTTTTTTTAATATTTTGCATTTTAGTGAAAATACGACTTTAGTGACTGACCTCTGCTGCTTACGGATTGTTTTTTTAACGTAGCACAAAATTAATACTTCGACAACTGATATCTATTTAAGTCATATCCTTGTGCATTTCCTAATATTCGATTTACATGATTTGTTTTTAGTTACCAGAAATTCTATTAAAGTAAAGATAAATAGCATTAAAATAATTCTTCTAGCAACCTGTCTGGAGTAGAAACTTCCGCTATTAAAAACATCTTCCTTCAAAAGGAAAAAAAAAATCAGGACAGAGGCGCAAGGCCATGGACGAGGTAACAATGAACCGTAACCTAACCCGAGAGCTGTAACACATTGTAACTGCGGCTTCAGCTGGCGAATTATTCATCATTATCACAGGAACTAGTCCACACCCAGACCTAATCCGAAAATCCATCAATGGCACTGTTTTCGAAGACAATGTCCACATCTGTAGGCTTTTTTGCGACCTGGAAACTTGAGATCCTGCGACTGAATATTCTGGTTACGTGATGATCAAATTGAGGACTGAAGGTGTAGCGTTTCAAACTATTGTAGTTTTCTAGAGAACTAGCTGTCATTGACTTCAGGATGAATGGAATTTCTTGTATTTGTATAGAACATGTCTACATTTCTGTAGTACAATGGCGTCATGCTGGCGTAGGTTCGATTCGGCATCGTTGACAATTTTATACATTTCGGAAAAGTAAGGGCTGGAACGGTGTCTATTCGACCTCGTTTAGATACCTAAACAAAGAGCATCCTGATTTAGAGAACAAAAATCAACCATATGAGGATTTATGTTCGGAAGATCTCCACATTCCAACTGACGAGTACCTGAGTCATAGAATAAACAGCTTCGTTTAGTTCATACTATTACAAAAAAATATTTTCCTTTTTTTTGTTATTATTGCTATTACTTACCTCTTAATCATTTCAACTGATATTCCAGTACATAAAATTATAATATAGCTCTTTCTAGCTTAATATATTTATATCATTCGAAAAAACCAAGGTCATCTCTTATGGTTTACTGCCTAAATTGTTAATTAATCCAAGAACAATTAGGTCTTATGCCTGGCACTTTTCGAGGTAAAAGTTATTTGCCTTTGTAAAACAAAAAAATGAAAAAATATCTACTCTACATGATATTATTTTACATACCAAAAAGAAAATTGTGGAAATAATGTTGTCATAGAAAATAAATGTATACATTGTTTACATACCATATTTTACAGACTTAAATGTTTTTTCCACATTTAACCAGATCCACCAAAAATCTATCAATCGATACCTCAAGGAAAAAAATAATCACACGATTGACACGAGTAATTGAGTAAAAAATTGCAATTTTTTTAACCGTTTTTCGGCCAATAGTTATCATAACACCACTTCTGAGACAGTGCAGCGATATATTATGAAAACATACACGTATACTATATAGGTACATCTACATACAAACACTTAAGCACATGCTACTTAACTTTATTATATGACAATCAAAAATATATAAATAAAACGCAGACTTATATTGAGGAATCGTCATAAGTAAGACCAACAATAATAAACTCTTAAATTAATAATAAATTGAACCCTATAGAATATGTTTTTTTTGGTCTCCTTTAATTTTAATGCATCATTCATTGCATCCTGGAATTGATCGAATCAGTCTATTTTATAATATACTCTATTTCATTTTATCATATGTTATTTCAATTTATATATTAGATATTTATAATAAATTCTCCATCATTTGGGTTACCATGGATAGAAAAAGAGAAAAAAATTCAAAAAAGTATTTTTAGTAGATAAATTAAAATATATATATTTGTTTTAGTACACCAAATAAAGATTTATTCAGAATACCTCAAGAAGATTGGTGTTTAGAATATTAATGGATGTCTAAAATCACAGATGGTTTTAATTAAACTCCTACTCAACTATTTTCTTTTCATTGCCTGATGTAACAGTTTGCACATTAATTAAGACTGTTTGGTAATTATAATGCATGTTTTTGATCTTTATCTTGCATATTTATTACCTGTTCAAACTAGGCTATCTCTGAAAATCGACATTCTTTGATTATGAAAGTTCTAATAAAAACAAAAAAAAAAAAAAAAAAAATAGGGGGGAATTGCGTTCTTGTATCAGATCGGTATCAATGATAAAAGAAATGTACATATGTTACTTTTTTATATTTGTAACTTAACACGCATCTTTTCAAAGAAAAATAAATGACTAACCATTTTATTGTTTTAAAAAATCATAAAAAGAAGTTTCAATCTTATTGCTTCTCTGAGCATGAATTTTCCATTGACAGTAACTTCTTGTTGATTGCATTAAAATAAGTGTGGCTTAAAAGTTATTAGTAAGCTTTTTTTTTTTTTTATTATTTCTATCGAATGAAAAGTAAATTGTGGTCAACGAAGTTATAATAAATGATCATTCTGTTCCTTTCGGGACAAACTATCAGTTGCCTGAAATTCATTGTTGATGAGAATCAAGTTATCCTAATGACTCGAATACAATGGACTACTGATACCTGTCAGCCTCGCTCCTTGATAAGTCTGCCAACCAATCCTTTTTCTTTTAATAGATAAGCGCTTTGGATATTTCATTGTCTAGACGCGATAACATTTGCCGAATTTATTAATGGTTCCTTGTCGGTTGTAGGAAGATCATCTTTCGATATAATGATTCGGAGATCATTGTATTATAAATTTAAATGAAGTGTTCATGTGCAAATTAAATAAAAAGGCTCATCTGGAAAAAACTGGTAGACCGTCATACAGTGAGTAGAAACGTCCTATTCTCTAGACACTATATTAATTTCAATGAGAGTCATGCTTTATGTACTTTGCGTACTGAATTGAATGGTTAAGTCCGTTTGGTAGTAGGAGTTATGCGAAAGAAGTTTTTAAATTCCTTTCCTAACTTAACCAAATTTAAAAACCCAAACTAGCTTAATTGAAAAAAAAAACACGAAATTAACTTAAAATTTAGTAATTAAGTCCTTCATTTCAGAAACTAAAATAAAAGCATTCTTTAATTTAAATTTGCACGGAAGAAGATAACATTATTGCTATTTATTGTTAACCTTAGAAAAAAAACACCTAGTAATTAATAATTTACTAATAAATTACATCATTACTATTTATTTGTAATTATTTATATATCAGTAGTACATTCTCAGAACTGGCTGATACTCGAGACTTCAAACATTGGAGATGGCTGGTTGTAAGGTCCATTTTTTATGGTTACCAAGCCATGTCGGTATCAGAGGTAACGAGATGGCAGATAGTATAGTGTATAAGAAAGTACACGGAAAGCGTAGTAAGCGATTTGGACTATTACAAGATAATAAGTTAAGCGTTGTAGAGCCGTCCGTTCACCGAAACAGTCCAGATATCCTGAAACAGTCCTGATCCTGCTGAGGATTGGACATACAAGGCTCACCCACAAGTACTTGAGAAATGGACCACAACCTGATTGTGTCACCTTTGGATTGTGGAGAACCACTGACAGTCGTTCATATCCTCACCGAGTGTTACGCCTTCGAATTTCGAATAGAGAACAATATCTCTCGAAAAGCAGTTTGGAGGAATTACTTCAACAAAAGTGTACAAACAACTTAATGCAGTTCTTAAAGAAAACCAAATTATTCTTTAAAATTTAGTTACGTAGCAAAGTTCTAACTTTAAAACTGTAATATAAGGCGAAAATGACCGATGTGGTTGAAAATCTCAAATATTTTTAATAAATAAATATCAGTAGTATTTACAATTTTACTTGAGTTGACATTTCACTATCCGTATTCCTACATCTCCTTCTTGCCAACAAATTGCAATCTAGATACACCTATTACCGAAAAGTTAATGAATCCCATAAGACCAGCTTGGAAGCTCTGCTCACACAGCACAGATGGGGAGCTAAAATATATATAGAGCGCAAAGTGGTTGTGATTCGCGAATAGCAGTATTTTCTGCTTTAGTGCCCTTGGCACAGTATGTGGTCCTGATATAGGAGAACATCTCAGCTCTTCTTATTTATTCTAGTGCTATGACAAAGACCTCTAGAGGCCAATACTAACAAATACATCCGTTATTTTATGTTTTTGTTTTTTTGGTGTCTTAATTTTTATATATCCGTTTTAAATATATATATATATATATATATATATATATATATATATATATATATATATATATATATATATATATATGATGACGTGCATATACATTAAGGGAACCTAATAGATTAAAAGGTAAACAAAATTATAAATTTCACAAAGGAAAAAAAAAGATAAGAATGCGCCAGTACCAAATAATGACAATGCGAGGCTATTATTTGCCACAGACGAAGGAATTATCAAATCTATAGATCCAACTGGATCGACATAAATTCAGATTTGGGGAAAGATTCTGAAACAATTTTACATTTAAATCACAGTCACGGACCCCTTCTCCCAATTCCTTCTAACAGAGTTTCGGACCATCGTAATGAAGCTGACGAATACAGAGGTGGTACTCCATAATGAATCACCACTAGGAAAAAAACTAAGGAGGTGGATCTGTTTTTGTGTTTTATAGGCAATGTTATATGTAAACTGTTTTTATAAGAACTACAATTATTTCACTATAAATATTAAAGAATATCTTTTTGAGTTTTATTTCTCTAAAAGTCTACTAAATAGCACAAAAATGAAAATAAATTATTGTCGGATCAGACTGGCCCAGCATAGCCATTTGTTTCATCCTCAAGCCTTACCCATTACTGGGTCAATAGTCTAAGGTTTTGCTAAACGCCTCCATAACTCCCAGACAGTTACGAAGATACTCTCCATTGTCTCTTTGCAGGTGCTGATCAGTTGTGGATCCAGGAATTTTCTGAGTGGGGGGGGGGAGGGGCGCTCTGTGTACAAGATGAATTCCATACACCAAAGTAAAGGACCATCAACCCCCTAAAAAAATTAAAAAATTACATGCATTGTTCACGTTTTAAAATCCACATTAATCAATCAAAATTCAATTATTATTCCAATATCAATATAAAAAGCGCCTGCTGTATACATAATAGAAATCAGGTATCAAGAAAAAAAAACTAATTTTTTAAACCTCCAATTCCATGGGAGGGAGGGGAAGCACGCCCCCTCCCTCCTCCGCGCCCTCCCTTCTGGATCCGTCCGTGTATTAAGCTTCTATTTTATTTGTTCATCCTTTAATTGCAAAGTTCTCATCATTTTATGGTAGTTGATCAGCAATGTATGTAACCATTGTTTTTGTTTTTTTAACTGTTTACTGAAAATGAACTGTTATATGGTATAACTGCTAACCTTAATAACAAATTTTGCACTCTTAGATACGGGCCAGAAAATATTTAGCAATATGTATGAATTCCTTGGTATAAGAAAGCTTTTTCCTCTTCTCAATAGAATTTTCAAAATGACTTTTTTTCTTATTTATAAACACACATTGATTCAAATAATAACGAAGTATTAATTCGTAACGAGCAAATAAAAATAACAGTTACTTTTATATTACACAGAATATAAATGCCACAAGTTGTGGCAGTTTTAACTTTTATTCGAAAATAACAGTTTCGCCCTGAGTTTTTAGGGATACGGAGATCCAGATTGGTTTTTGTTTTCATCCAAAAAAATAACTTTTTTCCGCTCTTCAACTCAGGAAATGACTTACCCACCAAGGGTCGTTCGCGTTGATTAATGCCGAGACTTCGGGGTTGGTTTTATTTTTGTATACATTGTTTTCACACTTTTTCAATAATTTTCGTCGCGAACTTATGAACCGTAAATATACTTTGCACCTCTAACCGATGTAATCGTAATTGCTAATGTAACACTCGCAATCAACGTAATCGCTTCAACACCGAATATTCTAAGAATGTCATCAGTTTTAAAGTATATTAGGAAAAACTGAAATCATGGTTGTATTTCCATTTCTTTCTGATATTTATGTAAAATCCTGGACAAAAAAAAAAACACTTTGATGGTGAGAATAATTAAATATAATTACTGACTTTGTTTTATAATTCAACCATGAATTGTAGTTTCATTCACCTAATATGATGGAAATAAAGAAGTTACCTCCAGATCAGGTAATTAGACTATTTTGTTGTAATTTTCAATTTATACGATTTTCTAGCTTGACTTACCAACTTATTCAAAATTATTATAACTTAGCAAATACTATAATAGCTTAAAACTTAGTAAATAACAGTAAACGTAGCGATGCAAAAAATATTTTAATGGACAAAAATTTTAAAATTGTACCCCAAATATTAAAATATATTATTTTAGAAGAAAAATAAAATTATTGATTATATCCCTAATTATTGAGAAAGAGCAGATAAAAAAAAATTAAATACTAACTTCCTTAGGGCTTATCGAAAAACAGACTATTTAATTGGACAAAAATACGAATATAGATGTCTGTTATGTCTGAGTTAAAATGCGATCCCTTCGACTCTTACAGAATGGGTTGTTTTGAGCAATATTAAATACGAGCTGAATTTTTTAAGTGCAATAAATTATAAAGAATAATAATTCTGAAATTCCCATGTCGATTTTAATGACTGGATTCGTTCCTTTTATAATACATCTTCCTCCCATTTTTATGCCAATATGCCATCATATATTTTAGTGAATTGCCTCTTGAAAAATATACAATAGTTGTTTTTCAATGCTTGATGGAAATCTCTCGAGATAACAATCCAATTATTCTCCATCTACGTTCTGCAAGTAGTGCCTTCCGCTAAGAGTTGTCAAGGTAACAATGCACATGTAGCATTAGAGATGGTTTCAAAGTCAGTATAAATCATAACTTTATATTACCTCCACAGTGTCCCGGTATGGGATGATTGAAGACCGTTAAAGATTTACAGAAGGTGTGTATAGAAGCATTTACTCCGAAATGTTACTAGCAAAAATCTTATTAGCAAAATGTTAATAACATTTTTTTTACTAACATTTGAGTGCCTACCGTTTACACCGTTCAACGAAATGACATTAACTTTGCTAGTTATAATGTTAATAACATTTTTGTTATTAACATTTTCATACCTACTGTTTGCACCGGTCAATTGCAAAATGTTATTAACATTTTCAACGAATCGGCGTTTATGATAGAGAAAGAATTTCAGTTTTCATTTTGCTTATAAATTTCAAATTTGTGATTAATTATTATAAAGATTCAATATGATATGTAATGTAAAAAATTATAACCAACGTTAAGCATTGCTAAAAAATATAGTTAAGCATTGCTTGAAAAATAACTGTTATTGAAATAAGGTTGTTTGATAAATTTGAATTTGTTTATTATTTTATTTTAATGTTTGAGGATTTTTTGAAATTAAAGTGTTCATTGAAAAGAAAAACGTTTGGTTGGATTATAACAATATAATTTATCTTTTGCATTTAAAATTAACATAAAGAAATCATATCCTAATTAAATTTAATGTATGTTTAACTAGTATAATTTGTAGGTTGTTTTTAGGAATTAGTTGCGCGTTGTTGGCTTTGTTACTTCTAGAAATGTGCCATGGGGTTTCATTCTATTAATAAATATTCAGCTCATTATTACAATTACACATTATAAACAAGACGCAATTAATATGCTTCTTGAGCTGTAAAAAAAGAGATTTTCTTTTTTTTTTTTTAGTGAAAAATATTTTTAGTTCTGTCATTAAAATCTGCCTCGAGTAAAACAAAATCACAAAATATTTATAGATGAAAAAATGCTAATAACAGGAGTAACAGGAAAAGCAAATTGAGCATATTTATAAATTTTCTATTAAAATGTTTCATTAAAAAAATCAAATCAAACTTTTTATAATTTTCAAAAACACAAATATTATTCCTAAATCAAAATAAAAAAAAAAACCAGTCTCGTGATAATATTAATTATCATGAGACTGTTTTTTTTTTCAAATTAAAAGTTACTCTTTGTCAATATCCATTTTGAAAATCAATAACAAAATTTTCACGAAACGGAACCACCTGTTAAGGCACAAAGATTTCAAGCAACTGAATTGAAAAAGTGGTAGAATTAAATATTTAAGGAGAGGTTTCTTAGAAACGTCGGCAAAAATTTAGACATGGTCATTTTCGCTTCTTTTGAGAATGCAACAAAATAAAAATCGTATGTTCTCTGGGACATAAAAGATACGCTGGGTGTTCATGGTTTAATTCATCTTATTAAGAGATTTACATTTCTTTTGTTAATTTCTAATTATGTGTAATGGTAATGAGTGGTGTCCGAAATTACCACGATCCTTCTTTCCATAGATTCGATTCGATGCTTCTTCGTTTCTTTGTTATAAAATACATTTTTTTTTTATTATTATTATTGTTACTTTTCTTTTTTCTTGTTTTTGACCAAACGCTCGTTAACATTGCAGAGAACACTGTTTAGTACAGCTTACACATCTGCCGTGATAAGCTAAAGGACCCTAACTCCAAATAATTTTTTTTAAATACTTCTTTGTATTTTACCCGAATTGCCTGAATTTTATGACATTTGAAAGTCCTAATTCCAATGGATAGATCCTAATCGTCGGTTTTAGGACTTTCTAATGTCATCAAAAAGTTTTGTTTTTAGAGCAATGTGGGTAAATTACAAAAATGTATTTTAAAAAATGATTTGGAGTTAGGACCTTTGTTACATGAAGAATAAATTTCGATATCGCCTTAATGCTCATGATGATTTCAGTTGTCCCCAAATGCCATTGAAAGGTCCCTAAACTGCGACCCAATATGTAGGAAATTTTGAAGAACTAACATTTTTATATTTAATCTACCTCAATGAATATGATTAGTCAGTGGACTTAATACCTTTTTAGTAACTTATTATTTCTAATGCTCTATGTCAATGAATTCATAACCAATGCACTAATTTGCTTTGTAAAATAAAAACTTTGCAATTTTTTTCCAGTATTCTCTTCTTTTTTTTTATATTTATTTTTGTAGGCCATTACAAACACTAGTGGTAGTAAAGTGAATGCCAAAGTTATGATTTTAATTTAAGCACATGCTGAGGGGTCTCCAATGATTTAATGCAAATGCTGGGGTCCGCGACTGACTAGCATTTGGGAACCACCGTACTACACTATCTACTACTTCGATTAATTGAACACCTAGACAAGTTGTTGTAACTTGTAAAGTTGTAACCTTTCTACCGTCAAGTTATAGAATCGAAAATACTTTTGATGGTCTACTTATCTATATTTGAAAATGATTAGTACCACCTAGTGATCGTTAACAGTTATCACCCTTTATAACAGAACCTAATGAAACCTTTTTTCGCGTTTTCCCTTATTTCGTTACTTTGTTACGACCTGGTTGTAGTACTCACAAAAATTTTCAGGTCTTCATTTTCCAGTTTCTCAGTATTTAGTTTCCAGCAAAGCCGAATTGGAATAAATAGTTGAGTGAGAGAGGCTGATCAATGACGAGGATATGAAAAAGAAGTAAAGCTATTGTTGGTTTGAGCTCCTGCCAAAATCTAGTGTGTACCTAGGTCTATCCGTCTGCCCTTGTGTAACTATTAGAGTACCTACTGGTGAATTGTGCCTACTATCTCTCACATCATCCATTATTTGGATCGTTGATTTTTTTTTTAAATGATTAATATTTTATTTTTTTATTATTACTATAATTATATGTATTTATTCGATAGTGCATACAATACAAATATTCTAAAAATATTATTCTCATTCTTATCCAGTGTACTATAAGCTACCTCCACCAGAATAAAAAAGAACCTTGATGGTTGAAATTAACATCAAGACACGTCAATGTTAGTACGCGTCGTTAAAATAATTAACAAGCTGAAAAATATATGATATAAGAACTAAATTTAATAAAGAGATCAGTTTTTATTTACTCTAATTATCTTTATCATACAATTATCTAAACGGACAGCTAACCGCAGAATAAGGAAATAGCTGAGATAATCATTCCATAATAGCAGAGCTCCTGGAATAGACAGTATTCCGAATGTGGTTCTGAAATATGGTAGTAAGCCAATGGTGGAGGAAATATGTAATCTTATATTTGATGTATGGATGTAAATGAGGTTGCCATAGGATTGGAATGTGGCAGTTCTGTTCCCAGTACGTAACAAGGGAAACAGATTAACCTGCCAAAACTATCTAGTTATCGCTTTACTGCCCACTGTCAACAAAGTTCTTTCAGTCACCATAAATCATGATATACGCAGAAAGAAATATCGGCAAATACCAAAGTGTTAATCATATCTTCTTCATTCGACAAATCCTAGAGAAGGCATATGATAACAATATTGATCTCCATCAGCTTTTCATAGATTTCTGCCAAGCATGCTATAATCTTAATACGAATGAACAGCTTATAGTTATGAAAACACTTGGGTTCTCAAAAATGTTATTCGGATTAAGTGCAATGACCCTAGAAAATACTAGATGTCGGGTGAAGATCCAAAATATCCTATCCGAAGAGTTTGAGGTAGTGAGTGATTTACGGCAGGGAGATTCTCTTCTCCTGTAATATTCAATATTGCACTAGAACAAGCGGCAAGATCAATTAGGATGAACACAGGAGGAACGATATATAGCAGACTTACGCAACACTTGGCGTATGCTGATGATGTGGTAATAACGGCAAGAACAAAAGCGGTACATTCAGGAGCTTTACAGGAATTTGAAGAAACAGGGAAAAAATTGAATCCTCAGATTAATAGGGAAAAAATCCAATATATGATTTCCTTAAAAGATGAGAGACAGGAAGGACATAACAACGTGTAACTACACCACACATTTAAGAAAGTGGACAGCTTCAAATACCTAGGGGCTTTAGTAACGGGAAAAAATGACATCACAGCGGAAAAAAAGCAAGAATCATGGAGGCAACTTTTTGTAGTGCTAAAAATATTGCAGTTTCGGAATTTGTCACAGAAAGCAAAGCTACTTATTTATAAAACTATCCTGAGACCAATTGTCGCACACGCAAGTGAAACGTGGTTCCTGACCCTAGAATGCGAGAAAATCTTGCGGAACTGGTAAAAGAAAGCGCTTCCGCAGATCTTTGTGCCAGCAATGTATAGATGGCCATTGGAAGACAAGAAATAATAGAGAATTTCGGAAACTTTACCATGAACCAGACATTGCCGCTTATGTCAAATCAAGCCGTATAAGGCACGGACACGTAGAAAGGATGAGAGAAGATAGATAGAGAGACTGCAATGGATCGATGAGGTATAGAGCGATCTGCAGAGGAAGGGAATTGGACAATGGAGAGATCGTGCTGCTGATAGAGAGGATTGGAGAGGCATTGTTGAGGAGGTTGTGGCCATACAAGAGCTATAGAACCACGGAAGTAAGTAAGTAATCTTTACGGTATTGAAACTACACCATCTTCATGGTCTCCGGAAAACTTTGAAATAATTAAATGTACCAATTTGTCATTGTAATGTTGTTAAAAAGTGAGTAATAAATTTCTAAAAGAAAAGATAGGTATCCAAGTTGCGTAGGTGGCGTAGCCATGAAAACTTCATATCCTTGAGAGAAAGTGACCACAAAAAAAATTTAATATGTGTGAAAATGTTGGGTGCACATTAGTTCATGAATAAAATCGGAGGGTAAGAATAACATGAAAACGTGATATAATATTGCCGTTTAGACAAATTTATTGTCTAAAAATAGTGGCTGATGGAGTGTACGGACTCTGAAGGTAACACCCATTATACGACCGGCCCGTTTCTGTATGAGTTTTAAGCTTGAATTATATGTACGACACGACACGGTTCGTGACAGACAAATATTTATATTTGAAAGTCTCTGAAATATCATTAACGCCTTTCTTGTTTCGTAACTAATGATAAATAATATATATGTATGTATGTGTGTGTGTGTATATATATATATATATATATATATATATATATATATATATATATATATATATATGGACGTCGTTACTCCCCCTCCCCCCGGGTATGTGAGGCCCGTCAACCTACTTAGAGGCAACTCACAAAAAAGGCCGCGCGTAGGAGTGATGACCCTACCCCGTGTACCTAAAATTGAGAATCGCGTTGTGGTCTATGAATGAATACCACATCGCGCTGCCAAGGATCTCCATGGTCTACAGTGCCAACAGAAAAAAAAAAAATAATAAAAAAAAAAATATATATATACACATATACATACATACATTTAAGTACTGCTTACAGCCTATTACCAGTTGGGTATCTGTAAGATATTGGTCTGCTTGTGCCTGCTGGGAGTTGAGATGGCCCTACCCCGTGGCAGTGCCCCTAGCCCTCTAGTAAACAAGAATAGTGCTAGCTTAATGTGATCTACTGCCCCTGCCTAATTGTTTAGTTTCGGTCCCACGCTCTAATAGTTCACATTAATTTAAAGCTATTCATTACCAAACCCCTCCTCCCTCCTCTTTCCCTACAAGCCATCCAAAGGTTTCTTTTTTACATCGCTCCTTGTTATAGCAAATATTTATGTAGAGGCGGCAGCGTAAATAAGCCAGAATAAGAAGCATTGTTTGGCCCTTAATTGACCAGGAATGCTTTGAAAGACAAATTATCTGATAGATCAGTTTACACTGTTATTACTTGAGGTTGATTTTGCATTAGTTCCTCGTGCTTAACAAGTTTAGCTAACTGCATATCTGCACATAGCGATATGCCGCTGGGCTTAAACACGTTTCATCGTTTCAGGTCACTGACTCTGGTTTAGTTATTCTCCCCGAGTCTCTTACATTGTACACCGGAGAGAACATTTTAATTTTTAAAAATCTATATATCCTTCCATATTTAAAAAAATATATATATATTATTCACAGGTTTCGTAGTACATAATTCCATATCCAGCACATTTCTTGTCTTTTCTGGAAGTAGTTAGTTTTTTTTTTTTTTTCCAAATATTTGTAATAATTATAAAAACTTCAATAATTAATAATTTATATCTATTACGATTTTTTTTTTTTTTATATATGTTCAATCTATGTATGTTATTTTTTTTTAACTCCCATTTTTGTAACATGTGAACTAGAAAATCAGCAGTATTTTTCATGTAAACTAGAAAATCTGCGGTGTTTTTCATTTGAACTAGAAAATCAACGGTGTTTTTCATGTGAAATAGAAAATCAACGGTATTTTTCATGAGAACTAGAAAATCAGTAGTATTTTTCATGTGACAGGAATGAAAAACCATCTACCTAGTCGTTCGGTCAGTCACCATTTCTATTGGGCACACATTAAGGAAAAATATTAAGTGTTTTAACAGTTTATTTCGACATGTTTCAGATAATTAAAAAAATGATATATATATATATATATATATATATATATATATATATATATATATATATATATATATTGTTATGTATATATGTTATACATATTGTGCTATATAGTAAAAGTGTTACACAGTAGGAACAAAGATAGGGAAAATTCTTTTTTATGCTTTATTAGTCTATTATTTCATATTTCCTTTCCTTCATGCAAGGGCTGCTTCTGATTTAGCTTTTCTCTTCGAATGGCAATAGCTTTACTTCTTATTGAAATAACCGATAGTAGTCTTCCGTCATACTGGTATTCCGGCGACCATGTTTCATATCATTCTAATTGTCTGAAATCAAATAAAATTGAGTTCAGATATCATCCTAATTTTTCTAGCATATCGGCTATAATAGAAATATGCTTTCGTTTTTTTTTTTTTGTCTAAGAACTTGATAACAATATCATACTTATCCAATTGTTAATCTTATGTAATGTAAGTTTTTCACCGTCTCACTGTTTCTAGAATTTAAAGGGTTTTTTTCTAGTCCGCTTTTTTCTGAAATAATGTCTGTTAGTAAACTGCCCCATTCACGAGAAAAAAAACAGAGTAATTCAATAAAGCCCTTTATTATAACATTATCATGATTACTCATATATAGTCATTAATAATGTTTAATTTTGTTTTCCATTCATTTTTAAAAATAATTGAATTCTTCTTACTCATATCTTTTTCGTGGGTCTTTCATTCACTGTTTTCCTAAGCCATTCATTCTACATTCTCTTTCCATGATAAATCTCAGTGTTGCTTGACTTGCAACACAACGGAAGCTGAGAAGCGATCCACGAAACGGCTTCCTTAAGCCTTCCTTCCAACAAACAGAAGCAGGAGGAGGCGCCTGTTTACACGGCTCCTTGGTCAAACACCACCTTCCGGCAAAAGATTGATCATCTTAGCCATATTTCGTGATAAAATTAGTTAGCGCCTCTTATTTTGGGGTTTTTGAGATAAAAGGGAATACTTCCCTTTAGAGGATTTCTCACCTCCAAGTTTATCTCAATGGTAAACAGACCTTGGGAGGGTATCTTGATTAATGCCGGCAGCATTGATATCACCCGTTTTGTATGTTTGCATTGTACCCTATGAATCACTCGAGGGGCACATTTTTTAGTGTAAATTGGATTCAGCTTCTATTGATGAACTTACTAGTCGCTTGTTGAAGAGTAGGTAGATTATTAGTTATTAAAGAAAGCATTGATAAAAAGTAAATTATGATCGCGATTTTTTCAAATTTTTACAATCATTAAAAAACGAAAATATTTGACTACTTAAATGACTTTTCCTGTGAAAAAAATATCAATGAGCTTAGAAAAGTCGATTTCTTTAACTAGTTTATTTTCAATTGAAAGCGGTACCAAACCTGCTTGTCGATCCTGACTGATCGTTGATCTTATATAACTTTTATTACTTTCAATTTAGAAAATGAGGGCTCTGTTTTTGCTATTTTTTAGTTTTTGAAAATACAATACGAAATCAAAAGGGTGAAACATTACGATAAAAAATCCGAATGAAATATTCTTCATTTTTAATCTCTGAGGTACTTACGCCCCTGCTACCAGCGTACTTAATAAATTATATAGAAATTTATTAGTCCATTTTGAATAAAAATGGAATATCATAAAAACTAAAGGTGTTTTTATTTGTTATAAGTTTTTATTTGTTATAATTTAAAAACTTGTTGATGCTATTTTTTTAATTTAAATTTATATATATATATATATATATATATAAAAGATAGTTTAAATGAATTATCGCCCGAGTTCATGAGTAGTTGAAAAAATTCAGACCAAACTGGGCCAGCGTTTGAAAATGAGGAATATTTTCCAACCGAAAATTTACTTGGCCACGTAATAAATATATAAAAATGATTGTCTTCTAAAAAGTAACTATACATTTCCAACTAAACGTGCTCTATTTATTTTGTATACGATATCTGAAAATAAAATTTATGAGTTTTATAATGTGTGTCGTCTTTAGTTAATGTAATTCCTTTATCGAATGTTTTATTTACCAATGACTTTAATCATCCAAGACGATCTGAATAATCCATTTATACAAGGCAGTGACAAACTGGACTAAATACTGCATTTAGCGGTGCATTTACAAAGGTTCGGTTTCTTTGATGCGGCTTCTGTAATTACTGCAGACTGCAATTAGGAGTCAGTTAAATTGTTCTACTGTAGTCAGTTCTCGGTCGATTGTCCTTTAGCTATCTTATTCTTTATTTCATGTTGTAATTAAAAATCTAAGAATAAAATAAAGAATAATTTTATTTAATGTTTGTATGTAATAGCGAATCACTAATGTAAGAAAGAAAAAAGGGTAAAACAAGTTTTTTTCTAAATAATATTTAAAAACAATTAATTATTTCGCATACTTACGCACATAAACTATGGAATGTAATAATAACGCTTGATGTTAATTCAAATTCTTATTAATAATGTGCAAGTATTTTTTCAACTTTAATATAATTTCCAATATTCCAAATGGCTTTCGATTTAAAATTGTTTCAATGATGTTGCTCATATAAGCATAAACAATGATAGTTACTAAATTTCAAATTTTTAGAAAATATTAATATTTAGTTACAAAAATTTTGTTAATTTCAGATACTTTTTTAAAAAAAAAGTATTTCAACTTATTTTCATCGAATTCAGTTAAATAGTTGTGGGGAAAACAATTTTTTTTAGACAATTGTGAATAAAAAAAACACCTTTAAAATTGTTTAAAAATGCCTGCAACGAAGTCTGAACGACGTTGTTGTTTTTTAATTCGCGTTTACGTGCTGATAAATTGAATGAGATGACAAAAACTATTTTTCTTTGACTGGAGGAAAGGATAGAATAATATTATGTAATTGTAACATGAATATGACCATGTGATTAGCATCATATTTTTATTGATTAGCCAATAAAAATTCGGCGAATGTATTAATGTTTATCATGTCCAGAAACCGTTTTAAACAAAATGATCGCAAGATTCGCTAAACTTGGTTGAATAGAAGTTCGATAACCAGTTGTCCTACATTGTTTATTTTCAGGCTCTGTTCCCCCACTCATTTTCTGAGACATATTTATGTTCAACAAAACTATTCAATTCAACCATGGTTACAGGTTGTGCCCTCATCTAATCACACCCATTGTTCATATTTATTTAGTGGACACAGGCTTTGGGCCGTTGACATCTGACATTAGACTAATATCTCTTGACACACTGCCAGCTTTCTTACGTCGTTAACTTTCTGCTCCAGTGAGAATCTCCAATTTCCCAACACCCTAATTCATTCGAGTAATATTGTTCATGAACAATGTAATTTTTGGAAAAACTGGATTTATTTTTAAGATGATTTCAGATGTAATGAAAAAACAAAAAAAATCGTTTGAAAACTATTCAAATTTCTGAAAATCAAAACCATTATAATTATTGGTATGTTAAATTTTTCGTCAACTCATAAACTCTGCAAATGCTTTTGTATTATATTTCTTCCTTGATCGTATATTCTTGATACCTTTCAACACTCGGAAGAAATTCTAATGATAGATATATTGATATTGGTTCATTCTTCCTATGTACTTTCTCTTTTGCACAACTCAGTGTTGATAGAAACCTTAATTACCTAGATTCTAGATTCATTTTTTATCCACTCCTCTGATCAGGAGTAGAGTAATTGGTCTTAGATTTGTCCTATTTCTATCTGTATTTGATAGTATTATGAACTTATTATCTGTTATCTGTAAGGTCATACTACTAAATTGTTCAACATTTACAAGATTCCATAATCACAGATCATTGGATACATCAATGTTTGATTTAACTGCTAATTGTATCATGTAAATAAATCAGATATGTAGATGAGGTCGTGTTCAGAGATAGGATTCTAGCTGGGACAAGCGTTCTCGTAAATAACTCAGTGTCTGATAAAGATATTTAACAGAGCATTATCATGGCGGAGGTATTTGGTAGGCCGTGTCTTTGATGGAGTTTTCATTTGCGTCGACAGGTCCTTTTCACGCCGCATCGCACCCTTCAGCCCATATCATATGTAAAATATGTGGCTGTGTTCCTGATCTTCAAGTATTTTATCTATAGTAGAAGAATATTTTACATATTTTATTTCTTATGTCGTTCTTTATCAGAATTTATTTAACTGAACAGTCGACCAACAAGGCTTGATTATCTCCTAAAAATGAGTCGTAATGCGGTTGAAATAGGTTACTTGAAGATTCTGATGTTGTCAGAACAAGTATAATTATTGGAAATAGAGGCGCTTATAACAAATAAAAGAGTTATAAGTTAGACAAAGTCAGTTTATAAATAAAATTATTATGGAACCTATTTTCAACAACCTGGGTAATCAGAGATGTGGTGTTTCACCTTGAAAGCTCTTTTAACACGAATCCGTATGTTTTTCCTCTTCTTTTTCTTTTAAAGGGATATAACTTCTAAATACACATTACTACTAATTCTCGCTTGACAATGTCGAAGAACTCGATGACAAAAAAAAAGAGTACCTTTGTTCTAGTGGAAGAAAAAACCTTCAAGAAGTTATGTTGCCTCGAGAGTAAGAAGCCCTGCAATCGATACATGGAACAGGAAAGATACTGTTACCAGTGTCTTCCGAGGGTAGTCAGAATGACAGACTGACTACCAGGCGGAAGAATTTATTTGGGAAAGTCTAATAGCCGGAACAAATAGATTTCTCTGCTGATGGAGGAATGCTGAGGATTCCATAGACCGTGGTAATAAAGAACTCCTTAGACAAAACGACAGGCGGAAAAAAAAGAAGGAAGAGCCAGTAACCGAACCTGTAAACAGGACCCGTGAGGATTTACATAATTCCAAAGGGCACCGCCCTCAAGCCTGAGAAATGTCCTTAATTAATTTGTTAGGGCAAAGGTACCGCGTTAATGCTCCCTATGTTATGCTAATAGAGAGGTATGCTTCATATAGCCTCCTTCCTCCTCCGGACAAATGGTCCAGATTGGGGGACATCCTTTATGCCACTTGTGTCTTCTTCAGTCGCTGCCGATGTCTTCACAAGTTACTCCCGCTAGCCAGAATGTTTTGTGTCATACCAACCGAATATGATTTTAATGTATCATCAAATTTATATGAGTTAATAATCTTAATAAAGTTATCGTTCAAAGATACCAAACAAAGCCTTAATTCTCAGATAAAAAGTAACCAATAAACGTAGTATATAATAGGATATCTTGCGATTGAATTATTATCTGAGTCATTTTCAAAATTTACGCAACTATAGGTTTCATTTTATTTTAAATTTTTCTATGTCACTTTAGTGCTAATTCTACTTATAAAGGAAAAGTAATTATAACAAATTAGCACTAAATAACTAAATTCTATCATTCAAGGTTAACATTAAAAAAAATATATATTTTGTCGAAGACGTTTTTTTTCTGTTCTTAACCAGATTGTTACATCTGTGATTACTTGTGTATGGAAAAAATAAATTTAATTAAAGATTAATATTGTATTAGGGGAAACAATGTAATGAAGGATATGTCATAACAATTATTGTTACAAAATCAGTTTATCAAGTTTTAGTACCGTCCTAAAAATCTGTTCAGGAGTGTTATGTGGATTTGAAAGAGTTTTTATGGGAACTTTTTTCTGTTAAGTTAAAGAGTAGCCATTTTATTTACGGTTAACAGCAGATGTTTGTTTTACAGGCCAAGTTTAATTGTAGGGAAAGAAAAGTTTATAATCCAGAATAACATGATCAGTATTTTAATTCATTTTCTAATAATTTACTTTAAATTCATCAATTTAAATTGAACATTCATTCAATTTAGTTTCCTTTTGCATTGTATTCTTACTCCGCTAGCATAATCTAAAAATTCCAAACCACATTGTAAGTCATTTATAAAATGTGTAATCCCAATTTGTCAGGAGTGTTGACTGGTCAGGAATATTACATTAAATGTGGAAAATCCCAATAAACCTCCTTACGAAGCATTAGTTTGTTAAAATTTAAGATAGTTCAATTAAACTTGAAGCCTATCGGCAATCACTAATGCAATCTACATAAATAAAAAATTAAAAACAAAATAAATTTGAGTTTATTTATATTTCCTTGAAAATAAATAGGTTTTTATTTAATTAATTATATTTGTTAAATATAAAATAGGTTTTTTAATTTTAAACCTAGGCGTGTAATTTTAACGTTAACTTGGAGAATTCAACTGAAATGTAATAATTCAATGTTATCGCGATGCATTCTTAATAATTTAAGACAAGTTTTATATTATGAAAATTATTTACGAAGTGTGTTAAATTGCATTTATTTTGAAAGTAACCCATCTCTATCAGTTCAATCGTTGAAGAAGACACGTAGTGCGTAAAGAATGCCGCTCAATCAACAACGAAAAATTTACAAATAACAGATTATATAAAAATAATATATACAGTATAAGTATCAATTCATGAGTTCAATCAAAAATAGCAGAAGTCAATTTAATTTATCTAGAAAAAGGATGTAGAAAAATAAAATAAAGTAGGAAAAACAGATAAATAGCACAAATAAATAAAATTGAAGAAAAATAAAACCCGTATTGTGCGGGGAAGAGGAAAAGGTAAATATAAAATTTTCCTACAATTTGACTAAATTTCCAAACTACATTAAATATTCTAATTTTTTCCATTAACATTATGAAATATTTTAATTTTTCCAATTCTTTTGAATTTGAATTTTTCCCTTACCTGTTCCCAATCTTGTCAGTTAACGGGAATAATTTTCTTTTGTCTTTAAACACGACATTACTTCGATAAAACCCCAATACCTATTTAGTCAAAAAACTAAAAAGGTATTGGTATTGGTTTGGAGTAGGTTCTCAAATCTAAAATTTTCCAACTTTTTGGGTTTTCAAATCTTTGGGGAGGAGGGGGGATGACACACCATACCCCTCCCAATGGTGACGTCCCGATATTTAATACGTGAACTAGGTTATATTGTTGATTTACTCATTGAGAAATTAAAATGCATAATGCTCATAATTTCATACTTTTTTATTAGCAACAATTTATATTTGTTCATTCATTGTAAATATTTGTCATTATATTGTCACATTATTTTATAAAAAATATGTAATTTTCTATAAAGCTTAATCGGCACAGGGATTCACCAAGGCCCACAACTGTAGACCATTTGTTGGGACATTGATAGATGGGAGGAGAGATTTACGCTGTCCCCTTGATATAAATCCAGGCTTGAACTAGCTTTTATATTCCCGTCCAAACACAAGTGTCTCCCTAAAAAAGATTACACGACACTTACATGAGTTTTTGTAAAGGAGGCGGGACATTTAGTAATTGTGACAGACCCACTGCAGAGGTTTACACTGATAACTTTGTCTGTCATTTACTTCTGCGACTATTAGGCGTTTACTGAGCCACGTCAAATATTGTTATAAAGTTTCATTTAATTATTTGAGCATTACATGTATTGCCCTGATTGGTGACTAGTACTACAATAAAACTTCATCGCTCAAATTAAATCCAGTCAATCTGGAAATTCTATGAGTTATTCTTTTTTTATCATCCTGAAGGATTTATTTCATTGTTCAGGTCATTTACATATTTGTCTTTTTAAAAGTTTTGTTAAATCGTTCGTGTTTTAACTCGCACTGTTACGTATATTTTATTTATGATAAGATACACCTATTTATTTGTTAATATTTTATCATATTGTACTCTACGGCAATTCTACTTGCAAGAAAGGGTCATGTGGTTAATGCAATATGAGTTTATTTTTATATAAACCAAAGAACCACTTCAATCACTTAGAAACATAACCTTGATGCAAAGATAATAATATGAGGCATAATGATTTCATAATTATATGTATTTAAAAAAAAAAAATCAATTATCTACCATTTTAAAACAATATTCAGATATCAAACGGTAATTTTAGACATATTTAAGTAAACAATTTATAAATGGAGTTAATTGTTAGTAACGCTGTATTACATTTATATTGGCCATGCTTATGTCTTATTCGAGCAACCGAGTATAGTAATTGGCCGAAATGATCATGTAACTTCTCAACTCCACAAAAAGTGAACTATCGTTAATTTTGTAGTCCTCCTCATTTCCCTGCTAATCATACTTAACTGTTATTTCCGAATCATGAATTACACGAAAAAGTTTCTAGATACATATTTATTATTGAAGCAGAGACAACCGCAAATTACAAAATATAGCTTTTTTTATTATGCGGGTGAACTTAGGTATTTTTTAGAAGAAGATTCTCACCGAGATATTACAATAATTTTTTGAGAGCCCTGTCAACTTCTTATTATACGAGTATACCTAATTTCAGATACTATCATTTCTCAGGTTTGAAAAAAAAGTTTGATGGAATGAAATTTGGAAGCATTCACGTAAAAATAAAAAACTATAATTTTTATTAATACTGCGGAAAAACTTATATTTTTAATACAACAGTGATGTTTTGGTTACTTTTCCATAAGATTAGTGAACCGAATATATTTAATAATTTTGACTAAATACTGTTTGATTATTATATCGTAGATCTTGAAAAAATGAGTAGCTTCTCAAATATTGTTTTTATTATTATTTTGTTGGTCATATCACACATTTGCTGCTGCAAAATCATAACTCGAAATTCATGATTTGAAATTTTAGTTAAAAGTTCACATTATTGCAATTGACCTTGTGGCATAACTCAAAAATCATGATTTCAGAGTCGTGACGTTGTTATAACAAGAGACCGATATGTTAACACTATTTTAACGAATCATCAACCAAATAAACAAATTTATGAATGTTTTTTATTCAATCATGCAACTTCGTACGGAAAAAGTCACGCCAAAGCTACCGAAATCCAAATTGGACCTGCTTTTGATTAAGAGATAAACCCATCTTTTTGATTTTCTGTTTTAACAGTATAAAACAAATCGTACTGTGTTTTTTAAATATTTTTGTATTTATTTACTTTTACTCTATTAATTAATTACTCTATAATATTTCATTCATGGATTAATCCACTGTAATGGAACAAAACATGTTTAGATCAAGGTCTTTCTATATGGTTTACTATAGAGATAAAAACACGAATAAAACATAAGAACATTATGCGACAGTGAATTAAGCATATAAATTTTGAAATAAAAAAATTAATATACTTTTATATTGTTGCCTTCAATAAAGAATTTTTAAACTATTGCTTCATAATTAAAGTCTCCAAAAATCTAAAATAAATACGGTAATGTATCCTGTGACTGCTCATGACCCGAGGCAGCTATTAAGCAGCGGTCGTTACAAGCTCGGCCATCTGTATCGGGAGATTTACAGGCTTTTAATCTCAGAGAATTTTATGCGTTCTTCTGTTTTTAGGATTACATACAATGGTTAGTGTAGTAACATGAAACCTGGAGTAAATGTTACCAAGTCTTGTATCAACGCCGAAACAACATTTAGGGTTAGGTTTGGTCAATTAATTTATATGTAATAGAAACCCAGAGAAAATACTTATTTAAATAACTTTTTTTTTTCATTTCAATGTAACACTTCACTTTTTTTTATTTCATTTTTTTCTTGTTTAATGCTTTTAGTTGGAATGGATACTTTGAATGACAATTTCATTAATTCTGTACATATCAGGGAATCTTCTTACTATCGCCTGGAATACTTTTTATTACCTTTCAAAATAAAGTTCTGAATATAGCTCGGTTTATTGAATATTAAAGTAACCGTTGGTAATCGTGCGTGCTTGACTAGAAAAACTACCATTTCGAATTTATTTATTTTGGGGAAGGTGTGCAGTTTCAACGAATTTTCTAATATCATCTCTCTTGGTCGGTTTCAGAGTGGATATAATACTTACCATATTTCCTCAGTATTTTTTTTTTCTTTGCGAAATTTCTCTTAAATTATAGGGTTTGTTCTTGTTTCCACTATTACAGAACTGAATCTGACCTAATTTTAAACAGATTTTTTTAATATAATACTAATGTCAAAACCGCAATACATATAGGAAAAAACATATCATAATAGGAAAAAAAATTAAATTTTATTAATTTTAATATTTTTTGCCAAAAGCTTTGTGCTGATGCTTGTTTTTAGAAATTACTTGATATGGATCAATTTGAATTCAAATTAATATAGTACTTATGAAAAAAACGCTAAGAATTGTAGCTATAAAATGATGCGTTCGATGCTCCAGTTTATTCAGTGATCAGTAAACAAAATAAAATTAATATTTGGCAAATCGTAAACTGTAAATAATCCTATAACGTTATGGCCCTTTACATGAGCTGAGAAATAAAACGGGTTTATTAATTACTTCGTATTTTATGGGTGTCTGGTGAATTAAGGCCGGCTTCATAGTGACTTTATTATGGTACCCACTTGTATTTAACTGCGCTTTCGAGACCACTTTTTCTATATTTGGTTTTTGAATCTCTATGATCTTACTTTATTTCTACAATTTATTAAGTACTATTTATTTATAGTTAATTGTTTTTCTTTATTAAAAAAAAGTGAAATTAATTGACGGTACTGCTAATTAAAACTCCTTAATAATGACACTCCATATTATCACGTAACATGATTATTAGGTATAAGTATGTTAATATGAAAACATATTTCAATTATTGAAGTTTTGTTGTTGATCGCAATGTTAAATAAAAAGTAGCTTATTCATGCGCGTTATCCACTTATAATTAGTTAATAATTCGTTTTTCTGGCCTCTCTGTTCATTAGGAATTATTTTAGACATCTTATTATATTTTTTAATTTAAGGCGTGGATTAACTCCTTATGAAACATTAAAATCTATTTCGCATAAATAGAATAATATCTATCTTTTGGCCATTTTGTTTTTCCTTTTTACACATTCATCCGTTCACAGTCACATCTAAAAGGCTCCTACTTCCCTCGCCGGCCAGAGACCACCACGCTGGCTGGATCTGATAGGTACCACAGCTCAACTGCTCCCTTACGAAATAGCTAACCCAAGATATATTACTTGGAGTATCATTAGTTAAACTGACAGTATCTGAGGCAGTAGCTGAGTCTATCTACTCTTAACAGGAGACGATTTGTTAGCCTGTCTTGGGTTGTCTGCAGTCAGTTATCAGTTTGGAGGTAATAAGTCTCCTGTGTTTAATTATCATATTGCATTTATTATAATTTGAGAATTTAATGTCCTAATGTGGATGCTTTAATTACATTGAAAATTATGTTGGAGTGGTCTTAGTGATTATGGTGGTCAAATTCACATTTTTTTTTTTTTTTTTTGGTGTGCTATATTTATCATATTGACATTTATATTTTAAAAATTTAAGTATTTTATTTTCTCGAAAACTGTTATATCCCCTTGAAGACAGATAGTTGGAGATATCGAATGTACAAGAAATGATTATTTTCAAAAGCTTTTTCATGATGAAATTCACAGTTAATGTTAATACCACAGTTAATGTTTTTGAGAGTGCAAATTTGAATGAAATAAGATCATCATATTAAATCATAGCTGTAAGCAAAAGAACAATCCGAAGGAAATAAAAGTACAGAATACTTATTGTGTCTCCTATATGTATGTTTTTTGCCTAAAAAATAATATTTGATGACAGTAAAAGAGTTCAGAAAATATCATCCATTACGAGTTATGCAGTAAAGACCGTAAGTTTCCGGCCTGCTCTCGTTCTCCAACTTCAAGTAAGTTGAGACTTGCCCGCCGTGCATGTCTATGCCTGTATTCTCCATATTAATCACCCGCACTTTCTTAGTCCTGTCAGTCCGTATCTAACCTTGAAGGAATCTGTGCGGTTTAACAATGTTCAAAATCGAATAACGTGTAGTTATTAAATTCTTGTATAGGGAGGGCCTTACTCCTGTGCAAATTAAAGAGCGCTTGGTTGGTGTGTATGGGAAGTTCTCCCCCTTGTATTCCATTGTAAAAGAATGGGGAAATTATTTAAGTTAGGGAGCTATAAATTATTATTGGAAGCTATCACTTCTGAAACAATCCAACTTTTGGAAGCTGAATTGCTGTCTGATCGGAGGCTGAAGACAATAAAATAGCAGTAAGGCATTAATAAACAAGTTATAAACAAGTGTTCCGAGGATCATTAAAGAATATTTTCATATGAGCAAGGTGAGTGCAGGATGGGTTCCAAAACTTCTTTCGCCTGCTCAAAAAGAGGAACGCCCTGCTGCATCTTTACGCAATGCCGACCCAAAATCTTGGATTCAATTGTAACTGGAGATGAGACAATGGCTTTCCATACTATGACCTACTCAGCAAAATGGAGTGGAGAAAGCTAGAAGAAGCAGCTCCGCTAATGGCAAAAGTCACGCCGTCCACAAAAACGGTAATGGCCACGATTTTTTGGGATTGTAGAGGAATATTTCTGATTAATTTTAAGAAAAGGAACACCACAGTGAATGCCGAGTAATATGCAGCCCTACTTCACCGCTTACGAGACGCCATCAAAGAGAAAAGGCGAGGGAAGTTGAGCAGAGGTATTCGGCTTCTTCACGACAATGTCCCTGTCCACACAGCATTGATTTCCAAAGCCGCTGTGAATCACTGCGGATTTCAAAAAACCTCCCACCCACCCTACAGGCCAGACTTGGCCCTCAGCGACTTCTACCTTTTTTTAAAGTTAAAATCTGGTCTTCGTGGGAGGATATTTAATACCGACGGAAAGGTCCAAGCAGCGGTGAAGAGCATTTTTATAACAAAGAAGAAAATTATTTTTTTCATGATAAAGAAATGTTGTATAAGCGTTGTATTAAGTGTGTAGAAGTTAGAGGAGAATATATTTAAAAACAATAACACCAGTTTTTTCTTTCGCCTTTCCTTCTTCCTCAGGCCGGAAGCTTATAGTCCTTATTGCGTACTACACATCTTTTCGGATTTATTAATGAATCACTAATTTTGGACTGCTATGAACCCTTCAATTTTAGTTTAATGTTATCAATGAGATAGTGCTAAACATGTTTTAAGACAATTCAGCTGCGTCCACTTGCGCTCCCCCTTTTGCACTGTTGGTTATTTTAAGAAATACGACTACACGTTTTTTCGAATTTATGAATAAATATCAATTTTCGATTCCTATTTACCCTCCAATTTTAGTTTAATATTATCGATGAGATAGTCTTAAACATGTCTCATGTTTTAAGACAATGCATCTACCTGCGTCCCTACGTTTGGTATTGTTGCTTGATATTTTAAGAGTTACGAGTATAAACATATTATGTGTGAAATGATTTCTTTATTGATTAATTTTATAAATAAAGGGCTTGGTTCCGAATATGTAGCTTTTTTCTTAGCCTGGTCCATTCTTTAGATATTTATGCATGTAAGTATATACACATTTATCGACGTCGTTTTTTGAAAAATTCGAAATTTAGATTTCAATTAATTGTGGGTCGTAAGCATCACATCTATCGATTTCCACTCACGAAATATCGAGAAAAAAAATTGGAAATGGTCTAAAATTCTACTATTGTTGACGTCAGCACCAAATACTAACGGCTCTCAGTCGTTACGCTGGCCTGATCAGTGCTAGAAGTTTTAAAAATGTATTCTAATTATAAATGAGATAAATAAACCTAATAAAATCTAATAAACCAAAGGAAATATATTTATGTTACAACCAGGAAACCCCTCTAATTTGAGATGGAGGATATAGGCCTTTTGCATTTGAAATGAATTTGAATTAAGTGTAAAACAAATGATGTTTCGTCGAAATCGGACCAGTATTAGCAAAGATATCGCTATTTCAACTTTTTTTAGTGGTATTTTCTCAGAATAAAATATTATAATGCATTGGGTCGAAGGTCAGCGGAGAGAGTTGAAATTTCAAACAGTAGATATACACACCCAATATTATAACCATTTTAAAAAACTTTAAATTATATTTTTAATTATTTTATTTGAATCAGGAAAAGGTTCGTAAAACACGTTCAGATCGTTAATTAAAATTCACAAATAGTATCCAACAATTATTTTTTTTGTATTTGAATGAAAATATATTTTTTCGTTTTCTCAAAAACTCAAATTGTCATGAAAGATTAGTCACACGAACAAGCTCTCATTCGATTCAGAATGAAAAAGGTATAAAAACCAATAGCCAGTTGTTACTTATCTCATATCGTTTATCATTCGCCGATTTCTGTCCGCAAAATGATGCTTTCGGACTGAGCGCTCGGGTGCAAGGAAGATCATCTGTGTGAAACTCCTTTACCACAATCCAGAAACAACCGCTGATTGACGCTCGGAAACAGAAACGAGAAGAAGGTTACAAAAAACAAAACATTCAACAGCTGTGTTATCGGAAGACTGAAACAAATGTTGTAAATTGGTTTATTGTCAACAAAAAAACAGTAAACCGTGTTTCATCTCATAATTAATGAAAAGACACCGGAGCGGGAAACCTTTAAATTTTTATGACTCTGTAGCAGCAGGGTGGCTCTCATGTTCCACTTGTGAGGTCTGCAATTTTTTTTTTTTTATTGCTCTTCAACAATATCATGTGTTATACGATTAGTAGCACTCCAACAACAGCACTGTGTTGAAGGTTCCGAGGCAATTATCTTTTCAGTAGTTTCTTAGGCTAACATTTTCATTGGAGTAAAATATAGGTTAAAAGAAGTATCATTGTGAACCGATTCGCTCAGATCATTTCTAGGAATTAGGCATGGGCTTATCACAGTATAATATACTAGCTGATCAGAGACTAGCTGATGAGAGTGCTATTGAAAGATTTGAATATATATATATATATATATATATATATATATATATATATATATATATATATATATATATATATATATATATATATATATATATATATATATATATATTAAATAAACACAATGGAAAGTTTGATATCAATAATTGTATTTAGTTAAAATCAAACCTTTACTCACACATTATTATTTTTATGTTTACATTATTATTATTTAATTTTCGACACTTTCGAAAAAGTTTTTTTCATGGAGAGGGGGAGAATCAACTCCAACCACTCAGGTCAGTATTTGTTTGTTTTTTTTTATTATATATTTAAAAAACTCCTTACAATCCTCGAGGTATTCAACAGCACAACTTTCTGGGCTTCATTTATAACAGCCGTCGTGAGGCCCAGCCGTTCAGTCACTTCCGCAGTGGACACTGGTATCAGACCATTGCTGGAGATCACTTTAGTCCTCTCAATCACTTTATCCAGTCTGTACAGATCTTTTATTTCAGCTGCTAGAGCTTGATATTTTCGATTTTTTTCTGCACATACTGAATTAGTGTTTCCGTCATTCGGCACAGCAATATCTATTACTCCGCTGTCTTCATATTACCATCAATCAGCACGATATCAGGTCTGTTGTGGGTCACGGAATGGTCTGTTATAAACGACTGATTCCAATACAATTTTATCCCTATCCTCTGGACGAGATCTTTAGGATTGCACTTATAATATGGCATCAAGTCATGTAATAATTTTCTTTTTAGTCCTATCGCCTGGTGATAGATTTTGGCAACATCGTCATGCCTCTTAAGATATTCTGTGCCAGCCAACGCACCGCATCCTCTAGTTATGTGCTGAATAGACTAATATGTGCTGGCACAGAGCCTACATTTATCTGATACATTCTGTTGTTTCAAGACGTGTCGCCAGTAAGACCTAGTTGCTATGATCTGATCCTGTATTATAAGAAAGCCTTCTGTTTCGGGGAACGGACTTCCTCTAACTAGCCAGCTAGTAGACAAAGTTTTATCTATTTCAGTTTGCTGAAACAGGTGATAAAATCTTCCATGTAATGCTTTCGATTTCCATTCTTCCAGTCGTTCGCTGTTGTTAATAATGATGGACGCAACTTCTTGAAAAACTAATTGCAGGGCAGTGTGCCCCCGATCAAGACTGCATATTATTTTATGCAATGGCGCCTCGCTTTGTTTGAAGTACTGTCCTAGCGCCATTTCTTGCTTTCGGCATGCCTCTTCAATGTTTGTGAGACCACTCCCTCCTTCCTTTCTAGGCAGATAAAGCCTTGCGATGGATGCAGTCGGATGATGCATTCTGGACCCAGTCATACTCGTTCGTATTAGTCTATCTAATTATGTCTATCTAAGCGATGTTGTAGACCATTTTAGGATTCCGAAGCTGTATGATATGGCTGTTATAACCCACGTATTTATGGCTTTTATTTTCGATCCTGTGGATAGATATGTTGCAAGGATAATCTTCAATCTCTTCTTTAATGATTCCATGAGGCTATTCTTTACATCCTTACTCGTAATTTTAACATGTTTTTCTATCCCAAGATACTTGTACATTTCTTCTTTTTGAAGATGCTTAATACGCAGTTCATGATCAAACATACTTTCAGAAATAGCTGGTTTTCCTTTTATCACATGAAGAACAGCGTATTTCTCAATACCAAGCGATATCTGTATTGAATTACTAAACTGGGTTAATGTTTTTATCATAGACCGTAACTGAGATTTATTCTTTGCATAAAGCTTCAAATCGTCCAAAAGCTATGGCTGATTACTGCAATTGATTCATTAAATTTTATTTTGTATCCGTTTCCTTCTCGATTTAATAAAATCGAAAGGGGCCTGAGGCAATCTCCCTGGTGTATACCACTAGAAATGGTAATGTACTCCAATGGGTCGGACAACTGATCATGTCCCATCCTCAGTCTTGTTTTCCAGCTGCTCATGAGTTTCCTTAGAAGATCTTTAACATGTGGATGTATTTTATAGATATCCAGGACTTTTAGATAGCCAGCTATGAGGGACTGAGTCAAATGCCTTTCAGTGATCAATATGGATTGCATGGGCTAATGACAGATTTCTTTTATTCATGGTCGTTTGGCCTGCAATGAACGTGTCGATGACGAGTAATTCTTTACATCCCTGAACTCCTTTCCTACAACCAAATTGCTCGAGTGGGATCAAATTATTGGATCGCAGTTGAAATTCAATTTTACTTGTGAGAATGGAGGTAAAAATCTTATAAACTCCGTTAGCGCAGGTTATTGGTCGAAAGTCTTGCGGTTCCAATCGGTTTTTCTGTTTTTTTTAGGAATTAGTACTGTAATATCCTGACAGAAACTTTAGGCATATCTATCTATCTATTATTATTATTATTATTTACATTATATTATTATTTGGATAACATAAATTGTAATTTCTGTTCTACTCAGTTTTAAGTTCATTGCAATGATCTTGGATATAAAATGTTTTTAGTGATTCAATTTGGCATAAATACAAACAAACCTCTTGGTTTTCCAACACGGAAGCGTGCAACGTATAATTGACCTCGAGAAATGCAGAGATTCTCCAAAAACAATACTTGCAACGATTGCTCTTTTTTTACGATGTAATTATTGCATGACAAAAATTAAATTTATTGTATTCTCAATAAGTTATATTTCGAGTTTGATC